>CM059433.1:66946674-68146674 GCA_030390025.1 Squalus acanthias | reverse complement strand
TTGGACCGTCGCCGAAGCCCTTCAGCGATCTCCCCTCAGCCTTGATGACCAATGGCGAAATACTTGGAAGAACTATGACATACGGAATAGACTCCTTATAGAGAACCCCACAGGACAACCTGAAGGATCAAACCTTCCTCGCAAACAGTGGACAACCATCAACTGCCTCAGAACCGGTCATGGTAGAGGCTGCCACCTTCTCCATAGATGGAAGATTAAAGCATCCCCATCATGCGACTGTGGAGCTCTTAATCAGACCCTGGAGCACATCATTGAGCACTGCCCTCAGAGGAAATTCGCAGGCAGCCTACAAGATACCACGCTGTTACACCAGAAGCTTTGGCCTGGATATCTGACTTAGATATTGACATCTGATTTGCTTTGCCACTACCATACGAAAGAAGACTGCTGACACTCACTGTTGAGGCTCCCCTAATAAAGTATGGCTACTTGGGCACAATACAAAAAGGTGACCAGCTGGAGTAATTGCCTAGGTTTTCTGTCCCAGCCCTGCCATTTTTCTGCAGACCTGGGGTGGTAAGCTACTTGGGGATAGGCCTTGCCATGTTCTTGGCTCCCAGTTTCCCAAGGGCAGGTCCTGTTGACCTAGAATACACTCACCCATAAGTTGCTGGGCATACAAATATTTGATGAAGATGAGGGAAAACAGGCCTCTGCCACGTTTCCTGCATTTGCCTAGTTTGAATGTTGGAAGCAGGAGCTGCCTGTTAGGCCCTGGTATCGAGTGTTCAAATGTAAGCGGAGGGAGACACAGACTATTTTCTTGGAGCAGGCCTGTGCAGTCACATTCAGAGTGTTAGCATGCACAGGCCCCGGGAGCAGCAACACAAAAGGCAGCCCAAAGAATGATTTACTTTTAGGCAGCTCAAAAGTTTCCTCTTCCTCCCTGTGTAGCCGGCGCCCCCCCCCAAAGGCCCGCCTCGATAACTTGCCGGCCCCAGTTCAGCGGCTGCGGAATCCATCTGCCACATACAAATAATTCCTGGGCCAGAAATATGGCAGGGCTCAGGGAGGCATCTTTCGGATGGGAGGAATCTTGCCCCATTAGAAATGCCCCTCCCCCCAACCTCACCCCCAGTCAGAAACCTGAGGCCAATGTCTCCAAGTCGGGAGGGGTAAACGTAGTTGGGAGCAGCTGAAATTTTTTACAAAAATGAATAATGACTGCGGTTGTTCTATTTCTTTTGTTTTACTCTTTCACTACATGTTTTTACGTTCCTTATTGTGGATTGCTCGATGTTTGCGGATTTATTGTCCTGTTATTTAACAGATGTATTACCATTGCCTTTGCCAGGAAATAAACACAGACAAACTAAAGTACATCTGGCTCTTTTGTAAAGATTAGCCTTTCCTCCAGGAAAGTGTAGTAAATTCAGAGAATGTACAATTGAAGGTTCCACTTGAAAGTGAAGCAAAAGCATTTTGTCTGTTAAATTCTGCTGGTTTTTTTTTTTTCGTTCATGGGATCTGGGCATCGCTGGCAAGGCCAGCATTTATTGCCCATCCCTAATTGCCCTTGAGAAGGTGGTGGTGAGCCGTCTTGAACGGCTGCAGTCCGTGTGGTATGAATTGTAACTTATGCATACATAACAGGTTTGTATGAAGTTCCTTTGTCCACAATTTTAATGCAGACATTAACCTGTTTATTTTAACCAGGTTTATGCCGCCATCAAACATGGAAACATAGAATATAGGAGCAGGAGTAGGCCATTCGGCCCCTCGAGCCTGTTCCGCCATTTAATGAGATCATGGCTGATCATCCAAATTCAGTACCCTGTCCCTGCTTTCTCCCCATATCCCTTGATCCCTTTAGCAGATAAAGAAATTTGATATGAATATTTTAAGCGGTTCTTTGCAAATATTGGCACATGTAATTTCAAGGCTATTTGAATTTATGTTGTCAAAACAGATCACAAAATCTTCCGTTCAGCAAAAACCCAAAGTTTTACGTTTGATGTGTTGCTGTGAGTTTGGTACCTGGTTAAAAACGTCAGATCTCTGTCTCCCAAAAGAACGTGGCAGTTTTAACCAAGCCAATCCTCAAGCGTGCTTCACTCGGGTTGATTCATGTATTATTTTACATCAGCACTTTCCACAACCCGTCAAGAAATACATAACCTTGCTTGGTTGTAAGATCTGATGCTGACTCAGGATTTTACCTGTACCATAGACTGACTCCTCAGACTAGGAGTTTGAAATCCAGGTTTAAGTTCAGTGAAACGAGATCAGCTTTAGCTAAGCCAAAAATGCAAATAGAGGCCAATTTGCTTAGTGCCTGTGTTGCTTGGCATTTGTCCTTTGATTTATTGATTAGTCGGCTTTATGTTCATTCAATCACTCTGTGAACCTGCTTGTGTGTGTGTATATTAACCTCTGCAGGTATTTTGTTCCACTAGGCAGTATGCTCGTTTTGTTTGGCACATGTGCTATTGTGCATTTATTTAAGCTTCACGGTCCTTTAAAAGTTACTAGACTGCATCAAACCAGCCCAACTAATTGTACTGCCTGAAAAATGCAATCTGATGCATGGTTCAGTGCATTCAGTAACAAGAATTTGTTCCTTGGTTGAATTGTGTTCAGGGAAAATTCATGTTACTTAGTGCAATGGATCTAACAGAATTAGTCTGCGGAATCATTGTCATTTGTTCAATGTAACATGTTCAGTACCCTGGAAGCATTCAATGCGTTTCAAAAAAGAATTAGCTCATTCAGTGGTGCAGCTGATCCTAATGTATGTTGACAACTGATTTATAGAATATTATTGTATTTCTGCAATAGGACTTCAAATGGGACTATAATGTTATAACTTGCTTTCCATATATATAACACACAAATGATCACAGTCAAAAAAAAATCAACTTTTAGAATGAAAGTGGCACTATTGTCATGTAAAATATGGGGGAGGGTGAAGAATCAGGTCATATTCTCCACAATGGCATCACATTGCAGCTGAGCTGTTTCATTGGCCGCGATTTTTCCAGTCGATGCGGCTTGGGGGCGGGACAGCTGCCTTCCGGGTTCCAATCCCGCCCCCAATGACATCCGATGCACAGATGCGATTTTGCGTCAATTGGCCTTGTTAAGCCTGCTCTGCGGACTTGCCAGCCAATTAAGAGAAAGCTGGTGACGGATGACGTCAGTTGATGATGCGTCATCTGCCGGTTTTCTTGAAGGAGCCCCACACAATTTTTTTTGACAGCTGGTTTTTCAGTGTTTGACAGCATTGAGGTGCTGCAAACACTGACAATCACTGTTCACGGGTGAGTTCTTGCACCCAGACTCTCCAGTGACTCCCTCCTTAGGCTAGAACAGATGGCAGCTGCAGGTGAGGTTACAGAAGCGATCTGTCACTGGTGAGAGAGGTTCTCCCAATGAGGTGGGACTACACAAACACTTCAAAACTTGTTACCTACAGAAAAGTCTAAATACATTAAAAATGATTTTCCCAACATTTTCTTACCTCTGAAACTCACCAGTGTACCATTGGATCCTTCACACCACTTCTGCAGCTGTCATCAATGCAGAAACATTACAGCAGACCCACAACACGCCACACTTACCTGGCATGGTGTCCGGACGTCGGGAAGCCTGCAGTAGACCTGTCAAAATTGCAAAAAGCCTCTTAACTGCCTGTTAACGACCTGTTAACAAGCAGTTAAGTGCCTATAATCCTCTTCCCGCCGCTAGGTGTCGGGTCCTTGCGCAAATCAGGGACCCGACACCTGGGAAGATTGTTTGTAGGCGGGATGACAGCGGGTTTCCGACCCGCTGTCAATCTTTGCGATTTTTGCCTGATGTCCCGCCTCCAAACCTGCCCCCTGAGCACCGGCAAAATTCCAGCCAATGTGATTTGCATGTTTTGGGTACATAAATGGAGTTGTTGCTAAACACACTTGTAAAGCAGATTGTACCTCTTTTAAATCAAAATGGAAAATTCAATAAAATTACCTGCTTTGACAATTTTGTACAATTCATACAAACCAGTCAATTTTAAATTGCATTGATGAACTCAAATACAGTTTTAATTCACTGTTGACCGTTCTGTTCATAAGAAGCAACTGCAGAATAATTGTACAGGTGTTTCTTTGGATGGAAGTGGCAACAGCTTACATCCACATTTCTTCGCTCAGACTAAAGTGTTTTGCTGGATTGTATTTTTTAATATGCCAATACAGTATATTGTTTATTACCTTGATTCACAGAAGGCCGAAACAATCACTAAATATATTCTTGGATGATGCCTGATCTGAAGTGTTTGTGCTTTGGTGTTCTGTTTTTTCCCTGCCTGTTCCCTTGCCTTATCTTTCCCAGTCACCCTTAATCTATCTTCACCAATTCCGATTTTGTATTGCGCAGTCATCATAATTCCAGTCTTGACTGCCACTAAAAACAGAAGTCTGAAAAACACGGTTTGGGAGTACTCCCCTAATGCTCTTTGGAAGCTGCCTAGGCTTAAATGTTTGATATCCTAATACATGATATAAAGTTTGAGGCAGAGTGGCCTTTTGCCCAGAAAGTTAAGAAGTCTAGATTGTGGAGCAGTATTGAATGCTAACAGTCACATATGAGTCACAAAATGAAAAGCCTTTAAAGAGGGAAAATTTAACTGTGAAGTTTAAAGGATCACTAGAATTTTAAAAATTATTTGTTCTCATTGTTTGAAACAGTGTTGCATCTCTGTGGAGCAAAAGACATATCATTTCATATCTGAATACACACACATTGCATTCGAATTCTGGTAAATCTGCCCCTTTTCAAATGACATGGAGAGGACCAAATGCAATTCAGTCTGTATGCATCAGTCCCTCTAGGAGTTATAGACGCTCTGGACTCTTGCTTTGCAATTGGTAGGAACATAGAAAGAAAGACAACATTAATCTAGTGCTTGACGTAAGAAAACTACTAGGCACTTGGTCTAAGCGTTAAACAAAGCTTTGATCAACTGTTTTACAGCATGGAGGTCTAGTTGTGTCCTTCACTAGTTCCTGTTAAGAATGTCCTGCGCAAGCTGGGCCCGTGCCCGAGTATTTATACTCTCCCTGGACAGCGCCACCCACAGGCCACTCAGCATTATTTCATTAGTCTTTCTTTCATGAATGACAGATTCATGTCAGTGCCTTTCATGACCTCAGGACATCCCAAAGCGCTTTACAGCCAATTAAGTACTTTTGAAATGTAGACGTTGTTGTAATGTAGGAAACATGGCAGATAATTGCACACAGCAAGGTCCCGCAAACAGCAATATGATAATGACCAGAAAATGTGTTTTTAGTGATGCTGGTTGAGGGATCAACATTGGTCAGGACACCGACAAGTACTGCCCTGCTCCTCTTCGAAATAGTGCCATGGGATCTTCCACCTGAGAGAGGGGACGGGGCCTATGTTTAACGTCTCATCCAAAAGACGGCACCTCCGACCGTGCAGCCACGCCACAGTTGTAGCACATTCAGTTCATGCCCTGGTTGAGAATGACTAACTTAGCACAGACCAAGGATTGACCTTGGGACCTTCCTGGCCTGTATGGCTCAGTACCACACCATGTATTGCATGTACCCACACAGATGTTGAGGGAGGGGAGGAGCTAGCAACCATATTTATAAATCTGGAAGATGTGATATGATGGCTCATTCAGGAATAACAGTTGTATGTCAGTATAGTGTTACTACCCTTTACTACTGTTATAAGAGTTGTGCTGTTAACATCATCAGATCACAGGTTCTCAAATATATATTTATTTTAATTTAATATTGGAAAAAGAATAGGAGTCAGTGCAGTATCTCTGCCCCCTCTATAATCTTACCACGTTTTTTGTGACAGCATTTTACACAAGAATTACATGACATCGTTTACTGCTATGTAATTTATTATTTTGAATTTATTTTAAATGTATTATTTTCCCTGGAGAATTAAGATTAAGTACGCTTTTGTAATTTTAAACGGAATATGTGCTTTTCATATTATCAGCATGAGCCCACAGAGTCATTTCAGAAACAACTGAGATCCTTATCAGCACTAGACTTACCACAATATTCTTGGATTGTGCAAAGTTTACTGGAAAGAACCAGGCCCACATCCACTGGTTCTGCAGGCTGGAAAGCTCACTCGACCAAAATAATTTGAGCAATCTTAGAGCTGCAATTACATGTGCGTTTCTAGCCCCAAGCTAGTTGGAGAAGCATCAGTGTGACTTTTTGGATGCCTCAAGTGGCACCAGAATCCAACAGTGATAATGACAAGGAACTGCATAAGAAAACAGTCTGGAAATAGTAATCGAGCAGCACATTCTTTCAGGCTGATACCAAGACAAGGTTTCCGTGGGTCAGGCCTAGCACGGATCTGACACAGAAGAAGTCATATTGCTCTGCACTTTCTGTTATGTCTACAGGAGAAAAATAATATTAGCCATAAACTTGTATCATTTGTGATACTTATATAAACATCTTCTAAATGATGTTTTGAGGAGAAATTTTGGAATGTTCATTTTTAATGGTAACGGTTCTCTATCTTTTCCCATCAGTCTAAAATCTATTAAATGTTTCTGAGATGAGAATAAAATAGACAGCACAAATAATGCTTTAAATTTATAGTCATATGTTTCTATAAGTAAATAAGTGGAAGTACATTTGTATGGTTTATTTTTAATTTATGTAGACCAGACATTTCTTTCTCAGGATTACAGTAGCAAAATTCTACGTAATGAGATAAGAATTCATCTGATTGTTATGTATAGAGACATCAAAAATGTAGTCATGAAGATTTCCTCTGATCCAGAAGAACATGTTTACCATCTCGCTAGAAATATTGAACAAAGAAAATCTTCATGACCCCATTTGCATTGATGCTGCTCAAAACGATCAGAGGAATTCTTACCCTCATGACTGGAATCAGCTTACTCAGCCATCTTACTCTTAATATAACCTGTTTTTATAAGTTAAACAATAATGGCTGCATGATAATGATATGAATTAAGCAAACAATTACTTTTTAAAAAACATTTTGTTTTTGAATTGAAAAAGATGATGGAAAAATAGATTAATTTTAGAAGGAAATTATATGGAGTAATTGTGGTAACTATAATGGTAAAGACTCTTCTTAAAGGCCAGACTCTCCTGTTTTAAATCTTCAATATCATTAAAAAAATGTTACTTAACAAAATACACAAGTTCTCGAGATGTTGACTCATTTTGGGGTATGATACCAGAGGTCCCCTCCAGTACCTTACACAAGTGGCCATTCTTTATGTGTAATCCTACACAGTGAGTATTGATTGGCTACTCTACAGTGAAGGCATCACAGCCAAATTCAATTCTTTCTCACCAACATGCATATAAGTGCACTTTCCAGCAAGGATCACTAGCCAGCAATCAGGACCAGGTCATCGACCTGAAACGTTAACTCTGTTTCTCTCTCCACAGATGCTGCCTGACCCGCTGGGTATTTCCAGCATTTTCTGTTTTTATATCAGGACCAGGAACCCCTGGCTGCATTCTCCTCTGCCTAGCCCAGTGGCACTGAGACCAATTGTAGCATCCCTACCAGTGCTCTGGCTGAGATCAGCATAAACCGAGATCCAACCTATGAATTTCCTAGTCGGCATAGTTAAGTGTATCTTCACATGAATTGAGGAACACTGCACAGCTACTGACGGTCATGTGTTACTTCGCACATGTGAATGACAGTTCACACATGCAATCAATCTCGTGGGCAGTAAAATTACCAATCGCTTTCATGAAATAATTCATAGTACCCAGGAAAACAGATAGTAGTTAAGTGCAATTTTCTTTTTGAAATGCGACTCAAGTTTAAGCATTAACGTATTATTGCATTATTATATAAAAATGTTGTTATATCCAGATAGTAATTTTCTTTCAGATAATTTTTCAATCCTTTCTCCTTGACCCATTCCTATGCTGTGCCTTTCCATAAATTTATTTAACATTGAATACATTCAATTTAAAAAGCTAATTTTGTTGAGGCTGCTATACTGTAGGTCTTTTATCTGGAGTTGTCTTAAAGTGTTTTTGATTTAGTTAAGAATTTATGATTTTATGTTACAGAGTGCTGCAGCTTGTGGTCTCGAGACTCACAGTGATGCCATCCAGCCCAGCCACATCAGAGAGGTGATCCGACGGTACAGCCACAAAATTGGCCCTCTTTCCCCATTCACAGTACGTAATAACAGTGCTATAAAAAGTTATATTTATATGTAAGAGCGTTTTTAGTTTCAAGTGGTCAAAGTTCGAAGTATTGAAATTGTTGTGAGCAATTTGTGGCAGCTGTAATTTTCTTGAAAAAAAAGTTTATGAAATTCTCTTAGGAGAATAAATAGTCTCTTATTTTTGGCAGCTGAAGCATTACTAAATACTCTTTTCCATTACAGTTCACGTGTTTTATATTACTTTAGAATCTTACAAAGTTGCTGCTACAGATCCTCCGACGGGTCTTGTTAATACATTGCATAGGCATTTATTGCAGATTATCTGAATGAGTGGACCAAGTATATCTAACAAGTACACACTACACTCTGTTGTTAGTGTATACTTTGTTTTACATACTTAAAACTGAAAGCTTAACAATGATTTGGTGCCAGAAGTGAATTGAGTTCTCTGTAGATTTTCAAGAAAAGGAAGGGTTAAAGTATCAACTCCAAGTGACTGGATTGGGCACATTCTTAACTTTCTGAACTGTCTGTTGCCTTCTGACTTTTGGTTGTAGGATTTCAGTGCTTGCCAGCTTGTAGTCTGCCAAGCTGCAACCAGCTGGCTAGGTCATAAAAGTTGGAATGTTTGCTTACTTTTGTTATTGCACTTAATAAAGCTCAAATTAACCATATAGAAAGATAAGTGGATGGGATGTATTAAGGGCCATAATCACTGAGCTTTCTTTCTATAAATCCCTGCTGTTATTCTAATATAGAATAGCTTGTCTTTCCTAAACAGTAACATTTTAAAAAGTATTGATGGTATCTTTTGCCCTCCACTCTTTTTTTAAATTAACATTACAGGTAAGTAGAATGTTCCAACAAATAATGTTGTATTCAATTTACTGCATTTAACCAGCCAATATCATAACAATATGGAAACAATGGGCCGGAATTTGCGGTGGGTAATAACGGCGAATTAATATTGTTCGCCATTATTATCCCTTTGAAACTGACCACAACTTCAGGATGTGACGCATGCGCATCTGAACACAGAAATCCTGAAGTTGTGGTCAGTCATTCACTGCTCCAACACTGGCTGCGATGTGCCCGCACCCCCCCCCCCCCCCCCATAGTCGGCAATCAGTGAAATCAGTAAAACTGACGAACACTTGGGCTTTTTCCGTGGTAATATTGCTGTTAAATACCCCATTGAATGTTGAGCCTTGTTGGAATAGGTGTAACTGGGGAAATTGACTTTAAAAAATTGCTGGTCTCCATTTCTGCCAGGATTTATTCCTGGCGTGCAGTATACCGCTGCTTTGTCAGGTGTACAGTATACCGGGGGCAACTCACGATTTAGGATGGCTCACATCATCCCACTAGTCCTGTCTCTTTCATTGACATCACCACAAAAGGAGGCAGGCTCAGGAAGCACCCCCACACTTCCTGTGGAACTACCTAGCCTTTGATTCTCCATTCACCATGATACTTCTGCAGCCATCAATCTGCTTCACCATTCCCCCGTGTCTACCTGTGATGCCCTTGTCCCCAGCAAAATCTTTACTCTTGCCCACCCTGGTTAATCCCCCTGGTATGACCCCCATATTCAGATCCCTCTGGTCCAAGCGGTAAAGACTTGAGCCTATCTGGTGCACAACTGGTTTAGCTATCCACCACCACATCTGGCTGGACCACCTCAAGCACTGTCGGACCGCACTCTCATCTGCCAAAACAGCTCACTACGTCAGGATCATCCAGCTGACATTTGAAATGGCTCCCTCTGCTTAGGTACTATCCCTCTCACTTTCAAAACCACCATTATCTCTTTCCCCCCCGCACTCAAATGCCCATCTTCAGCCTGACCATCCCTACATTTTGGAAGGAAAAACAAAGAATGGAGTATACACTCAATGGAAAGATACTGAAGGGTGTGGATGAATAGAGAGACCGAAGGGATCAAATACATAATCCCCTGAAGTGTTAGTGCAAGTAGATAAAACCATAAAAAGGCCAACAGTACTTTGGGTTTTATAAATCGGGACACAGAGTACAAGGCTGAAGAAGTCATGATAAATTTGTACAAAACATTAGTTCGGTTGCAGTTAGAGTATTGTATTCAGTTTCAGCATCCCATTGTAGAAATGACGTTAACGCCATAGAGTGCAAACAGCATAGATTCACCAAGATGATGCTGGGGATGGGAACTATAGTAATGAGGGGAGACGTGAGTCTGTGATTATTTACACTGGAACAGAGTCGCTAACTAGATTTAATAGAGATTTTTAAAATTGAGGGTTTTTGATAAAATGAGTAAGGAAAGACTATTTTCTCTGGTTGGGGAATCAGCGAGGAGGCGTCATGAATTAAAAATTGTCACTTAGAGAGGTTAGAAGAAATTTCTTTATGCAGAGGAATGTTGGAGCATGGAATGCTTTGCCAGAGGGAGTATTTGAGGCAGAGACCATTGCATTTTTTTTCAGGAAAATTGGATAAATACTTGAATAATCGGAAGATACAGGGCTATAAGGAGAGAGCGGGACAGTGGATTAGTTTGGGATTGCCCTAGCATAGAGCTGACATAGACATAATGGACCAAATGGCCTCTTTATATGCTGTAAATTTCTGTGGCCTTTCTGTTCTTGCAAACTACGCCTCATCTCCAACCTCCATTTCCTCTCCAAAGTTCTTGAATGTGTTGTCACCTCCCAACTCTGTGCCCATCTATCCAGCAACTCCATGTTTGAATCTCTCCAATAACGTTTCCATCCCTGCCACACAGGAGCAGACTGGCTATATGGGAAATCGGGAGATCTTTTTAGTGCCCCGTGAATGGTTCCATAACGCTGTGTTATCGGGGCCAATGTTCGCGCGGCCGTCTGAAGCTCCCGCGCAGGCCGCTTGCAGGTTTCTCAATGGGAAAAAACGCACAAGCGCGGAAGTTTGAATAGGCTGCGCACCCAAAAAAAAAAAATTAGAGGGAACATCGATCGGCCGTCCCCCTTTTTTGGTGACGATCGTGAAGAATCCCGCGCTCTTTGGGGAAACCAGTCCATCCCTGGTTAAAAGTGCCAAATAAATGCAAGTTGCTGTTGTTTGAAATGGATGCAGAAAGGGACAGAGAACCAGTGGAACCAAGTTCCCTCCTCCCACCCCCCAGATCACATGACAATCATGTTCCTAACCCTAAGGAACTTTAGGGCTCTTTTCTTTCAAAAGAAAACTATAAATTGCATTACATGTGTGAAGAAACTCGGCAAAAACTACTTATTTAATAAAATTATATGAACATTGCAAATAAGTTAAAAGACCAAAATAAAGCAGATTTGTTTTTCATTATTGCTATTGCCAGCAGTGTCATTGAGCAGTGGATAAGATTACATTGAATCTTTACACACATTTTTAGCCTTGAAGTACAAAGTCTAGTCAGCAACTGAGTATACTGCTTGAGATAAATAAGGAAGAGAGATCCCAAAAGCACAAATGCTGTGGTTATTAATTTGATAATGTGGGGTAGAATGCTGATGCAAAAGTGACTCGTGACTCATTAGTATATAAGAGAAACTGCATCAGAATGTTCAAGATAACCGTTAAATCACCATCCAGATTACAAGCTTGTTGTGCATTTATTTTATATCTTTGCTGACACAGTCCAAACAACTGCCAGAATCTTGCCTCCTGTCAATCAATGACAGAATAACATCGACAGCAGTCATGGTATGGAGAGCATGTCAGCCAAAATCATCCTGTCTCGGTACTGGTGGTTCCATGGTGCCAACTAGATGCTGACATGGGAGGAAACAGGATGATAGGGAACAAAAAATATAAGTAGAGGATAGGGTGACATTATTTCTGAATACTGTTCATTGGATACCCTAAAAAATAATCAATGTTGTATCTTTTAAAATGGTACCAAATTATTATGCTTTTAATTAAGCAATTATAAGCAATCTGTACAAAAGGAAGTAGTAATAAATCATGCAACAGCAGCTCAGAATGGTAAGGGTGAATGCTTAAACTGCCATACTTGTGGAAAATTACTCATTTGTACTGGTTTAAATAGAACAGTCGTTACATTAACACTGACTTTTTTAAATGATAATTGGTTGTAACTTTGGCTTTATTTCCTCTCAAATTTCCTCCCCTCCCATTGTTTTCATCTCTAATCTCACTAGATGTTTGCTAATGAATGTGTTGCCGCTCCCCAAATCCGTGCCCATTTTTCACGCAACTCCATGTTTGAACCTTTTCAATCGGGTTTCTATCTTTGCTACAGCACTGAAACAGGCCTAATTAAAGGCACAAATGACACCCTATGTAATTGTGACCATGGTGTACTATCCCTCCTCATCCTTCTTGACCTATCTGCAGCCTTTGACATGGACGACCTCTCTTTACCCTTTCCAAAGCCAATAACTCTTTCCTGAGGTTCATGCAGTACTCCAGGTGGGATCTGGCCAAGACTCTCTACAATAAACTGTCAAAAAGATTTATTAAACAATATCTCTCTGATGGCTTCAGTTGGCTACTCAGTTAGACGAAGACAGGCTGAGATATACCTTCAACATTTGACTGGGACAAAGGAACCTTAAATATGTATCTCTTGTATGTAAGTAGAGCTGGCAATCAAACATATATGCAAGCAAAAGTCACAAAATGTTTCTATTTGAATTGAATGTCATGGCTGCCTGTCGCAGATATACCTTCTATCTGGGTCAATTTTGTATAGAACCAAGCTGGGCCACTTTCTGTGTGTGAACTAATTTTTTAACCCCATATGTACCATGACAGACAGAAAAAAGCCAATAATATGGTAACATTCTAGATAAAAATACTTCATTTTTGTCACACCCACATCTTACCACTTTGGCATCGTACATTTGTATATGAATAAGTTGTGCTATCAAACTTCTATCAATCATTATTGTATTTTGTGTGTTATAACAGCACAATTATTTTTTTGTTGAATACTATTACAATAATAGAGCAATTCTATTTCCCAGTAAACCACTGCAGAATTGATTTTGATAGCCTTGCAGTGTTTGCCTGCTAAATCTAATTCATCGATGAAAATATCACACACCAATTGAATATAGTCTCGTAGTTACCTAAGTCACCACTGGGCAGAAAAATTTGCAAATTCAAATGAAAATTAATTGACAATCCTATTTATACAATTAAAAGTTTTATATTTAAATTGCGTCCCTCGTACGTGGAAAAACGTTTGTCAAAATGTATATTTCATTTATAATTGTCACACCTGCCAAGTGTCTGCCACTTGAACCCGATTAGCTCAAATATCATTCATAAAAATCAATAAACGACTCTTAACTGGACAATGCTGATTTTGTCTAATGCTACTAAATAGATAAATAAAGCTGCCAATGAACAAGCAGAGTGTAGGTAGGACAAAAAGCTGCCAATATAAGCAAACAGCAAAAAAGGTTAACAACTATTTAGCAAGGAAAAGGGGAATCAATTAAATTAGTCAAAATATTTTTTTCTAAATGCTTTCAGCCTGCAGCTTGCCTTATCAGTAGCCTGAAGATATATGATATTATAAATAAAGTTTCTAACATAATACAGGAAACTTTCGTTTATCCGGCACCCAAATATCCGGAATTCTCGCTTAACCGGCAAAAATCATCCTCCGAAAACTCCTCTCAAATAACCGGCAATGTTGCCGAGTCGCAGTCGAGTCTCCGCGAACGCCGAGTGCTCCGAAAACTCCTCTCAAATAACCGGCAATGTTGCCGATCCCGAGTCCGAGTCCGAGTCCGCGAACGCCGATTTAGTCAGCAGGGGTACTTTTCAAAAGTGCCACTACTCGGCCTCCTGGCGCTGTCGGAAGTCCGAAACACTGCAGTAGCAGGAGTTGATTCTCCCGCGCTGCCTGGAGTCTCTTTGTTAAAAATAGCCTCGGTAGATATAACTCTCCGTTATCCGGTACTTTCGATAAACCGGCACCACGCCGGTCCCGTCGATGCCGCATAAACGAAAGTTTCCTGTAGATACATAATTTTAATAATTCCCAACAAAACCATTAAACTTATTCATAGAGTTACTGTCTCTGTACTTGAAATCTTTGCAACAATGCTTCCCTTCACAGGCCTGTCCCATTTCTGAGGCCTGGAGCTTGAGTTCTACTACATTCCTAAAACTAGCATTGTCTTCCCTGCTAATATGAAGGTTCAAACAGATAGTTCCAACGGTGGGTAATGTGGTCCGGAATAGAACAGAAGTCAAACGATGTGAACAAGGCAATCCAGAACATAGGGAACCAGTGCCCGTTGCATATCAGTCCCATTGTGCGCCAAGCATCTGCCCCAGATTGCACAAGTGTTGCTCTAATGGACTACAACTCCCATTATGCACCAGTTTTACTCCAAATGTCTCTCGTGGACTACTACTCCCAGAATTCAGCCTAAGGCTGCCAGTTGCTGCTCAAATAAAGTGGGAATTACAAACAGGAAGCTCAGTCTTCTTGTCCACCATTAACAAACAAAATTCTGCCCTTTAAGGATATACCGATTATCGGAATGGACAAGCAATATAGAAAAAATAACTTTCTTGCCTTCTGGTTGGAAATTAGAGCTAGGAGAAAAATGTTCTCAGAATAATTGCTGTCACGATTCAGTGTTCCTAATTTGTAATAAAGTGGAAAAGTAGGCATTGATTAGCCCACTAAATGGGTGCTACCTCATGGGGTCTTTGGAAGCATTCTGGGCACTAAAGATCATGAAGGTTTTTTTTGGAATACGGTGTATAACTGCATGCATGAACTATAATTTTTTTTTCTAGTGCTTTGCTGAGTTGAGTTTTTGTTACAACACCTGCTTCTCTCAAGATCCAGTCAAAATGATTAAATTCTGTCTCCCACACAATGGCACACCTAACCCCATCTCCTCTCTCTTCCCCCCCCCCCCCCCCCCCCGGCCCGGCTAAGAATGAGATCACGCTAAGCATCACATCCATACTTCAGACCCTACTAAGGAGATTACCTAGAGTTATTTCTTTTAAAATCCATGGAAGTGATTATAATGAAAATGATCTCATTTTTGGGTTCAGATGACCTTAAATTGCTCAAGCTCTACTCTTGCAGTTAATTACATCATCTGAACCCCTTGATGAGGTGACTTGTGTTAATATCCATTACAACATTAATCCATATATGACCACTGAAACCTCGCTATATTCTGTGTATCTGGTTTATGTATTCACCATTTTACAATTATTACTTAATGAAAACCGTTTATATTGTGAACATTTCTAAATAATTAGGCTTAAATCTTTTGTCGTTTTAAGTTTTCTCTCCCAACAAAACAATTTCCACAGTCTCAATTTTCAAACTTCTTTGTTCAAGGTGATCCTTGGAATGACAGAAAGTTATCTATCTTAGAAAGGTGCTTTTAGTTATTAATTACCAATTAATTCTTGATCACTCTGCAGGTGCCATTGTTGGGTAATTGTGTCCTGGGGACAAGGCCAGAGTGGCCGTACAATATATTGTGTTGTGCCATTTTCCATGACTTAGAAGTCTGTTTTACAAAAACAGCTGTTGAAGCTACTCATTTCCAATTCCAAGCTCTTTTGGGGCCCAATTTGAGGCAGCATTTGAGGGCCTTATGAAACACAAGCAGTCCATCCCAGGAACATTCTTGAAGTGAGGGAAGGACACCAGATCAGGCAATTGTGGGTCAAAAAGTAGCAGTCCTTTTCACTCGGAAACTTCTGTTCAATTATGGGCAGCTTGATTCTGGGAAGCTATTGTGAAACCTGGAATGGAAAGTTTTTAGGTGACTCAGCAGGACTTCAAGAAAAAGAAAATCCCTGTCCCAGCCTCGGCATTAATGTTCTCTTTGTGGGAAGTGATGTCAGTGAGGAGCATTGTATCACACACTTTCTTGAGGAATGGCATTGAATTTGATAAAGTTATTGCCTCCATTTGTGAGATCCTATCCAAAAGTGATAGCTGTCACTTTCTTCAGTAGCTGGAGGAAAAAGAGTAAAGGATCACCTTGAACAAGGAAGTTTGAAAATTGAGACTGTAGAAATTGTTTTGTTGGGACAGAAAAATGCTATCTTTTACTTCCCTTACTTTGTAATTGGCAGCCTGTATTTGCAACACCAAAGTTCTGATTGGTCCCCTAGGATGACAAGACCAGATTTCTGATTGGTCCTCTTGGAGGACAAAACACATCCAGCAGTTTGCCTCAAATGTGTAATTTGATCCTGCCTGCATGAGTAACCAAGATCTTTGCAACGTGTAATTTGATCCATTCATTGTGACAGCCAGACACCGCTCACAGTGCTAACACTACTGCTTTCAGAAAACAGACAGAGCTTATCTTCCTGGATTAGGACCTTCTCTCACTCCTCCACCCCAACAAGTTCCTGACATTCTCTTCCCCTCCCGCAACAAATTCCTGACTTTCTCTCTTTCCCCCCCCCCCCCCCCTTACAAGTTCCTGACCTTCTGCCCCTCCCAACAAGTTTCTGATCTTCTGCTGCTTCCCCCCCCCCCCTCCGAGTTCCTGACCTTCTCCCCTCCTGAGTTGGGCCTGCAGCCTGTGAATGAGCTCCGGGTTCAGGGGTTTATGCTGGGCCTACAGGAAACATAGGTGCATGCGTGGTTCCGGGGGGGGGGGGGCGCGAATGGGGGGCAGGGTGGTCTTAAGGCTCCGCCCCCCATACGGTGCGCACGCGCAGAATGACTCAAATTTGTTTTTGCAAATAATAACTCCGGTTTTTGTATTGAAAAGCCGGCTGCACGGGTTCCCTGGAGTGCTGCAATGGCCACTGACAGGGAACATTGCACAGAATACGCTCTCATTTTTTAAAATTCATTTATTTATTGCCTAACTCTAGTTGTCCTTGAGAGGGTGCTCGTGAGCTGCCTTCTTGAACCACTGCAGTCCTGGGGAGGGGGAGGCGGGGGCCTTGCTGGGGGGAGGAGAGGGAGAGCATGGCGCAGGTGTAAAGGGGGTGGGGGTGGAAGAATGTGATCCAGGCCGAACAGAGGGCGGTAGAATGTGATCTATCTTCCCATCTGGTTCACGTTCTTGCTCTCATCCACCCCCTCCTCCTTTAGGCCTGAATCACATTCTTCACCCCACTCCCCACTGTTCTCACCATGCCCCCCTCCCCAACAAGTTCCTGAAATTCTCTCCCCAAGTTCATGACTTCCCCCCACCCCCCGAGCTCCTGGCCATCTTTCCCCTCCCCCCCTCCCCCCGAGCTCCTGACCTTCTCCCCTCTTCGTTCCCCTCTCCTCTCCCCCCTTCGATTCCCCCCTCCTCTCCCCTTTGATCCCCTCTCCTCCCCCTTCGATCTCCTCTCCTCCCCCTTCGATCTCCTCTCCCCTTCGACCTCCTCTCCTCTCCCCTTTCATCCCCTCTCCTCTCCCCTTCTCTCCCCCTTCGATCCCCCCTCCTCCCCCCTTCGATCCGCTCTTCTCTCCCCCTTCTTTCCACTCTTCTCTCCCTCTTTCAATTCCTCTCCTCTCCTCCCCCCCTTCGATCCCCTCTCCTCCCCCCTCCGATTCGCTCTTCTCTCCCCTTCGATCCACTCTCCTCTCTCCCTTCGATCCGCTCTTCTCTCCCCTTCGATCCCTTCTTCTCTCCCCTTCGCTCCATTCTCCTCTCCCCTTCGATCCTCTCTCCTCCCCCCTTCGATCCCCTCTCCTCTCTCCCCTTCGATCCACTCTCCTCCCCCCTTCGATCCACTCTCCTCCCCCCTTTGATCCACTCTCCTCCCCCTTTCGATCCACTCTCCTCCCCCCTTCGATCCACTCTCCTCCCCCCTTCGATCCACTCTCCTCCCCCCTTCGAACCACTCTCCTCCCCCCTTCGATCCACTCTCCTCCCCCTTCGATCCACTCTCCTCCCCCCTTCGATCCACTCTCCTCCCCCCTTCGATCCACTCTCATCCCCCTTTCGATCCACTCTCATCCCCCTTTCGATCCACTCTCCTCCCCCCTTCGATCCACTCTCCTCCCCCCTTCGATCCACTCTCCTCCCCCCTTCGAACCACTCTCCTCCCCCCTTCGATCCACTCTCCTCCCCCTTCGATCCACTCTCCTCCCCCCTTCGATCCACTCTCCTCCCCCCTTCGATCCACTCTCCTCCCCCCTTCGATCCCCCTCCTCTCCCCTTCGATCTCCTCTCCTCTTCCCACTTCGATCCCCTCTCCTCTCCCCCCCTTCGATCTCCTCTCCTCTCCCCCCCTTCGATCCCCTCTCCTCTCCCCCCTTCGATCCCCTATACTCTCCCCCCCTTCGATCCCCTCTCCTCTCCCCCCCTTCGATCCCCTCTCCTCTCCCCCCCTTCGATCCCCTCTCCTCTCCCCCCCCCCCTTCGATCCCCTCTCCTCTCCCCCCCTTCGATCCCCTCTCCTCTCCCCCCCTTCGATCCCCTCTCCTCTCTCCCCCCCCCCTCGATCCCCTCTCCTCTCCCCCCCTTCGATCCCCTCTCCTCTCCCCCCCCTTCGATCCCCTCTCCTCTCCCCCCACTTCGATCCCCTCTCCTCTCCCCCCCTTCGATCCCCTCTCCTCTCTCCCCCCCTTCGATTCCCTCTCCTCTCCCCCCCCCTTCGATCCCCTCTCCTCCCCCCCTTCGATCCCCTCTCCTCTCCCCCCCTTCGATCCCCTCTCCTCTCCCCCCCCCTTCGATCCCCTCTCCTCTCCCCTCCCCCTTCGATCCCCTCTCCCCCCCTTCGATCCCCTCTCCTCTCCCCCCCCTCGATCCCCTCTCCCCCCCCCTCGATCCCCTCTCCCCCCCCTTCGATCCCCTCTCCCCCCTTCGATCCCCTCTCCCCCCCTTCGATCCCCTCTTCTCTCCCCCCCTTCGATCCCCTCTCCCCCCCTTCGATCCCCTCTTCTCTCCCCCCCTTCGATCTCCTCTCACCCCCCTTCGATCCCCTCTCCCCCCCTTCGATCCCCTCCCCTCTCCCCCCCCTCGATCCCCTCTCCCCCCCTTCGATCCCCTCTCCCCCCCTTCGATCCCCTCTCCCCCCCCTTCGATCCCCTCTCCCCCCCCTTCGATCCCCTCTCCCCCCCCTTCGATCCCTTCGATCCCCTCTCCCCCCCTTCGATCCCCTCTCCCCCCCTTCGATCCCCTCTTCTCTCCCCCCCTTCGATCTCCTCTTCTCTCCCCCCCTTCGATCCCCTCTTCTCTCCCCCCCCCCTTCGATCCCCTCTCCTCTCCCCCCGCCCCATCCGATCCCCTCACCTTCTCTGCACAGAGCCAAGGAAAGCGTGGCAGTGCAGGCAGCAGCCGCTGCATCATTCGGTACTGTGCATGCGCGGTTCCAAACTGGCGCACATGTACAGAAAAATGTGGTGCAAATAATCACTCTGTTTGTAATTCCCCAAAACAGGAGAGTTCTGGAAGTGCTTTACCATTATGTCTCACTTAAGCTCTTATTGTCTTTACCAAATGTTAGTCAACAATGATTTTTATGACAAAGGGTTGCTGCCTGACCTGCTGACTGTTTCCAGCATTTTATTAATGATTTTTCTAAGGCAGAAGGGATTCTGCATCTACCAGTACCTAGTTGATTGAACCACTCTCTGTGAAGTTGGCAGAATAAGTAGTGTAACGGGTATTAGAACTGCTGGACCATCTGGGATTTGTAACTCAACATACTCATTTTTCTGACACAAATCCTGCCTTTCATAGTATACTGGTTTTTGACATAAGGGGCTAAAAATTGAGTCGCGCCCCAGAAAAATTAGCACCCCCGTGCCGGAACTTGAGTGGTTGTGCCCCAAGAGGGAAGTGGGGTGCTACTAGAAGCGCCTCGCATCCCTCTTGGGGCGCTGTGAGTCAATATCGAGGCGCTACGTGCCACAGCGCCACGTGCTGCGGTACGTCGTGCCGCGTTATTGCTAGCTTTCCTCCCCTTCTTAAAGGGGAGGGGCCTTGCGCAGCGTGACCCAGGGCCCAGCTGGGCCCCCGGGGATCAGGTATGCCGGCAAAAGAGCCCGGCACTCGGGAAGTGCCGGGCTCTTGGCACGCAGCCGGCACTCCGCGGGGGGGGCCGTTCAGAAGGCCGGGGACGGGAGTGCAGGCAGGTGCTGGCAGGCGGCCAGCAACAAAAATGGCCGCCCCGCACCTCGCCTTTAAATTGCACCTCCCCAGCCACAGGTAGGCCCCCCTGACCCCGTCGGACATAGCGTCCGGCAATAAGTCAGGGGGCACTCCCGAAGATCGCAGCCGGGGCGCTGCGCATGGTGATGACGTAATCGCCGGCGGCGCAGCGCCACAGGGCACTACCGGTTAGCGCGGCCACTAACCTCCCGCTGAATTTCGCGGGAGGCGTGGGCGGTGCCGCGCCCGGGCGCTAGTTGCTTTGCGCTCGTTAGCGTCTTAACGGGAGGCGCAAAGCATCCCAATTTTTCCCCCAAGGTTTTCTGTGACATGCAGTGTGCCAGGATCCAGGTGGGTTCAAGCTATTACTACATGTACATTCTGGACTGAAGGTATCAGCCATGTTTCATGGTTCCAAGTACAAGATTATTAATGCAATCCTGGTCCCCAGTATATTTTTTACCTGATTTAATAACTATCTGTTGGTCAAGTCACCAGATCCTTTAAAGGGAGAAAATACAGTCATAGAATCATACAGCACAGAAGGAGACCCTTCAGCCCATCGTGTCTGTGCCAGCTCTTTAAAAGACCAATCAAATAATCCCACTCCCCTGCTCTTTCCCCATAACCCTATAAATTTTTCCTTTTCAAGTATATATCCAATTCCCTTTTGAAAGTTACTATTGAATCTTCTTCTACCAACTTTTCAGTCAGTGTATTCCAGATCATCATAACTCACTGTGTAAAAAGATTTCTCCTCGCCTCCCCTCTGCTTCTTTTGCCAATTATTTTAAATCTATGTCCTCTGGTTAGCAACCCTGCTGCCAGTGGAAACGGTTTCTACTTATTTACTTTAACACAATCCTTCATCATTTTGACACCTCTATTAAATCTCCCCTTAACCTTCTCTGTTCTAAGGAGAGCAATCCCAGCTTTTCTAGTCTCTCCACATAACTAAAGTCCCCCCTGGTATCATTCAGTAAATCTGCACCCTCTCCAAGCCCTTAATATCCATGATGTGTGCTGACATCCAAAACTCTGCTGCCCGTATCCTAACTCACACCAAGTCCCTCCCATTCACCCATCACTTGTGCTCGCTGACCTACACTGGCTCCCGGTTAAGCAACGGCTCGAATTCAAAATTCTCATCGTTATTTTCAAATCCCTCCATGACCTCGCTCCTCCCTATCTCTGTAACCACCTTCAGCCCTACAACTCTCCCAAAATATCTGCACTCCTCCAATTCTGGCCTCTTGCACATCCCCGATTTTAATCGCTCCACTATTGGTGGCCGTGCCTTCAGCTGCCGAGGCCCTAAGCTCTGGAATTCCCTCCCTAAACCTCTCCGCCTCTCTACCTCTTTTTCCCCCTATAAGACGCTCCTGTGAAGCGCCTTGGGACGTTTTACTACGTTAAAGGCGTTATATAAATGCAAGTTGTTGTTGTTAGGCACAATACTCCAGCTGGGGCCTAACTAGTGATTTATAAAGGTTTAGCGTAACTTCCTTGTTTTTATATTCTATGCCTCTATTTATAAAATTGAGAGGTCGCACAACACCAGGTTATAGTCCAACAGTTTTATTTGAAATCACAAGCTTTCGGAGCTATCGATTGCCCCTTCCTCAGGTGAAGTAAATTAGATACAGAATCGGCAAAGCATATATAGATAGAGAACAAAGCATGTGTACCTTACAATTGCAGACCACTAAATTAAATCATCCTGACTATCTGCCGAGGTGTGATAAAGTTAATCAAGTCAGCCAGGAAGGTACCACATCAAAGACATAGCAAGATACAACTGAGACAATGAGGTGTAGTCGCAGGGGTTCTAACGTGTCAAAAGCTGCCGTCTGTATGTAAAACGAAAAGCTTTAACATTTTTACTTTTTTACTGGGAAAATTTTTACTTTTTTTTTACTGGGAATCACATCTGTGAACAAGCCAACGACGACTCGAGTCCGGATCACGTCATGTATCGTGACATAAACCCAAGATCCCGGTTGAGACCGTCTTCATGAGTGCGGAACTTGGCTATCAGTTTCTGCTCGATGATTTTGCGTTGTCGTGTGTTTCTAAGGTTGCCTTGGAGAACGCTTACCCGCAGATCCGAGGCTGAATGTCCTTGACTGCTGAAGTGTTCACCGACTGGGAGGTAACAATCCTGCCTGGCGATTGTTGCGCGGTGCTCGTTCATACGTTGTCTCAGTGTCTGCATGGTCTCGCCGATGTACCACGTCACGATACATGACGTGATCCGGACTCGAGTCGTCGTTGGCTTGTTCACAGATGTGATTCCCAGTAAAAAAAAAGTAAAAATTTTCCCAGTAAAAAAGTAAAAATTTTAAAGCTTTTCGTTTTACATACAGACGGCAGCTTTTGACACGTTAGAACCCCTGCGACTACACCTCATTGTCTCAGTTGTATCTTGCTATGTCTTTGATGTGGTACCTTCCTGGCTGACTTGATTAACTTTATCACACCTCGGCAGATAGTCAGGATGATTTAATTTAGTGGTCTGCAATTGTAAGGTACTCATGCTTTGTTCTCTATCTATATATGCTTTGGCGATTCTGTATCTAATTTACTTCACCTGAGGAAGGGGCAATCGATAGCTCCGAAAGCTTGTGATTTCAAATAAAACTGTTGGACTATAACCTGGTGTTGTGCGACCTCTCAATTTTGTCCACCCCAGTCCAACACCGGCATCTCTGCATCATGACCTCTATTTATAAAGCCAAGGATCCTGTATGCTTTTTTTTAACCAGCCTTATCAACTTGTCTTGCCACCTTCACAGATTTGTGCATCTGAACCCCCAGGTCTCTCTGTTCCTGCACCCACTTTTAAAATTGTAACAGACGGATCATCAGATCTTAAAGTGATGAGCAGACTTTCCAGCGGATGGGATGGCTTTTGAAAGGTTCACCCAATCTAGGATGTATACAACAGTAAAGGGAGATATTCTTCCATAATAAGCACTTGTTCCACTGGGGTATGAGGTGATAGGAATCTTCTCTTATTTTCAGGATTCATAGACAGTGGACTTCTGTTTTTTTCAGGATTCACATAGTTATTGATATCAGCATACCACCAGCTATTATGGGTGCTATGATAGTTATGTTGTTGGGGTAATAGACTATGGTGTCCCAGTTCTCAAGATAGGCTTGGAACATTTGATCCTTCTTTTCATAAATTGTTCTTTTTGTCTTCAGCAAACCTGTGTCAGCAATTTCCCTGATCTTAGATTCCTTTAATTAAAAATGACCATGCTACTGGCACTAATGTTAGCAAGAAGATTTAGTGAACAGCATATCCATACTTTGTAGGAAATGCAGACGGGATAGCTGTTCTTCTCAATTCTAACTCGGACTATTTCCGAGTTTTATTGATTTCAGGAAGTTATGGTGCTGAAGTTTTTAGACTTCTGGGCCAATATGTAGAGGGTTCTTCTCAAGCCTATTGTAAATCAGCAACCTGATGTTGTACGTGTACGTTCGCTAAGCATTGTTGTCTTAAATTGGCTGGATAATAATTGCAGTGATGCTCGAAACTGGCCATAAAATGTAAATCTGGAACCCACCACCAAATTCTGCAAACATTTGGTATGGTCCTAATGATATGGAGGTTGAATTGAATATTGAGGAACACCATTTCATTCATTAAGAAGGGTGAGAGAGAGAAACTAGGGAATTATAGAACAGTTAGCCTAACATCTGTTGTCGAGAAATGACTAGAGTCTATAATTAAGAATAGAGTGGCTGAATACCTTGAAAATTTTCAGCTGATCAGAAAGAGCCAGCATGTTGGATTTGTGAAAGGTAGGTCACGCCTGATGAACGTGATTGAATCTTTTGAAGAGGTGACTAAAGTAGTGGACAGGGGAATGTCTATGGATGTTATTTATATGGACTTCCAGAAGGCAATTGATAAAGTCCCTCATAAGAGACTGTTAGCTAAAGTTGAAGCTCATGGAATTGAAGGCAAATTATTGACCTGGTTAGGAAATTGGCTGAGCGACAGGAGACAGAGAGTAGGGATAATGGGCAGGTACTCTAATTGGCAGGATGTGACTAGTGATGTCCTGCAAGGATCTGTTTTGGGGCCTCAACTATTCACCGTATTTATTAATGACTTGAATGATGGGATAGAAAGCCACATATCCAAGTTTGCCGATGACACAAAGACAGGTGGCATTGTAAGCACTGTAGATGGAAGCATAAAATTACATCGAGATATTAATAGATTAAGCGAATGGTCAAAACTGTGGCAAATGGATTTCAGTGAAGGCAAATGTGAGGTCATCCACTTTGGACCTAAAAAGGAGAGAACAGGGCACTTTCCAAATGGTGAAAAGCTAGAAATGGTGGAGGTCCAAAGAGACTTGGGGGTCCAGGTACATAGATCATTAAAATGTCATGGATAGATGCAGAAAATAATCAAAAAGGCTAATGGAATGCTGGCATTTATATCTAGAGGACTAGAATACAAGGGGGTAGAAGTTATGCTACAGCTATACAAAGCCTTTGTTAGAACACACCTGGAGTACTGTGAGCAGTTCTGGGCACCACACCTTAGGAAGGATATATTGGCCTTGGAGGGAGTGCAGCGTAGATTTACCAGAATAATACCTGGACTCCAAGGGTTAAATTACGAGGAGAGATTACACAAACTAGGGTTGTATTCCCTGGAATTTAGAAGGTGATTTGATCGAAGTTTTCAAGATATTAAGGGGAGCTGATAGGGTAGATAGAGAGAAACTATTTCCGTTGTTTGGGGATTCTAGGACTAGGGGGCATAGTCTAAAAATTAGAGCCAGACCTTTCAGGAGTGAAATTAGGAAACGCTTCTATACGCAAAGGATGGTCGAAGTTTGGAACTCTCTTCTGCAAATGGCAATTAATGCTAGATCAATTGTTAATATTAAATCGGAGATTGATAGATTTTTGTTAACCAAAGGTATATGGGGATATGTGGCATTGGCGGGTATATAGGCAGGAGTTAGGTCACAGATCAGCCATGATCTCAATGAATTGCAGAACAGGCTCGAGGGGCTAAATGGCCTACTCCTGTTCCTATTTTCATGTCAGCACAGTTGTGAAATGCTATTATTTAAACAAAGCACAAAGATGGCATTGCAAACAAAAAATGGAGTTTAGTGCTATCTGAACTGCATTTTAGTAAATATAGGATTACACTATTTAGAGTTGTTCTCAGACCACCTTTCCGCACTAATGTTAGCAAGAAGGGTTTTAAGAAAGACTCATTTTGTAACTTCGAACCATTTGAGAGCAAGCCATGACAAAATGAAAGGAGTTGACGTGCCATTGTAACCTGTGAGAACACAAATAGGATTGTATTGTTCCTGACATATAAACTTCATCTTGAGAATAGACACATGTATCTATCATTTTAAAATTATTACGGTTATTGTGTGAAATTAATGTATGTGTGGAGCTTCCCCACCAGCATGAATCCTGCTGGTCTAGATTTAACAATGACTGTACATTTTTATCCTCATTATTGCTTAAATTATTTGTATATTATGGAAAAGAAATTGAATAGTATATTATAAAAGCAGTGGGAAGTCAAATTAGAAGAAAAAAAGTCCTCTCTTCTGCCACAGATTTATGGAAGCTAGCATTTTCTTATATGAAGGGCTTTTTGTCAGGATCCATCTGGAAATGTTTATTTCAGTGCCATGTAATCTATCTGTGGATTTTGTTAGCAGCATACCCTTTTGTGTATTCCTTGACTTAAATTTTATAAATTATATCTAGTTGAAATTTTGCCAATAAGTGCATAGCTTGACTGATTGCTGCTGTGCTCCTTACCTGCTATTCACCTATGATTTAGTTCCACTTCCCCCTCTCCATACTGGAGCCACTGCAGCTCGCTGAGTGTCCTTTAAATCAAAATGTTTTATAAATTATTCCAAGATGAGCTTTGAATGCATCTAACTATGTTGTACTGGAGAACTAAATATGGTCTTCTGTTTAGCAGCTCCTGCCCATTTTACTCCATGTTCAGATACTGTAGATGCCTTAATGTAAATCACATTTGCTGCTGTTCTTTTCTTCCATGTTATATAGCCATGAAAGCAAACTAACCATGACTACAAATAAGCTTTGCCAAACTGTATTTGTCAATCAGCCAATGTCGGATTTGCTTCACCCTATATGAAAATATAAAAAAAAGTTGAAAGAAAATGTAATTTTTTTTGAGCCAGCAAAGATTTAAATAAATCACTGGAGCTCTTATTATGTCTATTTTTATCCCCATATTTTTATCATCCGGCCTCTTTAAGTTGTTATGCTACATTTATATTTGTTGCCAGTGATTGGCAGACCAACTATAGGTACTATAAGGACAATCGCTGGGTCTTTTAACGGAACACTCAGCTAGAAAGAGCCTGATCCGCAAGAGTCTCGAGCTGTATTTACAATTCAGCATCCGAAGCATGATTGCTGATGTTGTTTAATGTAGAGAAGTATTAAAC
Organism: Squalus acanthias; assembly: GCA_030390025.1. Lineage (NCBI taxonomy): Eukaryota > Metazoa > Chordata > Chondrichthyes > Squaliformes > Squalidae > Squalus > Squalus acanthias. The sequence goes on along the minus strand of CM059433.1, from coordinate 68,119,930 downwards.
CTAACGATCTCTCGCACCAGATCCCAATAGAGTAATTTGCTTTCAGATGGTTATTGCATGATTTTGACTTTGTAAACTGAACAGGAGAAGTGAGTGAAGTCCTACACTTGCTGCAGTACGATTTGAATGACGATCGACTAATTTTTGTTTGACAAATGCTTAAACTATACATATAAACTGTGTAAAATGTTTTTATTGTGCAAGGAGGAGAGTATGGAAAACAAACTTTTTGTTTCGGAGCGTCTCTTGGTTTGCTTTATGTGGAGCCCCATGGGCCACATATGCTAAGGTTTGGAAGTGCAATTTCCTTTTTGGTGCAACAATACAAACTGCATGTGTCCATGCTGATGTATTTTTACTTGGCACTGGAACATGCAGCAAGTCTGCTCCAGTCCTAGTGTTTTTTTCATCCCTGGATGTAGCAACATGGTGGGGAGAAGAGGGAATGCGGAGTGGCAGTTCTATGCAAGGAGGTGATGATACGGTGGTAGCCACTCTCTTAGTTCTGGATCTCTTAAGATTTCTTCCTACAACTCCTTTTGGGAGACTGCTTCCATCAGGCCTTGGGGCAAATTACAGCAGCTCTTAACTCTCAGCTATGGGGCATCTTCAGTTATCTACATCTAAAAAGTTATCAAACTAGTGATTTATTTCAGGTTAAAACAGGAAGAAATTGACATTTCAGGGTTCAAGTCATAAAGCAAAAAAAGGTGCTGTACTCCAACAGACTAGAGCCAAGTTGGTCATAATTATTTTCTCTTTCTCCTTCTTCACCCCAAATTTAAAAAATCATCTCTGCTTCCCTCTGCATTGATCATGTTCCTGTTTTCTCACCCTCCTGAACTGCTTCAGAAACGTATGGTAAGACTAAAAGTATGAATCCAGCAGCATCCGTCCCACAATCTCCCTTTGTATGCATTTTGATCTCCCCTTTTCCTTTAAACACACACATACACCATTTGATTAACAGCATTACCATGGCAGGGAGGAACATGGAAACTGAGCCACAAGTGAGCCTATCCTGGGAGAAGCAGGCACTTCTCTCGAGAATAATGGATAATGATTCACAGGCAGGATGGCAAGGACTTGGAAGCCACATGGACTATAAAAGTAAAAGAGCAGTAATTTTTTTTAATAGATTTTTAAAAATCTTCGGGCTCAAGGGATTGGGGGTAATATATTAGCATGGATTGAGGATTAGTTAATGGACAGAAAACAGAGAGTAGGAATAAACAGGTCATTTTCGGGTTAGCAGGCTGTAATTAGTGGGGTACCGCAAGGATCAGTATGTGGGCCTCAGCTATTTACAATCTATATCAATGACTTAAATGAAGGGACTGAGTGTAATGTATCCAAGTTTGCTGATGATACAAAGCAAGGTGGGAAAGTAAGTTATGAGGAGGATGTAAAGAGGCTGCAAAGGGATATAAACAGGTTAAGTGAGCGGGCAAGAACACGGCAGATAGAATTTAATGTGGAGAAATGTGAAGTTATCCACTTTGGTAGGAAAAATAGAAAAGCAGAATATTTTTTTAAATGGTGAGAGATTGGGAAATGTTAGTATTCAGAGGGACCTGGGTGTCCTTGTACACGAATCACAGAAAGTTAACATGCAGGTACAACAAGCAATTAGGAAAGCAAATGATACGTTAGCCTTTATTACAAAAGAATTGAAGTATAAAAGTAAAGAAGTCTTACTGCAATTATATAGGGCCTTGGTGAGACCACACCTGTAGTACTAGGTACAGTTTTGGTCTCCTTACCTAAGGAAGCATATACTTGCCTTAGAGGGAGTGCAACAGACTGATTCCTGGGATGGAGGGATTGTTCTATGAGGAGAGATTGAGAAGACTAGGCCTATATTCCCTAGACTTTAGAAGAATGAGAGGTGATCTCATTGAAACATAAAATTCTTACAGGACTTGACAGGGTAGATGCAGGAAGGATGTTTCCCCTGGCTGGGGAGTCTAGAACCAGGGGTCACAGTCTCAGAATAATGAGTCAGCCATTTAGGACTGAGATGAGGAGAAATTTCTTCACTGAAAGGGTTGGGATCTTTGGAATTCTCTACCCCAGAAGGCTGTGGATGCTCAGTCGTTGAGTATATTCAAGTCGGAGAGCGATAAATTTTTGGATATAAAGGGATATGGGGATAGTGCGGGAAGGTGGAGTTGAGGTAAAAGATCAGCCACGATCTTATTGAATGGCGGAGCAGGCTCGAAGGGCCGAATGGCCTACTCCTTCTCCTATTTCTTATGTTCTTATACTGAACTACTATAAGGAACAATTTAACAGTAGCTTTTTTTAAAAATTCATTCTCGATGAAGATGAAGGAACCGTGATATATGTCCAAGTTGGGATGGTGTTCCCAGGCACCTTCAGCCCTTGTCCTTCTAGGTGGTAGAGTTCGCGGGTTTGGGAGGTACAACTGAAGAAGCCTTGACAACTTGCTGCATCCTGTAGATAGTACACAGTGCTGCCGCGGTACACCAGTGTGGAGGGACTGGATGTTAAGCTGGTGGACTGGGTGCTGATCAAGCGGTCTGCTTTGTCCTGGATGGTGTTGAGCTTCTTGAGTGTTATTGCAGCTGCACTCATTCAGGCAAGTGGACAGTATTTCATCACACTCCTGACTTGTGCCTTGTCGGTGGTGGAGAGGGATTGGGAAGTCAGGAGATGAGCCACTTTCACAGAATACCCAGCCTTTGACCTGCTGTAGTAACCATTGCATTTATGTGGCTGGTCCAGTTGAGTCTCTAGTCAATGGTGACTCCCTATGATGTTGATGGTGGGGATTCGGTGATAGTAATGCCATTGAATGTCATGGGGTAGTAGTTAGGCTTTCTCTTGTTGAAAATGAACATTGCCTGGCACTTCTGTGGCACAAATGTTACTTGCCACCTATCAGTCCAAGCCCAGATGTTGTCCAGGTTTTGCTGCATGCGGTTTTGAACTGCTTCATTATCTGAGGAATTACGAATGGAGCTGAACACTGCAATCATCAGCAAACATCCCCACTTCTGACCTTATGATGCCAGGAAGGTCATTGATGAAGCGGCTGAAGATAGTTGGGCCGAGGACATTGACCTGAGGAACTCCTGTGGTGATGCCCTGAGGCTGAGATGATTGGCCTCCAACAACCACAACCATTTTCCTTTTGTGCCAGGTATGACTCTTGCCAGTGGAGAATTTTCCCCCTGATCCCCATTGACTTCAGTTTAACTGGGGTTCCTTGGTGCCATACTCAGTCAAATGCTGCCTGAATGCGTTGGTTGTAATCTACCAAAATTTCCTGGATTCTGGAGAGGTCCCAGCGGATTGGAAAACCGAGAAAGGAGGGAGACAGAAAACAGGAAACTATAGGCCAGTTAGCCTAACCTCTGTCATTGGGGAAAATGCTGGAATCCATTATTAAGGAAGTAATAGCAGGACATTTAGAAAATCATAATACAATCAAGCAGAGTCAACATGGTTTTATGAAAGGGAAATCGTGTTTGACAAATTTACTAGAATTCTTTGAGGATGTAACGAGCAGGGTGGATAAAGGGGAACCAGTAGATGCAGTGTATTTGGATTTCCAGAAGGCATTCGATAAGATGCCGCATAAAAGGTTACTGCACAAGATAAGAGCTCACGGTGTTGGGGGTAATATGTTAGATTGGATAGAGGATTGGTTAACTAACAGAAAACAGAGAGTTGGAATAAATGGGTCATTTTCCGGTTGGCAAACTGTAACTAGTGGGGTGCCACAGGGATCAGTGCTGGGGCATCAACTATTTACAATCTATTTTAATGACTTGGATGAAGGGACCGAGTGTACTGTTGCCAAATTTGCTGACGATACAAAGATAGGTGGGAAAGCAAGTTGTGAGGAGTACGATAGCAAAATACTGTGGATGCTGGAAATCCGAAATAACAACAGAAAACGCTGGAAAAACTCAGCAGGCCAGGCAGCATCTGTGGAGAGAGAAACAGAGTTAACGTTTCAGGTCGAAGACCTTTCGTCAGAACTCTGAGGAGTACACAGAGTCTGCAAAGGGATATAGATAGGTTAAGTGAGTGGGCAAAAATTTGGCAGATGGAGTATAATGTGGCAGGAAGAATAAAAAAGCAAAATATTATTTAAATGGAGAGAGACTACAGCATGTTGCGGTGCAGAGGGATCTGGGTGTCCTCGTACATGAAACACGAAAAGTTAGCATGCAGATACAGCAAGTAATTAGGAATGCAAATGGAATATTGGTCTTTATTGCAAGGGGGATGGAGTATAAAAGTAGGAAAGTCTTGCTACAACTGTACAGGGCGTTGGTGAGACCACAACTGGAGTACTGCGTACAGTTTTGGTCTCCTTATTTAAGGAAGGATATATTTGCATTGGAGGCAGTTCAGAGAAGGTTCACTAGGTTGATTCCTGGGATGAAGGGTTTGTATTATGAGGAAAGGTTGAGCAGGTTGGGCCTATACTCATTGGAGTTTAGAAGAATGAGAGGTGATCTTATTGAAACATATAAGATTATGAGGGGGCTTGACAGGGTAGATGCAGGGAGGATGTTTCCCCTCATGGGGGAATCTAGAACTAGGGGGCATAGTTTCAGAATAAGGGGTAGCCCATTTAAAACAGAGATAAGGAGGAATTTCTTCTGAGTGTTGTGAATCTTTGGAATTCTTTACCCCAGAGAGCTGTGGAGGCTGGGTCATTGAATATATTCAAGGCGGAGATAGACAGATTTTTGAAAAACAGGGGAATCAAGGGTTATGGGGAGCGGGCAGGAAAGTGGAGTTGAAGCCAAGATCAGATCAGCCATGATCTTATTGAATAGCGGAACAGGTTCGAGGGGCCAAATGGCCTACTCCTGCTCCTATTTCTTATGTTCTTATGTTGATGTCGAGGGCTGTCATTCTCACCACACATCCGGAGATTAGCTCTTGTGTCCATGTTTGGACCAAGGCTCTCATGAGGTCTGAAGTATCATGGTCTTGGGGGAACAGCTTGGCTAAAGGCCTAGCTAGTTCTGGAGCACAGGTCTTCAGCACTACAGCTGGGATGTTGTCAGGGCCCATAGCCTTTGCTGTATCCAGTGCACTCAGGCGTTTCTTGATATCATATGTAGTGAATTGAGTTGGCTGAAGGCTAGCATCTGTGATGATGGGAACCTCAGGAGGAAGCCAAGAAGAATCATCCACTCTGAGCTTCTGACTGAACTTGGTTGCAAACACTTCAGCCTTGCCTCTTGCACTCACATGCAGAGCTCCTTCATCATTGAGGATGGGGATGCTTATGGACTCTCCTCCTCCCGTTATTTGCTTAATTATCCACCACCATTCATGACTGGATTTGGCAGGACTGCAGAGCTTTGACCTGATCCAAATGGTTATGGGATCGCTTAACACTGTCTATAGCATGCTGCTTCTGCTGTTTGGCATGCATGTAGTCCTGTGTTGTAGCTTCACCAGGTTGGCATCTCATTTTCAGGTACGCCTGGTGCTGCTTCCACCATGCTCTTCTACACTCCTCATTGAACCAGGGTTGGTCACCTGGCTTGACAGTAATGGTAAAGTGAGGGATATGCTGGGCCATGAAGTTACAAATTGTAGTGGAATACAATTCTGCTGCTGCTGATGACCCAAGGCGCCTCAGGATGCCAGTTTTAAGCTGCTAGATCTGTTCTGAATCTAAGCCATTTACCACGGTGGTAGTGCCACATGACACGATGGAGGGTGTCCTCAGTGTGAAGACGGGACTTGATCTCCACAAAGACTGTGGTAACTCCTACCAGTGCTGTCATGGACAGATGCATTTGCGACAGATAGATTGGTGAGGATGAGGTCAAGTAGCTTATTCCCTCGTGTTGGTTCTGGCAGCTATATCCTTCAGTACTCAGCCAACTCGGTCAGTAGTGGTACTACCGAGCCGCTCTTGATGATGGACACTGAAGTCCCCCACCCAGACTATATTCTATACCCTTGCTACCCTCAGTGTTTCCTCCAAGTGATATTCAACATGGAGGAGTACTGATTCATCAGCTGAGGGAGGGCGATGGGTAATCAGGAGGTTTCCTTGTCCGTGTTTGATCTGAGTGGATGAGATTTCATTGGATCCAGAGTCAATATTGATGACTCCCAGGGCCATGCCCACCAGACTGTATATCACTGTGATCCCACCTCTGGTGGGTCTATCCTGCCAGTGGAACAGGACATACCATGGGATGGTGATGGAGGAGTTGGGACATTGGCTGATAAGTATGTTACTGTGAGTCTGACTATGTCAGGCTGTTGCTTGACCTATCTATGGGACAGCTTTCCCAACTTTGGCATTGGACCCCAGATGTTAATGAAGAGGACTTTGCAGAGTGGACTGGGCTGGGTGTGCCTTCGTTGTATTCTAATTCAATGTCTAAGTCGCATTCCTCTAATTTTTTGTAATGGTTTGATGTAGCTGATTGGCTTGCTGAGCCATGTCAGGGCACAACCATGTTGGTGTGGGACTGGAGTCATGTATAGGCCAGACCGGGTAAGGATGGCGGGTTTCCTTCCCTGAAGGACATTAGTGAGCCAGTTGGGTTTATGCGACAAAGCAACAGCTTCATGGCCACTTTTACTGATACCAGCTTCTATGGTTAAGAGAGTTTATGAGGGAGATGTTGAGGGAGGGGATTGAATTCAGAGGAGAAAGGGCAATGGGAGCTGAGATGGTGATTAATAACACTGAGAATGAAGAGTACAGAGGCTGAGGGAGGAAAGGAGAGAGGATATCCCTGGGAGAAATCAGGGTAGGGCTTGGGGTGAGGATTTTAAACGGAGAGGAGTGAGGGGTGGAAAAAGGTGGGGTGCTTCAGACAGGAGAAGGTACCAGAGGAGCAGGGAGAGACATCAAGGTGTGACTTGGTGATAAAGGCCACACCGTCACTGTGGTAGTTTGGCTGGGGCAGGTGTTGGAACGTATAGCCAGGCATAGAGGCTTTAGTAAGGGGTAAGATGTCGGCAGCCATGTGCCAAGTTTCAGTCAAAGTCAGGATATTAATTCAATCATTCTCAATGAGAACCCCACCAAAACAAATTAACAAATCATTTATCTCATTTGTTGGGACCTTGTTGTCCCTAATTGGCTTCTCTATTTGCCTACATAATAATAGTGACTACATTTCAAAAGTAATTATTTGGCAATGAAACACTTTGGGACCTCCTGAGGATGTGAAAGGCACTGTAGAAATCCAAGTTTGCCCATTCTTTGTGTGTTGTTTTAAAATATTTACAGCCACTCAGCTTCTTAACACAGGATTTGAAACCATCTGTTTCCTTGGCTGCTACCAAATGCTGCACAAAATCATTATCCCCATTTACAGAAAAAATAGTGTTTGAGGCAGTGCACCCAATCTGATATGTTCAGCGAGGATGAACTGAGCTGAAAACATTATGGCATTCCTTGCAAATTTATTGATAGATCACAAGTTGGAATATTTTTGTTTTCTAACCATGCTTTCAGTTACCCACTGAATCACTCAAGTTTTAGAGATTTTAGAAGCGCCATTCTATTCCTTTATGCTGATAGTTATGAAATTGTTTGTATGCATTTGTTTAATTCACAGAACTACTTTTCTGTACAAAATATATGGGCCCTGAATTTCCTGGGGCCAGACCCAGAATCACCAGCTCTCCACCTCAAAGTCATGTACGCGGGAATTACCTTGGGGGTGGGCGAAGTTCCAGATAGCCCATGGAGGTTTGCCTTGAATAAAGGTGGAGCCAGCTTGATAACATCACTCATTAGATTTCCCACTGCTTCCACTTCCTGAGCATCCAATGTTCTATAGGTTGCCAAAATGCAGATGTACAGTACTTGTATACAGTGGAAATGGGACCCACAGATGTTGGCCTGGAATCCACAGAGGATTGAATGCAGCTACCTTGAAATTGGCCTCCTTCTAATGGAGCGCTTGATTCCAAGATCACCAAACCTTTGTAGCTGGTCCTCCTGGCGCTGGCACCCACTTGCGTTATTCAAGTTTCCTGACTCCAGAAACTCCAGCAGAGTCGAGTTCTGTCCACACCGGCGGATTGGTGCTGTGCCTCAGTTACAGTGGCAGAGCAAGATCATGGGTATACAGGCAACCGAATCTAACCGTACTGCTCAACCAAAACTAGCCTGTGAGATTCACATTCCTGCTGGGTGTGAAAGATACTTTCCTTACTTAGGAAGCCAGCTGATGCAAGGTATTACATGGAGGCTGGGTATGATACCTACTGTGATTAGGGTGCAGAAAGGCAACCAGCTGCTGTTGAAGCTCTAAACTGATGGAGCTGCCATTCAATTGGTTATAGTGTATGGTCAGAGGGCTGGTGTTTCCTTTAGTTCCAATGATTAGCGGAGCAGCGATCTGTATTTATATATTTTATTTGCTTCAACTTTTAACTGCCCCATCTAAAAGCTGACCACGTACATACTTACTGCTCCTGCAGGTACTATATGGCATGTATAAGCTGCCAATTCCATACCCATTAAATGTTAATATAAATTTTGGTATTTATTGATATAAAGCCTGTATAGAATCATAGAATGATACAGCACAGAAGGAGGCCATTCGGCCCATCGAGCCTGTGCCAGCTCTTAGGTAGAGCTATCCAATTAATCCCACTCCCCTGCTCTTTCCGCATAGCCCTGCATTTTTTTTCCCTTCAAGTATTTATTGAATTCCCTTTTGAAAGTTACTATTGAATCTGCTTCCACCACCTTTTCAGGCAGTGTTTTCCAGATCGCAACAACTCGATGTGTAAAAAAAAATGTTTCCTCATGTCTCCTCTGGTTCTTTTGCAGTATTCATAAATTTAAAGGGAAAAAACATTTTTGGCTTAGCTTTTAAAATTCCTGTCATAATATCAATTCTAGTTGGAGACTTCGGCAACAAAAGATTTTAATATTCATCAGAATTGCTCAAATAGTTAAATTTTGTGCTACTTTAGGATCCATAAAGCTCATCGAGTCATTTTTTACATAGAATTGCGTAGAATTTACAGCACAGAATCAGGCCATTTGGCCCAACGTTTATGCTAATGTTTATGCTCCACATATGCATTCTTCCAAGGCTTTTCACAAAGATTCATTCCCAAGTTTTAAAGGAAATACAAGTAGAAATTTGCATGGCTTTAAAAGCTATTCGATTCAGGACAGAATTCTGAGGATTGGAAAGTGGCAAACATAAATCTATTGGCCTGGATTTTCCTCTCAGTGGCGAAGGAACGGCTTTCGCAGTTCACCTCGCGTACAGTTGCCCACAGACATTTTGCGGGCTTGTCAGTGAAGACATCCAGTCATCCAGCGTCTGTTTCAGGGGATCTGTGGTGTCTGTGAACAGGGAAAGCAGCAGTGAGGCTCTTCAACCAATCGGATTGAAGAATCCTCACTGAGCCACGCAGAGTCTAAACCAGGAAGTAAAAATAGGAAATATAGATTACATTTAAATCATGTATAGGAAGCAAAATAAAGATTCAGAAATACAGATGGGATTAAGGGAGAGAGATAAACGAGACAGACAGAAAAACTTAAAATATTTTCATTTTTATTTTGTTTTTAAATCTCCAACATTAGTTTTCTTCTGAGGGAATGAGACTCCACACATGAGAGCACTGATAGCTTCGCTGTTATTGTTACAGCAAAATCCAGGCCATTATTTTAAAAATGGTCAAGAAATATATCTCAGCCTTTAAGAGTGATCAGTTTAACACCTCTTTAGGGAAGAACTTCATCTTGAAAAGTCCAGCTTGATGAAAGATAGCCAGCTTAGATTCACACAGGTGGTCGCACTTAACTAACTCACTGGATGTTTTCAAATTTACCACTGCCTTGGCGATATGCAGTCGATCTTGTATACTTACATTTTTAAAAAGCTTTTGACAAGGTTCCACTTTGGAGATTAATGGCTAAGCTTAAAAGTCATGAATTGGAGAGAAGTAGAATGCTCGATAGAAGAAAACTGCCTTTAAATGGAACTGGTTATCAGTAGGATGCCCCCAGGGGTTGATCTTGGGATCCCTATTATTTATGGTATATATTAATGACTTGAATGAGGGCATTGAGATCAATATCTCCCACTGAAATTGGAGGCAGAGCAAGTAATAAGGAACAATGCATCAGATTTAGGAGATTAAAAAAAAAACTTGTGAATGTTGAAAATCTGAACTAAAAACATAAATTGCTGGAAGTACACAGCAAGCCTGCTGAGAAGAGAAAAGAATGGTTCATGTTTTGGTTAGAAACCCTTCATCACAAGAGGCCAGTTTTGACAAAGGATCTCAGCTTGAAACATTAACCTGTTTTTTTCCAGAGGCTGGTAGACCTGTTGGAGTAATTTTTTGACTTCACATACTGAGGGGCCTCACCCACTAAGAGCACATAAATTTGGGTGAGTGCTGCACACTATTTAAATGGTTAGAACATTGCGCGTAGCATGCACCCAAATTTACAATTTTGCATTCCTGACGGGGGAAACTCTCCACCAGCCGGAAGTTGGAACATTACCCCGTCTCCTAAGAATGACAGTCACTTGAAACAGCTTCCTTAGCTAGTAGTATTAATAGCAGTTTCCACTTATGTTTAATTAGTGGTAGCTGTTCCAAATTATCCAGGAGTGCCAGATGAAAATTCACATCTATATAGACGTTAAGTATCTAAGGAAGTGAATCTTCCATTCTCTCTAGTAGTGGCACAGTATTGCTTGTTGCACCGCACTATGGGGAGGTGTTGTGTTGCTTCATATGTTTTTCTTTAATTTCCTGATTTGAGCTATCTCAAATAAAGCCAAATCAAAGGTAGGTTTCATTGAGACAAGTTGAACTGTCTCAGTACAATGGCAGAGATGTTTTATCTTCTCTCCATTAGTGAAACCACTTTGCAGCATCTGTTTTACCTCTCTGCGTAATGTGCCACATTACACTGATGATCTACAGCATAGGAAAGAAAGAAATGAATTGCATTTATATAGCCATAACACAATCTCAGGACAAATCACTTTTAAGTGCAGTCACATTTGTTATTTAGGCATTAAATGGCAGACAATTTGTGCCCAGCAAGACCACACAAACAGCAAATAAGATGGATGACCAGTTAGTCTGTTTTTGGTGGTGTTGATTGAGAAATGTTTTCCAGGACACTGGGAGAACTTCCTGCTCTTCCTTGAATAGTGCCGCGGTGATTTTAACATCCCATATAAATAAGCAGATGAGGCCTCAGTATCACCTCATCTGATTGGCAGCACCTCTGGAAGTGCAGCACTCTCTTGATATTTCACTTGTGTCAGCCTAAATTATATACTTAAAGTTTCAAATGAAGTAGGAGGTGGCCAAATCATGAATCGTTTCATACTGTGGACACTAGGGAGTTGATTTTGAAGTGACTGCTTACATTAGATGGGTGTCAGGCAGAGGCTTAAACTATTTTCATGATCAGGCCACATTTGAATTCCATCAGACAGCAGCTCGCACATTGAGAGCAGCTTGCCAATTGGGTTTGGTGGAAAATCCAACTGCTCCTCTGCTGAGCCCAACGATTCATAAGAACATAAGAAACAGGAGCAGGAGTAGGCCAATCAGCCCCTCGAGCCTACTCCGCCATTCAATAAGATCATGGCTGATCCAATCTTGTCCTCAACACCACTTTCCCGCTCTCTCCCCATACCCCTTGACTCCCTTGCAGTTCAAATGTCTGTCAATCTCCGCCTTGAATATATTCAATGACTCCGCCTCCACAGCTCTCTGGGGTAGAGAATTCCAAAGATTCATGACCCTCTGAGAGAAGAAATTCCTTCTCCTCTCCGTCTTAAATGGGCGACCCCTTATTCTGAAACTATGTCCCCTAGTTCTAGATACCCCCACTAGGGGAAACATCCTCTCAGCATCCACCCTGTCAATCCCCCTCAGAATCTTACATGTTTCAATAAGATCACCTCTCATTCTTCTAAACTCCAATGAGCATAGGCCCAACCTGCTCAACCTTTTGTCGTACGTCAACCCCTTCATCCCAGGAATCAACCTAGTGAACCTTCTCTGTACTGCCTCCAATGCAAGTATATCCTTCCTTAAATATGGAGACCAAAACTATACACAGTACTCCAGGTGTGGTCTCACCAGCGCCCTGTAAAGTTGCATCAAAACTTCCCTACTTTTATACTCCATACCCCTTGCAATAAAGGCCAACATTCCATTAGCCTTCCTAATTACTTGCTGTACCTGCATGCTAAGTTTTTGTGTTTCATGTACTAGGACGCCCAGATCCCTTTGTACCGCAGCATTTTGTAGTCTTGCTCCATTTAAATAATTAGCTTTTTCATTCTTCCTTCCAAAATGGATAATCTCACATTTTCCCACATTGTACCCCATCTGCCAAATTTTTGCCCACTCACTTAACCTATCTATATCCCTTTGCAGACTCTTTGTGTCCTCCTCACAACTTGCTAACCCACCTATCTTTGTATCATCAGCAAATTTGGCTACAGTACACTCGGTCCCTTCATCCAAGTCATTAATATAGATTGTAAATAGTTGAGGCCCCAGCACTGATCCCTGTGGCACCCCACTAGTTACTGGTTGCCAACCGGAAAATTACCCATTTATCCCGACTCTCTGTTTTCTGTTAGTTAGCCAATCCCCTATCCATGCCAAAATATTACCCCCAACCCCGTGCGCTCTTATCTTGTGCAGTAACCTTTTATGTGGCACCTTATCGAATGCCTTCTGGAAATTCATGTAGGTTAAAGGGGAAGGAGGCAATCGCGAGGGAGGGCCTGGTGTTTAACAAGCTGGTGTTTATCCTCCACGTGTGAGCAGTCATCCTAATCCCATATCTCTTAATTCCCCTTTTCTTCAATGACCTATCTAACCTATTAAATGTTGACATGGTCTCTGTTTCAACTCATGTAGTGCATTCCAAAGCCTCAGAACTCTGTATAAAAAAGGTTTTTCCTGCACTTTGTCTTACATTTAATCTTGTATCTATGTCTCCTTGTTCCAGATCCCTCAAGCACTAGAACCAGTCTATTTCTATCCACTGTGTCCCATCCCTTCATAAAGTTAAACACCAATCAAATCACCCCTCAGTCTCGTCTGTTCTGATGAAAACCGCCTCAATTTTAAAAGTCTTTTTTGTATTTGTATTTCCTTATACCAGGCAGCAGCCCAGTGACTCTGTTCTGTACCCTTTTTATTGCATCAACATCCTTCCTATAATGTGGAGCCCAAAACTGCACGCAGTACTCCAGCTGTGGTCTTAACAAGGTTTTATATAGATCTCACCCATAATGGCTGATCTCCATATGTGAGCCTTAACAGAAACCATCATTAGGCTGCTTAACAATGAAGGATATCGCAGCTAAACGCAATCCTATCCTCGCCCATGTCCTCACATGCACTTTCCTGGCCACCATCAGTATCCACAATTTTAAAACACCTACTACCACCCAGGCTGAGAACAACTAACAAAGCAAAGACTGAGGATCAAATCTGGGACTGTTATTTTCAAAGCATCTGTCACGATCTTTAGCATGAAGCATTTTCTGCCTTTGCTGTATTCCTGTTCAGTGTGACAAAGTGACAAAGATATCCCTTCCTGAATTGGGTTGACAACTTGAGAACACTTGACACTATATGCTGTCCTCAGATTTTAGCAGAATAGTTTACGGGGTTCATTTCTCAAGTCTTATTATAGGTAAAACAGCAAAGTGGGAGTTCTGTGGCAAATTGAAACTTCCTGTAAGCAACACGGTGAATAGCAGAGCGCATATATTATTGAAAGTGAGTCATTTGACCCATCATTTTCCAGTGATTTAGCTGTGGAGATAATCTGGACTTGATTTTATGACGCAGCATTGATCCACAAATAACCTGCATGTCTAAAATAAATCTGGCGTAGTCTTCAAGACTAGGGAGTCTATAGTCTTATTCTGAAAGTGGTGTTACTAGTTTAAAAGTAGGCTACATTCACAACAGGATCTAAATTTGTCAATAAAACATACAGTAATTTACATTTTATTTCACTGCATTTATGAGTTCCACTTGGCAGGACAGTCCATCATTTGGACTGTCATCCATATTTGAACAGATCATTTATCTTTCAGATATTGTGAAAATCCTGCTCTTGCAGAGAACATCACAAATCTGTTTAAAGATAAACATTGTTCCTTTTCATTTATTTTTTCCCCACCCCCTTTCCTGCTTTGTTGGCTCTAAACAGGACTCGAGAAACAGAGGACAGCTGAGGCAAACGATTTTCTTCCTTCCTTGCTGCCGAATCTGGAAAAAGTTCCTGGCTTCCTGTCATGAATAACTTTCTTTGACATGGCTGGGCCTTTCGGACAATATTATGAAGGGAGTCAAAGGAGTTTGTACTTCCTGTCTTACTAATAAAGCAGCTAATATAGCTGGACTTGCTTTCCTTTGGGATATACCATGTTCTGCCCTGAAGTCGAGTAAATGGAATATTGTTTCCCTTGACATTCTCAGATGTATGTGTTCAAAAAAATCTCTGTTACTCAACGATGTTTATGCAACAACCTATATAAGGTAGATTTGAATCAACAACCACTGGCCTGTGTCACCATTTTTATTTCAATTCCAGAAAAAGAAAGTTCAAAACTGTATAGTATCCCTTTCATTGATTTTCATAGTGACCTTTAAATAATTAAAATATTACAGACCACTTATGGGTTGATATTGCACTCCCTAATTAGTAATGAATGCATTAACGCATTCAGCTGAAGTTTCTCTGGCTGCTATTTTAACAAAGCTGTTGAGCCATTTAAAGTAAATGGGTTGGTGTGTCATTAAAATAACTGGAAACGGATTTCATATGGATGCATCAATACATTCATTACTAATATCACAGCCTGAGTTCAACCATCTTTTAATTTATTTCATAATGCTATAGGCTTATTTTTTTTTCTTCACAGTGATGCTCTTAAGATGACATTGTCTTTTTATTATATAAATATATTCAATTTCATTAATGTAACAATTCTTACAATCTGTATGTTAGCCTATTTAATTAGCAGTGGTGTATGTTAATCTGCCTTTAAGTGATTGTTGAATAACATTTTTTTTCAGATATTGAGTACAACAGAGTGAAATATTTGCTGATAAGTGTTTGCTACATAACTTTGGCCAATATATATTTCTTCTAATAACTAGGAAAAATGCCTTGAAAATCCATTTTAGTTGGACTTTTTTTTTAAAGTTTCAATTTTACAGATATGAAGGTGAAAAAGCATATCTAACGGTTATCAAATACAGCTGATGCAGTCAGATGAGAAATTATACTGAAGCTATCATAGAATAAACCCAGTGTAAATGACAACTTCAAAAATATGACTCTCAATTTGTTTCTTTTTTAAAGCTGGTTGCCACATCTGCTTATAATTTATTTTCTTTTCCATTCTGCAAAAGTAAACAGTTAATTCTGGAAAAATTGACGTGTTAATGCCCAAAACCCTCAGTCTCTGAGCTGTTGGAGCTACTATAGCCTGAACCAAAGTACTTTCTTTCTTCTGCGCAGGAAGGAAATTTTTGTTGCGATATGCCTCTATTACTTCCCCTGCAACATCCGCATATTATAAACTTACCGAGACAGATTTTGGACTCTCAACCCTTTTCTAATTAAGTAGAGTATCATTTCAGTTGTGTATATATTGCCCCCAAACTGCCATAGGAAATATTAGTCATCTCTTAATGCTTTAAAAACAATTTCATTTGCATTGCAGTTTTCAATAGAACTTCCTCTCAGTGCTAGACTTACTAGATCAAAGATAAACTCAGTGCCGAGCAAACCAAAACAAGACGTTAATTTTCTTCCTCTAAACTGATGTGGCAGTTAGTTCAGTGCACTTTCTCTGGTGAAGAAAACCACTTCTGTGCAAGCAATACCTTTCTTGTGCAGATGGAAAATGATTTTTTATATATAAATAGATACATATAAATGTGTACACACATTTACATATAATATCTGGTTTATGGGTTCCAGGTTATTTGGAATGGAATGAAAGCTAATGGTACATCCTGCCTTTCCTTTTGTAGTCTGCCAGCGAGCATCCAAGCCAGGAATTTCCCTTCTTAGGGGCAGGGCTCCCTCCACTGTTCTTAAATAAAGGCTTTGAGTGTCTTGGCCTTATATCATGGCTTGATTTATGTCATAAACATTTGAACAAATTGGAAGTATGAAAGGAAGTGAAATGAAAAGCTTCTCATAGGGTGACATGCAAGCATGTGCATGTATACCCGAACTGATACTTTTGAAGAACTGCGGAAAAAATAAAAATAATAAATGAAATCATTAGTACTAAAGCTGTTGCATGGTATATCACATAAATAGACTTCAGGATTTTATATTTGTAGTTAGGTATTAACATGGTACATTGGCAATAGCTTGGTATTGTGGTAGTAAATAATAGTGTAATTAACATCACAGAACTTTTCAAAATCATTAAAAATAGTTCTTGTGTAATCTACATTTTGTACTTTTAGTTATTTTTATTCCAGTTTTATATTAGATCATGGAATAATACAGCACAGAAGGAGGCCATTTGGCCCATCGTGCCTTTGCCAGTTCTTTGGTAGAGCTATCCAATTAGTCCTACTCCCCTGCTCTTTCCCTATAGCCCAGTAATTTTTTTCCCTTCCATATTTTTATCCAATTCCCTTTTGAAAGTTACTATTGGATCTGCTTCCACCACCCTTTCAGGCAGTGCATTCCAGATCACAACAACCTTAAATTTGTGTCCTATGGTTACCACCCCTTCTGCCACTGGAAACAGCTCTGCCTTATTTACTCTATCAAAACCGTTTATGATTTTGAACACCTCTAACTAATTTCCTCTTAACTTTCTCTGCTCTGAGGAGAACAACCCCAGCTTCTCCAGTCTCTCCACGTAACTGAAGTCCCTCATCCCTAGTACCATTGTAGTAAATCTCTTCTGCACATTCTCCAAGGCCTTGACATCCTTCCTAAAGTGAATTGAATCACAATACTCCAGCTGAGGCCTAACCAGTGTTTTATAAAGGTTTAGTATTGCTTCCTTGCTTTTGTACTCTATTCCTCTATTAATAAATTGTGAATTCTGGGAGATTCTCTCATTGCTAACTTACCTGACGAAGGAGCGACAGCTCCGAAAGCTTGTAAAATTAAATAAATCTGTTGGACTATAACCTGGTGTTGTGCGACTTCTCATTTCTATTAATAAAGCCAAAGATCCCATCTGCTTTTTTAACTGCCTTCTCAACTTGTCCTGCCACCTTCGAAGATTTGTGTATATACACCCCAGGTCTCTATTCCTGCACCCCCTTTAAAATTTGGTTTATATTGCCTCTCCTCATCCTTCCTACCAAAATGCATCACTTGACACTTCTCGGCGTTAAATTTCACCTGCCATGTGTCTGCCCATTTCACCAGTCTGTCTATGTCCTCCTGAAGTCTGTTACTATCCTCCTCATTATTTACTTGTTTATTACATTTCCAAGTTTTGTGTCATCTGCAAGCTTTGAAATTATGCCCTGTATATCCAAGTCCAGGTCATTAATATATATCAAAAAGAGTAGTGATCCTAATACCGACCCCTGGGGAACACCACTGCATACTTCCCTCCAGTCTGAAATACAACCGTTCACCACGTACTCTCTGCTTTTTGTCCCTTAGCCAATTTTGTATCCTCGCTACCACTGTCCCTTTAATCCCATGGGCAGTAATTTTGCTAACAAGTCTATTATGTGGTAATTTATCAAATGCGTTTTGAAAGTCCACGTAGACAACATCAACTCATCAACTCTCTGTTACTTCATCAAAGAGCTCGATCAAGTTTGTCAATCACAATTCTCCTTCAACAAATCTGTGCTGACTTTCATTTATTAGCCCATACTTTTCCAATCCTCCCCTTTTTTGAGCCAGGTCTCTCTTATTGCCACCATGTGGCGACTTGTGCCTGCAGCTCACCAACCTTATTTACCACGCAACCTGCATTTACGCACATGGGGAGAGAAATTCGGTTGGTTACACCTCCGGGGGGCGCTAACGACATACCGCCCGGGAATGCCGATGTTAGCGCTGCCGCCGGCAAAATTCACCTGACGGTTTGCGGTGGCGCTAAACACTACCGCCACGATCTCCTATGCCCGGAGATCGTGACGTCATCCAGCTGCGTAGCGCCCCGGACCGGAAAATCATTTTCGCCCCCTGCCTCAGCGCCTGCCGTTGGGAACGACAGGTAGAGGAGGCAGTTTGCAGTCGACTGGGAGCTGCAGGAGCGCTATTTAAAGGGTGCACTTCCTGGGTTTTTTTGTCGGCAAACAATGCTGCCTTGTCACTTTGACAGAAGCAGACAGGTGTTTTGACCCATTTGAGGTTTTCCTACTTGAAGGAGTTTTGCTCCTGACAAAAATTTATCAGGTTCATTTGTCTTACTTTTGATACTGCAACATTTCCAACACTTAATGGGGGCTGTACTGGCACTGGACCTCGCCCTCCAGCTTCACCGTCGGAGGCAGCAGAGGCAGAGAGAAAGATTGGAAAACGTGGCCAGAGGGAGGAGGGCCAACAGGGCTCTCCACAGGAGACCTTACCCTCCCAGGGTATTCCAGGAACAGTTCTCCTACATTCATCTGTCATAGAAACAGTGCCTTAGAAGGCTCCGTTTCAGCAAGGAGGTGGTCACAGAGCTCTGCCACCTCCTGCAGCCAGAGCTCAGGACCAGGACGTGTCTCTCAGTGGCAGTGAAGGTCACAGCCACTCTCAATTTCTACACCAGCGGCTCCTTCCAAGCTTCAATAGGGGATATTGCAAATATTTCACAGTTCGCAGTCCATTGCTGCATCCGGGAGGTCACAGATGCTCTGTACAGAAAGAGAAGGGAGTATATCTCATTCCCCATGACCAGAGACAAACAGCATGAACGCTCATGTGGTTTCGCAAGAATAGCGGGCTTCCCCATGGTTCAGGGTGCCATTGACTGCACCCACGTAGCATTGCGGGCACCTCATCACAATGCAGAGGTGTTCTGCAACCGCAAAGGCTACCACTCTCTGAACGTGCAGTTGTTGTGCGACCACAGACAGCGCATCCTCGCCGTCAATGCCCGCTATCCTGGCAGCAGCCACGATGCATTCATCCTGCAACAGACTGGTGTCCTAGCACTGTTCCAACCACCACATGAAGCTCGCGGCTGGCTGCTCGGAGACAAGGGTTATCTACTCACCACTTGGCTGATGACGCCCCTCCGCAACCCCAACACTCCTGCTCAGCATGCATACAATGAGAGCCATAGCGCCACCAGGAACCTGATCGAACAGACTATCAGCGTGCTAAAGCAATGGTTCCGCTGCCTTGACCGCTCTGGAGGAGCCCTGCAGTACTCCCCTGATCAAGTCTCCATTTTCATTGTAGTGTGCTGCATTCTGCACAAACTGGCCATTCTGAGGGCCCAGCCATTGCCACCAGGGATTGCAGGTCCACCTCAGGAGGAGGAAGAGGGAGAGTAGGAGGAGGTGGAGGTGGAGGAGGAGGAGGAGCAGCACCAACGTAGGAGGGAGCCACTTAATGTTGCTTCTGCAAGGGCTATTTGTGATCGTCTCATTACACAGCACTTCCAATAAATGAGATAGCACATGACATTTGTGCAGAACAACCACATCATTACAGCCAGCTCGCAACCCCTATGACCGGGCAAACCTCAAATGAGAAACATCACAAAATTTGCTACATCGAAATAAACATTTATTATTCTGCACAACTCTCTCTTATCAAACACAACCAACAATAAACAAACACAACAATTTATGAACAAACACAACTATTTCTACCAAACTGAACAATATATTTACAAACACATCAACTTTTGTACACATACTCCCCCCATTTGCTATTAACATTTTATTTACTGGGGCTTCCTCAATGATTTCCCTCCCTTTTGCAATTCCCCCCTGCCAACCCTACTGCTCCTCCATAATGTGGCCCCAGTGGCTGCAGCAAGGCTGGCAGAGACTGCAGATGACCTTGCAGGACGCCCTCGATCAGCTCTGGGCATGGAAGGCCCGGCTGCAGACTGCACCAACTCAGCATGGGCGGCAGCAGTCTGGTAAGGTAACAGGAAAAAAAACATAGAAAAATAGGAGCAGGAGTAGGCCATTCGGCCTATCAAGCCTGCTCCGCCATTCAATATGATCATGGCTGATCCTCTATCTCAATACCATATTCCCACTCTCTCCCCATCCCCCTTGATGCCTTTTGTGTCTAGAAATCTATCTATCTCCTTCTTAAATATATTCAGTGACTTGTCCTCCACAGCCTTCTGTGGTAGAGAATTCCACAGGTTCACCACCCTCTGAGTGAAATGGCTGGGTTACAGGCTGTGGCAAGTGCAATGGCAGAGTGGCAGTGGTGGGAGCAGGAATGCTGTCATCCTGAGAGAAGACAGCACCTTCCTGCTCGACCAACACACTGCCACTCCCCTGGGGCAGAACCTCAGCATCCGGAGCAATCTGCTCGAGCACAGATTGCTGGCCTGCTGCGGCACCGCGAGATCCCCGGTGGACAGTGGGTGACCCAACGACGATGGCAGCAGTCAGCGCTTGCGTGGCATCAATCTGAGACTGCATCAGAGCAGTCTGCGATCGGATGCCACCAACTACTGACTCCATTACAGCGCTAAGCCGTTGCGTTGCCTTGGCCTGTGCTGCAATAGCTGCTGCTACCACACCCATGATATGAGGTCTGGGTCCCCATGGTCTCTCTGCGAGGCAACCATCCTCTGCAAAGCACCAACGATGGGCTCGATGGTGTGAGCAGAGCTGAGAACAATGCTGGAGGCGGACTCCTCCACGCTCCTAGCTCGTGCATCCATGCTCTCGGGCACCCTTGCCATTGCACCCATGAGCTCAGTATGCATGCTGATCGCCTGTGTGGTCATCGTCTCGACATCGAGATCCTCATCTGAGTCCTGTGCAGCAGAACTCATGCGCGCACTCGCCCTCTGGAGAGCTGGGCCCCAAGCTTCCCTTTCCCCATGGCGTTGCTGCAGCCCACTGGGTCCCGGAGCTTCACCCACACCAGACCCGTCTACTAGGCTCCCCTCCAGCGACCACGTGGCCCCATTATCGGACCTAGTGCCTTCGGGAGACACAGGCAGTGAGGCTCTGGCTTGTTCTTCCTCCTCCTCTCCCGTGTCGCTGCCACTGGGAGGCTGAGGGACAGGCTGGTCAGATGGTGGCTGGTTATCTGAAAGCATTAAGGCACAAGAGTGGGTTTAACGTCAGGTGAGGGGAGCAGGAAGGGAGCAAGGAATGGAGAGAGTATACTTAGATGGAAAGTGGGAAGGGCTTGTGTTGTGAGGGGGAAGTGGTCTGAGAGAAGAGGGAGAGGTGATGAACATACCGTAGTTGTCCCCAAGGGGGTCGACGTCTCTGACTGCCACAGCACCCACGACCTGGGCCGCGATGATGCTGCGCACTCGCTCCTCCAGCTCTGTAAATGGGTGCAGCTCCACCTGACCACCTCCCGTGCGTTGCTGCTCCCTCCTGTTATGAGCAAGCTTGGCCTGCAAGAAAAAGGATAGGACAGGCTAACGCGTAGGCAGATGTGCCTACCATAGTTGAATAGCTGTTAATGTATGCAAGGCGTGAGATGTGGATGTGACTTTTAGTAGATGGGCATAGTTGTTGGGTGAGTGTTGGGGATTCGGTGGTTTATACCGTCTGTGCACAGTGAGGTTGAGATGGTGGATGTAGAGGTATTTCAAGCATGTACTCACCCTGACCACCCGAGTAAAGTCATTGAACTTCTTGCGGCACTGGGTGTGAGTCCTTTGGACCACACTTCTGGACAAGACATCCTTCTGAACTCCTGTGGCAAAGGCCTCCTGCCAGTGTCTGGGAACAGCACTGCCCGTCGACGTTCCACAGCCGCAACCAGAGCCTCCAATGCCTGGTCGCTGAACCGGCAAGCTCTCTCCCTGGGCCTCTGATCAACCATGTGATTTGTGGTTGATGGATTGCACCTCCTTGCAGGCCCAGGTCACAAGCAGCAATGATCAGAGTGAGGCTGTGCAGCATGATTGAACCTCCCCTTTAAGAACTGGAAGGCACCAGTCTGCCTGAGTACTTGTAATTGACAGCGCCTGAACTTGAGTAGCGCTCTGCGGTAGCGCCCTGCTCCCCGATGTTAGCGCCCTAAGAGAAGTGTGTAGCGCTTGGTTTAGCGCTCCACTTCCCTCTAGGGGCACTAAAACTGAATTTCGCGGTCGCCAGCGCTAATTAGCGCCAGGCGCTAAAGTTTGCGCCCGGGTGATGTTAGCGTCCCAAAATGGTCGATACCGAATATTTCCCCCATGGAATCCAAACCCATCTTTGACTGCCTCACATTTCCCCCCTGTCTGATCCCTCCTATTTCTGAACTATTCTTTACTCTCGTGCTATTTATCTCTCCCAGTCCTCTGCACCTTGTTTCTCCTCTCTAATGTTTCATCCTGGTGCCCCTCCCCCTGCCAAATTAGTTAAAACTCGCCCCCACAGCACTAGTTAACTTCCCCGTGAAGACATTGGTCTCAGCCCTATTGAGGTGCAATCCATCCATCTTGAAAAGGTCCCTCCCACCCCAGAACTGGTCCCAATGCCCCAGGAATCTGAAGTCCGCCCGCCCGCACCATTTCTCCAGCCACACGTTAGCCTGTCCTATCCTACTACTCCTACACTCACTAGCGCGTGGCACTGGCAGTAATCCAGAGACTACTACCTTTGAGGTCCTGCTTTTTAACTTCCTCCCCAACTCCTAAAACTCTGACTGCAGGACCTCAACCCTTTTCCTTCCTATGTTACTGGTTCCCACATGGACCACGACTTCTGGTTGTTCCCCTACTCCCCTCAAAATGTTCGGCACCCTCTCAAAGATACTGAACATTGTTGTGATATAAACCCGTAGTAGTGATTGACGTAATAAATACGCACTTGGTTGAACATAAAGCAAGGCTTTAATCGACTTGTAACAAAACATGGCGGTCTAGTTAGCAGTCACTAGCTTCCTGTTCCAAGATTGTCTCTGCCCAAGGTGGGCCCACGCCCGAGTATTTATACTCCCTGGACGGCGCCCCAGCTGGCCGCCCAGTAGTACTTCCTGAGTTACTTCTTGTAGAAGTTGCGATTTATGACAGTGATATCATGCATCATGCTACAAAACTGCCAGTTCTCCATTTACCTTACACAACCATAAGGGAGCATTAAAAAAAAACAACAACCTCATAAAGTATAGTATAAAAACTAAGAAGAAAGAATGGTGTTTTTATTTAGCAGGAGAACACTGGTAAAGTTAAACAAATAGTTTACTAACTGCCAACATGAAACATGTCCCCAGATTCCTTACCTCACATAACTTCCAGGCAAAGGAATACAGGCAAAAACAGGAAAACAAACCAGCTTAATTACTTGAGCAAAAATATCCTGCATATAGCATAAACAATAATAGAAAGACGGAAGTGATTACAAGCCTGTAATCTAACATCAGCATAAAGATCACACGTCACCCTTTGATTGGCACATGTGCAGTTTATGACATCACTTGAATCCTCAATCAGAATACTGTTGTAGTCACTCTCCGTTCTACGTTAAAGTAAAGGCAGAGTAGCTATTGTCGAATTGGGTTACATGTAAATCTTGGTTATTAACTTATTTTTTAAAAACAAGCTCCTCTGGTGTGGGGTAAAGCCAGATTGACAAGAAAGGGTTCAGGTTCAGGTTCAATCATTGGTCTGTGCTGGGTTTGCTGATTTCAGCAGGAGCAGTGATGAAGATGTCACGATTGGGCCCCAAGTATCAGTTGACTAGAAACTGGGAAAATTAGTTGGAGTCTCTGGTCCTGTTCATTATCCAGTGATTTATGCTGGGATGTGTAGTTATGTGGCATCAGGTGAAGACAAGTGTGGACTTTACTGTGATGCCCCCTATAGTCAAATAGCCTACTGACTGCACGCACATGAAGAGTGGTCTTTTGAGTGAGGTAGCCGATGGCTGTCAATGCCTGTAGAATCAAATCAAAGCATGAGTCAGCACCTTCAGGAGAGGAAAGAAATTTGACGGTGGGAGGGAGAAAGAGTTGTAATCAAATCAGGTCATTTTTAAGAAACAAAATAAGATTAGGACATAAGACTGCTTTAAAAGGCTAACAATCATAAGTCTCAAACCTACCTTCTAGAATTTTCCTTTGATTGCACATATTTGTGAATTGATATGTTAAAACTATGTATCAAATGCCCCAGAACTGGTGCATGTGTTTTGGTGAATTTTGTGAATGAGATGTACAATGATCAAATGTATCTTGCTTAAAGTAAGTTTCCAAGTAAGCAGCATACTTTCAAAATTAGTGCAGTTTGTGGTCCCTTTATTAAAACCTAATGCTGGAAAGTTCAAAATTCTAAATCACATACTTACATTTTAATACAAAAAGTTACGTTGCTCCATTTTACCAAATAAATTTCTCCAAAAGATAATGGTATTTGTTGAATTGATAATGTAAGGACTTGGCTTAGAGTTAACCTATGACATAAATGATTTTTTTTTTAATTCATTCATGGGATGTGGGCATCGCTGGCAAGGCCAGCATTTATTGCCCATCCCTAATTGCCCTTGAGAAGGTGGTGGTGAGCTGCCTTCTTGAACCGCTGCAATCCATCTGGTGAAGGTACTCCCACAGTGCTGTTAGGGAGGGAGTTCTAGGATTTTGACCCAGCGACGATGAAGAAACAGCGATATATTTCCAAGTCAGGATGGTGTGTAACTTGGAGGGGAACTTACAAGTGATGGTGTTCCCATGTGCCTGATGCCCTTGTCCTTCTAGGTGGTAGAGGTCGCAGGTTTGGGAGGTGCTGTCAAAGAAGTCTTGGCGAGTTGCTGCAGTGCATCTTGTAGATGGTACACACTGCAGACACGGTGTGTCGGTGGTGGAGGGAGTGAATGTTCAAGGTGGTGGATGGGGTGCCAATCAAGCGGGCTGCTTTGTCCTGGATGGTGTTGAGCTTCTTGAGTGTTGTTGGAGCTGCACTCATCCAGGCAAGTGGAGAGCATTCCATCACACTCCTTACTTATGCCTTGTAGATGGTGGAATGGCTTTGGGGAGTCAGGAGGTGAGACACTCGCCGCAGAATACCCAGCCTCTGACCTGCTCTTGTTGCCACAGTATTTATGTGGCTGGTCCAGTTAAGTTTCTGGTCAATGGTGACGCCCAGGATATTGATGGTGGGGGATTCGGCGATGGTAATGCCATTGAATGTCAAGGGGCGGTGGTTAGACTCTCTCTTGTTGGAGGTGGTCATTGCCTGGCATTTGTGTGGTGCGAATGTTACTTTCCGCTTATCAGCCCAAGCCTGAATGTCGTCCAGGTCTTGCTGCATGAGGACACGGACTGCTTCATTATCTGAGGAGTTGCGAATGGCACTGAACACTGTGCAGTCATCAGCGAATATCCCCACTTCTGACATTATGATGGAGGGAAGGTCATTGATGAAGCAGCTGAAGATGGTTGGGCCTAAGCCACTGCCCTGAGGAACTCCTGCAGCGATGTCCTGGCACTGAAATGATTGGCCTCCAACAACCACAACAATCTTCCTTTGTGCTAGGTATGACTCCAGCCAGTGGAGAGTTTACCTTGATTCCCATTGACTTCAGTTTTACTAGGGCTCCTTGATGCCACACTCGGTCAAATGCTGCCTTGATGTCAAGGGCAGTCACTCTCACCTTACCTCTGGAATTCAGCTCTTTTGTCCATGTTTGGACCAAGGCTGTACTGAGGTCGGGAGCTTAGTGGTCCTGATGGAACCCAAACTGTGCATTGGTGAGCAGGTTATTGTTAAGTAAGTACCACTTGATAGCACTGTCGACGACACCTTCCATTATTTTGTTGATGATTGAGAGTAGACTGATGGGATGGTAATTGGCTGGATTGGATTTATCCTGCTTTTGTGAACAGAACATACCTTGGCAATTTTCCACATTGTCGGGTAGATGCCAGTGTTGTAGCTGTACTAGAACAGCTTGGCTAGAGGTATGGCTAGTTCTGGAGACTAGGTCTTCAGCATGACAGCTGGGATGTTGTCAGGGCCCATTGCCTTTGCTGTATCTAGTGCGTTCAGCCGTTTCTTCATATCACGTGGAGTGAATCGAATTGGCTGAAGACTGGCATCTGTGATGGTGGGGACCTCGGGAGGAGGCTAAGATGGATCATCTACTCAGCACTTCTGGCTGAAGATGGTAGCGAACACTTCAGCCTTGTCTTTTGCACTCAAGTGCAGGGTTACACCATCATTGATCTGATCCGTTGATTGTGGGATCGCTTAGCTCTGCCTATAGCATGCTGTTTCCGTGGTATGTAGTTCTGTGTTGTAGCTTCACCAGGTTGGCACTTCATTTTTAGGTACTGCTCCTGGCATGCTCTTCTACACTCCTCATTGAACCAGGGTTGGTCCCCTGGCTTGATGGTTGTGGTAGAGTTACAGATGGTCGAAGTAGAGTTACAGATTGTGGAATACAATTCTGCTGCTGCTGATGGCCCACAGCGCCTCTTGGAAGCCCAGTTTTGAGCTGCTAGATCTGT
This sequence comes from Squalus acanthias, assembly GCA_030390025.1. NCBI lineage: Eukaryota > Metazoa > Chordata > Chondrichthyes > Squaliformes > Squalidae > Squalus > Squalus acanthias. The sequence goes on along the minus strand of CM059433.1, from coordinate 68,093,334 downwards.
TCTGAATTTATCCCATTTAACACAACACGATGGAGAGTGTCCTCAGTGTGAAGACGGGTATTCATCTCCACAAGCCTGTGCGGTGGTCACTCCTACCAATACTGTCTGCGACAGCTAGATTGGTGAGAACAAGGTCAAGTAGGTTTTTCCCTCATGTTGCTTCTCTCTCCACCTGTCGCAGGCCCAGGCTGGCAGTTATGTCCTTCAGGACTCGGCCAGCTCGGTCAGTAGTGGTACTACCGAACCACTCTTGGTGATGGACATTGAAGTCCCCCACCCAGAGTACATTCTGTGCCCTTGCTACCCTCAGTGCTTCTTCCAAGTGGTGTTCAACATGGAGGAGTACTGATTCATCAGCAAATTAACCGAATTAAATTCCCCAGCTGCCGAAGTGGGATTTGAACTCGCGTCTCTGGATCATTAGTCTAGGCTTCTGGATTGCTAGTCCAGTAACTTAAGTACTTTGCTATCGTTCCCAAATGCAACATTGGAAGCAAAAGGAGCAGCATTCATTTGACAATATTTGCAGTATAAATCTCACCCGTTCATTTGCCTAGGCTACAAACAGAGTAAATGCATGTCTTAAAGCACAATTACTGGGGAGAGCAAAATCTGGGATGCAGCAGCGCTTAAAGGGCTGCAGCTCATCATAAAGGAAAAGTTGTGGTGGCAACAGTACAGTTACCTAATTGTTCACAACGTGGACAGCAATGCTACTTTTCATACTGAAGAGTCAGAGGCTCACCTGCAGGCGTACCAAAGGGAGGGTGGCCCTATTTAGGGCTAAAAGCTACCCTCCAATAAAAGCGCAGGCGCCAGTCGCATGAATGTAGATTGCCAACTGAGTCGGTGGAGTATTTCCAGCTTCTTTGCACTTAGCTATGAATGAGGAATAAGTGTGCCGGTACCAGAAGCAAGGCAATGGTGAGTGTGCTTTTAAAATTACTTTACTTTAAACTATGGGAGTAGCACAACGGAACACAGATTCAAATCAGTAAAAGGTAATTTTAGAACCCAATATCAGGATGTTCTTCTTCACTCAAAGAGTCATCAACGTGTGGAATAAACTTTCAAATAGAGTAGTGGAGGCAACAAACCCTGCAATCATTTAAAATCACTTGAAACAATTGAATGGTACATTGGGGATGAGGAAATGTTGGGATTATTCTGGATGGATGAAGTGAGATGGCCTTCTTCATCCATGATTATCGTGTGATCATGTGACATTGGCAGAGGCCTGGGAGCAAATCACTATCCGTCCCATCAGTTGAAGATGATACCATCAGAGAGATCCAAAGGGAATGGGAGAAAATATCTTAAAAATGGACTCTTTCCCAACCTAAACGCCGAATCACATGCTGCCAAACACTTTTAGAATGTCAGGGAACCAGATCACTGTTTCTTTTCGAAACCAGGTGAAAGGGCCATGGCCTGTGGTGGAGAACACCACTACAGTTCAAAAGAGTAAGAAACAAGATGAGGTGAATTGGGAAGTTGTGGTTCGATGATGCCAAGCTTGGATTTTAAAGCCCATAGGTTGTGTTTACCTACTGACATCAATAACATTTGAAAAAGTATTCTACGCTATTAAAAAGCTAACTTTACTTTGAATTTGAATTTGATGTGATTGTATTGTCAGAAACATTAAGTTGAACATTAAATTAAAAAACATCTAAATTGAAAATTAATTTGATCCAAATTGGGCTGTAGTATTACCTTCATGAGCTCAGGCTAGTCCAGTCCCCACATTTTTGCTATCCTTACTAAGGCATACTCATTTGTGCATCTCTTCTGTCTCTGTGCTGAGCCCATCAGCTACTTATTCCATGTTAAATCTGGATTCTATCTGTTTACTTTTTCAATCAACTAACTGTGTCAGCATTTAATGCTTTTGGTGATCAATTTATTTATTCCATACATTTATAGTTGATAAGTGTTAAGAGGTCACTACTTAGGTTGTGTTTAACTTCACAATGTCAGTACTCTACTTTCCTACTTACACATTGTATGTTTGCATGCATTTATGTGTGTGTGCCCTTTTGATACACGCATACAATCAATATCCAGTCATCAGTAGGGCCTGATAGTATTTGAGAGTCTTTGAGACCACCACACAAGTGAGAAATGGTGTTTCTCTGATTGTACTGTTTCTGTATTTTGGTTTGGGGATTAAATTATTTTGTTTTTCAGTTCCAGCTAAACGTTTCTGATTTATGCTAATTATACTAATTATTGGCTTCAAAGTTGCCATTAGATTGAGAAAGGGTTGCCTTAAAAGAGATTTGCAGCCACTGCTTTTCTCAACAATTTTTGTGAGAAATTTCACGGGAGGAGTCCAAGGAGGCTTCAGTGATGAAAGTAGCTAATTAAAATCTGAAATAATGGCAGTTTTAAGGCTAAGAAGCACAAAATGTCAGCCCATATGTCTTTATATTCTTACTCCTGTTATCAAGGGAAAACAAGTTAAGAAGTAAAATCCCCAGCCAAGTCCAACTCTGCTTCGGCATCACTGTTGACTTTGCCATGGAGAGGAAAGTGTGCACCAATACTTCAAGAAAATAAACTATCATGTAGTAGCAGGACAAAGATTTGGGTAGGTGATTTTGCAACTAGCTCCTAGCATGGCCGTTGTAGAAGAAAAGACTCATTCTACTAGTGATAAACGAATGAGTATCACATAATTGAGTCATATGCATCAAGAGAACAATAGGATGATGCTGAAGAGGTAGTGATGGATCCCTTGAAGATATCAGTATCGACCTCTGCATTTCTGATGATGGGAACAGCCAGTTCCCCTGGAATGAGAGTGATGCACAATGTGCTATAGACCAAGTTATGGATCTGTTCCAATGTTCCAATATTGTTCTTGAAAAATGCTGTAGCTATTCTCGTAATGTTTAAGCTATTAAGGAGCTCAGAAGGGCGATTATGAGGATCACCTCCATTACTAGCTGGCTCTTTGGTGTCTCTTTTTCAAAGCAAGGTAGCCACAATGCTATGGTTGACTATATCTTAATTCTGTTCTGGATGTTGTGAATAGCATCTAAGATAAACCTTCCTATTACGGATTTACTGAGTCAGAATCCTAGAAATTATAGCACACAATTAAAACTATCTGCTCTAATCCCATTTTCGGCCTTTTACCCGTATCATTTTATGATGTATACGCGAAAAGGGTTCTCTGCTACCTTGTGAAAATCTCTTTTATTGGTTTCAATAAAATCTAAATTCTTGATAAGGTAAACAGTTTCCTACAAGTATATTTTATACTTTTTTTCTTCAATTCCAAAGTGCTAATTGTGATGACAGGAATATTATATCATCCATGAAATGTTTAAATGCCAGTCATCTAATGTTTTGTTGTACATTTTATGGGTTTCTCTACTTTACAGGTGGGGTTAGAAGCAATTTACCCATTGTCAGTTAAGTGAAATTAAAATTAAAATGTGAGTTTCTGAAATACAGCAGAATCTGATTCTAGTAATTGACTTGGTCAGTAGCCCAAATTATCACTCTAACTGGCTGATCAGTATAGGTAATGTGTACTGACTACCTGAGCAGTACTGCTCAGCACTAACCAACACTTTTGAACGGTAGATTAATCAGCTACTTAGCCTCTTCTCCAGATGGACAATCGTAATTTTATTTCATAATATCAGTTCTTTTATGTTTCAGAATTTACCAGCTCTTTAAATTGCTGAGCTATTCAGCTTCGAATGCTGGCAAGCTCTTGGTAGCGTTCTGCTCAGAATGTCAGTTTGTGACTGAAAGAACAAACTAAAAAAAACCACTGTGTTTTAGTGTTAGGGGCGTTTACAAACCGAGCCAAGCATTTGGGGAAGAGGCCAAGCACTGATTAATCAGCTATTTAAAGAGCCAGTAAATGTTGAAAGATAAAAGAACTGATATTGGGGTGAAATTATGTGCTCGCATCTGGGCTTTGCAGCCTGATCAGTTTAACTGATGAAAATTTACAGATATTTTATAAACAGGTTTTGGCCAGTTCAATTTGTGCACTATATGTACACTAAAAACAGTAATGCCTAATAGCATATTCCACTGTACCTAGTAAACTCAGATTGGGCATGATATTAATACCATTTAAAGAATAAATAAACCCCTACAATTGCATATGTACCAAATTTCACAGAATCCTTCCTGCAAACTGGGAGTCTGTTTATGGGCTTATAGTATTTTAAGCTCTGTGTAGCGCACAGAAATACAATGGCCCGGATTCTACTCTCATCGGTGAAGGAACGGCTTTTGCTGTTGACCTTGCGTGCAGTTGCCCAGAGACTTTTCGCCGGCTTGTCAGCGGGGATTTCCACTAATCGAGCATCTGATCTAGCGCAGTGCCCTCCACAGGAGATCTGTGGCATCTGTGAGCAGATCAAGCAACAGCGAGTCTCTTCAACCAATCAGATTGAAGTATCCTCACTGAGACACGCAGACTGCAAACCAGGAAGTAAAAAAATAAATTACATTTAAATAATTTGTGCGGGAAGCAAAATAAAGATTGGGACATACAGATGGGAATCAAGGGAGAGGGATAAAAGAGAAAAACTAAAAAGTATATATTTTTAAAAAAATCTGCAATATTAATTTTCTTCTGAGGGAATGAGACTCCACATTTAAAAAAATATTTTTCAGGGCCACAGAGTTTCTTCAGTAATTATTGTATTACGCCATTTAAAACTCACTTACTCCTGCATGCCATCCTTGTTGTCATCATCAACCAGCAGAATCTATGATTTGATGAGGTGAATTGGGCAAGTCACCCTCTCCCTGTCAGGGTGTTATATGCTAAGGCGGAGCTTGGGCAAGCAGAATTCATGCATTAAGAACTCCATGAACAGTTTGTATATTTAAGCTCTGTCCATTATATAACATCTAAGTAGTAGGACTTTTATTTTTTTAATAATGTAGTACTGACTAACTGAAGGAGAAACAAGGAAAGTTACAGTACATACAAATTAGCACATTTACTGATGAGCATTTGCAGGTTATAAACTTCTGGCAAGGGGCACAGAAATGTAGCTTACTTACTATGGATGCAGCCTTCCCCATCTTCAAACCGGCCTCCATCTACGGCACATAAATTATCTAACTTAACAGGAATAAAAAAGAAAAGTATGAATCTTCTCTTGGGAGATTTCTAACCTGCACCACATGACTGTCCTCTTCCGATGCCCTATGGCAATCATATGGTCTACCTTCATTATTTTTTTAAACCAAAGAAATAGGAAACATAACGTTCCTTGTGGAAATGTTGCCTTTCGTCCACTCATTTTAAAACTAATACCAAACTATTTTTAAAGGAGGAAAGTATGCGCAGTGTATTCCATTTCAGCAATGTCACGAAATGGTTAAAAAGTTCTCCTTCATCAGAGATATTTGTAGATTTAGTTTCCACTCCCCATTGAGACATATATTTTGCTTCTCCCCTCTCAGTGGGGAGCAGCTCAGTTGACATTATCGAGCAGCTCCACTGAAACACCCACACACTGGCATTCTTTCCAGCCCTGGATGCTGATTGGGAGGCATTTGAGATGGGAAAATACATGATCAGCCAAGTACACGGATGTACTTGGCGAGTACTGAATTTTCCTACTTGGGACTTCTGATTGGCATCCAGGACCAGCAAGGATGTTAATTAACTCTATTTCTACTGGAGTTGCTTGTTGATGGTTCCATACCTGATGTTAGGTTAGCAATAAACAGACAATTGCACTGCCCTGACAGAAGTCAGTCTTTATTACCTTGACCTACAGGATCGAACATGGGAGGGTGGAAATGTTGACCTTGTCATCATGAGTCTGCTTTGATGCATTTGAAATTGCAGCTCTTTTAAATTCATTACAGACTGGTTAACTACTTTATTAGATGTTGTTCAACATGTATTATGCAGATTTTTTTTAACTTAGTAACTAGCTAATGAATGAGGTAATCAGCAAGGCTGTTCACAGTCTGTAATTTATTATCAGATTACAAACTCATTTTTATAATGGCAGTCCAAATCAAATGCATCATTATTCTTGTACAAGCCATTGTGCCAGTGAGGGAGCCATTATGCCTCTCGTAATTCTTTTCACACACATATTTCCTTTGATTTTGTAAGCTCCTTTTCTGTACTTTATCAGCTTTCATGTATTAATTCCAAAATATCAACACTCCCTACCTGATTACTGTAGTTAAACATTGTGATCATCTTTGAACTTTGGCATTGCATTTTAGTTTACTTAGTCCAAGTTAGCAAATCACCAAATCATTTCTAAGCAATTGAAAAGACCAGAGAAACAAGACACCAAGCGATCGTAGTAACTATCTCCGCATGCAATCTGGTATCTGTCAGCGCTGGTAGTTCTCTCACCTCCGTTGTGTACCTCCCTCGAAGGCCCAGCTGAGGTTGGGAAGTCACTGTATAAGGAGCAAGGAATCTTAGCATAAATCCGCAACATATGTGCTCTGTGGCTCCACATACTAATACAAGTTACAGTGACACTGTTTATTTTTAATAGTTTTATACAGTAACTTTCTGTTGCTGCTCGTGAATTTCTTGGCATAACAGGAGTATCTCTGATGCAAAACATTGAAGATTATGTAAGGCAGAGCAAAACTCAATTTATAATGAATCTTCCAACTTTCAGCCTGTTCTATTTGCGCTTTCAAAAAAAGTTGCAAAATCTGAATTTGAATGGAAAAAGTAACTAATTGTCAGTGACGCCAGAATAATTTCATTGTGTGACCAACTTGTAATTCACTTGTAGCCATCTGTTGTGTATGTTTCAGTTTTCTGTCATACTAGTCGATCTTCTATTGCATTGCATACAGGGAGTCAAGATCAAGATCATTTTTCAGGTAAAGCAGGGTTGAAGGGTGGGATGATAATTGAGTCAAAGCAGGGGAGGGGAGAGGAGGCAGATAGGCGGGGGAGGGTGGAGAGTGATAGAGAACAGAGAGCAGAGAGGGTGAGGAGGGAGGAAGGACTGCGCATGGAGTGAGAGGAGAAGGAGAGGGCAGAGAGTGATAGAGGGAAAATGGGGACAAGGTGAGGGGGAGAGGATGGGGAAAGTGGATAAAACAGAGGGAAGAGAAGAAGAGGGAAGATATAGAAAGGGGACAGGGTGAGGGAGAGAGGAAGGGAAGTCAAGGGGGGGTAGACAGAGTGAGAGGAGGGTAAAAGGGAGGATGCGGAGAGGAAGGGGAGGAGTAGGGGAAGAGAGAGAGAGAGAGAGGAAAAAGCAAAGGAAGGAGCGAAGGGAGAAGCAGTGCTGGTGGTTGCTTTTGCCTCATCCGGGAGATTGCTAGATGTGGGAGTTTTCAGTCAGTGAAAGAAGAACGGTACCAGTGAGAGGGTCTTCAGTCAGCGGCAGAGATGGCAGTGGAGGTTTTGAGGTGTGGGAGATGGTGGGTAATTTTGCCTCAGTGGGTAGGGGGAGTTGAAGGTTGCAGGCTTGCTCATGGCAAGGTTGGTTGAGGACCAGAATCCTGTGTGTGTGGGGGCTGAAGAAGGGCGAACACCTGTTCACTGGAGCTGAGGAGGGATTAGGTCACAATGCTGCTCAGTGGGGGAAGGTTAAATGCTGCTCAGTGGGCTAGCAGTTGCATGCTTAACCTCTGTGGGGTATAGGGTGGACCTGCAAGGTTGTCTGTCAGTGGGAGGTTGGGGTACGTATCAGACTTCTGCTTAGTTTCAGTTTTCTTTTTTTTTTGTGCTCCGCTTGCCATAATGTCACATTCATCTGCTGCTGGTGTTTGCCAACGCTTGCCTTAATAATCAGTATTTTCCAGATATTTTTGCTACCAATGAATTTGCCTGAACGTGGGAGTCCTGTCACATGATATTAGATAGCGTAATATAATGCTGACCGTGTCACCTACAGGCGCAGTTACAATGGAATGTTGCAACCACACACACTTTGACTTTGGGTGATAGTGTAAAACGGACGATATCGATTCAGCCAACTGTTATACATCTCTCCCGATTTTCATTTCCATTGAAGTATTACATTATTGCCCAAAGTCAAAATTATCCCCACTGTTTTTAATAGATATTAAGTGTTGTTGCAAAATAGGTACTGATGGAATTATATATTTGGGCTTGCAGTCTGAAAAATAGCATCCGAGATCAGTTTAGCAAGTTGTATATCTTCGTTTTATTCATAAAATGCCTTTGGCAGATTGTTTTTTAAAATATATCTATGTGATTAGGTGTATTTAGAATAATAGTAAGCTGAGCACCATGCCAATCTACATAGTTGGGCAATTTTCCCAACAGATATCTTACTGGGGATGTTCAAATTAACTTCCTTTGAGCTGGAATGAAAGGCTTTATTTGTTGCTGCATGCCAGATTACATTGTACATAAGGCAAGAAGCAATATTTCTACTCACTGTATATGCTTTTCATGTGTGTATGTGTAGTTATTAGGATTCCAGGAGGTGGTGGTTAACCAGTTGGCCAACAATTCTGGCCACAGATTCTATTAATCGTTTACTCCTTCCCTCCAACCAAGTAGTGCCGCCCCAGATGATGCTTGTGAATCTAGCGCTGGCAGCTTTTGACAAGTGATTGGTAATCTGTTAATCACATGAAAGTATTAATCAGCCATCAATTTAAAGGAAATCTCCAATTTATATTATGAATGACAGACCTTTTTTCAATTCTGATAAACAACTGATCTTTTGTTAAAATTATATAATCAAAGGTTTAAAATCCCAAAACGTATACCTTTTTAAAACTTGTGGTGTTTCCCCTGTTCTGAGTAGACTATTCCAGTGGTTATGTCATCTTTAACAGCTAAGCCATGTATCTGACAATATTCGAATCAGAACATCCTTCTGTGGAGCAGCTCATACAAAAAAGGACCAACGTAATTTTGGCAAAGTTTAAATTGCGCACGCAGGACTAGGAAACCTGTGAAGACTCAGCAAGTGATCCATTAGCTGTCAGAATTTTTTTTTAAAGTTAGGTCATGGCATTTAGTAACAGTGACATCGTAGCGTTTGGACTGATTCTCCTCAATTACCAATTTCTCTTAGATTTCAATGTGTTTTGAATCATTTGTTTTATAAGCTTTTCATGTGAGCATGTGACACAAATGTAAAATTGTTGATGATTGCACAGTAGTATCAGATAACAGTTGCAAACAGAATTATAAGTTTGTTCCACTGAGGAATAATAGGTACAGTGTACTCCAGTGAAGTGGTTAATTGTGATGGATATATGGAAATACTAAGCCTGCCCTTCTGGATTGCATTGCAAAATTCAACAAATGGTATATGACTCACAGAAAATGCTGGTATCCAATTGCAGTGTTTACTTATCATTGTATATGGTGCATTTTAATTTGTGCAGAGGAGATACATATTTTGGAGGTTTCTGTTAAACATAATTTGGCATATATTTGAGATTTTGTGAACTGCTAGAAATAAAAAGGTAAGCAAGTGTAAGAACTGAAATTATATGGTACACGTTCTTTAGCTACACCTTACGTATTTTATTGGTGTTGCATATAATTAGAGGTTGCATTGCTTTGTAAATCAAATTTAAACTCACTACCGAGCTTATTGGTGTAGAAACCTGGTACTTGTTTTACAGTGTTTATGACTGTTACAGAACAATATATTAATAAGCCTAGTTCTTTCCTGAAGTCTACAGTATAAGCAAAGTATTAATTTCTAGGCAGTGTTCCTAAGAGATTAGAAAGTATTCACAGGCTCTATAAAGCTAATGTGATTATATTGAATGCAGGCTTTTTTTTTTCTCCTTAATAGAGTGCTTACCGCAGAACTGGAATGACGTTTCTAGCCTGCTGAGGGCGGAAGGAACAAGAAGGTTTTTGTTACTGAAAGGTGAAGTTGCTCCAAGAAAACAAGGCTGTGTCAGTACACTGTGTACGTGTGTTTGTGTGTGTTGGGTGAGCAGTTGTGACAAGTCACTGACCTGCACCCTGCCATCAATCCTGTTTACTTGGTGGAATGTTTTAGTTAATTAAAAGCAGGATGTTTGGCCTGCATGTAGGTGGATAGGAACGCAGATCACCAGCTGCCAGCTCACATCCATGACTATTTGTGTCATAGTGTTCAAACAGAATGAAATCTTTTTCTAACCAAGTACGTGTAAGGGGTAATTTTCTGAGTTCGTGCTTGTGGTGTGAAGCCTCACCCACCAGGAGGGCACTTGGCTGTGTGCTGCATGTGATTTTTCCAACCATTTAAACTAATGTGAGCTCCTGAATCACCGATGTATGCTACCAGAAGGTGAAGCGCCCCAACAGGGGTGTGAAGTCAGAAAATTACTTCTAGAGTCTCTTCATGTATAATTTAAATAAACTGGAGAGTATTTGAAAAGCTTTAAAACTGTGTTTCATTAACCTTTGCTTTTCATGAATTTTTAAAGAGGCAAGTACCTTTCTACTCTGACTAAAATAGTCAAAACTTGAGTTATGGACAGGGTAGTTAGTATAATATGGAAAAGTTGTGAGCAAAATAATACTCTATGATAAATCTGTGACAATGTACTGTCTCCTTTAATTTTCAATAAGCAAGGGAAAATGCCATAAACCTCTATAAATGGAGTGACCAACTTTGAAGCAATTACATTTATAACATAATGGTAACAGAACATTTCCATAATAATGATTTCAGTGTTAATCTCATGCTATCATAGTTAACAAATCTTAATTTTGTGATTTATTGATTTCATAGAACTACAATATTGCAATATATTCACATTTTTGAACAGCATTAGCAATAAATGCAAAAAAAGTATATAAATATCTGAATATTATACAGTGTTTAAATGTAATGTCAATCAAAATTGCATTGCTCTTTCAATCACTTTAGTCTGCAAGTATCTATTTTTTCATAATTTGCTACATCTATATGTATACATCAAAAGGTTACTATAAATACCAACTAGGAAAATGTTGAAATCATTGTACAACTCCCAAGGTTAAGGGTGCTAACTCAAGATCGATACACCAAAGCAGAATGCTGAAGAGGACAGAAATTACATGTCTCATTGTCACCTGATGCTTTTTCAAAGTTTTGCTACTACATGATTTTTCTAAGATCCACTATTAAAAACTGGTGTGTGAAAGTTGAAAGTTTTAAATAAAAATTTGCCAAAACTGCAACTGATTTGTTTACTTTATTTCAGGCTAGCATATTAGATTTACTGAAAAGAAATACAAAATTATTTAGCAATATATAATGATTTATGGAAATGATTATGTTTCTGTAAGTATCCTAAGGAGGATATTTGGATTGTCTTAAGAGTCTTTAGAAAAACAGCTGAGGGTTGATCCTCCTCAGCATATAACACACCAAACTGACCGAGGTTTTCTCTTTTGAGAAAGAAAAGACTCTTACTCCAGGTGCTTATTTCCATATCTTTGCCAGAAGTAAACATGGGCCTATTCATTTTTTTATAAAGTATCTCTCAGCCCTGTATTGCTCAACTTGAGTAGTTCATCCAAATCCATCAGCAAGAGATAGAGAGACTCTGTGGGCAATCACCAACAAACTACCACATAAAGTTTAATTCAGGGGCTTCTGTCCAAACTTGTTTACATTGCAGTTTAGCATTGACAACTGTTTATAATCTTTCTAACTTTTGAGTAGCAATAGTTATTGGCCCATAATTTGCGGTCAGCAGCGAAGCAAAGGCATTTGCCGCTGGCCCCGAAGTAAGCTTCCCACAAAGATCTCGCCATCTCTGTGGCAAGAAGTTCGGCTTTTCCAACGTGCAGTTGAAATCAACGTAGTATAGTGGGAATCCCATATTGAGAGCTGCTGTGACGTCAACAAGCTGTCTAAGCAGCCAATCACAAAGCAGAATTCTCACAGAACGAGAACCAGGAAGTGAAAAAGCTCCTTTGATTCTAACTTTTTAAAAATGTTAGAGAGCAAAACAAAGATTGGGGCTCTCGCATGTGGAAAAGGTAAACCTGAAATAAAGATGAACAAACATTTAAACATTTTTTTTAAGTTTCTTAATTTTAATTTTTATTAAAATGGATGAATTTGAAACTCCACAAAATTAAATTTAGCTTTTCAGGGCCATAACATTTGTTTAGCAGTAGTTATTACTCAGATAACCATTAAAAACCCAGTTACACCTCATTTGAATGGGCCTAACTTTTTATGCAGTTTCTAACAGCGATATTTGTTCGTAAAATGGACGTTTTCGTCAGATCAGTGATTTCACTGATTTCACCGCAAGTTCCGGGCCAACGTATCAAAACAAACTAGGCCACCTTATGTAAGTGAATCTTTTTAAGTTCATATATACCATAACACAAAGAAAGAAAGCATTAATAAATAGATTCTAAATGGACACGTAAGAAGATTTTAAAAAGCCAAGGATGGGAAAACACCATTCAGCCCAGTCCATTGAAGCTCATCCCTCTAAAACCATAAGTCTCCCATTGCAGCATTTACTTATCCAGCACAAAGCTAAATATCACTAAGGAAATAGTACTCGGTAAAATAATGGGACTAAAAGACGACAAGTCCCCTGGACCAGATGGCCTGCATCCCAGGGTCTTAAAAGAAGTGGCTGCAGAGATAGTGGATGCATTGGTTTCAATATACCAAAATTCCCTGGACTCTGGAGAGATCCCAGCAGATTGGAAAACCGCTAATGTAACACCCCTATTTAAGAAAGGAGGGAGACAGAAAGCAGGAAACTATAGACCAGTTAGCCTAACATCTGTCGTTGGGAAAATGCTGGAGTCTTTCATTAAGGAAGCAGTAGCAGGGCATTTAGAAAAACATACTGCAGTCAAACAGAGTCAGCATGGTTTTAGGAAAGGGAAATCATGTTTAACAAATTTGCTGGAGTTCTTTGAGGATGTAACAAGCAGGGTGGACAAGGGTGAGCCAGTGGATGTGGTGTATATGGATTTCCACAAGGCATTTGATAAGGTGCCACATAAAAGGTTACTGCATAAGATAAGAGCTCATGGAGTTGGGGGTAATATATTAGCATGGAGAGAGAATTGGCTAACTAACAGAAAGCAGAGAGTCCGGATAAATGGGTCATTTTCTGGTTGGCAAACGGTAACTAGTGGGGCCCCAACTATTTACAATCTACATTAATGACTTGGATGAAGGGATCAAGTGTAATGTAGCCAAGTTTGTGGATGATACAAAGATGGGTGGGAAAGCAAGTTGTGCAGAGGACTCAAAGAATCTGCAAAGGGATATAGACAGGCTAGGTGAGTGGACAAACATTTGGCAGATGGAGTATAATGTGGGAAAGTGCGAGGTTATCCACTTTGGCAGGAAAAATAAAAAAGCAAACTACTATTTAAATGGAGAGAGATTACGAAATGCTACAGTTCAGAGGGACCTGGGGGTCCTTGTGCATGAAACACAAAAAGTTAGCATGCAGGTACAGCAAGTAATCAAAAAGGCAAATGGAATGTTGGCCTTTATTTCAAGGGGGTTGGAGTATAAAAGCAGGGAAGTCCTGCTACAACTGTACAAGGTATTGGTGAGACCACATCTTGAGTACTGCGTACAGTTTTGGTCTCCTTATTTAAGGAAGGAAATACTTGCATTGGAGGCAGTTCAGAGACGATTCACTAGGTTAATTCCAGAGATGAGGGGTTTGACTTATGAGGAAAGGTTGAGCAGGCTGGGCCTATACTCATTGGAATTTAGAAGAATGAGAGGTGATCTTATCGAAACATAAGAGATACTGAGGGGGTTCGACAGGGTAGATGCAGAGAGGATGTTTCCCCTCATGGGGAAATCTAGTACTCGGGGGCACAGTCTCAGAATAAAGGGTCGCCCTTTTAAAACTGAGATGAGGAGGAACTTCTTCTCTCAGAGGGTCGTAAATTTGTGGAATTTTCTGTCCCAGAGAACTGTGGAGGCTGGGTCATTAAATACATTTAAAGTGGAGATAAACAAATGTTTGCAAGATAAGGGAGTGGAAGGTTATAGGGAGCAGGCTGGGAAGTGGCTTTGAGCCCTAGATCAGCCATGATCTTATTGAATGGCGGAGCAGGCTCGAGGGGCCAAGTGGCCTATTCCTGCTCCTATTTCTTATGTTCTTATCCTCCTTTCTAGTCGAGCACCAGAGATTGATGCTCTCCACTAAACTGGTAGACCTCCACAGTGATATGCAACAAGCATAGGGAGCACAAAGCTCCAGATTTACATAATCATTTGTGTCTAATAGGAAAGAACATTTAGCAGACAATTCAGGAGCACAGTGCATCCACATGTTTGTATTGTTCACTAGCCACAATCATGATCTTCTGCTAGGCATTGTACAGAGGCTGCATAATGTTTCAACTCAATTGATTTTGAAGAAGCATCCCAAATTCTGTCAATGTAACATTAGGTTGATTTGGCTATGATAAATTGACCCTTAGTGTTAGGGGGGGATTAAATATGTGGGGTTATGGGGATAGGATGGGATATGTTAGGGGGAATTAAATACGTGGGGTTACGGGGGTAGGGTGGGATATGTGTACTGTGGGGATTAAAGCAGGGACAGGGTACTGGATTTGGATGATCAGCCATGATCGTATTGAATGGTGGAGCAGGCTCGACGGGCCGAATGGCCTACTCCTGCTCCTAGATTCTATGTTCTATTTCTGTAGATGTCATCATTTTTAATGTTGGTCTAAGGGCAAAGGTGAAGTTCTACCGAATGTATAAAAAACTGGAGAAATATTGAAGGTGAAACTAAAATAAATTGTTCACAGGTGGTTTAGATGCTTTATGTTTATACTTTAGTTTTTGCTAATACAGTACTACTAGCATATGGAGATCTCATAAACTTTTTATGGTTTCCTGTTAGATTCGTACCAAGAGGCTCGTATATAAACACTCCTAAGAAAATCATTTGAGATAAAGTTATTACAAACATGACTATATAAGAACTTAAAAAATTAGTACCAGGAAAAGGATATTTAAGAAAGAAAGACTTACATTTCTACAGCGCCTTTCACGACCACCGGACGTCTCTTTACAGCCAATGAAGTACTATTTGAAGTGGAGTCACTGTTGTAATGTGGGAAACGTGGCAGCCAATTTACGCACAGCAAGGTCCCACAGACAGCAATGTGATAATGACCAGATAATATGTTTCTGTTATGTTGATTGAGGGATAAATATTGGCCAGGACACCGGGGATAACTCCCCTGCTCATCTTTGAAATAGTGCAATGGGATCTTTTACGTCCACCCGAGAGAGCAGACGGGGCCTCGATTTAATGTCTCATCCGAAAGACAGCACCTCCGACAGTGCAGCACTCCCTCAGCACTGTGCTGGAGTGTCAGCCTAGATTTATGTGCTCAAGTCCCTGGAGTGGGACGTGAACCCACAACCTTCTGACTCAGAGGCGAGTGTGCTACCCACTGAGCCACAGCTGACACTTAAGCCTGAAAGACTTTTCTTTTTCTGGCTGATGTCACACCTCCTCTCATGTCACCATATCCCTCGATGTTTTCTCTCTCCAGAAGCCTGTTTAGTTCTGTCCTGAACCTATTTATGCTATTCACTTCATTAAGCTTCCCTGGTAAGTTATTCCATTGGTCTATTACTATTATGTAAAAAGTTGTGCCTGATTTACTCTTCTTACTTCTAACTTTTAACTTGTAACTTCTGGTATTTTAACCTTTGCCAATAGTCACCTGAATCAACTTCTCATAATCTTCAAAGTACCAATGAGTTAACTTTACAGTCTCCTCTTTTCCAAAGAGAAGTCCGAATTCTTTAATATTTCCTTATTGCTAAAGTCCCAACATATGGAATCGTCTTTGTTACTCGTCACTGTACCTTTGTTGGGCCAGGGTAGGGAAAGCTTCACTCCACATCTAACCATGTCGTACCTGATGTGGGAGTGTGTGATGCCAACACTGGGTCTCGAAGTGAGGAAGTGTTTTATTTCACAGCATTACTGTCCTCACATTGATGAGCAAGAAATTCAAAAACCATTTCCTAGAACTAATGTCCTTCACCTTGAGAACAAAATGAACATAATTTTATTTCTTTCTGCTATTTACTTAGAATAGAGTGGGCAGAAAAAAGCACGGTGTTTCAACTTTACTGGGTATATATGTGCCAGGAATGGCCTGGCAGCAGCAAATGGTATCAAACAACAATAAGAAAATGCAGTATTTAACACCATTAACATAGAAACATAGAAAATAGGTACAGGAGTAGACCATTCGGTCCTTCGAGCCTGCACCGCCATTCAATGCGTTCATGGCTGAACATGCTACCTCAGTACCCCATTCCTGCTTTCTCGCCATACCCCTTGATCCCCCTAGTTGTGAGTGTTATATCTAACTCCCTTTTGAATATATTTAGCGAACTGGCCTCAACAACCTTCTGTGGAAGAGAATTCCATAGATTCACCACTCTGGGTGAAGAAGTTCCTCCTCAGCTCAGTCTTAAATGGCTTCCCCTTAATCCTTAGACTGTGACCCCTGGTTCTAGTTTTCCCTAACATTGGGAACATTCTGCCCACATCTAATTTGTCTAAACCAGTCAGGATTTTAAATGTCTCTATAAGATCCCCCCTCATTCTTCTGAACTCCAGAGGATACAAGTTCAGTTGACCCAATCTTTCTTGATATGTCAGTCCGGCCATCCCAGGAATCAATCTAGTGAACCTTCGCTGCACTCCCTCAATAGCAAGAATGTCCTTCCTTAAGTTAGGAGACCAAAACTGCGCACAATACTCCAGGTGTGGCCTCACCAAGGCCCTGTACAACTGCAGCATCACCTCCCTACTCCTGTACTCAAATCCCCTTACTATGAAGGCCATCATTCCGTTTGCTTTCTTGACTGCCTGCTGCACTTGCATTCCCACCTTCAGTGACTGATGTACCATGACGCCCAGGTCTCGTTGCACCTCCCCTTTCCCTAATCTGCCACCATTCAGGTAATAGTCCGCCTCTCTATTTTTACCACCAAAGTGGATAACCTCACATTTATCCACATTGTACTTCATCTGCCATACATTTGCCCATTCACCCAACCTGTCCAAGTCACTCTGTAGCCTCCTAGCATCCTCCTCATTGTTCACACTGCCTCCCAATTTAGTGTCATCCGCAAATTTGGAGATATTACATTTAATCCCTTCGTCCAAATCATTAATATATAATGTAAACAGCTGGGGTCCCAGCACTGAACCCTGCGGTACCCCGCTGGTCACTGCCTGCCATTCTGAAAAGTACCCATTTACTCCTACTCTTTGTTTCCTGTGTGCCAACCAGTTCTCAATCCACGTCAACACATTACCCCCAATCCCATGTGCTTTAACTTTGCTCACCAATCTCTTGTGTGGGACCTTGTCGAAGGCCTTCTGAAAGTCCAAATACACCACATCTACTGGTTCCCCCCTGTCCATCCTATTGGAAACATCCTCTAAAAATTCCAGAAGATTTGTCAAGCATGATTTCCCTTTCACAAATCCATGCTGACTTGGACCTATCATGTCGCCACTTTCCAAATGGTCTGTTATGACATCTTTAATAATTGCTTCCATCATTTTACCCACGACCGATGTCAGGCTGACCGGTCTATAATTCCCTGCTTTCTCCCTCCCTCCTTTTTTAAAAAGAAGGTTACATTGGCCACCCTCCACTCCATCGGAACTGATCCAGAGTCTAAGTAATGTTGGAAAATGATCGTCAATACATCCACTATTTCCAAGGCCACCTCCTTAAGTACTCTGGGATGCAGACCATCAGGCCCCGGGGATTTTTTTAGCCTTCAGTCCCATCAATTTCCCCAATACCTTTTCCCGACTAATAAGGATTTCCCTCAGCTCCTCCCTCTTACCAGATCCTCTGACCCCTTTTATTTCCGGCAGGTTGTGTGTGTCCTCCACAGTAAACACCGAACCAAAGTACTTGTTCAATTGATCTGCCATTTCCTTGTTCCCCATTACGACTTCCCCTGTTTCCGACTGCAGGGGACCTACGTTTGTTTTTACTAACCTCTTTCTTTTTACATATTTATAGAAGCTTTTGCAGTCCATTTTAATGTTCTCTGCAAGCTTCCTTTCATATTTTATTTTCCCTGCCCTAATCAAACCCTTTGTCCTCCTCTGCTGAGTTTTGAAGTTCTCCCAGTCCCCGGGTTTGCTGCTACTTCTGGCCAATTTGTATGCAACTTCCTTGGTTTTAATACTATCCCTGATTTCCCTTGTTAGCCATGGTTGAGCCACCTTCCCTTTTTTATTTTTACGCCAGACCGGGATGTACAATTGTTGTAGTTCATCCATGCGATCTCTAAATGTCTGCCATTGCCCTTCCACTGATAGCCCCTTAAATATCGCTTGCCAATTTAACCTCGCCAATTCACGCCTCATACCCTCAAAGTTGCCCTTATTTAAGTTCTGGACCATGGTCTCTTACTTAACTGTTTCCTTCTCCATCCTAATGTAGAACTCCACCATACTATGGTCACTCTTCCCCAGGGGGCCTCGTACCACAAGATTGCTGATTAGTCCTTCCTCATTACACAACACCCAGTCCAGGATGGCCTCCCCTCGAGTTGGTTCCTCAACATATTGGTTTAGGAAACCATCCCTTAAACACTCCAGGAAATCCTCCTCCACCGTATTGCTTCCAGTTTGAGTAGCCCAATCTATATGCATATTAAAGTCACCCATGATAACTGCCGTGCCTTTTTTGCACGCACCTCTGATTTCCTGTTACAACTGCAAATATACCAAAAATTAAGTAATTCCAATATATAGTCTGACTATTGATTTTAATTCTTTTGTGTTAGCAAAAATAGTTTATTGGGGCAGTATTCAGTCTGGACAAAAACACCAGCAATGCTCCAACCTAAGATGTGACGACAAGCCAAACTCACATGCTTGTGATGGACCCCTGCTCTCGCTAATGAGACTATAACAAGTGTTCAATGCCTTAAATGAACTGAATGCCCTTGTGCCCACTTGGTCAGTCTTTGTGCCATGGGCTAAGGGAAGGGTCTCTAACAGAAACTCGACCGAGAATTTAGCCTTGTCTTTCCAATTGGTCTGCAGTCTCAGGAAACGCCCGCCTATTTTTCTCACTTGAAATTAAATGAAACAAAGATGACATTACATCATCCAGCACATTTTCTGTTACTTCTGTATCATTCCTTCTTCTCACTCATATAAAATGGATGCTAGGCAATAGGGAGAAAGCAGAAGAGAATTTTAAAAAGTCTAAACTAGCATCTAGTTTAAAGCTCATTTCTGACTCATTTTGGATGGGTTTTTTTTAAGCTGTTGCCAACTGCTTTGACATCTGTCTTTGTGCCGTTTGTTGTGGGGCTACAATTCCTCCACTATTTCAGACAGGGCAAGATGGGTTTTCCATTGGGCACATCTCAGCATCTTTGCTTTTTGGAAGAGGAGAAAAGGAGAGATACCAACCAGCATCATGGCACATGGCACCCATCTGGCAGTACCCCCACACCAGAATATACAGGCAGAGGTTCACATACCTGCATCTACCAAGGAAACCATCCCTGAGTTATGACAAATGCTGCAAGCGAATCTACGTCCCAACTCCACCACAGGTCTCAGCAAGCTGAAGAGAGAACCATTTGAACCTTTTTGAGGTTTTCTTTTGCATGCTTAAGTGATCTGACATTTCCTAAGCTTAAAACTGTTACATTGTTGTCTCCTACTTTAGCACCGTGTGCTAGTGAGTTGAAAAAGGCATTCATCATAACCTTGTTTTGAATGCAAGTGGGGTAGGCTTCAGATCATATTTATCATTTTCCCCAAAATTATATCTGGGTTTCCTCAGGTATCGTGCTGGTGAAGTTTTACCCATATTGTTTAGTAGATGTGCATAGAGTTTTAGCTTTCAACAAAAGTTTCCAAAAACAATTTTTTTTGGAACAAAACCATAGCTAAGACTATAACCAAAGAGAGGTTAAGGAAAATGCATCCCCTTGTGTTATGGGGATACATTATACACAGAGTTGATCAAATATCCATCTGATGGTTCGTGTTCTGGGGCTGGAGTGGAGGTAGCCAAGGTTTAGTAGAGGGGTGGATATGTACTTTGCTTCATTATGGTTGGGAATAAGAGGCTATTTATGCAATATCTTGAGGGAGATACAAATTGTTACAACTTTTCAGGTTTTGCTCTTGATACACTCTCAGGTTCAGCATCACTATTCACTCCTTTAAGTGGACCTCATGACCCATGAAATCGAAGGCACTGCGCAATATTTAGTTCAACGATAGCATAGCTCGGGGATTCGAAGATGTAACCTTTGTTACATGAATTGGCTACTGTAATCTCTCAATTGCCACCACATGTATTCTCCTATCTTTATGGTAGGTGAACTGAAAAACACTCTCTGACAATGACTGTAAACCAACAAACTTTTATTTTACATAAAATACATGAATGAACACAATACATCTTTCACAGTGAGTTCATTGTTTCCTACTGTTTTTTGTTTTATGAAAACAACAAAAAAAACTGACACTTCTGAGCAAAGTCTGATTTACCAACTAGCTAATCCCAATCTTTCTCAATTTCCAACATTTTTCAAACGTTTTCCTCTGGTGGATTTCTCATTGCCTTAGCTATTTGCATCTTTGTTAAGCTTTGATGCATCTATCTAAAGATAGACAGTCTCTCTGATTGCCTAATAAGAAGGGAAGAAAGACTTTAGTTTGTATAGCGCCTTTCACAACCTCAGACTGATTTACAGCAATTGAAGTACTTTTGAAGTGTTGTAATGTAGGGAATCCCAAGCTAACTGGTATTGCTTTTAGATGACGAGCAGTATAAATTCAAGCTACCATTCTGGTGCTTTTGTGTGTGAGAGAGAGAGAGACGTCTGCCCTCACAACGTCTCTAATGATGGGTCACATGATGAGTTTCTGCCAGTTCCACTCAGCTCATGCTTCCAGGCTTCTCTGGACCGCCATTTACTCTATGACAATTTGTGCATTGTGTTTGGAGTTACCACAGAGAGTTGTAGAGAAATAGAAACTTAATTAGCCAAATCTGAAATTGACCTGACAGTAGAAAACGGAACGTGACAATAAATGTGAAAAAATCTGGCTATGCGAGTGACTAATGGAATTCTTCAGGGAGCTGTTCTGAGTTGCCCACAGGGTCATTTTATAAACTGAAGGCTTTGCAATTATCAGCCATTTTCATCAGGCATACTTGGCAGTTTGTCCATGCGACTCGCATGGGTAACACAATGCCAGTAAAACAATGCCATGTCCTGCATCTTATGCTGTTAGAATGAAGTGCACATGATTTAGGAGTAGCACATCCTTTGGAAAGTCTTGTGTGTTTCCTGTGGCGCACTTTATTGGACAGGATTTGACAATGATTCAGTGCAGACTACCAGAGAAACACACTGTACAGATACTTGTAAGTGTTGCATAAACGGCAGCAGTGATCAATTGTCACTCTTTGAGCAGAATGATGTGATGAAAATAGAATTTTCGTTGTGTTAGATGTGATTCTGTCTTCAGAAAGATTGTAGAAATGCACAAGGGCGCGTGCAAAAGACTCGGGCTAATTTCGACAGCCCCCGAAAATGGATATGGGTATCGCTATGCGAGATTAGCCCACACCCATTGCGGGCAGCACGTAAATGTTGTGCTGTCTACTAATTTAAATGATAGTAGCGTGAAGCCCAGCGCTGAACGCGCTCTTGAGTGACTGCACGCCTCAGCAGGGGGCCCAAGTTCCTGCAAGACTAGCACCAATTAAAGCTAGCCTGCATTACTTAAAACCAGCCTGCACCTCTTAAAGGGGAGGTACACTCTGGCTGGAGCAAGTGCTGGAAGTGGCTGGGAAAGACATTCTGAGCAGGAAGAAGACGCACTAATGGCACAACAGGGGAGAGAGCGGGGTCCAAGATTTTCCGACGCAGCACTGGAGGCCTTGGTGCAAGGAGGCCCTCCACACAAACTGTGAGAAGGCAATGGGAGCAGATCGCCGTTGCGGTCAATGCCAGCAGTGTAGCCCCGAGGACCTGGATGGAGTGCCGCAAAAAGTTTAATGACCTCACACAAGTGGTCAAGGTCAGTGAATTTATCTTCAAATGCCATATCCTTACACTGAACCACTAGGCTCAATTCACCAGCCTCCTCCCACACTCACCTACCAACAATCTCTATCAATCATGACTCATACCTCACATTCATAGTTTCACCTCACCCTCATACACTTACCACTGCTGCAAGCCTCATACCCACATCTCACAGCTTGTACACCATTCAACCATGGCAGGCACTTCACCCAAACATATTGCACCACACTCACTGACACACTTCCCTCTGTCTTGCAGGTCAAGGTGGCTCATAACCAGAGGCAGCAGGGGCTACCCGCAGGGAGACAGGCAGGCCTGCATGATTTAACTCCCCTGGAGGAGATGGTGCAGGAGATTATTGGAGCAGCCATCAATGAAAGATACTGGTATCCTCATACCTAATCCTCCTTCTCACATCCCACTTCCCCATCATCCCACAATCTCTTCTGATTTACAAGCTGCAGATGATGTAAGCATCCCCCCACCCTTCACCGCAACCTTACCCCTGTGCCTTTCTCCTGTCAGATAGCCAAGAACTGCAACCTGGCCAGGTAGTGGTGGAAGAGCAACAAAAATCAGAAGTCGCACAACACCAGGTTATAGTCCAACAGATTTATTTAATTTTACAAGCTTTCGGAGCTATCGCTCCTTCGTCAGGTAAGTTAGCAATGAGAGAATCTCCCAGAATTCACAATTTAAACCCAGACAAAATCTATTCACATTATTCGCTACAACAAAGAGCACAGCCAAGACAATGAGATGTGTCCCAGGGGGTCCAGCGTGTCAAACCACCTACTGGCTGCATATCCTGTCAATTTGTGTTCTTGTGTTTTTAAAAAAAAAACAAAAAAAACCAAACAAAAAAACCAAAAAAAAACACCTGGGAAGACCGGCCATGATGTCAAGTCACGTTCTGTATCGTGACATGAACCCGATATCGCGATTGAGGCCATCCTCATGAGTGCGGAACTTGGCTATCAGTTTCTGCTCTATGATTTTGCGCTGTCGTGTATCTCGAAGGCCGCCTTGGAGAACGCTTACCCGCAGATCCGAGGCTGAATGTCCTTGACTGCTGAAGTGTTCCCCGACTGGGAGGCAACCCTCCTGCCTGGCGATTGTTGCGCGGTGTCCGTTCATACGTTGTCTCAGTGTCTGCATGGTCTCGCCGATGTACCATGCTCTGGAGCATCCTTTACTGCAACGTATCAGGTAGACAACGTTGGCCGAGTCACATGAGTATGTACCGTGTACCTGGTGGGTAGTGTCCTCACGTGTAATGATGGTATCTGTGTCCATGATTTGGCATGTCTTGCAGAGGTTGCCGTGGCAGGGTTGTGTGGTGTCTTGGTTGCTGTTCTCCTGAAAGATGGGTAATCTGCTGCGAACGATGGTACTTTTGAGGTTAGGCGGCTGCTTGAAGGCGAGTAGTGGAGGCGTGGGGATGGCCTTAGCAAGGTGTTCGTCGTCATCGATGACATGTTGAAGGCTGCGAAGAACATGGCGTAGTTTTTCCAACAAGACAGTGATGATGAAGTAACGCCGTCACTCAATTTCACACTCGCAGCCACCAGCTCAGATACTGGCACTGTGCGGACTTTAGAGGACAGCTTAGATGTGGGATCTGCATGTGGTGAGACACCGGGCATGAGTGGTTTGCAGCCAGGGCAGGGGGCAAGGGTAGCGTAGGTGCCAGCTCCCCAGAGGGTGAGGTCACACATGAGTTCTCCTGCAGAGTAATCAGATGAGGTCTTCAATGGGGCGGCCTAAAGAAGAAGGTTGATGGGTATGCACAATGAAATGTTTGGTGCATTGGCAGGCCTGCCAGAAAGCCTGCGTGCAATGAAATGTATTCACCTCTCTTTGCATACAGAGCCTCAGTGACCCCCCTTATGCAACAGTGCACGGCAAACTGGAAGATGTTGAAAATATCGCCTGCTCCAGCCTGGAAGGAGCCCAATGCATAAAAAATCATGGCCACGCTCACCTTCAGAGCCACTGACAATGCCATCCTCGCCCTGCTCTGAGGCTGCAGTTCTGCCTGCAATAGGTGGCAGATTTCATTGAGCACCTCCTTAGTGAAATGGAGACGTCATTTACACTGTTCCTCACTGAGGTTGAGGTAAGAGAATTGCTCCCTGAAGACCCTGGGTGGATATGGCCTCCTGCTGAGAGCCCTTCTCCCCCTCCTCCTCCTTCCCCCTCTTCGAGCAGCTTGTCCTCCTCTGTGTCGCCTCTGCTCATTCTCCCTGTCCTGCTGCAGGCCAAGGGGGATACAAACTCCTGCACCCATGTCTGGGAGAAACTTGTCTAAGCAGAAGACTTAAAGTAACCTGCCACACCACTCCCTGGAGACTTCAGCAACTTCAAATAAGTTAACAAATCACCAAACACTTCGACAAACTCACCAAGAGCCAGTAGAAATCAATCAGCAACTAACCTGAAAGCAGTTGATGATCCCATTAAATAGCGCTGGTGGGGGTCCTTCTCGCTGCTGAATGCATGTTCAGCTTTTTTTTTAAATATTCATCATGGGATGTGGGCGTCGCTGACAAGACCAGCATTTATTGCTCATCCCTAATCACCCTTGAGAAGGGGGTGGTGAACTAACAACCTCACCTCGCCCACGCTAACAACCTCACCAAAATGGTGCCGGCGCAGCGCCCACCAGATGTGTGGAGGCCAGTTTGGTCCCAAACAGCACCTGTAGCTCCAAAATATCGATTCCTATGGAGAAGAATTTTGCGGCCTAATATTCAGTTCAGATCATAAAAGGATCCTATTACACTCCTGCGTTACGTTATCATATAATTAGACATTTGGCAGACTCCTGAACATAAGACACTTGGACCGCTCATGGGAGTGCCCAAGAGAATACAAGGCAGACCTAAAACGTTTTACACCAGCTAACCTGTGTCACCTCACTTGCCATGAGCTGGCTTCCAAATTATTGGGGTGGGAACCACTGTTCCTGCTATGGTGCGTGCGCGGCCGCACAGTAATCTGAAAGGTCCCGAGCAGGCCACACACTATAAATACCGCACATGCACAGAATTTAAAGGGACCGCGCACTAAAAGATGCAGGTCGCACAGAACAAAGCACAGCTTACGGGTAACATTGGTGGGGACCATAGAGTTAGTAGTGGATGAGGGAGAGCTTAGTAGTTTCGTCATCATTTTCCTTTCAACATGATATATTTACTTTGCTATTCTGTGCACAGCTATTTGCCACATGTCCCATGCTAACACATGTTCCCTTTCTCTTAGAGCAGGTGGCACTAGAGATATGCAGGAAGGTAGTTGATTATATGAGCATCAGTCAAGCATCCTTCAACACAAAGACACGAGCACATAAACTCCCACTTTGGTGCAATCGAATAGCAAGAGTCAGGATGGAGCAGCTAATGAGGCACCCACCACCCGTCAGAGGAACAAGTGAAAGTAGCAGCAACAGGCAGAACATAAGAACATAAGAAATAAGAGCAGGAGTAGGTCATATGGCCCCTCGAGCCTGCTCCGCCATTCAATAAGATCATGGCTGATCATCGACCTCAACTCCACTTTCCTGCCCGATCTCCATATCCCTTGATTCCCCTAGAGTCCAAAAATCTATCTATCTCAGCCTTGAATATACTCAAAGACTCAGCATTCACAGCCATCTAGGGCAGAGAATTCCAAAGATTCACAACCATCTGAGTGAAGAAATTCCTCCTCATCTCAGTCTTAAATGTCCTACCCCTTATCCTGAGACTATGCCCCCTAGTTCTAGACACTCCAGCCAGGGAGAAACAACCTCTCAGTATCTACCCTGTCAGTCCCCTTCAGAATCTTGTATGTTTCAATGAGATCACCTCTCATTCATCTAAACTCCAGAGAGTATAGGCCCATTCTACACAATCTCTCATCATAGGACAGCCCTCTCATCTCAGAATCAATCTAGTGAACCTTCGTTACACTGCCTCCAAGGCAAGTATATTCTTCCTTAGATAAGGAGACCAAAACTGTACACAGTACTCCAGGTGTGGTCTCACCAAGGCCCTGTACAATTGTAGCAAGACTTCCTTACTCTTATACTCCAACCCCCTTGCAATAAAGGCCAACATGCCATTTGCTTTCCTTATTGCTTGCTGTACCTGCATGCTAGCTTTCTGTTTTTATTGCACAAGGACACCCAAATCTCTCTGAACACCAACATTTGAAAGTTTTTCAACATTTAAAAAATATTCTGTTTTTCTATTCTTCCTACCAAAGTGAATAACCTCACATTTTCCTACATTATACTCCATCTGCCACCTCACTTACTCTATCTATATCCCTTTGCAGACTCTTTGTGTTCTCCTCACAGCTTACTGTCCCACCTAGCTTTGTATTGTCAGCAAACTTGGATACATTACACTCGGTCCCTTCATCTAGGTCATTAATATAGATTGTAAATAGGTGAGGCCCCAACATTAATCCTTGCGGTACCCCACTAGTTACAGCCTGCCAACCTGAAAAAGATCCGTTTATCCCTACTCTCTGTTTTCTGTCCATTAACCAATCCTCTATCCATGCTACTATATTACCCCCAACCCCATGAGCCCTAATCTTGCGTAATAACCTTTTACGTGGCACCTTATCGAAGGGAAAGCCTGGTCCATCAGTCTAGTCTGCTCGCTCTGGTGCCAGATGAAGGCATCATGCTACTGTCAGGGCATCGCACATTTACCTGCCACCTGGTAAAAGTGCTGTGTCCCCTCATGCTGTTACCTCCTTTCCATGGGGAAAGTGACAAAAGGCTTCTGTCACCTGATTGGTGCATTGGAGAACCAACAGTCTGACTAATCTGGCAAATATCACCTGAATGGATCCAGTGGCAAAATTTCAATGCTGTGGAGACTTTAACATCAATGAGCAGAGCTATCCCTGTGCAAGACTTTGACTTGTAGGTCAAGCTCCAGTAATGAGAGTAACTCACAAAACAGAGACGGTGAAGACAGATCTCCTCAGATATGGCCAGGTAGGTGTGCCAAAGATCTGTAGATGTGGTTTCTGGCCAAATCCAATTGGGCACCAGGCACTTGCCTTTCTTCCCTCTTCCTGAACTTCTCTTCCTCCTTCAAATTCATGACAGTCACTGTTTATGCTGAGCAGTGTGGTTATAGCTGAAGTGGCAACTGAAGGGAGCACCAATATGGAACCCTGGACATTATAAATATTGTATTGTAAAAAAAATCAGCAGCAAACAGGGAAAAAAGCGTTATAATGCACAGGAACAGAATGTCAAGTGAAACAAAACAACAACAAAAACAAGTCAGTTCCAGCTTTAAGAATGGACATTCTGCAGTGAACAGCATGGGAGCCCAGGAGTGCCTATCTTAAAAGGGGGGTCTGCAAGAAAACAAGGAATTGGACTGGGGACTTATTAAGAAAAATGAATTTAGGGCTACAAAGTGGCCTATGTGTACTTGCAGCGAGGCTTAAAAAGGCATGAAAATCCTTCCTCCGGCAGCGCCTGGGCTCACTCCTCACGCTGGGTATGAGGGGTCAATCCTGGAGTGTGACTTGGAGTTTGCCCCTGGGAAAGAAAGCCTCTGTCACTGGCTTGATGCAGCCTGGACAGCCGACTGACTGATTTGGCAAACATCATCTGTGGTGCCTTGGAAGGATCAGGTAGTGTGAATATTTAATGCATGCTCGTGGGTAAATGTTGTCTACCGGCTGGCCTTCAAGAGATGGCATTGCTATGTGGCAGCCTCCTTCAATCATCGAAGATGCCAGAGACAGGCCTGCTCTGACATGTGCTGACATGCCCAGGAAGGACTCTATGGTCGAAATTTTTACCTGGAGACCCGCTGGGGGCAGGGGGGGGGGGTCTGGTAGCACGCGGGAAACCCGGAAGTAACTGCAGCGCGTCTGTCAGTGGCTTTTTAACCCAGCCATTGCATTTGGATCTGACTTCCGGGTTTCCCGGCCAATTAGCGTGAGTGGGCATGATGACGACATGCATGGGTCTATTTCAGTTGAAGTATTTAAAGGAACACTGCAAAGATGACAACTGAAGGATTGTGGAGGTGGGGCAAACAAGAATGGACTCGCAATGTGCCAAGGCTACGTCTCGATTCAATGACGCCTCCCTAGCCCTGATGCTGCAGTGTACAAAGGCCCGCAGGGTTAATACTATTCCCTGCTGACGGGTGGACGAAGCCAGCCCCAGAGACCAAGAAGGCATGGCTGGAGATCGCTGAGGAGGTTAGCAGCAGGAGTGTGGTGGCACGCTCCTGGATATAGTGCCATAAGCGGTTTGATGACCTAATGAGGGCAGGAAAAGTGACTAAAATGGCACATTCAACTACACCCTGATGTGCGTGTCACCTCAACCCCCCTCACTCTGCCTTCCCAAGCCTACTCCTGCACATCACTCCTCACATCAACGTACCTTGAAGGTGTACCCATCCCTCTCTGTCTATGCAATTCCTCACATCCCCAACTGACCATCCACAACTGACATGCACCCTTATCTTAATGCGATGTCAGGCCTCTCCTTCATAGTCACCCTTAATTGAAGGAGCGTGTTAGCTGTGGCTCAGTGGGTAGCACTCTCGCCTCTGAGTCAGAAGGTTGTGGGTTCAAGTCCCACTCCAGAGACTTGAGCACAAAAATCTAGGCTAACACTCCAGTGCAGTGCTGAGGGAGTGCTGCACTGTTGGAGGTGCCATCTTTCGGGATGAGACGTTAAACCAAGGCCCCGTCTGCTCTCTCAGATGGACGTAAAAGATCCCATGGCACTATTTCGAAGAAGAGCAGGGGAGTTATCCCCAGTGTCCTGGCCAATATTTATCCCTCAATCAACATAACAAAAAACAGATTATCTAGTCATTATCACATTGCTGTTTGTGGGACCTTGCTGTGCGCAAACATTACAACAGTGACTACACTTCAAAAGTACTTCATTGGCTGTAAAGTGCTTTGAGACGTCCGGTGGTCGTGAAAGGTGCTATAAATCTTTTTCTTTCTTAATAAATGTCCATGTTCCACTCATTCCATTACTCTCACTCAAAGATCTCTTGTTTCTCTCCTAGCAGGAAAAGAGATCACAGAACACCAGGGAGAGGCAGAGAACCGGGTGGCCTCCAGTCATCACCACACTGACAGCTGCAGAGGAAGATGCGCTGGAGAGAAGCCGAGTGTCGGTATGCCTGGCAATCGGAGAGTGGGAGATGGGGGCTTCCCAGCTACCTGGTGACAGAATTAAGTATCACACAGCCACATGGCATACAACAGTCACTCATGTTGACTTGATGTCAGCAGCCAGTGAAATATGATCATGTGCATAATATTCACTTAAAACATTCTTACCGTGACAGTTCTGCTTCATGTCTTTAATCTCCCACAGGCCCATCAAGTGTCCCGCAGGAGGTGGTGCCAGAGCAGAACGACGACTCCTCAGAGGAGGTCACTCACTCTGAAGGTGCACCGTCACAAGCGGGGGAATGGGACTGACTGGATTGCTCTACAGAGAGCCGGCACAGACTCGATGGGCCGAATGGCCTCCTTCTGTGCCCTTATGACACTATGACTCATGCAGACCATGCACCAGCTCAGATACACACACGTCGGTAGGACCAGTAAGACAGATAGTTGTGTTGTCACCTGGTGTCTCACACATCACATGTGAACAAGAGCAGATGGTGCAGACAGGGACAGCAGTGGAGAGTCCTCGTCAGAAGGCGCAGGATGCTCCAAACTTTGCTCAGCTGGACGCAGATGCTGAACCTCAGCGGTCATCGACCAAGAGGATAATTCTGGAGCAGCAGCAAAAAATGTGTGAGGTCTGGCAGGATTTCCAGCCGCACTGTGCACGCTTGCAGAGAGAATCGAGCAGTCCGTATCAAGCATGAGTGGCCTGATGTCGCAGGCCTTTGCTATGATGTATTTGTCCACCTGCATGGAGCATCAAACGCGGCAGTCAAACGAGTGCATGCTGGGCCTCACCAATAGCTTGCACACTCTGAATGCCACCTTAACCAGGATTGATAAAAACCTAGCCTTGGCCGTTCAGCACCCCACTGATGTGCAGCAAAGTGCTCTCCAGCTCACTGCTAGCAGGGAAGTGCGGGTGGGCCATGAGAGGAAAGATGGAGAAAGGGGACGTGGAAGTGGGGCCTCTGCTCAAAATGCTTCCACTTCTCACCTGTTGCCTCCCCCCCGCCCCCCCCACAGTCAGTGCCCCACAGTCAGTGCCCCACAGTCAGTGCCCCACATGCTGCCTCGTGTCCCGATGGCCAAGTCAGATGGAGCAGTTTTTGGCGGGGCCCTCACGGGCTCCAAAACCCAGAGGACGTCGGCCAAGAGCATCTGAGCAGTCAGAGCGGGGAAGTGAGCAGCCGGCCTCTACCTCTGCTCGAGCCACAGGGTTGCACGACGTAGGAGTAGTAGAAAAAGGAAGATGAAATATTTGTAGTTGCACAAGGGTGTGCACATGGGTGTGTTACACAATGTTACACTGTCAAGTTTCTGTTTAAATTTTGAGCCACGTAAAAATAATTTCTTTGCCCCACTTTCCCGTCTTGCCCATATTTGCCTACAGCCGGGCAAGTGGCCTTCTCAGTTATGACGAATGGTAAGACAAGACTTAAATCCGAGCAATGGGTGTCTGTGAAAGGGATGCTTTGTTGATTGCAGGACTGCTTTGTGCTGGCGGAGGGGGGCAAGTGGGTTCAGCATGTGGCTGCCAGATGGGTGCAGTAGTGCAACCTAACTAAATCTTGTCGTTATGAGTCCATCCCGGGCAGCAATGTGCATCGCTGCTGGTGTCATGGCCACATGCTGTTGTTCCTCCTCCTCCGAGGCTGTGCGCTCTGCACCTTGCTCCTCCTGCAGCTCCAATCCTGGCTGCTGTGCACTGTTGTGCAGAGCGCAGCACACTACAATCATTCTGGAGACCCTGACTGGTGTGTATTAAAGGGCGCCTCCAGATCTGTCGAGGCACCTGAAGCGCATCTTCAGCATCCTGATTGCTTGCATAGAAGCATAGAAGATAGGAGCAGGAGTAGGCCATTCGGCCCCTCGAGCCTGCTCCGCCATTTAATGAGATCATGGCTGATCATCCAAATTCAGTACCCTGTCCCTGCTTTCTCCCCATATCCCTTGATCCCTTTAGCCTTAAGAAATATATCTATCTCCTTCTTGAATATATTTAATGAATTGGCCTCAACTGCCTTCTGTGGTAGAGAATTCCACAGGTTCACCACTCTCTGGGTCAAGAAATTCCTCCTCATCTCAGTCCTAAATGGCTTACCCCTTATCCTTAGACTGTGACCACTGGTTCTGGACTCCCCTGCCATCGGGAACATCCTTCCTGCATCTAGTCTGTCTAGTCCTGTTAGAATTTTATAAGTTTCAATGAGATCCCCTCTCATTCTTCGAAACTCTAGCGAATACAAGCCCAATCATCCCAATCTCTCTTCATACGTCATTCCTGCCATCCCAGGTATCAGTCTGGTGAATCTTCGCTGCACTCCCTCCATGGCAAGAACATCCTTCCTCAGATAAGGCGACCAAAACTGCACACAATACTCAAGGTGTGGTCTCACCAAGGCCTTGTACAACTGCAGCAAGACATCCTTGCTCCTGTACTCGAATCCTCTCGCTATGAAGGCCAACATACCATTTGCCTTCTTAACCGCCTGCTGCACCTGCATGCTTACCTTCAGCGACTGGTGCACAAGGACTCCCAGATCTCGTTGCACTTCCCCCTTTTCCCAATCTATTGCTATTCAGATAATAATCTGTCTTCCTGTTTTTGCCACCAAAGTGGATAACCTTGCATTTATCCACATTATACTGCATCTGCCATGCATCTACCCAATCACCCAACCTGTCCAAATCATACTGGAGTTTCTCTGCATCCTCCTCACAGCACACACGCCCACCCAGCTTTGTGTCGTCTGCAAACTTGGAGATATTACATCTAGTTCCCTCGTCTAGATCATTAATATATATATTGTGAATAGCTGGGGTCCTAGCACCGATCCCTGCGGTACCCCACTAGTCACTGCCTGCCACTCGGAAAAAGACCCGTTTATTCCAACTCTTTGCTTCCTGTCTGCCAACCAGTTCTCCATCCCAATCAGTACCTTACCCCCAATCCCATGTGATTTAACTTTGCATGCTAATCTCTTATGCGGAACCTTATCGAAAGCCTTCTGAAAGTCCAAATACACCACATCCACTGGTTCTCCCTTATCTATTCTACCAGTTACATCCTCAAAAAATTCCAGTAGATTAGTCAGGCATGATTTACCTTTTGTAAATCCATGTTGACTTTGTCCGATCCTGTCACTGTTTTCCAAGTGCTCTGCTATTACATCTTTAATAATGGACTCTAGCATTTTGCCCACTACCGATGTCAGGCTTACCGATCTATAATTCCTTGTTTTTTCTCTACCACCTTTTTTAAATAGTGGGGTTACATTAGCTACCCTCCAATCCATGGGAACTGTTCCAGAGTCTATAGAATTTTGAAAGATGACCAGCAATGCATCTACTATTTCTAGGGCCACTTCCTTAAGTACCCTAGGATGTAGATTATCGGCCTTCAATCCCGTCAATTTCCCTAACACCATTTCCCTACAAATACTGATTTCATTCAATTCCTCCCTCTCATTAGACCCTATGTTCCCTGACATCTCTGGGAGTTTATTTGTGTCCTTCTTTGTGAAGACAGAACCAAAGTATGTATTTAATTGGTCAGCCATTTCTTTGTTCCCCATTATAAATTCCCCTGATTCTGACTGCAAGGGACCTATGCTTGACTTCACCAATCTTTTTCTCTTCACATATCTATAGAAGCTTTTACAGTCAGTTTTTATGTTCCCTGCAAGCTTACCCTCATATTCTATTTTCCCCCTCTTAATTAATCCCTTTGTCCTCCTTTGCTGAATCCTAAACTGCTCCCAATCCTCAGGTTTGCTGCTTTTTCTGGCCAATTTATATGTCCTCTCCTTGGATCTTATGCTATCCCTAATTTCCCTTGTTAGCCACGGTTGAGTCACCTTTTTTGTTTTATTTTTATGCCAAACAGGGATGAACAAATTCTGTAGTTCATCCATGTGATCTTTAAATGTTTGCCATTGCCTATCCACCGTCAACCCTTTAAGTAACGCTCCCCAATCCATCCTAGCCAACTCGCGCCTCATACCATCATAGTTTCCTTTATTTAAATTCAGGACCCTAGTCTCTGAGTCAACTACTTCACTCTCCATCTTAATGAAGAATTCTATCATATTATGATCGCTCCTCCCCAAGGGGCCTCGCACAACAAGATTGCTAATTAATCCTTTCTCATTACATAATACCCAGTCTAAGATGGCCTGATCTCTAGTTGGTTCCTCGACATATTGGTCCAGGAAACCATCCCGTATACACTCTAGGAATTCCTCTTCCACAGTATTGTTACTAATTTGGTTAGTCCAATCTATATGTAGATTAAAGTCACCCATGATAACTGCAGTTCCCTTATTGCACGTGTCTCTAATTTCCCATTTAATGCCATCCCCAATCTCAGAATTACTGTTTGGGGGTCTGTATACAACTCCCACTAACGTTTTCTGCCCCTTGGTATTTCTCAGCTCTACCCATACAGATTCCACATCATCAGAGCTAATATCCTTCCTTACTATTGTGTTAATCTCCTCTTTAACCAGCAATGCTACCCCACTTCCTTTTCCTTTTTGTCTGTCCTTCCTGAATATTGAATACCCCAAGATGTTGAATTCCCAGCCTTGGTCACCCTGGAGCCATGTCTCCGTAATCCCAATTATATCATATCCGTTTACATCTATTTGCACAGCTAATTCATCCACCTTATTACGAATGCTCCTCGCATTAAGACACAAAGCCTTCAGGCTTGTTTTTTTAACACTCTTCGTCCTTTTAGAATTATTATTTACTGTAGCCCTGTTTGATTTACATTCTTGATTTCTCTGCCTTCCACTTTTGCTTTTCTCCTTCCTGTCTTTTGCTTCTATCCTTGCTTCCCTTTCCTCTGTTTCCCTGCACAGGTTCCCAACCCCCTGCCATTTTAGTTTAAACCCTCCCCAACAGCACTAGCAAACACTCCCCCTAGGACATCGGTCCCAGTCCTGCCCAGGTGCAAACCATCCAGTTTGTACTGGTCCCACCTCCCCCAGAACCGGGTCCAATGTCCCAGGAATTTGAATCCCTCCCCCTTGCACCATTCTTCTAGCCACGTATTCATCTGAAATATCCTTCTATTTCTACTCTGACTAGCACATGGCACTGGTAGCAATCCTGAGATTACTACCTTTGAGGTCCTATTTTTTAATTTACCTCGTTGTCCTATGGCTTTGATTGTAGCGCTCTTGGGCCTCATTGCTTGGGCTCCTCATGGGTGTTATCAGCCACATTTTCAGTGGATAGCCCTTGTGTCCAAGCAGCCAGCCGGTAAGTCTGCTTGGAGTTGCGAAGAGCTCAGGGAGGGTGGACTGGCGCAGGATGAATGCGTCAAGGTAGCTGTCATAAATCGCAAGTAACAACTCAGGAAGTACTACTGGGCGGCCAGCTGGGGCGCCGTCCAGGGAGTATAAATACTCAGGCATGGGCCCACCTTGGGCAGAGACAATCTGGAAACAGGAAGCTAGTGACTGCTAACTAGACCTCCATGTTTTGTTACAAGTTGATTAAAGCCTTGCTTTATGTTCAAGTGCGTAGTGAGTCTTTATTACGTCAATTTAATCAACTTGATATCGTCTCCACGCTTTGGGTGATTCGGAACAACCAGCTGCAACTCGAACCACAGAAGGGAACTTGGGCAAGAAACTGATCCATCATGGAAAAACTCCTTAGACCCGCTCGTCTCGACCTGGACCCGAATGCACCTGAGGCAGCAAAGGTATGGAAGCATTGGTTTCGTACCTTTAGCAACTTTCTTGAAGAATGTGGGGCGGATGTCCCTAATAAGTTACGAATGCTTATCAACTACGTGTCTCCTCATGTGTATGATTATATTGAGGACTGTATAGACTATGACACTGCTATCGAAATCTTACAGCAGCTATATGTCAAGTCCCCAAATGAAATCTTTGCTCGACACCTACTGGCCACAACTCGGCAGCAGCCTGGGGAATCACTCGATGAATTTCTCCAGAAACTTCGCAGGCTCAGCAAGGATTGTAACCTTAAAGCAGTTTCAGCTGAACAGTATCAAGAGGAACTAATCCGCGATTCCTTTATCAATGGAATCGCGTCCCCTTTTATACGTCAGCGCCTGCTGGAAAATAAAACCCTCAATTTACGGGCTGCTTATGACCAGGCGTGTTCCTTGGACTTGGCCAAGAAAAATGCAGACACTTATCTCCCACCACGTGCACGGGCGGCGGCTATCTCCTTTAATGAATCTTTCGGTAGGTCTCGGGCGGATGCCCCCACTGATGTTGACTCTACTCTAACAGACGACGACCCTACCCTAGAGGCCTTCGCTGATGACGACCCCGCCCTAGCAGCATCCTGGCAATCAGGAAGAAAGTGTTTCTTTTGTGGAGGGGCGTGCCATCACAGAAAATTTTGCCCGGCTCGTAATGTGACCTGCAATCATTGCAGCAAGAAAGGACACTTTTCCAAGGTATGCCAGTCACGGGCCTTTGCTAACAAGAAAGGCCGCTCCTCTAAAGTATACCGGTCGAGAGCTCCTGTTAGCTTCACAGCTGCTATCTATGGAGCTGCTCCTCCCCCAAGAACTACTGTTAAGGCTACAGTTGCCAAAGGGAAAATTGCCCCTCCTCCCATCACGGCTGTTTTTCCCCAAAGTTTGTCCCATGCAGCCACGAAGGTTTCAGTAAATGGGCACACTCTAAGCGCGCTAATCGACTCCTGCAGCTCTGACAGCTTCATTAGTAAGCGGGCTGTCAACAGGTTAAAACTGCACATTTATCCCTCGGACAGGGAGATTGCAATGGCTCTGACGACTCTGACCACCAATTCTTCTGGCTTCTGTCTGGTCAACCTCATCCTCAACGGCCGCACGTATCTCTCCACCCGGCTCGGAGTACTCGCAAACTTATGCAGCGATGTGCTTCTGGGACAGGACTTCCAGAAGCAGCACAAGAAGATCACTTTTGAGTTTGGAGGGTCAAGGCCGGAGCTTACCATTTCTAAGGTGCCGTTTTGTGCACTCTCGGCGGCCTTACTCGGTGAACCCTCCCTGTTTGCCAATCTTCCCCCCCGCTGTAAACCCATAGCCACCAAATCGCGGCGCTTTAGCCAAGACGATCGAGCGTTTATTGAGGCGGAAATCTCTCGCCTTTTAGTCGACGGTATTATCGAGCCATGTTCATCTCCCTGGCGGGCTCAGGTCGTCATCGTGAGGAATCCCTTAAAACAACATAAAAAACGTCTGTGTATCGATTATTCGCAGACTATTAATCTATATACCGATCTGGATGCCTACCCGCTGCCACGCATAGATGACATGGTCAACAACCTTGCCAAATACAAGGTATTCTCGACCTTCGATTTAAAAAGCGCGTACCATCAGGTGCCACTGCAAGACTCCGACAAGAAGTATACGGCCTTTGAGGCCAATGGTCGGCTTTTCCAGTTTCGCCGCCTTCCATTCGGGGTCACCAATGGGGTGGCCGTCTTCCAACGGGCCATGGATGGCCTAGTCCGGCAAGAGAACTTGACGGATACCTTTCCGTATTTAGACAATATCACTATTGCCGGCCATGATCAAAAGGAGCATGACGCCAATCTTCAGAGATTTTTTGACGTACTCCGCCGTCGCCACTTAACGTTAAACGAATCCAAATCGGTGAAGTCGGTGCCATCGGTGAACATTCTTGGCTACTGGGTGGGCAACGGTGTTATTAAACCGGACCCAGAGCGACTTCGTCCACTTCAGGAGCTCCCTCCCCCGACGAACCTCGGCTCTCTTCGTCGGGCACTTGGCATGTTTGCTTATTACGCAAAATGGATACCACACTTCTCCGATAAAATACAGCCCCTGCTCCATGCGAAGTCTTTTCCATTGGAAGCTACGGCTATTTCTGCCTTCAACCTCCTCAAACGACAGCTGGAGAAAGCCACGCTTCGCTCCATTGACGAAAATCTTCCTTTTGTGGTCGAATGCGATGCATCGGAGGTGGCGATCTCCGCTACCTTGAATCAAGGTGGCCGACCCGTGGCATTCCTATCCAGAACCTTGCAGGGTAGCGAGCTCCATTACCCCCCCCGTCGAGAAGGAGGCTACGGCCATCATCGAGGCTGTACGCCAATGGGGTCATTTTCTTGCTCGGCGTCATTTTACGCTTATAACTGACCAGCGCTCTGTGGCCTTCATGTTAGATAACCGGAGGCGCACGAAAATCAAAAATAATAAAATTCAACTCTGGAGGATGGAGCTGGCTGCCTTTGGACATACTATCTGTTACCGACCCGGCAAACAGAACGTGGCCCCAGATACCTTCACACGGGCATTTTGCTCCTCAATGTCAACGTCGACTCTGGCGGATTTGCATATGGACTTATGCCATCCTGGTGTGACCCGCATGTTGCACTTTGTGCGCTCCAAAAATCTACCATTTTCAACCGAGGACGTAAAGAAAACATGCTCCTCCTGTAGGATTTGTGCAGAATTGAAACCACAATTCTTTCGCCCATCAGATGGCTTACTCATACATGCAATGCAGCCTATGCAGAGGCTCAGCATAGACTTTAAAGGGCCATTGCCTTCGTCGACAAGGAACACCTACCTACTTACGATGGTGGACGAGTATTCACGCTTTCCCTTCGCCTTCCCCTGCCCTAATATGCTTACCTCTACGGTAATTAAATGCCTCGATCAGGTCTTTTCCCTTTGCGGGACGGCCAATTTTATCCACACTGATTGGGGTCCCTCCTTTATGTCGAGTGAACTTAAAAGTTATCTCTCCCAACGGGGAATCGCCTCAAGTAGGACGACACCATATCACCCAATCGGTAACGGACAGGTTGAACGATACAATGCCATCATCTGGAACGCTGTCCGTCTGGCACTAAGGTCACGCAACCTGCCGGACCAGCAGTGGGAAACGGTGCTCCCCGACGCATTACACTCTATCAGGTCTCTTCTCTCCACATCTACTAATGTCACGCCTCATGAGCGATTCTTCAAATTCCGGCGTTGCTCTACACATGGGACGTCTCTACCGTCATGGTTGGTGGCTCCAGGCCCGGTACTACTCCGGAGGTTCGTCCAGTCTGCCAAAAACGACCCTCTCATTGACGAGGTGGAGTTAACGGAGGTAAACCCCACGTATGCGCACGTACGGTACCCTGATGGCCGGGAGACCACCGTCTCGCTCCGAGATCTGGCTCCCTGCCCAACCGGTCACACGGGCCCGAATGATGAAGGATCCCCCGACAATGATATCAACACTCCGCACCCCTATGAAAATGACGCCCCGCCTGGGACATCGGGGGATCTGCCGGCAACGCTACCGGATCAACTCAGGGAGCTGGACGCTCCCCGTAGGATGGCCACCCGAAACCAGGACGCCGGACAATCTCCAGCCACGACCCGGGATGAGGCCAGCTCAGCACCTGTGGGGACCCGCACCCGGAGTCATGATATTCCCAGTCCTCCACAGGATGATCAAGATGACGCGGACTCCAATGACTTACCGGTACGGGCCAAGCGACCCAGGGACCAGGACACGGTCCGGGGAGACGTGCCTTCCAGTCACAAGCAGAGAGCGAAACGTCTGCGGCTATTTCTGGTCCGCCTAGTCCGTTAAAGGAAGACTGGACTTCCAAACCTTTTAGGGAGGAAGAATGTCATAAATCGCAAGTAACAACTCAGGAAGTACTACTGGGCGGCCAGCTGGGGCGCCGTCCAGGGAGTATAAATACTCAGGCATGGGCCCACCTTGGGCAGAGACGATCTGGAAACAGGAAGCTCGTGACTGCTAACTAGACCTCCATGTTTTGTTACAAGTTGATTAAAGCCTTGCTTTATGTTCAAGTGCGTAGTGAGTCTTTATTACGTCAGTAGCTCCCTGGGAATCTTGCACACACCTGCATACTGATCTTTTTGTGGTTGCAGGCAAACTGCACATTGATGGAGTGGAAACCCTTACGGTTCACAAACATTCCTGGGTGATCTGGGGGTGCCTTGATTGCCACTTGTGTGCAGTCGATGACGCCCTACACCTGTGGGAAGCCAGCCAGAGCTGAAAACCCGAGCCTCTGCTCATTCTGACCGGCTTCTTTGGTGGCAAAGTGTACATAATTGCCTGCCCTGGCAAGCATGGCATCGGTCACCTTTTGATGCATTTGTGGGCGGCCAACTGAAATCTTGCAAATGTCTCCTACAGATCCTTGGAAGGAGCCTGAGGCGAAGAAGTTGAGGGTGGTGGTCACTTTGACAGCCACTGGTAAAGCGTGGCCACCAAGTCCAGTTGGCAGCAGGTCTTGTTCCGACAGACTGCAAATGTCTGCCATGACCTGACACGATAGCCTGAGCCTCCTGAGGCACTGGTGTTCAGACATGTCCAGGAAGCTCATCCTCTGCCTGTACACCCTGGGTTGCGGGTATCGCCTCTTGCACCTCTGTGCTCGTCCCCTCTCTCCTGTGGAGTGGCAGGTCTGTGAGGAGAAGGCTGCTGCTGCTCCTGCCGGTGGTGTTGCTGCTGCTACTCAACTTGGTCCTCATCTGAGGTCCAAGGTGAAACAGGGAAAAGCGGCACCCATGCTGATCTGATATACGACAGATGGAAAGTGGAGATCAGACGCACAAACCTCCAAAGCAGTGACAGTGACCTCTACTGTAGTGAGAGTGACCTCTAATGTAGTGAGAGTGACCTCTAATGTAGTGAGAGTGACCTCTAATGTAGTGAGAGTGACCTCCAAAGCAGTGAGAGTGACCTCTAATGTAGTGAGAGTGACCTCTAATGTAGTGAGAGTGACCTCCAAAGCAGTGAGAGTGACCTCTAATGTAGTGAGAGTGACCTCTAATGTAGTGAGAGTGACCTCCAAAGCAGTGAGAGTGACCTCTAATGTAGTGAAAGTCATCTCCAAAGTTGTAGAAATCGCCTGTAAAGTACTGAAAGCAAACTCTCAGAACAAGTGCTGTGAGCAAAAGCCTTTCACTTAGGCAAGGAAGCACAGGTGAGGTCTCAGTACTTATGGGATTTTTTGCCTCTCATTTGTTCAGCCCCCTCAATTGCCGCTGTGCTCTCACCTTGCTTTCACTGGCGAGGTCCAGGAAGCCCCGGAAACCCGTGTAGCTACAGTTAAAGTTGAAAACCCCTGTTAAAAAAGCTGTTAATTACCTCTTAACATATTTAAATTGGCAAGCCGCCTCTCTCGAGGGGGTTTCTCGCACACAGCCATATACGCTCCAGTTACATGCGGAAGTCAGCGGGTTGGAGCCAGCTTCCCGACGCGCTGTCAATTTCAACGCTTTTAACTGCCCGCCCACTCCCAGACCCACTCGCTCTTTGCAGTTAAAATTCCCCCCTATAGGTCAGTAAATGTCGGTCCTGGGGTAAGACCAGATGTGTGCATAACACATGACGCACAGTCACACCTGCCTTTCCTGTCCTCTCGAGAATTGCTCTTCCTCCACCAAATAATTAAAACATTTAAGGATATAAAGGGGGAGAAATTTTGGGGGGCACCCCTCCCTCCTCCCGCACAAATGGTGAGGTCCGAGGAGCCCCGGGTATTGGGCCTCAGACCTCATTAGACTGAAGACGGTGCTATGGGAGGATGCCACACATGTAATTACTGCAAGTGCAGGTAAGTGATTGGGGATCAAGGGGGATTGTGAACAGGGACCGGGGGGAGGGGCATCAGGGCACACCAATGTTGCAGTGGGGACCTGAAACAGGCATTGGGCCCTTTATTTGCATATGCAAATAGCCTAACGCCTGCTTCAGGCATGAGCAAAGGATGCCTCTTGTTTGTCCTTTCCCATTGTGCCATTTTGGGGCCTTAGGAGGCCACTTGGCACCTGAAAAACAGGCGCTCTACGGCCCAATTTAACCCCCGCAGAGTTTATCTAAGTTAAACAGTAATTGGTGACCTAGAGGACAATAGTGCAATATTAACAAGTTACAACTGAGACCAGCAATTAGAAATAGTTTTTTTCCTCCAGAGTATATATCTGAAATAGATGCCCATGATAAGCCATTAATGCGGTGTGTATAAATTAGTTTTATAAGATTAAGTATGAGATTGAAGATGAAGATTGTCATGGCCTCAGCCATTCCAGAATACTCCTGATCGGTTGTTATGTAGGCAAACACAACAACTAATTTGTACTCCACAAGCTCCCATAAACAGCAAATGAGATGAATGATCAGTTGGTCTGTTGTTGGTTTTTCCTCTTTCCATATTTTCTTAGATTCTTTAAGGAGCCTCACCATCTTACTAAACTAAGGTTCAAATTTGGAGAGACTAGTCTAGTCTGTTCACTCAATAGAAATGAATTATTTTTGTACCTGGGAAGACATTTTTGAAAGTCTTTTTGTTACTACTCTAAATAGTGTTAACATCAACATTCAAATATAGTTCCAGTAAGTAAATAAACATTGATATCTGCTCAAATTATGTTTGAAATGTTTTTAATATTTTATTATACAACTGTGGTATATTTGGCTGCCTCTATTTCCTTAAAGATCCCAAAGGTATGTTCACTGTGCCCTCTGTGGATTCTGCGTGACTTAAAGCATAATTCAGGAATTTTGTGAATAGCTTGAAATATCTTGCTGATTTTTTTTATGCTCCTGAGTAAGTGACATATGCTGTTCCTCTCTGCATCAGGAAGTCTATTTTTCCTGACTTAAAAAAAACCTGAATATTAAAAGGAATCTTTCTAACTCACATCAATTCTGTTTCTGAACATAGACAACTGAATAGTGGCAAGTTAGATTGGTTTTCAGTAATAAAAAAAGTTGTAATAATAGATTTTAACTATCCTGGAAGAAGACAAATGTTTTTGGTCATAATTGAAAAGTAGAATTGAAAAGTAGGGAAGTTATGCTAAACCTGTATCGAACCTTGGTTAGACCACACTTAGAGTACTGCGTGCAGTTCTGGTCGCCATATTATAAAAAGGATATAGAGGCACTGGAGAGGGTGCAGAAAAGATTTACAAGGATGATACCAGAAATGCGAGGTTATACCTATCAGGAAAGGATGAACAGGCTGTGTCTCTTTTCTCTTGAAAAAAGAAGGCTGAAGGGTGACCTGATAGAGGTCTTTAAAATTATGAGAAGTTTTGATAGAGTGGATACAGAGAGAATGTTTCCACTTATGGGGAAGCGCATAACTAGAGGCCATCAATATAAGATAGTCACCAAGAAATCCAAAAGGGAATTCAGAAGAAACTTCTTTACCCAAAGAGTGGTGAGAATGTGGAACTCGCAACCACAGGGAGTGGCTGGAGCGAATAGTATAGATGTATTTAAGGGGAGGCTGGACAAGCATATGAGGGAGAAGGGAATAGAGGGTTCTGCTGATAGATTTAAATGAGGAAGCTTTTCTTAATCAGCATATTGCATGTCCAACAAGGAAAGATGACATGCTAAATCTGGTTTTGGGTAAGGAATCAGGACATTTAAGTGAGCTGAAGGTCAAAGAACACTTAAAAAATAGTCACCATTACCTAATTAGAGTGACATTAAAAATAACTGAAGAAAAAGAGGAATCATAGGCACAAGAGGAATGATATTGAAGTTTGCTGATGATAAATTAATGGACATCGCTAACTGTGAGGAACAATGCCAGAGATTGCAGGAGATATAAAAGTTTAGTGGAGTGAACAGTTAACGGAAGATACAGTTCAATGCAACAAAAGCAGTACATTGAACAGTGTAAAAGAACAGTAAAGCAAGTATAACCTACACTCTCATGCCTGAAATTTCATTGGGTTCTCCCACTCGGCCATCATCACTTTGGCAGATGATCGGCAGAAACTCCACTTACATGTGTATCTAGGATTTCTGCTGATCCTCCACCAAGGTTACAGGAGCTGATCAGGAAAACCCTCGAGGAAATTCCTTGCATAAGATTCTTGATAGAGTGAAGGAACAGAGAGATATAGAGATGGAGATATTTAAAAGTATAGTGTAGGTAGCCCATAAAATTGAATTCTGGGTTTTATGCATATGAGACATTGAAAATAAAAGCTAGGGAATTATGTTGAGCTTATACAACACAATGGCCCAGAATTTAAGGCTGTAATGATGGCGAAACTGTCAGCGTCGCCGTCATTAGTGTGTAAAACTGACAGCAACTTCTGCCATCCACACATGTGCAGTTAAACGCGGAAATCAGAAGTTGCTGTTGGTGATACCCTGCTCCTCCACAGGGTGCGCTGTTGCAGTCTTTGCAATTGCAATCAACGCAGAATCAGTGATTTGACGTGAACTTCAACTTTTTACGTACTATTCTCCCTGTAAAAACCATTGAAAAAGTTAAGCCTTGGAGAATGAGGTGTAACTGGATTTGTAACAGCGTACAAAGTCATAATTACTGTTAAACAACCTCTCTGGGCCTGAAAAACTAATTTTAGAAGTGCGGTGTGTCATTCCCTCCATTCCATGATAAAAATTCCATAGATTTTTAAATAATAAAAATTCTTTCAGCTTCTACCTTAATCCCATGTGTATGTCCCAATCTTTATTTTACTCTCTGTAAAATTATTAAAAAGTGAATGATAATCAGTGCTTTTTACTTCCTAGTTTGCTGTCTGTGAGAATTCTTCGGTCCGATTAGCTGCTGAGCCTGCTTGATGACTTCAC
This sequence comes from Squalus acanthias, assembly GCA_030390025.1. Classification (NCBI taxonomy): domain Eukaryota; kingdom Metazoa; phylum Chordata; class Chondrichthyes; order Squaliformes; family Squalidae; genus Squalus; species Squalus acanthias. The sequence goes on along the minus strand of CM059433.1, from coordinate 68,049,497 downwards.
TGTTCCTGGACACCACGGATTCCCCTATAGATGGTGCCAGAATGAAATTGACATTGTAATAAGGGAAATCGGCTTCACAGAGCCTGCTAAATCTTTGTGGGCAGCTTTCTTCAAGGTCAGCGGCGAACACTGTCTCTTCACCGCTGACCACAAATTATGGGCCATTGGTTTGGCTGTGTGCAGTTTTCATTATAGAAAGGAACTAGAGCCATGGAAGGAGTGTCGTGAAAATTCATTAGAATAATACCAGAAATGAGAGATTATAGTTATGAAGAAAGTCTCAAAAGATAAGGGATTTTTACTGAAAAGAGAAGTTTATCTAACAGACATTTTCAAAATTCTGAAAGTTTTGTGAGAGTGAATAACAAAACATTGTTTCCACTGATTCCCAAGTAAGATGCCATGAAGTGAGGATTACACGAGAAGAATGATTGGGGAAGTTGAGAAATTTGTTCAGAGGATAATTAGAAAAAATCTATTGAGGCAGAGACTATAACATCATTTAAAAAGTAAGTTATAAAAGGATATGCAGATTAGTGTGGCTAGATCCAGAATGAACACCAGGCACAATGTGGGGCCAGTTTTAAGCCTGCCTGTTGGGAACTGATGGGATTGGGCCACAGCACCCGATTGTACTCTCTATTGAAGTCAATGGAAAGTAATATTGTGCGGGGTGTAAAACTGCCGTTCCTCCTGATCCCGTGGGCTTTCTGCCCAGCGAGTTAGGTTAAAATTATCCCCAATGTGTCAAAGGGCCTTCTTCTGTGCTATGATTTCTGTGATTCTCTAAACATAATACAGTATTGCCCTTTTAATTGTTACATTACTTTAACAATTCCAAGAAATGTTTTTTTCATCTTACCCAAAAGGATATCCTATAGGGGAATTATTTGACTTTGTGCTCTGGGCAGGGAATCTTCCCCCCCACCCCACCGCCAGAAGCACTTATCGGGTGGTGCAGTGCACAATTTTCCAATATTCATTTAAATAATTGAAAAAACATGCACAGCACATACCTGTGTTTCCATGGAACCACTGCCAGGAGCGTGAAATCAAAAAGTTATACCTTGTTACGAATTCGAGTCTGCTAAAGATATCTACTTGGGTTCAGTGGTGTCAGTCGTTCCCTTAAGTGGACTGGTTGCCTGCTTTCGTTTTTCCAGAAGTTGATTCCTACTGCCCTGTATCTGCTAGCAGGACCCAGAAGTGTAACAATTAAATTGCCTTGTGATTTGGACCGTATTTTTGTGCCTTAAGCAAGTGTGATCCTGCAATCTTTCTAAAGGAATACTGAGTTCATTTGGTTCAGTTCGTTAGCTCATTTATTTCGCAGTAGGTAAAACATACTGAACACCGAGTGTGATGAAAGTCACTTGGCACAATCAGTTCAACTTCTGTTTGCCATTACAAAAATAAAGAGCACATATGCTAGCCCACTTTGACGGGCCCTTAAGTAAAAACTCAAACTCTCCCTGAGGTTCTCCGATTGCAGACGATTGCTGCCTGAGTGATTTGCTGGTGTTTGTGTCCTGATTTTTTAAAAATCCTCTCTCCACTGACCCACAAAAGAGTTTGTCAACACAATAGAACTAGATGTTTTCTTGAATGGCTAGCCATTGATAGTGAATGGACCATTTTTTGGGATCTGTGAAAAGCAGCTGTCCATCCTGCATTTAAATCTCCTCTTGTCTGCCTATGGATGGCATATTCAGATGCAAGTGGCATTCCTTTTCTCCTTTTCTAACTACAATTGTATATTATAATGTCAGTTACATTGATTCATAACCCACTACTAACACTGTCAATCTGCCTTCAGGAGAATAGGTGATCACAATCGTGTAGATACCTCCAAAATTCTGTTCCCTGCCCTGCCCCACTAATTGGGTAATACAAAACACATAAGACAATAGAACATCATCTTTAATGAATGGTTTCATTTTAAATATAAAACTGCAACACAACAACTATCCAAACATTTAAGTACAATTCAAAAACCAATATAAGATTTGCTAGATATTTTAAAAGCTTTATCTTTATTATTTTGTAAAGTAAAAATGATTTTTAATGGAATTATTGCCAGTTTAGTGAGGAGGAAAGGAAAAGCCTGAGCTGAAACATGGTGATGAAAGATACTCCACCACAGCAATTTTACAAGGACAACAATGCCTCTAAAATTGAATCCCTATTGGGACGATTTTACCGACATCTGTATTTGTATTTCAAGTCAAGTATATGAAATCAACTTAGCTACAAAAAACTAACCAGTAAGGTTTGCTATGATCAAAGTCTTGAGTTAATGGATTGCGTTTGAAATCTTTATCAATTGCTATTAACCATAAGTCTTCCACTCTACAAAGGTTTCAGCCTTGGCTCAGTGGTAGCACTCTCGCCTCTGGCCAATTCTGGCCTCTTGCGTCTCCCCGATTTTCATCATTCCACCATTGGTGGCCGTGCTTTCAGCTGCCTAGGCCCAAAGCTCTGGAATCCCCTCCCTAAACCTCTCTGCCTCTCTACCTCGCTCTCCTCCATTAAGTCTCTCCTTAAAACTTACCTCTTTGACTAAGCTTTAGGTCACCTTTTCTAATACTGTATCTCTTTATGTGGTTCGGTGTCAAATTCTGTTTGATAACGCTCCTGTGAAGTGCTTGGGAGATTTTACTACGTTAAAGGTGCTATATAAATGTAAGTTGTTGTTGTGTCGGAAGGTTGTGGGATCAAGCACCACTCCAAAGACTTGGGGGTAAAAATTCAGTTGGTTGCGCCTCCCGTTAGCGCCTTAAGAGGGCGCTAATGGGGCGCAAAGCCGCTAACGCCCGGGCGCAGCGATGTTTGCGCCGCTCGGGAACTTAACTAGACATTGTGCGGCGGCGCTAAACTTTACCGCCGCGACCACCTGCGCGCGCAGATTGTGACGTCATTCCATGGTGCAACGCCCTTGTGGCGCCCCGGAGCGGAAATTGAGTGGCGCCCCCTGCCTTACCGCCTGGCGCATCCAACGACCGGAAGACTGGAACGCTATCAATCGCTGTGGGGCTGGGGGGGGCGCTATTTAAAGGGGGCCTCTTCCTGTCTTTTTCTGTGGTTGACATTTTTGCACCACTCGTTCTGAGAGAGAGAGAGAGATTCGGAGAGAGAGAAAGAGAGACTTCTGCATTGAGTCAACGCTTTGTGAGGTAGTTTTGCCTACTGATCCTAACAGTTGGCCCCCCCCCGCTTTAAGAACTGGCCGGCGCCAGTGTGTCTGTGCTCCCTCGCTAACTGGCAGCACCTGCGCTGCGCTCGCGCGCTGAGTTAGCACCTCACTGCTCGGCCTTTGCGCCTTAAGACAGGTGTGCAGCGCCTGATTTAGCGCTCCACTCACCTCCCGGGGCGGTAAAAGTGAAGTTTCCAGTCAGTGCCGATAATTAGCGCCAGGCTCTAATATTTGCGTCCAGACGATATTTGCGCCCCAAACGGGGCGCGACTTAATTTTTCCCCCTTGAACGCACAATCTAAGCTGACACTCCAGTGCAGTGCTGAGGGAGTGCTGCACTGTAAGAGGTGCCATCTTTTGGATGAGACGTTAAACCAAGGCCTCGTCTGCCCTCTCAGGTGAACGTAAAAGATCCCGTGGCACTATTCGAAGAAGAGCAGGGGAGTTCTTCTGGTGTCTCAACCAACACCTAAAATAGATGATTTCATTCATTTATTTCATTGATGTTTGTGGGAGCTTGCTATGTGCAAATTTGCTGTTGTACATTACAACAGTGACTACACTTCAAAAATACTTATTAGCTGTAAAGCGCTTCAGATGTCCTAAGATTGTGAAAGGTACTATATAAATGCAAGTATTTCTTCTTTTTTTCTTTTCTTCCTGGTCTTATTCTGATTTGCTTAAAACACAAGGGGGAAGAAATTCAGTATCAACCGTTTTGGGGCGCTAACATCGCCTTGGCACAAACTTTAGCGCCTGGTGCTAATTAGCGCCGGCGACCGCGAAATTAAGTTTTAGCACTGCAAGAGGGAAGTGGAGCGCTAAATCAAGCACTGCACACTTCTCTTAGGGCGCTAACGTCGGAGAGCGGGGCGCTACCTTCAGAGCGCTAATCAAGTTCCGGCGCTGTCAATTAGAAAGTCCTCAGACAGACTGGCGCCTTCCAGTTCTTAAAGGGGAGGTTCAATCATGCTGCACAGCCTTACTCTGATCATTGCTGCTTGTGAACTGGGCCTGCAAGGAGCTGCAAGCCTTCACTCAAAGAAGTCATGGCTGATCAGAGGCCTAGAGAGACAGCTCGCTGGTTCAGCGACCATGCTTTGGAGGCTCTGGTCGCAGCCGATGGGCAGTGCTCTTCCCGGACACTGGCAGGAGGCCATTGCCACAGGCCTTTAGGAGGATGTGGAGGGAGGTGGCCCAGGAGGGGTCAGCCAGAAGTGTAGTCCCCAGAACTCCCACCCAGTGCTGGTGGTCAGGGTGAGTACATGCTTCAAAAACCTCTACATGCCACCATCACAACCTCACTCTATGCACACACTGTATAAACCGCCACATCCCCAACACTCACCCACCAATTATGCCCACCTACTAAAAGTCACATCCATATCTCACCTTGCATACATTAACAGCTATTCAACTATGGTAGGCACATCTGCCAAACACATAGCTGCACATTCACTCACACGCTTTCCTTTTTCTTGGAGGCCAAGCTTGCTCACAACAGGAGGGAGCAGCTAGGAACTGGAGGAGGTGAGATGGACCTGCACCCCCTTACAGACCTGGAAGAGTGAGTGGGGCGCATCATTGGGGCCCAGGTCGTGGGCGCTGTGGCCATTGGAGACGTTGACCCCCTTGGGGACAACAACAGTATGTTCATCACCTCTCCCTCTTCTCTCATACCACTTCCCCCTCACAACACAAGCCTTCCCACTTTCCATCTAAGTATACTCTCTTCATTCCTTGCTCCCCTCCTGCTCCCCTCCCTTGACCTTAACCCCACTCTTGTGCCTTTATGCTTTCAGATAACCAGCCGCCATCTGACCAGCCTGTCCCTCAGCCTCCCAGTGGCAGCGACACGGGAGAGGAGGAGGAAGAACAAGCCAGAGCCTCACTGCCTGTGTCTCCTGAAGGCGCTAGGTCCGATAATGGGGCGACGCTGGTGGGGAGCCTAGTAGACGGGTCTGGTGTGGGTGAAGCTCCGGGACCCAGCGGGCTGCAGCAACGCCATGGGGAAAGGGAAGCTCGGGGGCCATCTCCCCGAAGGGTGAGTGCGTGCATGAGTTCTGCTGCACAGGACTCAGATGAGGACCTCGATGTCGAGGCGATGACCACACAGGCGATGGGCATGCATACTGAGCTCATGGGTGCAATAGCAAGGGTGCCCGAGAGCATGGATGCACTGGCAAGGAGCGTGGAGGATTCCGCCTCCAGCATTGCTCTCAGCTCTGCTCACACCATTGAGCCCATCCTTGTCAGTTTCCTAAGGATGGTCGACTTGCAGAGAGAGTGTGGGGACCCAGACCTCATGCCGCGTGTCATGGGTGTGGTGGCAGCAGCTATTGCAGCACAGGTCGAGTCAACGCAACGGCTTAGCGCTGTAATGGAGTCAGTGGTTGCTGGCATCCAATCTCAGACTGCTCTGATGCAGTCTCAGATTGATGCTACGCAAGCGCTGACTGCTGCCATCATCACTGGGTTGCACACAGTCCACCGGGGATCAGACGGTGCCGCAGCAGGCCAGCAATCTGTGCTCGAGCAGATTGCTCCAGATGCTGAGGTTCTGCCCCGGGGGAGTGGCAGTGTGTCAGTCGGGCAGGAAAGTGCTGTCCTCTCTCAGGATGACAGCATTCCTGCTCCCACCACTGCCAGTCTGCCATTGCATTTGTCGCAGCCTGTAACCCAGCCATCCCAGACTGCTGCCGCCAATGCTGAGGTGGTGCAGTCTGCAGCCGGGCCTTCCAGGACCAGAGCTGGTCGAGGGCGTCATTCAAGGTCATCTCCAGTCTCTGGCTCCCAGACTCAGCAGCCTTCCACCAGCCTTGCTGCAGCCACTGGGGCCACATTACAGAGGAGCAGTAGGGTTGGGAGGGGGGAACTCAAAAAGGGAGGGAAATCAACAACAACAACTTGTATTTATATAGCACCTTTGATGTAGTAAACCGTCCCAAGGCGCTGCATAGGAGTATTTTAAGACAAAAAATTTGACACCGATCCACAGAAGAATAAATTAGGGCAGGTGACCAAAAGCTTGGTCAAAGAGGTAGGTTTTAAGGAGCGTCTTAAAGGAGGAAAGAGAGGTAGTGAGGCAGACAGGTTTAGGCAGGGAATCCAGAGCTTAGGGCCTAGGCAACAGAAGGCACGGCCACCAAAGGTTGAGCGATTATAATCAGGGATCCTCAAGAGGGCAGAATTAGAGGAGCGCAGATATCTCGGAGGGTTGTAGGGCTGGAGGAGATTAGAGATAGGAAGGGGCGAGGCCATGGAGGGATTTGAAAACAAGGATGAGAATTTTGAAATCGAGGCGTTGCTTAACCGGGAGCTAATGTAGGTCAGCGAGCACAGGGGTGATGGGGGAACGGGACGTGGTGTGAGTTAGGACACGGGCAGCCGAGTTTTGGATGACCTCAAGTTTACGTAAGATAGAATGTGGGAGGCCAGCCAGGAGTGCGTTGGAATAGTCAAGTCTAGAGGTAACAAAGTCATGGATGAGGGTTTCAGCAGCAGATGAGCTGAGGCAGGGGCGGAGACGGGCGATGTTATGGAGATGGAGAATCAATGAAGAAAGGGGAGTAAAGAACACTTTAGTAGCAAATGGGGGTAGTGTGTGTTAATAAATTGATGTGTTTGTAAATATATTGTTGTGTTTGTAAACAAATAGTTATGCTTGTAAATAAATATTTGTGTTTGGTAACAAATAGTTCAGTTTGATAAAGAGTTGTGTTTGTTGATAAATGGTTGTGTTTGTTTGGAATAGTTGTGTTTCATAAGAGAGAGTTGTGTTCGATAATAAATTGTTAATGATAGTGGGCATTGATGGCAAGGTCACACACCAACTGAACGTTCAGAGAGTGGTAGTCTTTGCGGTTACGGAACACCTCTGCATTGTGATGAGGTGCTCGTAATGCAACGTGGGTGTAGTCAATAGTGCCCTGAACCATGGGGAAGCCCGCTATCCTTGCAAAGCCACATGAGCATTCGTCCTGCTTCTCTCTGGTGATGGGGAATGATATGTACTCCCTTCTCCTTCTGTAGAGAGCATCCATTACCTCCCGGATGCAGCAATGGACGGCAAACTGCGAAATCTTTGCAATATCCCCTGTTGAAGCCTGGAAGGAGCCGCTGGTGTAGAAATTGAGAGTGACTGTGACCTTAACTGCCACTGAGAGAGATGTCCTGGTCCTGAGCTGAGGTTGGAGCTCTGGCTGCAGGAGGTGGCAGAGCTCTGTGACCAGCTCCTTGCTGAAGCGGAGCCTTCTAAGACATTGCTCCTCTGAGAGATGAATGTAGGAGAAGTTCTCCCGGAAAACCTTGGGAGGGTAAGGCCTCCTGTTGCGATGTCTGTCGGCCATCCTCCTACCTCTGGCCACATTTGGCAATCTCTGTCTCTGCAGCCGCTGCCTCCGACGTAGTTGCCGGAGGGCAAGGTGGCATGCCAGTACAGCCCCCATAAATGAGAGAAAAGAGGACATAGAAATGTTCAGAGCAATACAAGTGAAGAAACTGTTAGAGCAGCAACAAAGCAAAAATGGTGAAAATATGAACGCAGCCAAAACGCTATCTGACAAGCCAGCAATGAATCTGACCTCCCAGTGAACCAGTAAGTGATCCCTTTAAATAGCGCCCCGAGAGCGGCAATCCCAGGTACCAATGCCTGCTATTTCTTGTCAGCGCCAGGCTGTAAGTCGGGAAGCGACTGAATTTCACATCCGGGGCACTAACGGGGCGTTACATACTCATTGGCGTCACAGTCTGAGCCACGCTAGAGGGCCAGGCGCTAAGTGTTAGCACCGGTGCTAAATGCCGACTGAATTTTGCGGGCGGCGTTGAAATCACCGCGCCCGGGCGATAAGCCCTTAGTGCCTCGTTAGCGCCCCACCCGGGCACTAACAGGAGGCACTAAGGTACCCAATTTCTAGACCAAGCTTTATATAATCACACCTTGATTTAGTTTACCATTCCAGTCCAGTTACTAATGCTCCTAATGTCACAGTGACATGAAGTGCCTATTTTTGAGACTGATGTAGGACGGTCTGTGGTTTTGAGTACAATTAGTTTTTGTTTGGAGTTTGAGTGTAATACCCCCTGTTTTTTTTTAAAGAAAAGCTTCCTTTGTTGTCTGTCCTCCTTCCTGCACAATGACTATAATGATATATTTAGATCATGCTTGATGATATCAGCACTGCACTTGCTTGTATTGGTTTGTGGAGTATTTAATATAATTTGACAGTTAAGAGCACAACAGGAGCTGTGTAGTGTGACTGAATCACATAACATTAAACCACTGGAACTGAAAGTAAGTTCATAAACATTCTGAAGAAAATTGGCACCGATTCCCAACCTCAGGTTACCTAAGAGGATATAAACTGCCAAGGAGTTTTTTTTATTTCTACTTATTAAAAGCTGCAGTATCACTTATTTTTGGCCTTGACACAAAATGCCCCGTCTTCTCACAGTTATAAATAGATTTACAGAAAATAAATCATATACTGGAGAAGACTGTAGCCTTTAAATATGTATTACAGACTTGAAGCAATTAGCTCAAAAGGAAAAGAATAGACTTTTAATGGGGGTTACCAAATGCCCAATTGAATGTTGAATGTTGTATCGACCTGATTTTTAAACTGTAAATGCACCTAAGGTATGCCAACCAACAAAAAAATATTTGAGATAAAAAAGAAATACCACAAATGCTAGAGATCGGAAAAAAGAAACAAAAGATTCTAAAAGTTAACAGTTTGATCAGCGTCTGACAGGAAAGTTAGGTTAACATTTGGTTGTGAGCCTTCATCAGATCTGTCACAGTCAGACTGGCGAAGCTTCTTGTATAGGACTGACGTGGATAAGTCAGGACATACCAAGAAAGCAAAGAGGAGAGGGGGAATGAGATCAAATCTATTTAACAATTTTAATCCAACAACAGATATTTCAATACTAATGTTCATCCCATATACAAAGGGCACTTTTATAAAGTTGGCTATCATGGAAATACTCGTTGTCAAAGTATCAGGAAACATTCAGCAGTCTGTTTAATTCAGTAAAATTACATTTGTGTAATTGGGAAATATTTTCAAAGTCAATGAATGGCTATGGATTTGGAAAGCAGGGAATAAACTGTTTTATATATACGAGCAGATCTGCCATGGTATTGCTCAGTGCGGTCAGGGTGGTGCGTATATCTCTCCTCTGAAAGAATTTCAAAAGGGATCACCCCAGAGACAGTGAATTAGGGGTAATTTTTATTGATTCTTGGAAAATAAGTAATATTTACCTTACCAAGAAATATGTGCATGTAATATGGGGAAGCAACTCTGTACTGCACATCAGTTTAGGTTGTTGCAAGAATGCCGTGATTAATAAACCCATAAACCCTATAAGGAATGTTAATTGAAGGGCACCAAGTGAATCTTTAACCCTTTCACTCAACTCCTCATTAAAAAGCAGTCTGGAGACTCACCTTCATGTGTAAGGTTTATTAGATGCTAACATATAGCTTGCTTGAACCGTCTTACATTAAATGATCCAAATTATGTTAACAGTTACACAAACTAATCACCCATTTTAGCACAAGCAATCTAGTACTGAGTGAATGAGTTAACCTCTTCATGCCAAATCATCAAAGATGAAGTCAGACAGCAAAATCATGAACTAACATTTCCTTATTAACACATTTATAAAAACATCATTAACACTAACTCAATACTTAATACTAAACAATAAAGAGCACATAAGGTACTTCAACATATGCTACTAACAGAATTAGTAATCCTGTGAGTGCAAAGGAAGTATATCACAAATACTCAGCATCACCAGGGCCATATTTAGTACAAAACAAAGTTACACTCAATGTCCAAGTTTGACATAAAGTTCTCAAGGTCAATTTATGCTGTATAACTGGCAAGCCTACCAGATATATTTAAAGTCTAGTTCCAAATATTGCTGATAAACTCATAGCTTTAACAACATGACTCCTTGATCTCATGCAACCTTGTCCTTAGTAGAGTTGGCTGTCTGACCTTCCTCTGGTCACTTGTGTTCCTTCTGGGGATGTCAGTGTGACAAATCTCCATCCTTAGAGATGGTATCCATCCCCTTCTGGGTTGTCTGCCTCTCCAACCTTGCGCACCTGTTGTTATATCTGGACTAGGGCTAGTTCCAGGGAAATTGAACTGTTCTAAAACAGATGACACACTTTGAATGACTGCCTGTATCTGGCTAGATTTCTTAAACTTCGAAGCTTTACTCTTAACACTTTTCATCTTAGCAATCTTGCTTCAAAGCCTCAAAGCCATTTCTGTTTTTAACTTTCTGATCTCTTCGGATTTATCCAAGCCTCTCTGAACTCCTGTAACTTCTCTTTGTTTGTCCGTGTGGATTTGATGTTACAAGCACATTCTTTTATACGTTTAATTCCAGAAGGTAAAGTCCATCTTTTGCCCCTATTCAGATAATAACCAGTCTGAGTAATGCATCTTACTGCAAGGGTTCACCTTGAACTGTCAATCATCTTAAATAGACACACGTTGAGGACTTATAATAAGTCTATTTTAATCATATGACAAAAACAAACAAACTTGCTGCAGCTGATAATTCCTTTTACTTTCCTGGCCTTAAATTGCTAACCTCAGGTACTGTCTCCCTCTCCTTCAAATCTACCATCATCACCACTCTCCTCAAAAAAACAACCCTTGACCCCTCTGTCCTTGCAAACTACCACCCCATCTCCAACCTCCCTTTCCTCTCCAAAGTCCTTGAACATGTTGTCACCTCCCAAATCCGTGCCCTTCTTTCCTGGAACTCCATGTTTGAATCCCTCCAATCCGGTTTCCGCCCTTGCCACAGTACTAAAACGGCTCTCATCAAAGTCACAAATGACATCCTTTGTGACTGTGACAAAGGTAAACTATCCCTCCTCATCCTTCTCGACCTGTCTGCAGCCTTTGACATGGTTGGCCACTCCATCCTCCTCCAACGCCTTGCCACCATCGTCCAGCTGGGTGGGACTGCACTCGCCTGGTTCCATTCTTATCTATCTAATCGTAGCCAGAAAATCACCTGCAATGGCTTCTCTTCCCGCTCCTGCATCGTTACCTCTGGGATCCACAAGGATCTATCCTTGGTGCCCTCCTATTTCTCATCTACATGCTGCCCCTTGGCGACATCATCCGAAAACACGGCGTCAGTTTCCACATGTACGCTGACAACACCCAGCTTTACCTCAGCACCACTTCTCTCGACCCTTCCACGGTCTCTAAATTGTCAGACTGCTTGTCCAACATCCAGTGCTGGATGAGCAGAAATTTTCTCCAATTAAATATTGGGAAGACCGAAGCCATTGTCTTCGGGCTCCGCCACAAACTCCGTTCCCTAGCCACCGACTGCATTCTTCTCCCTAACATCTGTCTGAGGCAGAACCAGACTGTTCGCAACCTTAGTGTCATATTTGACCCTGAAATGAGCTTCCGACCACATATCCGTGGCATCACTAAGACCACCTATTTCTACCTCCGTAACATCGCTTGTCTCCGCCCCGCCACAGCTCATCCGCTGCTGAAACCCTCACCCATGCCTTTGCTACCTCTAGACTTGACTATTCCAACGGACTCCTGGCTGGCCTCCCACATTCTACCCTACATAAACTTGAGGTCATCCAAAACTCTACTGCCCATGTCCTAACTCGCACCAAGTCCCGTTCACCCATCACCCCTGTGCTCACTAACCCACATTGGCTCCCGGTTAAGCAATGGCTCGATTTCAAAATTCTCATCCTTGTTTTCAAATCCGTCCATGGCCTCGCCCCTTCCTATCTCTGTAATCTCCTTCAGCCCCACAACCCCCCCGAGATATCTGCGCTCCTCTAATTCTGCCCTCTTGAGCATCTCCGATTTTAATCGTTCAACCATTGGTGGCCGTGTCTTCTGTTGCCGAGGCCCTAAGCTCTGGAATTCCCTCCCTAAACCTCTCCGCTTCTCTACCTCTCTTTCCTCCTTTAAGACGCTCCTTAAAACCAACCTCTTTGACCAAGCTTTTGGTCATCTGCCCTAATTTCTTATGTGGTTCGGTGTCAATTTGTTGTCTTATAACACTCCTGTTAAAGGTGCTATATAAATACAAGTTGTTGTTGTTGTTAAATAACGATAAACCCGGGCAACACCAGATAAAAATGGCATTCCTTTGAGTTCTCCCGATCTCTCTTATCTTGCTGAGATAGTGTAACCTATACACTATCTCTGGGCTTGGGATCTTGACAGCCTAGATCTCCCAGTTCTGGTTATAAAAGGTCCTTTGTTCTCAGACCGCTGTCTGAAGTACCCATGATTATTAACATTAATAAGGGGGAAAAATTTGGTTGCTTTGCGCCTCCCGTTAGTGCCCTAAGAGGGAGGCGGGGCGCTTCCAGTAGCGCCCCGCTTCCCTCTTGGGGCGCTACCACTCAATTTCGGCTGCGGGGGGTGCTAATTTTTTCGGGGCGCTAAAAGAGGAGAAGTTACTGCCCCAAAGGGGCACGACTCAATTTTTCCCCCTAAGTCTTAGCTGTTTTTCCAGAGTTTAGCAAGATTGTTGCAAACACCATTTTTACACCTTGCAGTGTGGCTTTTTTGATGAAGGCCAAAAATATATAAGAATCGATATAAGATAATCACCAAGAAATCAAATAGGGAATTCAGAAGAAACTTCTTTACCCAGAGAGTGGTGAGAATGTGAAACTTGCTACCACAGGGAGTGGTTGAAGCAAATAGTATCGATGCATTTAAGGGGAGGCTGGACAAGCATATGAGGGAGAAGGGAATAGAGGACTAAGCTGATAGAGTTAGATGAGGTTTGAGTGGAGCATAAACGCCGGCATGGACTGGTTGGGCCGAAGGGCCTGTTCCTGTGCTGTATATCCTGTGTAATCCTATGCAATCGAGAGAGATGTAAAACACGCTGCCGACTCGCTATCACCCGTTTTACACAAAGTCAAGATCTACCACAATCACTCCTGAGTGCTGAGTATAAACGTAAAAGATATTCGATATAACAATCACTTAGAATGTGGAATCACAGAATTTAGAGCCTTGGTGGTGATGTGCTCTCATCACCACTCTTAACGCAGGCTCTCCCTCTACTCCTTGGTTTCCTATTTCTGTTTGAGCACTTAACCCACTCCATCCTTCCTGCCTTTCATGTAAGGTCCTTGTTGTCTGCCACTCTCCAAAATCTCATAGCAACTTCCTTGCTGAGACCTCCTCCTTTTGACTTTGAAAGTAAGTGGTTGCTCATCCTTGGTAACTTCAATCTTCACTTTAACTCCTCCTTGCTTCCCTTCTTCCAACTTCTCCGACGTCACTTAACCTCACCCTTCCTACATCCCGGGCGCCTCTTCAATGTTATTATCTCACATGGCCTGACCACCTCTGAGGTATCAATTACAAGAAGGATATCTGTGACAACTTTATCATAAGAACATAAGAACATAAGAAATAGGAGCAGGAGTAGGCCATTCGGCCCTTCGAGCCTGCACCGCCATTCAATGAGATCATGGCTGATCTTCTGCCTCCACTCCATTCACCGGCCCCATCGCCATATCCCTTGATGCCTTTACTAGTCAAAAATCTATCGACTTCTGTTTTGAATATACCCATGGCCCCTGGTTCTAGACTCCCCAGCCAAGGAAACATTCTCCCAGCATCCACCCTATCAAGCCCTGTAATAATTTTGTATACTTCAATGAGATCCCCTCTCACTCTTCTGAATTCAAGAGAATACAGGCCTAGTTTACTCAATCTCTTCTCATACGACAGTCCCTCCATCCCAGGAATCAATCTCGTGAACCTTCGTTGCACTCGCTCTATGGCAAGTATATCCTTCCTTAGGTAAGGAGACCAAAATTGTACACAGTACTCCAGGTGTGGTCTCACCAAGGCCCTATATAATTGGAGTAAGACTTCTTTACTCCTGTACTCAAATCCTCTTGTAATGAAGGCCAGCATACCATTTGCCTTCCTAATGGCTTGCTGCACTTGCACATTCACTTTCAGTGACTCATGTACAAGGACACCCAGGTCCCTTTGAGCATCTGCATTCCCCAATCTTTCACCATTTAGGAAATACTTTGCCTTTCTGTTTTTTCTACCAAAGTGGATAACTTCACATTTATCCACATTATATTCCATCTGCCATGTTCTCGCCCACTCACTGAGCCTGTCGAGATCCCCTTGAAGCCTCTTCACAACTGACATTGCCACCTAGCTTTGTATCATCAGCAAATTTGGAAATGTTACATTTAGTCCCCTCATCCAAATCATTGATATAGATTGTGAATAGCTGGGGCCCAAGCACCGATCCTTGCGGTACCCCACTAGTCACAGCCTGCCATCCTGAAAAAGACCCATTTATTCCTACTCTTTGTTTTCTGTCTGTTAACCAATTCTCAATCCATGCTAGTATATTACCGCCAATTCCATGTGCCCTAATTTTGTTCACCAACCTCTTGTGTGGGACCTTATCGAAGGCCTTCTGAAAATCCAGGTACACCACATCTACCGGTTCCCCTTTGTCTACTCCACTAGTTACATCCTCAAAGAACTCCAATAGGTTTGTCAAACAGGATTTCCCTTTCATAAATCCATGTTGACTCTGCCCAATCTTACTATTAGTTTCTAAGTGCCCAGTTATTGCATCCTTTATAATAGATTCCAGCATTTTCCCAACTACTGATGTGAGGCTAACAGGTCTATAGTTCCCTGTTTTCTCTCTCCCTTCTTTCTTAAATAGCGGGGTTACATGTGCTATCCTCCAATCTGCAGGAACCGTTCCAGAATCTATAGAATTTTGTAAGATGACAACCAATGCGTCCACTATCCTAATGGCCACCTCTTTCAAAACCCTGGGATGTAGGTCATCCGGTCCTTGGGATTTATCGACTTTTAGTCCCATTAATTTTGCTAGTACTGTTTTTTTACTAATAATAATTTCTTTAAGTTCCTCATTCTCGCCACACCCTTGGTTTTCTTGTATTTCTGGGAAGTTTTTTGTGTCTTCCTCCGTGAAGACAGAAACAAAGTATTTATTTAATTTCTCTGTCATTTCCTCATTCCCCATTATAAATTCTCCCGTCTCTGACTGTAAAGGACCTACATTTACCTTCGCCAGTCTTTTCCTTTTCACATACCTATTTTATAATCCGTTTTTATATTTTTCGCTAGTTTGTGCTCATATTCCATTTTCCCTTTCTTTATCAATTTCTTGGTCCCCCTTTGCTGATTTCTAACTTTTTCTGGCAACTTTATAAGCTTCCTCCTTTGACTTAATACTAGCTTTAATTTCTTTTGTTAGCCATGGTTGGATCACTTTTCCTTTTGGGTTTTTATGCACTAGAGGAATATATGTTTGTTGCAAATTATGCATTATTTCCTTGAATGTTAGCCATTGTATGTCCACCTTCATACCTTTTAGTGTAGTCT
The DNA here is from genome assembly GCA_030390025.1 of Squalus acanthias. Classification (NCBI taxonomy): domain Eukaryota; kingdom Metazoa; phylum Chordata; class Chondrichthyes; order Squaliformes; family Squalidae; genus Squalus; species Squalus acanthias. The sequence continues at coordinate 68,033,861 of CM059433.1, read as the reverse complement.
CCCAATCTACTATGGCCAACTTGTCCCTCATACCCTTGAAGTTTCCTTTGTTTAGATTGAAGACCTTAGTTTCAGATTGGACTACATCACTCTCAAACTTAATGTAAAATTCAATCATATTATGGTCACTTGTCCCTAAAGGCCCCTTTACCACAAGATTATTGATTAGCCCTTTCTCATTACACAGTACCAGATCCAGAATAGCCTGTTCCCTGGTTGGTTCCTCCACACACTGATTCAGGATACCATCTCGTATGCATTCCAAGAATTCATCCTCCACACCATTAGTGGTAATTTGATTTGCCCAGTGAATATGTAGATTAAAGTCCCCCATGATTACCGTATTGTCCTTGTTACATGCACTTCTAATTTCTTGATTGATACTGTGCCCTACATTACCACTACTATTTGTTGGCCTATACACAACTCCCACCAATGTTTTCCGCCCTTTGCTGTTTCTTAGCTCCACCCAAACTGAGTCCAGTTCTACATCACGATCTGCTGAGCCAAGATCTTTTATCTCTACTGTACCAATCTTATCCCTTATTAACAGCGCTAGGCCACCTCCTTTTCCTTTTTGTCTATCCTTCCTAAATGTTGAGTACCCTGGAACATTCAGTTCCCAGCTTTGGTTATCCTGCAACCATGTCTCTGTAATGGCAATTACATCATACCCATTTACTTCTATTAGTGCCATTAATTCATCCACCTTGTTGCGAATGCTGCGTGCATTTAGATAAAATGCCTTCAACTTTGCCTGTTTAATATTTTTCTGCACTTTGACCCTCCTTACTGTTGGCCTTTGTTTCTGCTCCCTACTAGTTTTGCTGACTACTTTTCTAACTTGCACTTCCAGCTTTGTATGGAGGCAGGACTGCCAGGAAAATGGCAGAATCTGGGGGCAGGTGCCCATCCCGCCCCCAACCCGCCTCCATGCCATCTTCCCGGGAGTTAACAGGCAGATAAGAGGATTATTCCCATTTTACCCACACAAGTGCGGGCTTCCCGAAGGCTGCGAACCCTGCCAGGGTCAGCGAGGTGAGCAGTGGGTCTGCGGGGGTCGGAGGGGTGCAAAAGTGCGCTGTGAAGGTAAGTGATGGGTGCAAGTGTGGAGAGATAAGTATGTGAGGTGAGTGGAAAGTGATAGAAAATGTTTACTTGCCTTTGTTTCTTCCTGCAGGCTTCAAGAGTTGGGGATGTGGAGAGTCTCGCATCTCACCGGCAGAGATGACAGATGGCTGCTGCATTCTCCAATGCAACAACCATCTAATTTCTGCTCACAAAAGAGGTTTGATGAGTCTTGAATACAAGGACTCATCAAACAACATAGAATGTCAGTGTTTGACAGCTTCACAAAGCTGTCAAACGATGACAATTCATCTGTCAAAACTTTTTGACAGATGAAACGTCATACGCTGACGTTCTTTGTAACCGGCTTCCCCTGAATTGGCCTGCTAAGCCTGCTGGGCGGGCTTAACAAGGTCAATCAAGGGAAAATAGCGTGGGTTGGCCAGAAGTCGATGGAGGCGGGACTAAAACCCGACAAGCAGCAGTCCTGCCTCCAACGCGCCCCCATTGACAAAATCGCCCCCTTGGTTTTCCTGAACGCAGCCAGTCCACCGTCGATTGCATTCAGGGCAAACTGAATTGGTAAAGGGGGCCTCAAACAGGTGTTAGGGCCTTTATTTGCATATGCATTGGGCTTAACAGCGGTTTCAGGCATGGGCCCTGGACGACTCTTTTGAAACCTATACCAATATGGCCGGAGGTGCACTTCCAGCTCAGAACGTGCGCGCACATGCCGTCTGCCATATTACGCCTGTAAAGTGGGCACAGCGTCATCGAATTTCTAGGCTACAGTGTATTTCTAGCATTTACTGTTTTTGTTTCAGATTTCCAGCATTTGCAGTTTTCTTATTGTAGTTTATCCTGTTTGGCAGTGGTAATTTATGATCCACTCTTTATGTGTTGTTTACGGAAAGTCTTGTCTATAACAGTAGTTTGTTGATGCTGCTAATGTGTATATTGGCTTTGCCTTTCATTGCCCATGTGAAGGAAATTGGGAGTTTCTATATTTCCTACATTACAACAGTGACAACACTTCAAAAGTACGTCATTGGCTGTAAAGCGCTTTGGGACGTGATGAGGTTGTGAAAGGCGCGATAACAATGCAAGTCTTTTATAACTGTGGAGTTGCATGTCCAAGTGAGTTTCCAGAATAAAATATCTTAAGGAGGAGTGCATTCTACTAAATTGGCCCATAACTGAATGCTCTGACATCATGAAGCTGTACTCACTGACATTATGAATGGGAACAGTGGGCCAATCACTGCACCTGTGCGTGTTATCAGTGTGTAGAACTTCATAATGTCACATGCGAGAGTTCCACACAAAATGACTGCTCCCATTCTGCCTCTAACCAGCAGTTCCAAAGCATAAAACAGCATCAAAAAATTACATTAATAAGCAAATATCTCCCTTCATCACAATTAGGATTATGGGCCAATTCAGTCGAATATACTTCCCTTTTAACTGATAACATGCCAATTGATAGATTTGAAGTTTCTAAGCATAATTTACATTGATTTTTGTTCCTCTCACTTGATTGAGATCTGTAACATGTGCAGAATCAAGAATCACAGGATGTGCCATCCCATACAGGATACAAATAACTGACGTGTTCATTTTGAGCAGTAAAGTTTCCATTACTGTTAAATGTGAAACTGCTGCATCATGAGCACCTTCTAATGTAGCTTGGCTTTTAAGTGCTTTCAAATGAAGTGCAAGATTAAACTGATATCACTTGAATCCTTTCGTTGCTTTTAAATTATTTAGCTGGGAAATCCTACCTTAATCTGAGATAAAATTCCATTTGGCAATGCTGAGAATCATGATGTGCCCACACTATCAGTATCAGCACCGATTCCTTTGTAACATTGTGTACTAGTAAAAGAAAATGTAATATTGCTCCTCTCGCCAGCTCCTGGTCCCTGCAGTGCACTCATTCGAATCCTTCAGGATTTTCCATTTGCCTGACAGGTCAGATTATGACATTGCAGTTTGTAAATGATCCCTCCATTGGTCTCTAGAGCATCAAGTGGAAGTGTTGCTTCAGCATTCTTCCGCAACCAATTTTTGAATACACAGCTGCAACATTGCTGATGCATCAATGCTCGTCTGCATCACTGACAACGATACAAATTAATAGATGGATAACTAAAACCTAAGGTTCTGATTAGCTGAAATACAATCAATCATTAATTCAGAGCAAAGATAGATTTGAATTTGAGATTTTAAGACTTTTACATTTAAGATTTTTGCTGCATGTGGATTGATTTCTCGTTGGTACTTTTAAATCTGGATGGCCATTCTCACAACTTTTATTTAAACTGAAGTTGTTTGCACACTCCGGTCAGATTAATGATCGTACCTACACACAGGTTGTGGTGGTTTAGTATCTTATTCTGAAACTGGATATATCTGTCAAAACTGTTGTATAAAGCTCGTGTTCCTAATCACACTTTAAATGTGTATGTAATGTCAGTCTGGTTTAAATAATTACTCCGTTCAATGACAATTTCTGATTTAAAAGACTTATATAACATCTTATCACATCGCTTATAAAATTCTTAAATTGCTTTACATGCATTTAATTACTTGGAAGCACAGCAATTGCTGTTATCTAGACAAATGCAGCAGCCGTTTTATGTACGGCAAGATCCGATAAATAGCAATGAAATGATTGGTGAATTTTGTCTTTTTGGTGCTGCTGGCTGATGGAGTAATGTTAGCCAGGTCCTCCTGCTATTCTTTGTATAGTATCATGGGATGGGATCTTTAATGTTAGCATAAACCACCAGAATAAGCAGGCGGAGCCTCAGTTTAAAATGTTATCCGAAGAACGGAACCTCCAACAATGCAGCATTCCAGTACTGCGCTGGTGTCAACCAGATGAAGTACTCAATTGCTGGAGTGATGCTTGAACTCATAAGCCCCAATTTTGGGAGGCTCAGCACCACAGGTAGGATGTGCCGGTAGCTAAATCAGACAAACCACTTCCCATGAGCGATTGAACATGAAAGGTGATGCTGTGTTAGCAGCATGCATGAAATATGGTAATCCCATTTTAAACTTTTGGGGGTAAAAATTCAGTTGGTTGCGCCTCCCGTTAGCGCCTTAAGAAGGCGCTAATGGGGCGCAAAGCCGCTAACGCCCGGGCGCAGCGATGTTTGCGCCGCTCGGGAACTTAACTAGAGATTGTGCGGCGGCGCTAAACTTTACCGCTGCGACCACCTGCGCGCGCAGATTGTGACGTCATTCCATGGTGCAACGCCCTTGTGGCGCCCCGGAGCGGAAATTGAGTGGCGCCCCCTGCCTTACCGCCTGGCGCATCCAACGACCAGAAGACTGGAACGCTATCAATCGCTGTGGGGCTGGGGGGGGCGCTATTTAAAGGGGGCCTCCTCCTGTCTTTTATTGTTGGTGGCATTTTTGAACTACGCATTCTGAGAGAGAGAGGGAGAGACTTCTGGAGAGATTCAACGTTGTGTGAAGGAGTTTTGGGTACTGAGCAGCACTTTGCAGGTTCATTTTGATTTGCCATTCCTTGTATCGATTTAGCAGAGACTGTGGGAGCTGCACTCTGAGCTCTTTGCCTGGTACTCTCCATTGTTCTTTCCAGCACATTTGATGTGCAAGTCTCTCCAGGCCGAGATTCAAGGCTGCAATGAACAGGATGTGGATGGAAAGCAAGATTAACCATCCCCTTTAAGAACTGGCCCGTGCCATTGTGTGTGTGTTCCATTGCTGACTGACATTACATGAGCTTCGCCAGCGCTCTGAGTTAGCGCCTCACTCCTTGGCCTTTGCGCCTTAAGACAGGTGTGCAGCGCCTGATTTAGCGCTCCACTCACCTCCCGGGGCGGTAAAAGTGAAGTTTCCAGTCAGTGCCGATAATTAGCGCCAGGCGCTAATATTTGCGTCCAGACGATATTTGCGCCCCAAATGGGGCGCGACCTAATTTTTCCCCCTTGGGGCCTAAATTTTGAGAATTTGGTCAAGGCTCCACCCACTGCCCAAGTCTCACCCATAAATAGTAGTCAGACTAGAGTCTTGGGAAGCAGGCCTGTTAAAACAAGAAGGTAAATTCGTCATAAATGCTCATTTTCTTGTTCTTTTCTGTACCCATTGCTACATATTTCTTATTGTGTTAGTTGATTTTTCTGGGTAGGCCTCTGTTTTTGTTTTGCAAAACAACCGTCCCATCTCCAACCTCTATTTTGCAAACTACTGCTCCATGTCCAAGAACTCTGGAGGTGACAAAGGCATGGATGAGGGTTTCGGCGGCAGATGGGCTGAGGCGGGGCGGAGATGTGTAATGTTACAGAGATGAAAGTAGGCAGTCTTCGTGCTGGAGAGGATGTGGGGTCCGAAGCTCAGCTCGTGGTCAATAGGATGCCAAGGTTATGAGCAGTCTGGTTGAACCTGAGACAGTGACTGGGGAGGGGGATGGAATCGGAGGCGAGGGTATGGAGTTTGTGGCCGGTGCCAAAGTTGATGGCTTCATTCTTCCCAATGTTTAACTGGTGGAAATCCATTTAAGATGGAGGCTGGATACTGGTGCACTGCACGATTAGTGTCTGATGTATGTGTGCTGGATTGAGGGTAACATGAATGTGGTAGAGTACACAGAGGGAGATGGATTCATTTTGTGACTGCTACTTCTGGATCCATGTGTTAATTGAACCTCAATCTAACCCAGCCACACTCCATAAGCTACACTGCAGATGTCAACAAATTACAATACCTCAGTGATAATAACGTAATTGTGAAACAAAAGGCACCCAATAACCGGACAGAAAATTAGAAACAAAAACAGAATATGTTGGAGGCACAAAATAGGTCAGTCAGCATCTGTGGAGAGAAGAGATAAGTTTATGATTCGACTGTGGGCCATTCTTACAAACTGAGAATTAAGAGGCCAACAAGCACATTAATACAACCAGAGAAAGGAGAATGGGAAATATATATGTGTGAAAAACAGAAATACAGAGAGGAATCATGAGTGCAATGATGTAACAGATCATCTCAGTCAAGTAATAGACAGAATCATTCAGACTATGGCCCTGAATTTGCCGTCAGAAGCTTCCCGCAGGGAAATGCCTCCGATCCACAAATAAAATGCCCCCGTACCTGGGGCCTCGGGAACCACGGAGACTCGCGGTCCTGGGGCTCCCCGGGTACCCGTGGGCAGAGGCCCACGTATCCCAGGGATGCAGGCGGTTCGCGAGTGCCCCGGGATCACGTGGGCCAGCCCAACGAATGACAGAAGGGGATCCCCATTCATACTTATAGGGATTCCGTATGTACGGAAACCCCATAAGCGTGAATGGGAACACCCCAAAAAATACACCTAGACATCAAATAAAATTTTTAAATCACATATTTAAAATTAATTAAAATAGCATTTAATTAAATATTTAAAACAAAAATTTATTTTTTTGAAAAATAAATTTACATGTTTTAAAGGGGCTAAAATAAACTTACCTTATTTAACAAGTTTTTAAATGTATAAATTATTGATAAAATTTTATTTTTCTGTTCTTTAAAACTCTTACGCTGGTAAAAGCAGGCCTTATGCCTGCTTTTACCAGGCGTAAGAATTTCACGGGCATTTGCTGGGCAGAAGTTGGGCAAATAGCCCAACCCTCCACCCACAGAGGCCCTTTTCCCAGGGATGTGGAGGATCTGTCAAGAATATTCTTGACACATCTCAAGTTCCGGGTTTTAGCACATGTGCCGCGCATGCCTAAACCCGGATCTTGCGCAGCCCTTACGGGCACATGCACACCTCGTATGCATCCGTAGGGGTCGCAAATTACGGCCCATTAAAGAAACAAAGGATACGTGAATAGCCAAGGAAATGGGAGGTCCTGGGAAATGTGAGAGATAGAAAACCTGGGATGAGATATAAAATGAAAAGAGTTTTGAAAATGAGGATATACCAGATGTCTGAGGTTACTGAAGTTAATTTTCAGATCAGCGAGCTGCAGGGTGCCTAGGAGAAAGATTAAATATTGTTTTTGAAGTTTACATTGAGCTTTGTTGGAATAGTGTATGAAGCTGATGACAGAGAGCTCAGAGTGTGAATGGAATGGGAGTTAAAGTGGGGAGCAACAGGTAGCTCAGGGTCTCATTTGTGGGCAGAATGGAGACATTTGGCAAAGCGGTCACCTAGGCTGCGATTTCCCCAACCTTGGCGGGTTCGTGGCGGATTCCAGCCTTGCTACCGGCTCCAGCCCGCTGTCCAAAATGATTTCCCCCTGATTGGGCTTGTTAAGCCTGCCCAGCGCATTTGCCAGCCAATTGAAGGAAGCGGGTCTGGTGACATCATTTGATAACGCGTCATCAGCCGGTTTCCTTAAAGGGACCATACCTAAATTGATTTTGACAGTTGTGCTGTCAGTGTTCTACAGCATTGAGGTGCTGCAAACACTGACAAGCACTGCACAGAGGTGCACGGTTGCATCCAGGCTCTCCCATGACTCCCTCCATATGCTCATGGAGGGATTCACTGCACGCAGGGAGGTTCTCTTCCCTTCCAATGGACGGAAGAGACCTCCCCAGGAGACAAATGCAGCCTGGCTACACATTGCACAGGAGGACAAAAGCAGGGATGTTGTCAGGAGGACCAGGCTGCAGTGGCACAAACCTTTCAATGATCTCAGTAGATCACAAAACGTTAGTGCAAAGCCACACTCAACCTCATCCTGCTGTGCCACTCATCACATCCCCATCACTCTGCCTTCCCTATCCTACTCCTGCTCATCCTTACTCACACCAACTTACCTTGCTCCTCCACCCATCCCTCTCTATCTACATTATCACTTCCCCATCTCACTAGCCATCCCTCACACTCTCCCTCATCCCAGTCCAATCATACCAACTAACAACACACAAGGGTAGGCAATATTCATGTAACGTTTCTGTTAATGTGCTGTCAAACATTGAAACCTTTATTTTCAACACTTCGCGTTCTTGGCCAGATCTGTGTGCACCTTTGGAAGTGGCTTAGTGAGTTGCAGTGAATGGTGAGACATAACGGTACCCCCCCTAATGGTCATGAGTGCGAAAAGAATGGATTGGGCATTGTAGTGATGCTTTATGGTGTTGATGTGGGGTGGTGCCAACCTGGCGCATCATGTGGCTGCCAGGGTGTACAGCATCAAGTGAAGTAAATCTGGCCATGGTGAGGCCATCTCTGGCCTCCCAGACAGCAATGTGGTCGGGTGCTGATGCCCTCTGTGGTGGTTTGTGTCAGCTTCACCTCTGACTTCTGAACGGTTCGAATCGCTCCCACTCCCTTGGTTCTAGACCTTGGACTTATTTGGGGGTTGTGACAAAAAGTGCAGCAGACAACTGGTTTGGTGCAAGAACTTTGATCTTTATTCAAGAAAGTAAAACACAACACAAACACTCTTAACACTCTAAAAGTGGGGAACACTTCGGTACAAGCGAGGGAAATAACATTAGAAGAATACTTCACCCCTCCCAATCCCACTTCACTAGCTAGGTTGGACTCTGGAGAACCAGGGATAATGCTCACCAAACGAATCCTTGACAGTTGAGCTGGTTCGCGGTTTCGGGGTTCGCTGGATTGGATTTATCGGGTGAGTACCCACTTTTCCTCTGTTAGAGGTAGGGTTTAGAGTCCTTTTAAGTAAAAAGTTTCGTAAGGCCCTTGTTGCCGCGAGGTGTCCGATGGTCACTGAGGCGGTCGCTCTTGCGTGTCGGCCTGCTTCTGGAGCTGCTGGCCTTCTTTGTTGAACTTCTTTCTGTTGCCCCCTCGCCTTGTTGAACTGTCTTCTTCAGAGCTGTGGAACTGCCTTCTTGCAGAACTGTGGAACTGCCTTCTGCCGGACTGCTTGCTGAACTCCCTGCTGCTTGCTGTAACTGTGTAACTGCTCCACCCTTGAACATGTAGGGAACTTGTTGTAACTGCTGAACTGTGTACCTGTACTGGAGAACTCGAACTTCAACTGTTGAGAACGGGCCTTTAATTATACCCGTTGAAGCTTCCTTATCTGCATGCCAAATCAAATCCCGGTCATTGTAAGATTTTGGAGGGCTCGTTAACAGTAACTGGTTTGTAAAGGTGTGAAGTGGTTCCGGGATGGCCCCCATCCTGTCGATTTGCCACTTAATCGGAGTTTGATTGTTCTTATGTTTTGGGTTTTCTTGGCTGGGCCTATGATTTCTATAGAGTAGGCCGAAGTAATCTGTTTTATGCATGTCTTTAATGGGTTCTGTAAATTTGGGTGGAGACTGTTTTTCCTCAGGTATTGTTAGGATGTTAATATCTGCTAGGGGCCGATTTAACTCCAAGCGAGGTCATGCGGTTCCCCAGACAGTTCCCATTAACTCCAATATCCAAACTGTCTTTACAGAGGTTGAACCACCTTCCTTTACAGCCTTTAATCCCTTACAAGTCCAGACATGTCTTTTAAAATACCAAATCTCGGTTTTTGCTCTAAAATGTCCTTCGGTTAAGCCCAATGCATTTCACCACCCTGTAATAGTTAGAAAAAGAGTCCAAAGTCTTTTTCCTTAGGGTATGTCTTCGAGTTTTGGGGGACCTGTGAATTTTGAGAATCTTACACCTCTGTCCTGTGCAACATCAGTTGATTGCGGAGAAGGTTGGTGCTGTTGTTGGTGCTGCTGGTGTCGGATTCTGAGGACCAAGGTGAGATAGTTTAAAGGGCACCAATGCTGATGTAATAGATGGCAGGTGAACTTGAGATGACAGAAGCGATCTGTCACTGGTGAGAGAGGTTGTTCCAATGAGGTGACACTGGATACAGAGTTTACTCCAAACACTTGCAACCTGCATAAAGCTCAATCTGTCTTCCAAATGCAGTAAGCAACTGCTTCTGAGTTTGGAAAGTGAACAGCTGTGAGATGGGAGCTTTTATAGCACATTTGCAGCTGTCAAGTAATGAGATGATCCCATGGCCATTCAATTCCCGACCTCCTTACCTGACATGATCTACGAGCAGCATGGACCCCTTGCGTGACCTCGTAAAATGTAAAGGTGAGCTCAAAATGCTTCTTAATGGGCTGTTAACAAGGTAATAATGACCTGAATTGCCTCCCTCACCACTGCGTGTCGGGTCTGTTCAGTGCTGACAGACCCTGACATCTGGGAAAGGTGTGTGGTGGCGGGTTGACAGCGGGGTCCCGACCCGCCCGCTGACCCCCCGAAAAATTCCCCCCTAATCATCATTTGGCATCTCCAGTGTAGAAGAGACACTGTGAGCCATAAATACAGTAAACTAGATTAGACAAAGTACATGTAAATTGTAGTCTCACAAGGAAGGAGTGTTCTAGACAACTGTATGGAATGAGGTTAATGGGCAGTTGTTGCATCTCCTATCTTTGCACAGGTAAAGGCAGCTGGCAGTTGGGATGGTGGAATGTAGGTATGTGAAAAGGAAAAGACTGGCGAAGGTAAATGTAGGTCCTTTACAGTCAGAGACGGGAGAATTTATAATGGGCAATGAGGAAATGGCAGCGAAATTAAATAAATACTTTGTTTCTGTCTTCATGGAGGAAGACACAAAAAAACTCCCAGAAATACAAGAAAACCAAGGGTGTGGCGAGAATGAGGAACTTAAAGAAATTATTATTAGTAAAAAAACAGTACTAGCAAAATTAATGGGACTAAAAGTCGATAAATCCCAAGGACCGGATGACCTACATCCCAGGGTTTTGAAAGAGGTGGCCATTGGGGATAGTGGATGCATTGGTTGTCATCTTACAAAATTCTATAGATTCTGGAACGGTTCCTGCAGATTGGAGGATAGCAAATGTAACCCCGCTATTTAAGAAAGAAGGGAGAGAGAAAACAGGGAACTACAGACCTGTTAGCCTCACATCAGTAGTTGGGAAAATGCTGGAATCTATTATAAAGGATGTAATAACTGGACTAATAGTAAGATTGGGCAGAGTCAACATGGATTTATGAAAGGGAAATCCTGTTTGACAAACCTATTGGAGTTCTTTGAGGATGTAACTAGTGGAGTAGACAAAGTGGAACCGATAGATGTGGTGTATCTGGATTTTCAGAAGGCCTTCGATAAGGTCCCACACAAGAGGTTGGTGAACAAAATTAGGGCCCATGGAATTGGCGGTAATATACTAGCATGGATTGAGAATTGGTTAACAGACAGAAAACAAAGAGTAGGGATAAACGGGTCTTTTCAGGATGGCAGGCTGTGACTAGTGGGGTACCGCAAGGATCGGTGCTTGGGCCCCAGCTATTCACAATCTATATCAATGATTTGGATAAGGGGACTAAATGTAACATTTCCAAATTTGCTGATGATACAAAGCTAGGTGGCAATGTCAGTTGTGAAGAGGCTTCAAGGGGATCTCGACAGGCTCAGTGAGTGGGCGAGAACATGGCAGATGGAATATAATGTGGATAAATGTGAAGTTATCCACTTTGGTAGAAAAAACAGAAAGGCAAAGTATTATCTAAATGGTGAAAGATTGGAGAATGCAGATGCTCAAAGGGACCTGGGTGTCCTTGTACATGAGTCACTGAAAGTGAATGTGCAAGTGCAGCAAGCCATTAGGAAGGCAAATGGTATGCTGGCCTTCATTACAAGAAGATTTGAGTACAGGAGTAAAGAAGTCTTACTCCAATTATATAGGGCCTTGGTGAGACCACACCTGGAGTACTGTGTACAATTTTGGTCTCCTTACCTAAGGAAGGATATACTTGCCATAGAGGGAGTGCAACGAAGGTTCACGAGATTGATTCCTGGGATGGCGGGACTGTCGTATGAGAAGAGATTGAGTAAACTAGGCCTGTATTCTCTTGAATTCAGAAGAATGAGAGGGGATCTCATTGAAGCATACAAAATTATTACAGGGCTTGATAGGATGGATGCTGGGAGAATGGCCTACTCCTGCTCCTATTTCTTATGTTCTTATGAAGCAGCGTGTCGTGGAGGTGATGGTCCCTCAGGAAAGCAGAGAAGGAGGGGAAGATGTGTTTGTTGGTGGGGTCATGTTGTAGCCAGTGGCAGAAATGGTGGAAGGTGATCTGGAGAATGTGGAGGCTGGTGGAATGGAAAATGAGGACTCTGTCACGGTTGTGAAAGGAGGGAGAGGGGAGGTCAGAGCCGGAGCACAGGAAATGGGACAGGCCTGGTCAAAGGCCCTGTTGTCCACATTCCCCTCTGCTGATGAAAAAGGAGGACACGTGGAAAGTAGAGTCATCAGAGCAGATTGGACAGAGATGGAGAAACTGGGAGAACGGGATGGGGTCTTTACAGGACGCAGGATGGGAAGAAGGATACTCCAGGTAGTTGTGGGATTCAGTGGGCTTGTAATATATGTCCGTGGAAAGTCTATTGCCAGAGACAGAGAGTGAAGTCCAGAAAAGGAAGGGAGGAGTTAAAGATAGATCATGTGGGATGGATGGAAATTGGAAACACAGTTAATAAAATTCCAAGATCAGAGCAAGAGCAGGAAGCACCACCCACATAGCCACCAATGTAGTGGAAGAAGAGATCTGGGAGGGGACCTGAGTAGGAGTCGAACAAAGAGTATTCAATATATCCTATAAAGACACAGATGTAGCTGTGTGGGTTTCCATAGCAACACTTTTTATCTGAAGGAAGTGATTGGAATTCAAAGTGGAATTTTTTCAAACGGTTAACAAGTTCAGTAAGGTGGAGGAATGAGGTGGTGGATGTGGACTGATTGGGCCACTGTTCAAGGAAGATGTGCAGGGCCCACAGGCTATCCTGGTGAGGGATAGATGTGTAGAGAGACTGAATGTCCATATTGAAAAGAAGATGATTAGGGATAAAGAACCTGAAGTCGTTAACGTGGCAGAGGATAACAGAGGAGTTACAGATGTAGATGGGTAGAGACTGGATGGGGAGGAGGAAGGAAGAGCATCAAGATAAGGGGAATTCATTCAGTAAAACAGGAGCAAGCTGAAACAGTTGATCCCCCAGGACAGTCCTGTATATGTTTCTTAGGGAGGTGGTAAAACAGGCTGTATGATATTTGGGAACTATGAGGTTGGAGGCAATGGGCAGAGGAGATCCCTAGAAGACATGAAATCGGTCACAGTCTGGTAGATAATGGCCAGAAATTCGGCTTTCGGCTTCCTGCGGGTGCAAGCATCGCGTGCATACTTGCCTGCCGTTGTGCTTTGGGCCCACGAGGACGTTGGCTCCTGGGCCTCCTCCAGCTGCCGGCGCGCAGTGCTTGTGTATCCCAGGGGCACAGTTAGTTCGAAGCGTCCCCTGGGATCACGTGGGCCATGGAGAGCCAATCCTAGCAGGGCATTTTCATTCATAGATTTAACAGGAAGACCTGTCAAATCTATGAATAGAGATCGGCCCCAAAACCACACTTAAACTTCAAATACATTTTTTAAAAACATCACATTTTTAAAATAACTATAAGTTACATAAATTAACTACTTTAAACAAAAATTTAAATTTTTGAAAAAGTTAATTATACTTTTTAACGGTGCTAAAAATAAACTTACCTTTCTTTACAGTATCTAAAAAGGATAAACCTGTTGAAAAAATGTTTAAATTGTAATTAATTAACCACTTACCTTGTTAAAAACATTTCAGCAGCCAGGGGCATTCAGCCTCGGATCTGCGGGTAAGCGTTCTCCAAGGCGGCCTTCGAGATACACGACAGCGCAAAATCATAGAGCAGAAACTGATAGCCAAGTTCCGCACTCATGAGGATGGCCTCAATCGCGATATCGGGTTCATGTCACGATACAGAACGTGACTTGACATCATGGCCGGTCTTCCCAGGTGTTTTTTTTTGTTGTTTTTTTTTGTTTTTTTTTAAAAACACAAGAACACAAATTGACAGGATATGCAGCCAGCAGGTGGTTTGACACGCTGGACCCCCTGGGACACATCTCATTGTCTTGGCTGTGCTCTTTGTTGTAGCGAATAATGTGAATAGATTTTGTCTGGGTTTAAATTGTGAATTCTGGGAGATTCTCTCATTGCTAACTTACCTGACGAAGGAGCGATAGCTCCGAAAGCTTGTAAAATTAAATAAATCTGTTGGACTATAACCTGGTGTTGTGCGACTTCTCATTTTTGTTAAAAACAGGCCTTGCGCCTCCTTTTTAAAAGTGCAGCTTCTCCATATATACCCTCCCGGAGAAACCTGAAAAAAAACCGAAGTTCGCTGCGTGGCGCAGCCTCTCTCACGCACACGTTCGACCTCTGAACCCCTCCCTTCAGGGGAACGGAAGTTCCGGTTTCCCGTGCATGCACAGTGCATGCAGGAAACCGGCACTTCAGGTGGCCTTACGGGTGAGTACACAGCGCGTACTCACCTGACAAGAGCCGAATTTCTGGCCCAATAATTTGATGTTTAGTAGTGGGATCATGGTTCAAAGAGGGATGGGAGAGTCATCAGAGAATTGGCATTCAGCCTCAGCAAACTAAGCTTGACGAACACAAGTGTCATTTTAAAAAGAAAAATTGAAGACAGATAGTTATTCAGCATCAATTGGTACGGTACCTCTGTTACAAGCATAGATTGTTGAATCATCTGCATCCAGCTTGTTTGACTCCAGTTATAAATGTGTGTATAGATATTGTGATTCTTATACTATATGATCTTAATTCTACCATCTTAGTAATACCATTAGATCTAATTCTTTGTGCTCTTGAGTTCTTTTTGTTTATTTTACAAATTTTATTATGCCATTATCCTTTTAGACTTCTAACAATGTTGTCATCTTTTGACATGTATCTTTCCACTCCTTTACTTTAGTTACACCCAATTTTATAGAATTAGCTTTCCTTGACATTTGCCCCAGGCTTCCGTGGAACAGCAGCTCATGTAATGGATTCCAATTATGTAACTCTGCAAATGAGCTAACAAAGAGGGAGAATCAAAAGGTTAATAACTATATAGCAAGTGACGACTTGTGGTTAAAGTGTGTTAGTAATTATGTTATCAATTGACCAGGTGCAGGCTTGCAGATTCTACATGTTCTGTTTTTGTTCCAGTGCTTCTCACTTGTTTTGTAACATTTATACAATCATGTCTTGCTTATCCCTCTCCTTATATATCGCATTCTTGTTGGGCTTTTGGACTGTTTTCCATGGTTTACTCAGGTTCCTCTACCACGTTCCAACATGAGCTGTTGAGAAATCCATCTTATAGGATTGAATATTTTATTGGGGAGGCAGAGCATTGTTTCTATCTGCAGTGGATTCTGGGTAGCAGGACATAGCTGTCAGACATGGCTCAATTGTAGCACTCTTCTCTCTGAGTCAGAAGGTACAAGTCCCACTCTAGGGCTTGAGCGCATAATGTAGGCCGATATTTCAGTGCAGTGCTCAGGGAGTGCTGCACTGTTGGAGGTGCTGCCTTTTAGATGAGACATTAAACCAATCTGCCCTCTCAGGTGAAAATAGAAGAATCTAGTTTGATGTCAAAAGCCCAAACTTATCAAAAATAACATTATTCAATGAATGTAACAGACTCTAGGGCTTGGTTTTGCCGGTGCTCAGAAGGCGGGTTTGGAGGCGGGTCCGCTGTCAAAATAACGAAGATTGACAGCTGGTTGGAAACCCACTGTCAACACGCCTCCATGCGAGTCTCCCAGGTGTCGGGTCTGTCAGCGGAGAACTGACCCAACACCAAACGGCAGGGGAGACAATTGAGCTCATTAAATGACTTGTTAACAGCCAATTTAATGGTATTTTGAGGCTTGCTTCCAATTTTAGGTGCTACCCCATGGGTTACCCGCTGCTCGGGGAACACGCCAGCTCACCCTGGCGTGAGTTGAGTCTGCTCTGATGTATCTGATAAGCTGACAGCTGCAGAAGTGGTGTAAAGGATACCATGTTGCAGATGGTCAGTTTCAGAGTACAGAAACTGTTGGTTACTGCATTTGTAAGACATATAGAGATTTCTTTAGTTTGCAAGTGTTTAGAGGCAACTGTGTGTACAGTGCCACTTCACTGGAACCTCTCACTATTGACAGATCGCTTCTGTCATCTCACCTGCAGCTGCCATCTATTGCAGCAACATCGGTGCCCTAGAAACTAGCTCACCTCGCTCCTCTGATTCCTTCCACGCTCAGCCCCAACACCTACATCACCAGGCACACCAGCAGCACCAACAACAACACCAACCTTCTCCGCCATCACCTGATGCTGCACAAGACACAGGGCATCAGCCCCTGACAACATTGCTGCCCGGGAAGCCAGCATCACCATGGCCAGATTAACTTCACTTGACGCTGTAAACCCTGACTGCCACATGATGCGCCAGGTTGACACCACCCCACACCATCACCGTGAAGCATCCCTTTAATATTCAAGCCATTCCTTTCACACTCATCACTATAGTGGGGGGGGGGGGGGGGGGGGGAAGTTATGTCTCAACATTCACTGGAACTCAGTAAGACACTTCTCAAGGTGAGCACAGATCTGTCCAATAAGGGGCAGTGTTGAAAATATAGATTTCACTGTATGACAACACATTACCAGAAACTTCACATGGACATTGGCTAAACCTCTCAAGTGCCTACCCTTGTGTGTTGTTAGTTGGTATGCTTGCAGTAGGATGAGGGTGAGTGTGAGGGGTGGCTAGTGAGATGGGGAAGTGATAATGTAGATAGAGAGCGATGGGTTGAGGTGCAAGGTAAGTTGGTGTGAGTCAGGATGTGCAGGAGAAGGGTGTGGGAAGCAGAGTGATGGGGATGTGTTGAGTGGCACAGCAGGGTGAGGTTGAGTGTGGCTTTGCAGTAACGTTTCGTGATCCACTGAGATCATTGAAAGGTTTGCGCCACTGCAGCCAGGGACTCCTCACGACATCCCTGCTTTTGCCCTCCTGTGCAATGTGCAACCAGGCTGCGTTGGTGTCCTGGAGAGGTCTCCTCTGCCCTTGGAAGGGAAGAGAACCTTTCTGAGTGCTGTGACTCCCTCCATAAGCATATGGAGGGAGTCATTGGAGATACTGGGTGCAACCGTCCACCTCTGAGAAATGATTGTCAGTGTTTGCAGCACCTCAATGCTGTAAAACACTGACAGAACAACTGTCAAACTCAATATGGCCGTGGTCCCTTTAAGGAAACCGGCTGGTGACGCATCATCAAATGACATCATCAGACCCGCTTCCTGTTAATTGGCCGGGAAGCCCGCAGGGCGGACTTAACAAGGGAAAATCCTTTTGACAGAGCGGCTGCAGCCGGGAGCGGGACCAGAACCTGGCAACCAGCTTTCCCGCCACCATCCCAACACCGCTGAGGAAATCCAGCCCATAGTGGTTGGAAAGTCGACACATTGGCTTAAACTATTGCTGTTTGTTATTACATGTGCTCCATATTTCTTATGGTCTATTTAGAGGCATTAATTGATCTGAGGAAAGTCAAAAGTATTATTGACAACTACAGAGAACAATCTTGAAGTTAAAGCTTTAGGTTTCTAATTTTCTGCAGCATTGTTTATTTCACAGTCCAGAAAACAATCTGCCTTTATTATTTGTAGGACAGCAAGACTTAAATTGTTGATAAGTTCGTCACACTTTCTTAGCTACATTTACGAGTAAGAAAAAAAGAACTTATATAGCGCCTTTCATGACCTCAGGATGTCTCCCAAAGTGCTTCAAAGCCAATTAAATACTTTTGAACTGTAGTCATTGGTGTAATGTAGGAAACACAGCAGCCAAATTGCACACACCAAGGACCCACAAACAGCAAGGAGATAAATGCAGTGCAGCACTCCCTCAGTACTGTACTGAAGTGTCACCCTAGATTATGTGCTCAAGTTTCCGGAGTGTGGTTTGAACCCACAACCGAAGCGTGAGTGCTACCACTGAGCCAAGGCTGACAGCTACGTCAGATAAAGAGAAGTTAGTGGAATGGGCAGATAGGTGGCAGGTACAGTTTAATACAGAGAGTTTGTGAAAGGGGGTATATAATGCAAGTTCTTTCTTTCCTGTAATCTCCTGCATTCTTCCTCAGTTTGCCAGGCCCACAAATGTTTTTTTACCATCAGCAAACTTCATTGCCATTTTTCTTGTGTCTATGTCCAAATCATTTATACAAGTAGAAAACAAAAGAGATTGCAACATAGATCCTTGGGACACATCACTGCCTGCATCCTGCCAATCTGAAAAACATCCAATAAACCCTATGCTTTGTTTTCTGTATCTTGTCCTTAGAAAATGGACTACCAGCATTGCTAGCTGGGTATTGAAAGGAGCATGGAAGTTTATTTAAAGGACCGAGGTGCCGTTATTAAGGGGTTCATAAAAAGCTTATTTCTTGGCTTACTTTGGTCATATTTTTTCCATTGCTAACAACTGTTTCAACATTATATTTTGAGTCTTCTGCTGCGGGCCTTCTGCTTGTTCCCCTGTCTCCAATTCTGAAAAGGTCACATTGAGTTTCTCATAAGGAATACCCCTGTATGTTTATTTATGTTTTTTGGAGGAGGTCAGGCACCACAGGAGGCATATGACACCCCCTCGTCTGTAGCCCCAGTGTAGAATATACACACCAAAGCCGTTTTACCTTCAGTTGATCCAGATGCAGTGCTTCCATAAGCTTCAAGAGAAGCCATTGATGAATTATGCTGCAACCTGAACTGCAGCTTATCTTGCGCCCTATCTGCACCCCAGGTGAACTTCACAACTTCCCTGCATTGTTATGCTATTGGGTTATTCTGGGCTGCCTCTTAGGCTATCACTAAGATTAGTCAATCAGCTGTGAACAGATGCATCGAGCAACTCGTTTAGCATTGTTTTCTAAAACAAGCCAATTCATCACCTTCCCCTCCCACCATGGACAAATGGCGACAGCAGGACAGGGCACTGCAATTTTAGAGTAGCAGAATTCCCCAAAGTACAAAATATCATAAATTGCACCCAGGTGGCCACACAAGTTCCTTTGATCGACTCCATCACCTATGTCAACAGGCAAGGATTCCACTCCCTCAATGTCCTGCTTGTTTCTGCCAGCAGCATTGCATCATTCAAGTAACTGCTCACTTTGCCTTTATATTAAGGCAGTCCACTGTGCCTGGACGCTTTCATCTAGGAGTGCAGGTATCTGGCTGGATTATGGGAAATTAAAGCTACCCTTTGCAGTCATGGCCAATGACCTGTGCGCTTTCTCTGGACAGCAGCTGAGCACCACTATAATGAGATCCATTTTGCCACCAGAGATATCACAGAGCAGGCTAATGGGATTCTGAAGGTAAACTTCAGGTGCCTGGATCAGTCAGAGAGATTCTGAAATTTTTTCTGGTTAGGGTCTCAAGGCTTTATGCTGTGTAACTCTGTCTTACAAAGAAGCCTCCTAATGATGGCCCTGGAAGAGGAAGGCACCCAAGGCTATTTGGGGATCAGCCAGGGGAGTAGCAGCAGCATGACGAGGATGCAGAGAACAACTCTTTGCTGCCTGTGAGAAAAAATCTTTCTTGACTACCAGATCAGCCATTGCATGAATACTCCCATCTACATCCTTCCTCTTCCCACTATAAATATCCGATCATTTGCAGACACTGCTATGTGTGTAACAACACACACGCCCACTCATGCTACCTCATCAAAGCCAATCCAAACCATTCCAAAAACAATGTCTGCACGCACATCATGCAACCATCATTTTAATCAAAACTCATACAGTTTGTGTGCCTAGTGATTCTTTTGTCCATGGTCCTTTCAGCAACTGGAGGCATTTAAATCCTATAGCAGCGCACCATTTCCTGTTCCCGCATCGGTGAGCTCCTAATCCACTAGCATTGACAACACTGGGCTCCTACCCATATTATTCAAATGACGCTGATCTGAAACTTCACCCTGCCACAGTCCTTTGTGCAGTGAAATCGGGGCCCGACTGCAATGTCAGCAAGGCATGTACAGCATGCAATTCTTGTGCCTTCGGTACTGATATAATTTGCTTGACCCATTTTTTGCTAGGAGTTTTCAGGTATTTTAAGGTAATTTCTGGATTAAATAATTTTTTAACCAATTAACCATCTGAAAAAATAGAGGTTTATGGTAGAAATTGGCAACAATTTTTTTTCATGTTCTTTAGTTAGATATTGGAGTGTGTGCCTAAGAGCTTTCACCATATGTCAGCCAACGCGGAGGATTCCACGACCCACATATGTGGGTTCTGACACATGGCATCAAAATTCTGCTGTCCACTATGGAGACCATGGTCGCTCCTGGACCATCTACACCCCTCCCCCGCACCACCTCCCCCCCCCCCCCCGCCACATGACATAGACTAGTGCCAGAAATGAACATAAAAAATGGTCCCAGCATGAAATCTTTACATTTATTTATACAGCTGTATATTTATGTATCTAAATACAGTGTCAACTGTGGCTCAGTTGGTAGCACTCTCGCCTCAATTTATGTCCCACTCCAGGGACTTGAGCACATAAATCTAGGCTGACATGCCAGTGCAGTGCTGAGGGAGCGCTGCACTGTCGGAAGTGCCATCTTTTGGATGAGACTTTAAACCGAGGCCCCATCTGCTCTCTCAGGTGGATGTAAAAGATCTCATGGCACTATTACGAAGAAGAGCAGGGGTATTATAGAGTCAATCGGCTGGATTTTGTCAGTGTGGGCGGGCTGGGGCGTGTCAGGTGGAAATCGTGTCAGGACCCCAACTCCGAAGTGAAGTGCTGAAAAAGTGGGATTTTCCCCTAATTGGGCAATTGATTTCCTGCGTGTGGGAACACCTGGCCCAATGAGTCTTTTCATACAAAAAGTCACCTCTGATGACGTCATCAATGCTGCTGGATTTAAGACCTGCAAGCAGCCTTGCTTCCTCTGGAGACTGCAAAGGCTCTGCAAATTGTATGAAGGTGTTGATTTCCCGACAATGTCCACGATCAAGCAAAAGTGTGCACCTCGGTTTGATGAGCCCTCCCTCCAAGCTCTGGTGCACGGAGCCAGATGTAATAAGGAGGTGCTGTTCCCTTCCTCAGGGAGAAAAAAGCCACCCCAGCAGACAAAAGCTGTGTGGCTGCAAGTGGCCCAGGATGTCAACTCCATTTCGCTGAGCCGCAGAACCTGACTGCAATGCAGGAAGAGGTTCCATGATCTTCTCCGCACAGGAAAAGTGAGTATGACTTTCCCATCACCCTCAATCTGATCCCCATCGCCTCTCCTCACCAGCACTCTGCCACCCTCTTCCTCCACATGCCACTTGACACTTACATGCCTGCACCCTTACCCATTCCCTCTCTCTCGAAGGTCACATTCACTTAACTATTCGACCATGCAGCCCTCACACTCCCTATCACTGTGATGCCATGACAACAACAACTTACAACACACAGGGATGGTCCTTTGTATCCTTCTAAGCATCTATGCTATGGATTCTCTACACTCACTCCTTCATTCTCACTCAAACTTCACTTGTGTTTCTCATTGCAGGAAAAGAGAGCCCACAATAAGAGGGAAAGAGCCATGACAGGAGGAGGGCCACCCTCAGTAGCCCAGCTCACCACCTGGGAGGAGGCGGCCCTGGAAATCGCTGGGATCGAGGAGGATTCCCAACTGGGGGACGGACAGATGGGCGCATCGCAGCAAGCTGGTGACAGAATAGTTTGGCATCTCTCTCATTGACATTGCATGAGTCACTGATAATGAATCTGATGCTCTAACAGATTGACTTATGATCATCTGCACTATTCAATGTTCATGTAACCTTGACCTCACATCTCTAACTCTTTCCTTTACTCCCCCACAGGACCATCGAAAGCCCCCGTCCCCACTGTCCAGGAGGAACAGCCTGAGCTTCCAGACTCCTCAGAGGAAGCTGCAACCTCTGAGGGCGCAGCCTCAGCAGAATTCAGCGCACCCAGCACCAGCGCAGACACTCACACCTCGGTGGGACCTTCGCGAGATAGAGTAGTGTTGGCACATGGTGTATCACAGCTCACAAGTGAGCATCAGCAGATGGTGGAGACAGGGACAGCAGTGGAGAGTCCTCGTCGGAGGGCGCAGGACTCTGCCAGCTCAGCTCAGCTGCATGTCGACCCTGTGCCTCCGGGTCCATCCAGAAGGAGAGCGGTGCTGGAACTCCAGGAACAGGTGCAGGACTCTCTGGCAGGTTTTGTCTCCAGGGTCGCTGCGAGTGTCGAGCGAATGGAGGAGTCCATCGCGAACATGAACAGAGCCTTTGTGGAGGCATTGGCGCATGAACGCATCACCACGGAAAGGATGGCAACCTCCGTGGAAAGGATGGCTACAGTAGAGGAGAGGATGGCTACGGCCATGGAGGAGCGAAGTCGCCAGAGTGTAGACAACATGGTCATTGTTCAGAATAGACTGGCATCGCTTGAGGAGTGATGGTCAGCTACTGAGCATAGAAACCAGACCTTCATGGAAGTCCTCTGGAGTAGGACTTCCAGTGCAGAAATGGGTCCACATGGCCCCCCTGAAGTGCAGCAAGGTGCTGTCAAGCCACTTGCTAGTCCTGAAGTGGGGCTGACCCATGAGAGGGATGTTGGTGGCAGACAACAAGGAAGTGGGGTCTCCTCTCCAAGCGCTCACAAGACCATGCCACTGCAAAGCCCTCGGTCAGAGCCCCACCAGAGTCCTCACCCAACTGAGATGGGCGTCTCATCCCCTGCACAGCCGCAGGAGTAGCAGACTGTTGCCGAGCCCTCACAGGTTTGCAACCCCAGAGGGGTCACAGTCTAAGGATAAGGTGTAAGCCATTTAGGACTGAGATGAGAAGGAATTTCTTCACCCAGAGAGTGGTGAATCTGTGGAATTCTCTACCACAGAAGGCAGTTGAGGCCAATTCATTAAATATATTCAAGAAGGAGTTAGATATATTTCTTAAGGCTAAAGGGATCAAGGGATATGGGGAGAAAGCATGGACAGGGTACTGAATTTGGATGATCAGCCATGATCTCATTAAATGGCAGAGCAGGCTTGAGGGGCCGAATGGCCTACTCCTGCTCCTATCTTCTATGTTTCTATGTTTCTAGGACGGCCGCCAAAGGTGTCGAGACAGGAGCAGCAAGAAAGTGAGCAAGGGGCCTCCACATCTGCTGAAGCCACAGGGGAAGCACCACGTAGGAGCACACGTAAGAGGAAGATAATGCATAAGTAGTCACAAGGGTAGTCACTTGGGTGTTATGTTGTGTTTATTTTTGAAATGCCACCAGTTGCTTGTTGTGATAAAAAATTCTAATGGCAAACTGTTGAAGTTGTGGCCTGTGTCATTTCGCAAATGGGACTTCCACATTGAGGGCTTAGAGCGACTTGCAATTGTCAGTATGGTGGTCAGAGTGAGAGGAATCCGCAGGTTCTTGTCCATTGTCGATGCTCTGGTAAGAAGGTGCAAGGCAAACGTGTTTGATTGTACAGGCTAAGCAAATGTGACCAACATGAGTGCGTCCCTTGCATCCCGGGCAGCAATATGGTCGCGCTCTGGCGACTTCTGGCCTGTGCATCTTCAGGTGGTTGACTAGCAGCTTGGCGCTCCTGTTGATGCTCCTGCTGTTGGTGCTGCTGTTGCTCATGGTTCTGCTGCTGCCGCGGCTGGTCTTCATCCGAATCTGATGTCCAGGAGGAAAGGAATTAAATGGTCGCCATGCTTCTGGTATATGCCTCAGTTGAGGAAGCGCTCAGTCAAGGTGGGGAGAGGGGTTTCCCAGGAGGTCACACTGGAGATTTGTGTCAGGCTCCAAACTTCCACAACACTGAGTAGGCCTGCTAAAATTTCCCCCAGACCTGAAACAACAAAGTTCTGCCACCTGCAAATGATCATTGGTGAAAACTCCTTTGTAATGGTGGAGCTGCAGCTGTTCATAAGCAATCCACTTGTGAGGCCGCCAGCATTACCTGGCATGTTCCAGAGGAGGCGTGAGGGATGGGGGGAATGACTAAAAATCGGAAAGGCCTCTCAAAATGGGATTATAGAGGCTATTAAGTGCTTGTTAAGGGCCTATCCCGCCTCTTGGAGGCGGGATGGAAAGGGGGTCAGAAAACACGCTTTTGGGAAAATTGCTCGGAGGCGGGATGGAGGTGGGATTTGGCCCGCCCGTCATTTTTGGCGATTTTAACAACTCACACGCCTCCAATCCCGCCTCCTCGGGCCTGGCAAAATCGAGCCCATAGAGTTATACAGCACATAAAGAGGCCCTTCGGCCCATCGTGTCCGCACCGGCCATCAAGCCCTATCTATTCTAATCCCATTTTCCAGCACTTGGTCCGTAGCCTTGTATGCTATGGTGTTTCAAGTGCTCATCTAAATGCTTCTTGAATGTTGTGAGGGCTCCTGCCTCTACCACCCTTTCAGGCAGTGAGTTCCAGATTCCAACCACCCTCTGGGTGAAAAAGTTTTTCCTCAAATCCCCTCTAAACCTCCTGCCCTTTACCTTGAAACTATGCCCCCTGGTTATTGACCCCTCTACTAAGGGGTAAAGTTCCTTTCTATCTACCCTATCTATGCCCCTCATAATTTTGCACATCTCAGTCAGGTCCCCCCTCAGCCTTCTCTGCTCTAAGGAAAACAACCCCAGTCTGTCCAGTCTCTCTTCATAGCTGAAGCGCTCCAGCCCAGGTAACATCCTGGTGAATCTCCTCTGCACCCTCTCCATTATCCCCGGTGTCCTGGCCAATATTTATCCTTCAACTAACATAATAAAAACAGATTATCTGGTCATTATCACATTGTTGTTTGTGGGAGCTTGCTGTGTGCTGATTGGCTGCCGCGTTTCCCACATTACAACAGTGATTACACTTCAAAAGTACTTAATTGGCTGTAAAGCGCTTTGAGATGTCTGGCGGTCGTGAAAGGCACTATATAAATGTCTTTCTTTCTAAAGAAAACAATGGTCTGGAAGTGTGGTGGAAATGAGGTTACGCCAATGGAGCGGGAGCAGTTCTGAGGAAATTCCGGGCCAGTATCGAATAATTTCCAGGAACCAATCCAGCAACACTTGATTCATTATCTCTGCAGAATCTTGTATGTTTCAATGAGATCACCTCTCATTCTTCTAAACTCCAGAGAGTATAGGCCCATTCTGCACAATCTCTCATCATAGGACAGCCCTCTCATCCCAGGAATCAATCTAGTGAACCTTCGTTACACTGCCTCCAATGCAAGTATATCCTTCCTAAGATAAGGAGACCAAAACTGTGCACAGTACTCCAGGTGTGGTCTCACCAAGGCCCTGTACAATTGTAGCAAGACTTCCTTACTCTTATACTCCAACCCCCTTGCAATAAAGGCCAACATGCCATTTGCCTCCCTTATTGCTTGCTGTACCTGCATGCTAGCTTTCTGTGTTTCTTGCACGAGGACACCCAAATCTCTCTGAACACCAACATTTGCAAGTTTCTCACCATTTAAAACATATTGGCCCAGAAATTGGCCTCTCTGGCTTGCCGCGGGGGTAAGGATCGCGCTCGATCTTACCTACCGCGCCTGCCGTTCTGTTTCGGGCCCACACGAACTTCGGGTCCCGGGCCTCTCCCTGGTGTCGATGCGCAGTGTGTGCGTGTCCCAGAGGTGCAGTTAGTTCGATGCGACCTCTGGGATCACATGGGCAATGGAGAGCCAATGGCAGCACACTATCTTTCATTCATAGTTTTGACAGCAAGAGCTGTCAAAACTATGAATACAAATTGCCCCCAAAAGAACAGCTAAACCTCAATTAAATTTTTTTTAAAAACCATCACATTAATAAAATAACTATAGTTAAATAAATTAACCACTTTAAACAAAAATTTAAATTTTTGAAAAAATTAAAATTTTTAAAAAGTTATAAAAATAAACTTACCTTTCTTTAAAGTCTCTAAAAAAGATAAATCTGTTGAAAAAAATTTAAAATAATACTTAATTAACTACTTACCTTGTTAAAAGGGGGTCTTACGCCTCCTTTTCTCATGTGTAAAATCTTCCATACTTACCCTCGCGTTCAAACCGGAAAAAAAAACCTAAGTGTGCTGCGTGCGCACAGCCTGTAGTGCGCATGCGGTTCACTTAGGAACCGCCCCCTTCGCAATATCGGAAGTGCCGGTTTCCCGCGCATGCGCAGTGCATGCAGGAAACCGGCACTTCGGGACCGAATACGGGTGAGTACACAGTGCGTACTCTCCCGTATTCGGCCGAATTTCTGGGCCATTCTGTTTTTCTATTCTTCCTACCAAAGTGAATAACCTCACATTTCCCTACATTATACTCCATCTGCCATTTTACTGGCCTCTCACTTAGTCTATCTATATCCCTTTGCAGACTCTTCGTGTTCTCCTCACAGCTTATTGTCCCACCTAGCTTTGTATCATCAGCAAACTTGGATACATTACACTCGGTCCTCATTAATATAGATTGTAAATAGCTGAGGCCCCAACACTGATCCTTGCGGCACCCCACTAGCTATAGGTTGCCAGCCTGAAAAAGATGCGTTTATCCCTACTCTCTGTTTTCTGTCCGTTAACCAATCTTCTATCCATGCTACTGTACTATATTACCCCCAACCCCATGAGCCCTAATCTTGTGTAATAACCTTTATGTGACACCTTATCGAATGCCTATATTACCCCTCGACAGTGTAATGGCTGCCCATGATCAAATGATCCGAAACTACAAGTGATCAGACATGATGTAACATAAATTGATTCAAATAATTCTAGTCCCTAATATTGCAATGGCCAGCCAGGGCTCACCAAGGAATCCTAGGTGGTCCACTGAAGCTTCTTTCACTAGGTTTGGACTGCACTTGTATTTGACTGTCTGCGTTTGTTGACACTAATGAGAAGTCGCACAACACCAGGTTATAGTCCAACAGATTTATTTAATTTTACAAGCTTTCGAAGCAGTTCGCTCCTTCGTCAGGTATCTCCACATCATGACCTTTGTTGACACTGACTGTGCTGCAATAAAGTGGCTGCTATAATTCTCATAGATTGTAAAACTGATAGAAACTGACTAGCACATGACAGAACCACAACACAGCTACAGGCAGACAGAAATTAGGGATTTTGTTGAGTTTAATTCTTTACACGTAGGCACTTCCAATAAATGTGCTGGCAATAAAAATATTTCACGTTCGAAAAATCAAAGAAGCTGGTTGCCACATTTAGTACATGTGGGAGAAAAGGAAGCGTGGTTAGCAAACCCTGCGCAAAATATTGTATAAAAATGTTTGACATCAAAGCAACCAAAACATTTATTACCCATGTCCCAAATGTGTAAATGGTCATGGAATCTTAACTATACATTCTCAGCATGCCAATAAAATGAGTGTGTAATTTCCAGAAATTCACCTCATGCTCAAAAAATGGGCACGACGAATGTCAATTTCTACCCCATTGTGTCTTCCACAGATGACAGACAGAGCAAATGAGGTCTGCCACCTTGATCACAAAGATACCCCACTTCCTGCCCCACCCCAGGATAGTCATTAGCTGACCTTCAGAGAACTTACAAGCATGGGTTTGAGCCCTACTAGAGGAAGTAGAGGTGCCAGAAATTCTTCATTAGCAGCATGCTGAGCAGCACAGCACAGCATAACATGTGTGAGTACATTACAGCCATCCTCCACACCCCCATGGTCCTCCCAGGAAATCATCCCCACATGTAAGAAACTGTGCCTGCAAATCTGCATCGTGTCAGTCTGTAGCATAATGGACCTCCAAAACATTGTAGGAACTACTACAAACCATTAAAAAGGTTCATTAATCATTCTTACCTGGTTACTTTTCATTTAAATGCAATGGATTTATTTTATTGTGAGTTGGTTTCTTCCAGCATTCTTTTCTGACCCACTGCAATTTTAAGTTTGAAACTATTTCTGTTACAAACATAGGGCTGGATTTTGCCAGCCCTGGGGAGGCGGGTTTGGAGGCGGGACAGTTGGAAAAATCTCAGAATCTGGGGGCGGGTGCCCAACCCGCCCCCAACCCGCTTCCGTGCCATCTTGCCAGGAGGCGGGTAACCATCCCGTGCCGGGTCCCGTCTCCTTGGAGGCGGGAAGGGATTACAGCCACTTAACTGCCTGTTAACAGGTAGTTAACAGGCAGATAAGAGGATTATCCCCATTTTGCCCACACAAGTGCGGGCTTCCCGAAGGCTCTGAAACCCACCAGGTCACCGAGGCGAGTAGTGGGTCTGCGGGGGTCGGAGGGGTCCAAAAGTGTGCTGTGAAGGTAAGTGATGGGAGCAAGTGTGGAGAGGTGAGTATCTGAAGTAAGTGGAAAGTGTTAAAAAAAGATTACTTACCTTTGTTTCTTCCTGCAGGCTTCAATCGGTGGGTATGCGGAGAGTCTCGCACCATCACGGCAGAGATGACAGATGGCCGTTGCATTCTCCAATGCAACAACTATCTAATTTCTGCAAAAGAAAGAGGTTTGATGAGTTCTTGTATTCAAGAACTCATCAAACTACAGAGAATGTCGGTGTTTGACAGCTTCACAGAGTGGTCAAACGATGACAATTCATCTGTCAAAATTTTTTGACAGATGAACGTCATACGTTGACGTTCTCTGTAACCGGCTTTCCCTTAATTGGCCTGCTAAGCCCACTGGGCGGGCTTAACAAGGTCAATCAAGGGAAAATAGTGTGGGTTGGCCAGAAGTTGATGGAGGCGGGACTGAAACCCGACAAATGGAAGTCCCGCCTCCAAAAGCTCGCCATTGGCAAAATCCAGCCCTCAGTTTCTCTTTTTATTTGGTCCCAATTGTTCAGTACTGAATTGGATCCCACTCCCTTTTTCAGACTCTTGTCTTTTTTTAACACCATCTCTCCTCTCATGCAAACAATTTCTTTTAGCCAAGCTCTGAGTCTCGCCCCTTAAAACAAAACAGCCCTTTATTTCATATCTATTGATTGTTTATAATCATATAAAACTGGACATAAAAGCCAAGAACTTCAGTTTATTACTGGAGTGCAAATCCATTTCCCCTGGGTTACTTGCATTTTATTCCTGATTTATTTAATTAACTGAATTTAAATTCCCCAGCTGCCGTGGTGGGATTTGAACTTGCGTCTCTGGATCATTAGTCCCGTAACAGAACCACTATGCTACCGTCCACCCCCTCTAATATTTAAATGGCCCCATCCCTGGGATTTGGATTGGGGTCACATGCGGCCAGACAGGTAGGCAGAAATTCTGTTCTGTCACACGAATGGCAGTGCAGTGGCACCGCCTGAACTTCTATCAAATGTAACACTAAACGCTGTGACCACGACACATAGGTCTAACTAATGTACCTGAAACTACACTAAGTGCAAATATTAAATTCATTCGGCTATATTTTCTTGCGTGGGAATGGTTAGAGCCTCAATTCCAATATGTGTGCATGTGGGGAAATTGGGTTTTAAGCCGTTCCTTGCCCTCAGTTTTTGTATGCATATATGCATAATTTTTGAACATGTTGTTTGCACATGTATAACTCGGGGAGAATCTACTGCCAGAAAATTCCCAGTAGAACTGGTTCCCTGGCCTAAATGCACTATTATAAAAAGTTAACATTTTTGGACCTAATTTTCAGGTTACCTACTAATGGATATCAGTGATCTGCAGAATGAAACCTGTAGAGCTAAGAGATATCTTTAATGTTTGCAAGAATGGGTAAACTCGCACTGCTATGGTGAGCCACAAATGAAGCCTTCGAGATTTTGAATAATAAACTTAATGACTTACCTATAAAATTTATACATAAGTCGGTCAAGGTTTATTTAGTTAGATCAGTCATCATTCAGGAAGAGGTAGGCATCTGTTGTCTGCTTATAATGTAACTGCAGTACGCACAAAAGTCCGAGGTCATTCAGAGATTTGTCTGCAATTGATCTGTAAATAAATCTTTAATCAACGTCAATTTAAATGACAACTGATACCACCTAACTTATATTGCTAAATGTTTTATTTTTATAGATCGCTTGCCAGCATGTTTCTTGAATACAAGAGTTATACAATTGCTCTTGTGACCTTCTAGGGTTCTTAGAAAAATATTCCCAGAACTGATACGTTTCATATTGTCTATCTATTGACACAAATCTGGTCAATCATAGACTGGTTTATAAATCGGAAAAATGCACCACAAGCACTTTTAGCATCATTTAACAATAAAGACTAAATGCATGAATAGTAGACTTCAGATTGCATTATTTTAAGTATCAACGGTGAATGACCATATTATGATTACGACAAATCACTAAGTGTCATAATAATGGTCCACTGATTATAGTCAAGGCACTATTGGATACATATCACTAATCATGTTTATAATATCAGTAACAATGATGTACAGGAATACAGTAAGACTGAGGTAATGCTCCTCAGTTGAATTTAGCAGTTGCCCCGAAGGCAAAAACCATTTCTGGTAAAGCCAATGATTTCTGAATAAAAGAGAAATAATGCGGCTTAGCATCAGGGAAAAGCCGTAGTAAAAAATAGATTTATTAATGCATCGTGTCCACAGTATTTAGACCTTGTAATTTACTTGTAATTTTTGTGAGTTAATTCCTCAGGGGATGAGGGAACAGTCTTCCAGATTTTGGAAAAATTACCATCCATTTTCTGCTAGGCTGGAGTTAGGAAATTGGGCAGAAAACTGGGTTTTGGCTAGATTTCCACCAATCTAAAGTATCCACCCTATGTTTATTTGGATGAAAAAAAGATTTACGTGTACTATTGCAATTCAGCTCTTTATTAGGGAATGGTTCCAATCCGGTCTAATCAGGAATCGCCTGGCCTCCGCAACTAAAGCCTTCTAACACTTGCTCAATTCACACTAGGTTTAGATACCTCACTGCAAAAGAGACAAAAACATTTCTTTGAAATATAACATTAGATTTAGAAAAGCATGCTTTATGCAATTATTTTTCACTAATAACAACCCTTGCATTCGTTGCTGAGTGTCTAAGTCTTGTTACAACTATTGAGATTGGAAAGATAGTTTTGGTCTCCTTATCTGAGGAAGGTTATACTTGCCTTGGAGACGTTGCAACAAAGGTTCACTAGATTGATTCCTGGGATGAGAGGGTTGTCCTATGAGGAGAGATTGTGTAGATTGGGCCTATACTCTCTGGAGTTTAGAAGAATGAGAGGTGATCTCATTGAAAAATACAAGATTCTGAGGGGGATTGACAAGGTAGATGCTGAGAGGTTGTTTCCCCTGGCTGGAGTGCCTAGAACTAGGGGGCATAGTCTCAGGATAAGGGGTCGGCCATTTGAGGCTGAGATGAGGAGGAATTTCTTCACTCAGAGGGTTGTGAATCTTAGGAATTCTCTACTCCAAAGGGCTGTGAATACTGAATTATTGAGTATATTCAAGGCTGAGATAGACAGATTTTTAGACTTTAGGGAAATCAAGGGATATGGAGATCGGCTGGGAAAGTGGCGTTGAGGTCGAAGATCAGCCATGATCTTATTGAATGGCAGAGCAGGCTCAAGGGGCCATATGGCCTACTCCTGCTATTAATTCTGATGTTCTTATGTTCTTAAAGATGATTCCAGAAACAAGTCAAATTTTACATGTTAGGTAACACTGCCAATGTAAGACTCGTGCCACTTTCACATGAAATAGTAAGGAAAAACCAAAAATGGCAGTAAAAAGGGTACATGACAAGACATGATTGATAGAAAACTTTTTTCCAAAAACACAGAAAACTTATTCAGTAACTAAGATCTGTATTATCAGCTGAAAATTAAATGAAGTTATTTTAATTTGATGACTTTTAACGAGTAGACTGCCAACTAGTCCAGGAAAATGCAGTTTCCCTGGCCGAACCTTTTTGAACATTTCGCTGATATATTACACTACAGTAGTAAAACATTATATTTTAGTAATAAAGCTACTCAGATCGTAAGATTAGCATTATTGCTGTAATGACTTCAAGATACAAAAGTATACACCTGAAATACTAGATTAAATAAAAAATTAAATAATTAAGCGTTTTATTTCTGCTTGCCCATCCTCCTTTTGTCCGTTCCCTTCTTCTTTTCCATTTTCTTTTCCCTTTTTATCTTTGACTTTTTTCTACCGTGGAAGGGCTGCTGCAGGATAAATAACTTCTTTGGCAGTTGCAGAATGTAAGATATGGCAGTAAGCAAAAAAGAATGAATATCCACTAGAAATGCCTGAATGTAGTAACATTATTTAAAGTACTAACGTAGTACAGCATAAATTAATGCAATATCAATGTTGAAAATATGGACTCTGTATCTGCCGATCAGATATTGAAAACGATGGGGTCATTTTAACTTTTGGTGATTATGTAAAACGAATGATATTGGATCAGTGGCCCGTTAAACACACCGCCCGATTTTGCTTTTCACTGATGTTAATGGAAAGGAAATTCCAGCGGGGTGTAAAATAGTCGGCTGATCCGATATTACCCATTTTATATCATCGCTGAAAGTTAAAATTACTCCCAATTAATGGACAGCAACATTATAATTCAAAATGCATTGAAGACTCCCATAACAAACTCTGTCTATGGGAAAACCCATTATGAATGTGTGAATATTTGGATGTTGTCGCAGTTACAGGAGGGGCTGTGATAAGGGTTTTCAATATAAAGATGCTTCAGGTTGCAAGTAGGTAGGAGGCATGTAGGAGGTACTGAGCAGGGGAGGCGGTGATGTGATCCTACCAGTGTTGGGAGTGTCCTCCAGTGGAACAGTGGGGAGGATATGTTGGGGAGTGGGAGCAGAGGGGTGGTGAGGCGTGGGATCACTGGCTGTCAACATAGTGAGTGCTGAGGTCTGGGAGGTGTGGAAGTGGTGGGAGAGTGGTTTTGGGTACACTTGGATGATAGTGACAGTGTGTGGGATTACTAGGGAGGTGTGACCATAAAAATAGTTTTTAAGTTGTTTAACCACAGCAGCAGAGCATCAGAATGAGAGGAAAGGACTACCAGTTGAGTTGAGCTGGGTCAGGAATGTGCGAGGTAGAGGAGGGTGTGGGTGGAGGAGAAAAGTCCTCTGGGGGAATGGCAGGTGGAACTGGCAGCTTGGGCCCTGGGACAGCTGGAGAGGCAGCGGGGCAACCATCAGGCAAAAGGGCTGACTTCACTCAGTCCCACAAGACCATGCGCCTTGAAGAAAGAGCTAGAAGGGCTCATTTGGAGGTAAGCTTTTAAACATAATAGGCAGGCATGACAGAAGTAGCAGGTTGGAAATGAGGTGATGGAAAAGTGTACAGGAAGTGCGCATTATACACACGGGCTTGGAGTTTCCACTCGGTTGTGTTGGCTTTTTTCGGCGTAATCGGCTGAAATTGCCGTAACTGCCGCAAAAGATCACGGAATGTTAAGCGCAAATTACATTCAGCACAACTCGAGTTTCCGCGACCTTCTGCTCTAGTTTAAAAAACATTGTGCTCGAAGCAGATCCACAAAACTGGCCACGCCCACAGGGTGAACTAATCACCATTGGGAGTTTCCGCTAATTGTGCTCATTTGCAGGCCTTTGAGGGGGCTCCAAAAATTAAGATGATACTTTTGAGTGCAAGGACACTAATCGGCACGTTTTAAAAGCTTTTGAATGTAAGTTATTTTTTTTAATTTACTAAGAAACTGGCTACTGTATCCCAATATAACTAGCAAATTGTTCTGTATATTTTTTTTAAGTAATTTCAGTCATTTAAAATCAGGTTACTCACAGGTGGTGGACTAGACACTCTGATTAAAAATGCTTCTTCTTTTGTGATAAACCCATTTTCAGCTATTGTATTAATCAAACTGCATCAAGTTACCACTCTTAAATATATCAAGGAATATTTCTTAAAGCAAATTATTTTTTGTAAAAAAGTACTTTTTAAAATGCTGCCTGATTACGCTGGTTAATGGCAGATTTCGCATTCGACGATGTACAAATGAATTTGAGCGGAAACACGAGAAGCAAAAATACTTTTCAAAACAGGCTCAATTTTGGGCGCAACTTGTGCCCGTTTTGCCGATTGCGTCCAAAGTGAAACTCTACTCAAAATTGTTTAATTATATAAACATATTAATTTCAAGTTCGATAAATGATTACATTGCAGATATCTGATCTTAATAACACTATTTTGATTTTGTTTCTGGCAGATATCAAAGGTCACTGACTGCAGAGCTTGAGGAGGAAACCTCTTTGGAGATCAGCTCCACAGTGTCACTCAATGAAGCTCCACCATTTCTCTGAACATGACATTCATATGTGTAGTGCTGAATAGTGATGAGAACTGTTGGACTGTTAATCATTTGTGCATCATATCAATCAGAGAGACGTTGGTCTGGGTTTTGCGTTAATAATAACGGTGAGGCTAACAGCAGTTGGTAGGAGATGGCTTTTGAAGATGCATTCACTGACCTTGACCAGTGGTCTGAGGTCATGAAGCTTCTTTGGGCACTGGAGCCAGGTGGTGGGGGGGGGGGCGACACTGCTGGCAGTGATGGCCTTAATGATGTGGTCCCACATCGTTCTTTCTGGAGGGCCTCATGGCTCCTGTGGGTTGACACCCTGCACAAAGCTGGAGTGCTGCATGTAAGACCCTCGATGCCCCTTAGCTGGCTTGCTGAGCCATGTGTGTTAGTGCTGAGGCAGTTTTCCCATTTGTTGAGGTTGGGAAGTAATTCAGCTTTAACAGCTAAATATTCACATTTGGAACTTCTTTTAAATATTGAATAGTTCTTAAAAGGCAGAAAGGGCTGAAAAATGTATTGATTCACTGCATTTTATTTTGTATTGCTTCAGTGTGCATGGCCCCTTTAATTCTCAGACCTCTTCATTACCCACAATTCCCTGTGAGCTCCACAGCTTCGCTCACAGAGGCTGTGGGAAGCTGCAATGCCGGACCTGGACACAAACTTTGTCCCGGCTCCCTCCAGCAATGCCACCAGGACGGCGTTGCACGGAAGGTGAGCTCTGCGCCACCTATCTCCATGCCCCCCAGACTAATTTCACTCGGTTAGCGTTGCGGCCATTTCCAGCGGCCATTAACTGCAGTTGCTGGTGACACTGATCCCCTGTAGAGGACGCCGCGCTGGATCAGACGGCAGATTAAAGCAAGTCTCCGCTCGAAAGCCTGCAAAAACGCTGTGGCCAGCTGTCAGCGGAGTGAATGGTGAGCACCGTTCCTTTGCCACTGATCGCAAAGTCCGAGCCATTAGGATTTGACAACCAGGTCCTACAATGTTGCAAACTGTTCTGAAATGCACTCACATTTCTGCATACATAGCTAAACCTTTGTTGCATAGTATCTACAAGGAGATCTAAACTCTGACACATGAGGCAAAATTATTCTTCCTGCCTGCTATGGGACTGTAGTGGGGAAAATGAAGGGAGAGCATCTATGAAATCTGACAAAGGTTTAGAGGCAGCTTTCGGCACTCACTAAACCCATGGCTGCAGGTCATTCTGTATTTTAAATTGGATATTTGTCATGAATCAGGTCAAAGCACTGTTTTCATGTACTCTTGGAGAGGAGTCAGAATTTGGCAGTTTACACCAGCTTAATCAATTTACCATGGGGCTCCTTTTGATCAGTGTGGAGCCAAAGAAGTTTAACTCAGGCCAGGCATCAAAGTAAATTAGTTTGCAACATTTGGAAGGAATTTTTTCACCATTTACTGAAGGTTACTTACAGCTTTTGTATATAAAGATTTTCTCTCCTGTATCCGGAAGAAAGATTTTCAGTGGATTTTTAATACTGAATGTTATGAAAGTAAACTAAATCACAAATTATTTATTAATTCCTATTGCTCTCTGAATGATTTAAAAATGTAATCCTCTCCTTTATTTATTTATCTTTTTATTAAAGGATTATTTGGAGTAGCTGTAGAATTAAAGCCAATCTATGTTTTCATCATGAGTACAAAACGATGTTTGAAGATTTGCTCAAACTGTTTTGGGGAATTTCAATAGCACAACATGTAAACAGTCATCAAAGTCAATTTTTTCATATGCTAATTGGTAGGAAGTGAAGGTTACAAATACAAATGGAAATTTCAAGCTACAGAGCAAACAAGTAGGGTATAATAAATGCACAAGTGTTACTTACATGACCGATCATTATAAGAAAGAAAGGCTTGCATTTATATAGCACATACATACACACATATAATACAAAAGAAGGAAAGGAAAAATCCATCTGGTCCATCAAGCCCACTCCATCCAGACATGGTGCAGCCACTGATCTACCCCTAGTTAGGCAGAGGCAAAAGAGCAGTAAAAAACCTGCGGGCAATTTAGGATAAACTCTGGGAAAATCCCCTCCGACTCCATAAAGCAATTAAGCAAAGCTCCAGTGAAATGTGGTAACCCATAAATCCGTTTAATTCCAGTTAACCTGCACCTACTCTGTATAACTAGAAATGCCCCATTCTATCCAGCTCCTTTTTGAAGGACTGCAGGGAACCGATACCCACTGCCTGCTTTGATAATCTGTTTGAGATGGTGTTGAGTCTCTGTGAAAAGGAATGCTTTAGCCTAACTTGTTGTCTAATGGTTTTAAATGCACGCTTCCTAGACCTACCATCCCTATCCATCTCAAATAACCTATCCAACTGGACAGAATCTAATATCTTCATCAGTTTAAAAACCTCAGTCATAATGCCTTTAAGCTTGCATTTTTCTAAAGAAAATAGCCTCAACTACTTTAGCCTATCTTGATAACTACGAGCCCTAAGACTGAGAATAATTCTACTCACCTTCCTCTGTACCTTCTCCAGGGCTTTGTCATCCCCTGCCATATGTGGGGATCAAAACTGGGGACCAAATACTTCCAAGTTCAGTCATACCAAATCCTTGTACGGCCTTAAGTATAACATTCTTATATTGTATTGTCCTAGCAATACAACCTAAAACCCTATTTGCCTTCCCAGCGGCCTTGTCACGCTGCTTTGAGGACCCTTCATGATTTATCAACTATGACTCCCAGGCCTCTCTCTTGGTCCATATTCTTTAATGGGTACCTTTGCAAGATGTAAAGAAATGTCATGTTGTCTCATATCTATCAGAAACTTCACAAAGCACTTTATACACAATGAATTACTTTGTACTGCAGAGACTGCTTTTATGCAGGCAAATTATCAGAGCCTTTGAAAGGTACTTATCAGTATTTTTTCAAAGAAAGTGTGATTTATTTAGTCTAACTTTTTTACTTTTCCAAGTATTATAGTAACGAATAGATTTCCTCCTGTAATAAATTAGAATAACATTATTAATCATAAAGTACAACATGTGAAGTAACTGGAAAAATTTGAATATCTTTAAATTAAATCTGGTGCAGTTTCATGGGTACCAACAATCCTCCAGTACAATGACTTGGGAGGCAGAGCGGAAAGAGGTGAGATGAGTAGGGGCCCCCTTTTGGATAACCTTCCTGGGATTCCCCAAATCCTAAGGTCAGCTATTTTAAAAGAACCATCTGTGTGATACGTGGACAATCCGAGACTGATCACAAGGTGCAAAGGACAAGACACAGAGGAGAAAACTGAGTAATTTACCTTACTCAATTGCCCCTCTCTTCACACAGAACCTTCAATAAAAGCTTACTAGTGTCTACTGTTGGAATAGTCCCTCCGAAAATAGCTGAAACCACATACCAAGAAGTCTGCATGGAGATGATTCAGTGGTGAGGCTGCCCAGTCGTGAGTACTGCTCATTGACAAATGATGACTCATCCCTGCAGACCAAATAACAATCTCACTCACAGCAAGAATATCAGAACACTTTTGCTCATCATACTAGAACATGCCACTATCTAAAAGTTAGAAAATAGTTGGCTTCATCTCAAATCCCAGTTTGAACAGTTTCTTGGCAAATATTATTCCTCTAGTCACAGCTTCTGTTTTTTTTGCATTATAAGAATCTCACCAGCAAGACTGGAGTAGATAACATCACACTGATCCGAATGTTAATTAATTAGACAGGGCATTTTCTTTGTCCTGTGGTCCGACAGTCCTTACAGTTCTGATCTCTGTGAACTAATTCTCCGAAAGTTGGATCTGTTGGCTGGAGTTTGTTTTAACTTCAAATTCCTAAATATCATTTATAGTTAATAGTGAAAAAATGTCAAAGCAGCCCCAGCCATCAGCTTAAGTGAGGAGAGTCATCTCCAGTCAATGTTGTTACCAGGTTGAGCTGTAAAGTAGTCACTCTGTAGTAGCAAATTATATTAATGAGACCCTTTCTTGTTGAAGCTGAAACAAGCACACAGCTAGACAGAATGCAGAATACATTGCTTCCTTTGGGGTGGACAAGAACAATGTAAAAGAGCCTGGGCTGGTGATTCATTTGAGGTTTCCATTTTGGATAGACAATAAATAGTTTGATTTTTTTTTACATACCATATTAGTGCAGGTTTCTTATGACAAAGAGAAGATTGATTTTATCATGAGTTCATAAACCCTTCTCTGCAAAACAAAGATAAATATTTTTTCCCCATTTTCCTTCAGAATGTATTTGGTCAGATTTTTTTGATAATTACTGATCTTTACTTTGTGAACACTTTAACATTATCAATATTCCTGCGGTTGCTTCCTGTTATGGATCCACTTAGATGCAGTTGACTTCTCATTTTAATGGTTTGTTCCTTAAAGAGGTTATTGATTATCTACACCAAGTAAGACTAGAATGCAGTATCTTTATTTTCCAACACATGCACTGCTATCCAAGTTTGATCATAAGATAAGAACCTGTCTGCACAATCAAACATTCCAACCACTAAAACTAGCTTGAGCTCCAGACCCACGAGTAACAACCATTGATGTTGAGTCCTGTTTCCTGGCTAACTTTACCAGTCTCACTGATTACATAGGATATATGGCACAGAAACAGGCCATTCAGCCCAACCATTCCTTGCCGGCGTTTATGCTCCACTCGAGCCTCCTCCCATCTTTCTTATCGAACTCTATCAGCATAACCCTCTATTCCCTTCTCCCTCATATGCTTATCTAGCCTCCTCTTAAATGCATCTATACTATTCGCTTCAACCATTCCCTGTGGTAGCGAGTTCCACATTCTCACCACTCTCTGGGTAAAAAAGTTTCTTCTGAATTCCCTATTGGATTTCTTGATGACTATCTTATATTGATGGCCTCTAGTTATGCTCTTCCCCACAAGTGGAAACATTCTCCCTGTATCTATGCTATCAAAACTTTTCATAATTTTAAAGACCTCTATTAGGTCACCCCTCAGCCTTCTCTTTTCAAGAGAAAAGAGACCCTGCCTGTTCATCCCTTCCTGATATGTATACCCTCACATTTCTGGTATCATTCGTGTAAATCTTTTTTGCACCCTCTCCAGTGCCTCTATATCCTTTTTATAATATGGTGACCAGAATTGTACGCAGTGCTCCAAGTGTGGTCTAACCAAGGTTCAATACAGGTTTAGCATAACTTCACTAGTTTAGCATAACTTCACAACTGACTTGCGCAACTCCTGTTGCATCAACATCTGAACTAATGTTTGTGCTCCACAAAACCAGCTAAACTATTGCAAATAAAAACAGAGCATGCTGGAAATAATCAGCAAGTCAGGCAGCATCTGTGGAGAGAGAAACAGAGTTAATGGGCTGGATTTTCTCAATGGAGACAAGTTGGAGGTGGGACTGCTGCTTGTCGTGTCAATATCCCGCCTCCATCATCGTCTGACCAACCAGAGGGATTTTCCCCGATTGACCTTGTTAAGCCCGCCCTGCGGGCTCAGCAGGCCAATTAGGGAGGAAGTCACTGACAGAGCATGTCAACGTCAGACGTGCTATCTGTCAAGACTTCTTGAAAGAAGAAATGTCAACGTTTGACAGCTCTGTGAAGCTGTCAAACACTGACATTCGCTGTAGTTTGATGAGCCCTTGTGTTCAGGACTCATCAAACCTTTCAACTTTGTCGATTTCAGATGGCTGTTGGTTCAGAGGATCCAACAGCCAGTCTGTGTAATCGACAAGGAGGATGTCAGGGTCTCCCGATCCAGGGTGGATGAAGGCTGTAGAAAGAAAACAAGGTAAGTGAACATTTTTTAGCACTTATCACTCACCTTCCATACTTACCACTCCACACTTGCACCCATCACTCACCTCTAGATCTTACTTCCAGGTGCCTCCGACCCCTGCAGACCTCCTTCATGTATCCTCCAACCCGGCGGGGTTCTCTGAGGTCAGGAAGCCTTCACCTGTGAAGGTAAAATGGCACTAATCCTTTTTCCTGCCTGTTAACTACCTGTTAATAGGCAATTAAAAGGATTTAATGCCTTTCCCACCTCCTGGAGACGGGACCCGAAGCAGCACATCTTCCCGCCTCCTGGCAAAAGGGCACGGAGGCGGGATGGGGGTGGGTTTGCCATCCGCCCCCACTTTCTGCTACTTTACCGGCTGTCTCGCCTCCATACCCGCCTCCTCGGGGCTTGGAAAATCCAGCTCATGGTTTCAAATTGATGACCTTTCATCAGAACTGGATAAAGTTAGAGATGTAACAGGTTTTAAGCAAGTGTGGGGCAGGGAATTTGTGGGGGGAAGGAGAGGAAAGAACAAAAGGGAAGGTCTGTGATAGGGTGGAAGGCAAATAAATGACAAAAGGGATGGTGGTGCACGGCAAAAGGGGGTGGTGATGGGACAAGTAAAGAAACAAAAGATGAGTCTAGAGGAGCTGTAAATGGCAATAGCAGAATCATTACCAACAGCTGTTGTCCAAAAGAATGGGAGCAGTGTTATGATCTGAAATTGTTGAACTCGATGTTGAGTCCGGAAGGCTGTAAAGTGCCTAATCGAAAGATGAGGTGGTGTTTCTCGAGCTTCTGTTGAGCTTCATTAGAACTGCGTAGGAGGCGAAGGACAGAGAGGTCAGAGTGGGAGTTGGGCGGAGAATTAAAATGCCCTCATCCCTGCCTCTGTACTTGCTTGAAACCTATTATACCACTACCTTTTTCCAGTTCTGATGAAAAGTCTTTGGGGAAAAATTCGGTTGATTTCCGCCTCCCGTTAGAGGGCGCTAACGGGGCACAAAGCAACTAGCACCTGGGCGAGGTGCCGCCAACGCCTCCCGCGAAATTTAGCAGTGGCAGTAACCATTAGCCATCGTCATGTGCAGCACCCCACTCGCGCCCCGGCTGCGATCTTCGGTAGTGCCCCCTGACTTACCGGCGGACGCTATGTCCGACAGGGTCAGCGGGGCCTACCTGCGGTCGGGGCAGTGCAAATTAAAGGGGAGGTGCTGGGCGGCCATTTTTGTTGCTCTCCGCCTGCCAGCACCTGCCCCCGTTGCTGTCCCCAGCCTTCTGTGCAGCCCCACCGCGGGGTGCCGGCTGTGCTCCGTGAGCCCGGCACTTCTCTTGAGTACTCTTGAGGGCACGCCGATCCCTGGTGGCCCAGCTGAGCCCTGGGTCGCGTTGCGCTCAGTCCCTCCCCTTTAATAAGGGGAGGAAGGCCTGCAGTACCGCGGCGCGACGTGCCGCAGAGCATGGCACTGCGGGACGTAGCGCTGTGATATTCACTCGCTGCGCCCCAAGAGGGAGGCGGGGCGCTTCCAGTAGCACCCCGCCTCCCTCTTGGGGTGCTACCAGTGAATTTCGGGTGCGGGGGCACTAATTTTTTGGGGGCGCTAAAAGTAGTTAGCGCCCCAAAGGGGGCGTGACCCAATTTTTCCCCTATTGACTTGAAACGTTGGGCTCAATTTTACTAATGGAGGCGGGTTGAGGGCTGGCTTCCTGGTGGGCGGGTTTCGGACCCACTGTCGGTTTCAGCCGCTCCCGGTGTCCCATTTTGCCATAATTGTTTCAATTAGTCCCATCGTGCGCGCTGCCTGCTGCATTGCTTGGGAGCGGGTCTGTTGGTCTGCACTGATGAGGTCATTGCTGCACTTGTTTTTAAGGGCTCCATGTAGCCTCAGCCTCTCATTTCTCATTACTGCTGCATCTTGAATAGGCCAAGGTGACCATGAGTGCTGCCAAAGCCAAGGCTGCTCCCCGATTCACTGAGGAGTCCCTGCAAACTCTTGTACAGGGAGTAAGAGGACGCAGGGAGATTCTGTTCTCTCCCGATAGCCGGAGGAAGCCTCCTCAGCAGACAAAGGCTGCCTGGCTGGAGATTGCTGAGGAGGTAAGCGCAAGGTCGCTATGTACACGCACCTGGCTGCAGTGCCAAAA
Organism: Squalus acanthias; assembly: GCA_030390025.1. NCBI lineage: Eukaryota > Metazoa > Chordata > Chondrichthyes > Squaliformes > Squalidae > Squalus > Squalus acanthias. The sequence continues at coordinate 67,991,733 of CM059433.1, read as the reverse complement.
ACGCTTCAATGATCTTGTGCGAACATCAAAAGTGAGTATCACATCACACTTACCTTCAAGCTGCTTCCCTTCTCTTCTCATCACCAGCACTCTGCATTGTCAGCCTGCTCCTCCACATCCCACCTTACCCTTACGTCCCTTGCACCCTTACCTCTCTATCTCTCTCTCTGTACTGAATCACTTCATTATTCTACTATGCAGCCCTCACACTCGCTCTCACTGTATGCAATGACAACTAACAACGCACAGGGAGGCAGCTTCCTCTTGCCACCTCACTCCATCTTGGTCTCCCTCTAAGCTTCTAGGTTTTGGATTCTTCACACTCACTCCATCACTCTCGCTGAAACTCCACTTGTGTCCCTCCTTGCAGGAAAAGCTAGCCGACATTAAGAGGGAGAGAGCAAAGACAGGAGGAGGCACACCATCCCTGGCCACATTAACCAACGCTGAGGAGGCTGCTCACGACATCGTGGGAGGTGGCGAGGAGCTGGAAGTGGGAGAAGGAGAGACGGGTGCATTTGAGGAAGCTGGTGACAGAATGCATTTTCATCCCTCGCATTTACAATTCATGATTGACTGCAATGGCATATGATGCTCATAGAGATATACTTCTGATCATCTGCACAAAAGGATTTGTCTGCTACCTGAAAATCTGATGTCTAACTCATGCCTTTACTCTCTCACAGGACCATCGAGAGCCCCCTCCCCACTGTCCAGGAGGAAGAGTCGGATGACTCCTCAGAGGAACCAAGGCCTCTGAGGGAGCAGCGTCACCAGGACTCAGCGCACCCAGCACCAGCGCAGCAACGCACATCTCGGTGGGGCCTTCGTGACATAGAGTAGGGTTGTCACCTGATGTATCACAGCTCACAAGTGAGCATGAGCAGATGGTGGAGACAGCGACAGCAGTGGAGAGTCCTCATCGGAGGTCGCAGGACTCTCCTAGCTCTGCTCAGCTGCATGTAGACGCTGTGCCTCTAGGGCCATCCAGAAAGAGAGCGGTGCTGGAACTCCAGGAACAAGTGCAGGAGTTTCTGACAGGGTTTGCATCCAGGGTAACTGTGAGTGTGCAGAGAATGGAGGAGTCCATCTCAAACATGAGCACTGACTTTGTGGAGGCAATGGCGCATGACCGTTCCGCCATGGAGAGGTTGGCAACCGCCATGGAGGGCATAAATCGCCAGACGAACGAAAACATGGTGACTCTTCAAAATAGGTTGTCTGCAATGGAGGAGAGATGGGCATCTATTGAGGAGAGACACCAGAGCTTCATGGACGTCCTTGTTATGAGGACTGCCAGTACAGAGATGGGTCCTCATGGTCCTCCTGATGTGCAGCAAGGTGCTCTCCAGCCACTTGCTAGCTCTGAAGTGCGGCTGACCCATGAGAGGGATGTTGGTGGCAGGCAACAAGGAAGTGTGGGCTCCTCTCCAAGCGCTCACACGACCATGCCACTGTGGAGCCCTCGGTCCCCCAGATTCCACACCAAACTGAGATGACCGTCTCAGTCCCTGCACAGCCGCAGCAAGAGCAGACTCCCAGGCTCCCAAACCCAGAGGACACCCGCCAAAGGTGTCTAGGCAGGCGCAGCATCAAAGTGAGCAAGGGGCCTCTACATCTGCTGAAGCCACAGGGGAAGCAACACGTAGAAGCACGCGTAAGAGGAAGTTAACACACAAATAGTCACAAGGGTAGTCACTTGGGTGTTTTATTGTGCTTTTAATTGTCGAGTGTCTTCCTTTTGTGATGTCATTAAACAAAAGTGATGGCAAGCAGTTGAGGTTCTGGTCTATGTGTTCTGGGAAATAAAAGTTGCACAGTGAGGGCTCAGGGCTAATTGCATTTATAATGATGGTGGTGACAGTGATCGGAAAGCACCATTTATTGGACAGATGATGTATGGTGTGTTAAGAATCTTGACCTTATCGTCATCTCCATCTGCCAGCCACCTGTGGTTGAAGCGTAAGCTCATGTGAATCTGGCAATGTCTGAGTGTATCTCTTGCCTGACGGCCATCAATGTGGTCGCCTGCTGCTGGATTGGCCACATCCGGCCCCGCAAGGCGTCACTCCCCGTCCTCCTACTCATCCTCCTCCTCGTCCTCTTCATCTTCCTCCAAGGAGGCTGTGTGCTGAGCCACTTGTTCATCCGGCAGCACTAAGCCGCGCTGCTCTTCCTCCAAATCTGACGACCAGGATAAGAGGATGTAAATGGTTCCCATCCCATTGTTATAGATTCCAGTTGAGACAAGAAGCTTGCAAGCGCACACTCAAAGTGGCCTAAAATTATTCCCAATCAGTTCAAACAGCAGATGTGTGTCAGCTTGACCAGTCACAAGGTCAGTAGATTTGCAAAATCTTATTCCAAACCTCCAACAACAAAGTTGTTGCATTTGAATGCCAGCCATGTTACAGGAGCGCTTTTAAAGTTCTGCACCAATAATGACTACAGATCATGTCCTCCACCAACTCGTCTCCTTGCAGCAGGACTGTTTCTGAAATGACGGGAAACAGGAGCCAGAGGCACGAAAATGGGAAACCTCCATCAAAATAGGATTATCAAGGCAGTTAACAGGCTCTTAACTACCTGTCCCACCGGTTGGAGTCGGGTCAGTTTGGGAGCAGCTGAACAGACACTCACGAAAATCGCGTGGGGGCGGGATGGAGGCGGGTTGGGTGTCTGAAGCCATTTTTTCAGATTTTAGCACCTGACACGCCTCCAAACCCGCCTCCTCGGGGCTGTTAAAATCGAGCCCGTTAACTCTGTTTCTCTCTCCACAGATGCTGCCTGACCTGAGTATATCTAGCATTTTCTGTTTGTATTACTATAGACCCGCAAATAGTCAAAGGGAGATAGAAGAGCAAATAGATAGGCAAATTTCTGAGAAGTGCAAAAACAATAGGGCAGTAATAGGGGATTGCAACTACCCTAACATTTACTGGGACAGAATCAGTGTAAAAGGTATAGAGGGTGCAGAATTCTTAAAATGCTTTCAAGAGAACTTGTTTAGCCAGTACGTAGCAAGCCCAACAAGAGAGGGGGTGGTTCAGGACTTAGTTTTAGGGAATGAAGCTGGGCGGGTGGAAGGGGTATCAGTGGGAGAACATTTTGGTGGTAGTGATCATAATTTAGTTAGATTTAGCATAGTTATGGAAAAGGACAAAGGTAGACCAGGAGTAAAAGTTCTCGATTGAGGAAAAGCCAATTTTACTAAGCTGAGATGTGATTTAGCAAAGATGGACTGGAAACAACTACTTTAAGGTAAATCAGTGGCAGAGCAGTGGTGGGCATTCAAAGAGGAGATAGTGAGGATTCAGAGCAAATATGTTCCCCCAAAGAAAAAGGGTGGGACTCCCAACCTAGAGCCCCCTGGAGGTCAAGGAGCATACAGGGTAGGATAAGGTAAAAAAAAGGAAGCTAATGTCAGATACCGAGAGCTCAATACTGCAGAAAGCCTAGAGGAGTATGGAAAGTCCAGGAGAGAAATTAAAAAGGAAATTAGGAAAACAAAGAGAGGGCACAAAATAATATTGGCGAGTAAAATCACAGAAAACCCAAAGATGTTTTATAAATATATAAAGAGCAAGAGGATAACTAAAGAAAGAGTAGGGCCCATTAGAGACCAAAAAGGAAGCTTGTGTGTGGAGGCGGAAGACGTAGGTATGGATCTTAATGAATACTTTGTGTCTGTCTTCACCAAAGAGAGCGACGATACAGACATTGAAGTTAAGGAGGAGGAGTGTGAAATATTAGATAAGATGGTGAGAGAGGAAGTACAGTATTAAGGGATTTAGCATCTTTGAAAGTAGATAAATCGCCAGGCCTGGATGAAATGTATCCCAGGTTGTTAAGGGAAGCAAGGGAGGAAATAGTGGAGGCTTTGACCATCATTTTCCCATCCTCTCTGGCTACAGGTGTGGTGCGGAGGACTGGAGGACTGCTAACGTTGTACCGTTGTGAGCCTCCTTCTTGAACCGCTGCAATCCTTGTGGTGAAGGTTCTCCCACAGCGCTGTTAGGGAGCAAGTTACAGGATTTTGACCCAGCGACGATGAAGGAATGGCGATATATTTCCAAGTCAGGATGGTGTGTAACTTGGAGGGGAACTTACAAGTGATGGTGTTCCCATGTTCCTGCTGCCCTTGTCCTTCTAGGTGGTAGAGGTCGCGGGTTTGGGAGGTGCTGCCAAAGAAGTCTTGGTGAGTTGCTGCAGTGCATCTTGTAGATGGTACACACTGTAGCCACGGTGCGCCGGTGGTGGAGGGAGTGTATGTTTAAGGTAGTGGATGGGGTGCCAATCAAGTGGGCTGCTTTGTCCTGGATGGTGTCGAGCTTCTTGAGTGTTGTTGGAGCTGCACTCATCCAGGCAAGTGGAGAGTATTCCATCACACTCCTGACTTGTGCCTTGTAGATGGTGGAAAGGTTTTGGGGAGTCAGGAGGTGAGACACTTGCTGCAGAATACCCAACCTCTGACCTGCTCTTGTAGCCACAGTATTTATGTGGCTGGTCCAGTTAAGTTTCTGGTCAATGGTGACCCCCAGGATGTTGTTCATAGGGGATTCGGCAATGGTAGTGCCATTGAATATTAAAGGGCGGTGGTTAGACTCTCGCTTGTTGGAGATAGTCATTGCCTGGCACTTGTGTGACGCGAGTGTTACCTGCCACTTATCAGCCCAAGCCTAAATGTCATCCAGGTCTTGCTGCATTCGGGCATGGACTGCTTCATTATCTGAGGAGTTGCGAATGGAACTGAACACTGTGCAATCATCAGCAAACATCCTCACTTCTGGGTGGTAGAGGCAGATACGCTCATCACAAAGTACTTGGATATGCACTTGAAAGTGCTGTAACCTACAAGGCTATGGACCAAGAGCTGGAAAGTTAGGATTATGCTAAATTGCTTTTTTCACCAGTACAGACACGATGGGTTAAATGGCCTCCTTCTGTGCCCTAAATTTCTATGATTCCATGGGGGAGAAATTCGATATCACAATTATCGGCCGGGTGCAAAGTTTAGCGCCTGGCGCTAATTATTGCCTCCGACTGCAAATTTGGCTTTTATCGCCCCTGGAGTTGATTGGAGCGCTAAATCAGGCGCTTCGCACCTGTCTTAAGGCGCAAAGGCCGAGGAGCGAGGCGCTAACTCAGAGCGCGGGCGAAGCGCATGTGATGTCAGTTAGCAATGGAACACAGACACACTGGCGCCGCCAGTTCTTAAAGGGAAGGGTCGATCTTGCTCTCCAGCCACACGCTGCTCATTGCAGCCTTGAATCTCATCGTGGACAGACCTGTGCCTAAATTTTCCAGCCAAGGACTATGGAGAGGGTGAGAGAACAAGCTCAGCGCTTCAGCGACCGGGCCTTGGAGGCTCTGGTTGGCGCGGTGGAGCGCAGAAGAGCTATATTGTACCCTGAGAGTGGCAGGAGGCTATTGCCGTGCGACTACAGAAGAGTGTGGAGGGAGGTGGCTCATCACGTCTCCTCCAGGAGCATGGTGCCCAAGACCCATACGCAATGTCGCAAAATGTTCAACGACCTCACTCGGGTCGTCAGGGTGAGTGGCTGTTTTTCAATACCTCTCCATCCCTCCATCTCAAACTCACTCTATGGCCAGAGGGTCTTGAAACCCCAATGCCCAATACTCATCCAAGACCTATGGCCATCTCATAAAACACACACGCACATTCCACACCTTGCATACAGTAAGGGCTATTCAACTATGGGAGGCACATCGGGCAAGACCATGGCTGCATACAGTAAGGGCTATTCAACTATGGGAGGCACATCAGGCAAGACCATGGCTGTAGATTTACTCAGACGCCATCCTTTTTCTTGCAGGCCAAGCTATCTCACAACAGGAGACAGCAGCAACGGACGGGTGGAGGGCCGCCTCAGCTGCAACTCCTCGGCGATCTTGAGGAGCGCGTCCACAGGATTGTGGCAAGCCAGGTGATCGGTCCCGTCGCCCCCGGAGAGGTCGACCCCATTTGGGACAACAATGGTAAGGTCATCAGCTTTCTCTCCTCTCTCATTCCACATGTCCCTCACAACACCAGCCTTTTACACTGTCAATCCAACTTACTAAATCACTCCACTCCTTCCTCCCTTACTGCCCCCCTGTCCTCACGCTAAAGCCACTCTTGTACCTCCCTGCTTTCAGATGGTGATTCACCAGCTGAGGAGACGGGCCCTCAAGCTACCAGTGGGAGCGAAGCTGCAGGCGAGGAGGAAGAGAAAGCCGGAGCCTCAGCGCCACCCTATCCCGAGGAAGTCCATGCCCACACTAGGACCACGTCTTAACATAAGAACATAAGAATTAGGAGCAGGAATAGGCCACTTGGCCCCTTGAGCCTGCTCCGCCATTCAATAAGATCATGGCTGATCTAGGGCTCAAAGCCACTTCCCAGCCCGCTCCCCATAACCTTCACTCCCTTATCTTGCAAAAATTTGTCTATCTCCACTTTAAATGTATTTAATGACCCTGCCTCCACAGCTCTCTGGGGCAGAGAATTCCACAAATTTACGACCCTCTGAGAGAAGAAGTTCCTCCTCATCTCAGTTCTAAAAGGGTGACCCTTTATTCTGAGACTATGCCCCCGAGTTCTAGATTTCCCCATGAGGGGAAACATCCTCTCTGCATCTACTCTGTCGCGCCCCCTCAGTATCTTATATGTTTCGATAAGATCACCTCTCATTCTTTTAAATTCCAATGAGTATAGGCCCAGCCTGCTCAACCTTTCCTCATAAGTCAAACCCCTCATCTCTGGAATTAACATAGTGAATCGTCTCTGAACTGCCTCCAATGCAAGTATATCCTTCCTTAAATAAGGAGACCAAAACTGTACGCAGTACTCAAGGTGTGGTCTCACCAATACCTTGTACAGTTGTAGCAGGACTTCCCTGCTTTTATACTCCAACCCCCTTGAAATAAAGGCCAACATTTCATTTGCCTTTTTGATTACTTGCTGTACCTGCATGCTAACGTTTTGTGTTTCATGCACAAGGACCCCCAGGCCCCTCTGAACTGTAGCAGTTTGTAATCTCTCTCCATTTAAATAATAGTTTGCTTTTTTATTTTTCCTGCCAAAGTGGATAACCTCGCACTTTCCCACATTATACTCCATCTGCCAAATGTTTGCCCACTCACCTAGCCTGTCTATATCCCTTTGCAGATTCTTTGAGTCCTCTGCACAACTTGCTTTCCCACCCATCTTTGTATCATCCACAAACTTGGCTACATTACACTCGATCCCTTCATCCAAGTCATTAATGTAGATTGTAAATAGTTGGGGCCCCAGCACCGATCCTTGTGGCACCCCACTAGTTACCGTTTGCCAACCAGAAAATGACCCATTTATCCCGACTCTCTGCTTTCTGTTAGTTAGCCAATTCTCTATCCATGCTAATATATTACCCCCAACTCCGAGAGCTCTTATCTTATGCAGTAACCTTTTATGTGGCACCTTATCGAATGCCTTCTGGAAATCTAAATACACCACATCCACTGGCTCACCCTTGTCCACCCTACTTGTTACATCCTCAAAGAACTCCAGCAAATTTGTTAAATATGATTTCCCTTTCCTAAAACCATGCTGACTCTGTTTGACTGCAGTATGTTTTTCTAAATGCCCTGCTACTGCTTACTTAATGAAGGACTCCAGCATTTTCCCAACAACAGATGTTAGGCTAACTGGTCTATAGTTTCCTGCTTTCTGTCTCCCTCCTTTCTTAAATAGGGGTGTTACATTAGCGGTTTTCCAATCCGCTGGGACCTCTCCAGAGTCCAGGGAATTTTGGTATATTGCAACCAATGCATCCACTATCTCTGCAGCCACTTCTTTTAAGACCCTGGGATGCAGGCCATCTGGTCCAGGGGACTTGTCGTCTTTTAGTCCCATTATTTTACCGAGTACTATTTCCTTAGTGATAGTGATTGTCTTTAGTTCCCCACTCCCTGTGGCCCCTTGATTATCCATTATTGAGATGTTGTTAGTGTCTTCTACAGTGAAGACAGATGCAAAATATTTGTTCAGAGTCTCTGCCATTTCCCCGTTCCCCATTATTAATTCCCCAGTCTCATCCTCTAAGGGACCAACGTTTACTTTAGCTACACTCTTCCTTTTTATATACCTGTAGAAGCTCTTACTATCTGTTTTAATGTTTCTTGCCAGCTTACTCTCATAATTCATCTTCTCTCTCTTTATTATTTTTTTAGTCATCCTTTGCTGGTTTTTAAAAATTTCCCAATCCTCTGGTCTCCCACCAATCTTGGCAACATTGTATGCCTTCGTTTTCAATTTGATACCATCCTTTACTTACTTAGTTAGCCACGGATGGTGCTCCCTTCTCTTAAAATCTTTCTTTCTCACTGGAATATATTTTTGTTGAGAGTTATGAAATATCTCCTTAAATGTCCGCAACTGAATTTCAACTTTCTTACCCTTTAATTTGTTTTTCCAGTTCACTTCAGCCAGTTCTGCCCTCATGCCATTATAATTGCCTTTGTTTAAGATCAGGACACTGGTTTGAGATACAACTTTCTCACCCTCCAACTGAATTTGAAATTCAACCATGCTATGATCACTCTTTCCTAGAGGGTCCTTTACTATGAGATCATTTATTAATTCTGTCTCATTACATAGTACCAGATCCAAGATAGCCTGCTCCCTGGTTGGTTCCATTACATACTGTTCTAGGAAAACATCCCGTATGCACTCTATGAACTCCTCCTCCAGGCTACCATGGCCAATTTGATTTGTCCAATCAATATGGAGATTAAAATCACCCATGGTTATTACCGTACCTTTTTTACAGGCCTCCATTATTTGTTGATTTATACTCTGCCCAACAGCATTGCTACTGTTCGGGGGCCTGTAGACTACGCCCACCAGAGACTTTTTCCCCTTATTATTTTTTATCTCCACCCAAACCGATTCTACATCTTGATCTTCTGAGCCAATATCACTTCTCACCACTGCACTGATCCCATTCTTTACCAACAAAGCCACCCCACCTCCCTTTCCTTTCTTTCTATCCTTCTGAATTATCATATGCCCTGGAATATTCAGTTCCCAGCCCTGGTCGCCTTGCAACCACATCTCTGTAATGGCAATCAGATCATACCCATTTGTATCTATTTGTGCCGTCAACACATTTATCTTGTTACGAATGCTGCGTGCATTCAGATATAGAGCTTTAACTTTGTCTTTTTACCATTTTTCCTTGTTTTGGCCTTTTTTTCTGTTACACTCTTATTTTTCAACATTCTGTCCCTTCCTGTCACACTCTGGTTATTATTTCCCCCATCTCTAGCCTGCTCTATTGCTTTCTCATTTCTCATTGACTTTTATTTTCCCGCTCACCTGGATCCTCCCCCCCCACTATTTAGTTTAAAGCCCTCTCTACAGCCCCACCCAGCACGGTTCAAGTGAAGCCCGTCCAAACGGAACAGCTCCCTCTTATCCCAGTACTGGTGCCAGTGCCCCACAAATAGAAACCCCGGAGGGGAGCAGGGGGGAAGGGTCTGATGAGGGTGAAGCTCCGGAACCCAGCAGGCTGCAGCAACGCCATGGGGGTAGGGATGCTCAGGGGCCTTCTCCCCAGAGGGAGAGTAGGCCAGCGAGTCCTGCTGCACTGGACGCAGAGGAGGAGCGGCTCATCGCTAAAGTGAACACCCAGGCGGTGGACATGCAACTCAGCTCATGGGTGCAATGGGAAGGTTGCCTGAAAGCATTGATGCACTGGCAAGGAGTGTGGAGCACTACGCTGCAGCACAGGCGGGAAGCCATGCAAATGCTTAGTGCTGCAATTCAGTCACTGGCTCATGCAGTCTCAGATTGAGGCCACACAAGCACTGACTGCTGCCATTGTCGCTGGTTCGGACACATTGCCCCGGGGCTCTCACGGCGCCGCAGCAGGCCAGCAATCTGTGCACCAGCAGATTGCTCCGGATGCTGAAGTGCTGCCCCGTGGGAGTGCCAGTGTGTCGGTCGAGCAGGGAGGTGCTGTCCTCTCTCAAGATGACAGCATTCGTGCTGCCACCACTGTCACTTCCCCATTGTACTTGCCACCACCTGTAGCCCAGACTGCTGCTGCCCATGCAGAGTTGGTGCAGTCTGCAGCCGGGCCCTCCAGGCCCAGAGCTGGTTGAGGGCGTCCTTCAAGGGCATCTGTAGTCTCAGGATCTGACATTCAGCAGCCTTCCACCAGCCTTGCTGCAGCCACTGGGGCCCCATTACGGAGGAGCAGTAGGGTGGGAAGGGGGCAAGTGGGCAAGGGAAGGAGATCACCCTCGAAGGGCAAAAAGTAGGAGATCTGACGAAATGTTGGGAATGTTTTTATGAAAGGCCGAGGTTCGTGTAATAACTTTTGTTTAGTGTTTTGGCCATTATCTCCAGGTCGTGAGAACCAGTTATGTTAATTAATTATTTTTTGTGTTTGTTTCTATTAGTTTGTCATGAATAAATGACACACACAGAGTTTGTAAAATAAAAAAGTTGTATTGAAAATGTACATATTTGGCCTTTGGAATCATTGCTGCCTTGGCCGGCTATAGGTGTTGCGGGTTGCTTTCCATCATGTTGTTCTCCATGCCAGAAGCCATTTCCTGAGTAGGGGCCTAGAAGCGGCTTGTTAGCAGTCTTTGACGGACGGCCCTTGCAGTTTCAACATTGTGGACCTCCCTCCCGTCTTGGTGCTGCTGCTGATCATCCTCCTCCTCTTCCTCCTCCGGTGGTGCACCAAGGCCTAGTGGCATTGGCTGGGTCCTGAGGATTGCAAGGTTATGAAGAATGCAGCACACAACTATAAAGAGGGCGACTCGCTCAGGCGAGTACTGCAGGGCTCCTCCTGAGTGGTCCAGACAGCGGAACTGTTGCTTGAGCACGCCGATCGTCTGCTCAATGATGTTCCTGGTGGTGAGATGGCTCTCATTGTACCGCAGCTCAGCAGGGGTGCTGAGGTTACGGAGCGGAGTCATCAGCCAGGTGCACAGTTGATAACCCTTGTCCCCGAGGAGCCAACCACTTGGCTGATGCGCTGCCTGGAAAAGCTCTGGCACACCAGTCTGGCGCAGGATGAAAGCACTGTGACTGCTGCCAGGATAGCGGGCATTGACAGCGAGTATCAGCTGTCTGTGGTCACAGACCAACTGGACATTTAAGTAGTGGAACCCCTTGCTGTTTCGGAAAACCTCTGCATTCTCCTGCGGTGCCCGCAATGCCACATGTGTGCAGTCAATGGCGCCCTGCACCATGGGGAAGCCCGCTATCCTCGCAAAGCCCAATGCGCGTTCACGCTGTTTGGCCCGGGTCATCAGGAAAGAGATGTACTGGTGTCTCCTTTTATAGAGGGCATTTGTGACCTGCCGGATACAGCAATTGTAGGGTGTTTTTGCGTGCCCCGTGTTTCTATGACTCTCCCTTGAGTTGGCCCGTGCATTAAAAACTCCCCGGTTTGGGTTGTTTCCCTTGGATGGCAGGAGCTTCTGCCAATAGTCCCTGCCTAGCCCGTCGATTAGCGGGTAATCCCACACAGAGAGAGAGACCAAGGCCAGATAGGTCTTCTCCTATGCCTGATGCGCAGAGTCCCCAGTGGGATTACGGTGTAACCCGGCCGTGACCGGATGCCACCTGGTTGGTCTTCCGAATTATACCGCAAACCACCAGCCCCACAACCCCCAAGTTCGGACCCAAGGAGTTACTATGGATAGATTATAATTGACTCAGACGAAATGAAACGGTTCAGGTTGGTCAAAGATCGATTCCTTTTATTACACTCACAAAACGACAACCCCTACTCCTCTCGCTTACAGCATAATGAGTAGGTGACCGTGGACACTAGCTTACAACCTTAGACTAAAATACCCACCGTTGGTTACGCTGAACCAACCCCTTCCCAGAATCTAAGCCTAGATAATGGAAAAACCCTTCTAACTAAACCCCTCTCCCGGTTTGGTCAGAACCCACACTTGGAAGCTTCCTCACACACACACACACACACGTGTTAGCCTGCGTCTTGGACACTTGCAGTTCCTCAGCGACCAAACACGCGGGCGGTCCTGGGGATTTCTAGAGGTGTATGCTGGATATAATTACCAGCCCTTGTCGTTGATTCACGCGGTCCCGGGTCCGTTCGACTTGAGAGACAAAACCGTGCCTAACAGAGGCATGCGATGAGGCCTAGAGAGTTACGTTCAGGCAGTATGGCGAGGCACTCACTTTGGGCGTTCCTGGAGAGTTGACGGACGCCTAGCTACGTGGAGAACCTCGTTCCAGATGGTAGAGAAAAGCAAGCCTGAATCCCCATGTTGTCTCAGTGTCTGCATGGTCTCACCGATGTACCACAACGTATGAACGGACACCGCGCAACAATCGCCAGGCAGGATTGTTACCTCCCAGTCGGGGAACACTTCAGCAGTCAAGGACATTCAGCCTCGGATCTGCGGGTTAGCGTTCTCCAGGGCGGCCTTTGAGACACACGACAACGTAAAATCATCGAGCAGAAATTGATAGCCAAGTTCCGCACCCATGAGGATGGCCTCAACCGGGATCTCGGGTTCATGTCATGCTACAGAACGTGACTCGACATCGTTGTCTGTTTTTCCAGTTTTTAAAAAAAAGTTAAAAGCTTAACTGCAGACGGCAGCATTTGACATGTTGGACCCCCTGTGACCCACCTCATTGTCTTAGCTGTACTCTGATGTGTCTTTGATGTAATGCCTCCCTGACGGATTGTATCTCTGCAGACACATTGTTCTCTGTCTCTATATACTGTGTAATCGATTTGTATTCCCTCACTGTACCTGCACCTGAAGAAGGAGCAGTGCTCCGAAAGCTCGTAATTTCAAATAAAACTGTTGGACTATAACCTGGTGTTGTGCGACTTCTCATTTTTGTCCACCCCAGTCCAACACTGGCATCTCCGCATCATGATACTATAATCAGTTCAAGTCTGCTTTTCATTTCCATATCTATGAGATCTCCTGAGTTGTCCCAAAGAATATATAAATATATATGTGTGTGTGTGTGTATATCCAGCCATCTTTCTTTACTACTCCTGATGTGCCTACAATCAGAGCAAAAATGAAAGGAGAAGACAACATTTAAAATTAAATCACAAAGAAGGAAAAACAGTTCAATTGAAGGATAACAAAATGATAAAGTAAAATAATCAAAGCTGAAAGGAAACAATTAAAGAAGCAAAAGATGAAAGAAGTGGAGGTAATATACAAAACAAAACAATCAGAGTTAAAACCTAATTAAGGAGGAAACAAAAGCATTAAACATAAAAGAAACAAAGATCAAAAACCAATCCGAAGGAGATAAAAAGAATGATAAGAACAAGTTTAGAAAGGAATAACTTTAACAGCAGATTTAAAAAGAAACATGTAAGCTGACTTTAACTTGGCCAAATTGCTGTTAATGAGACACAAACAGCCTCAAAATGGGGTTGGTAGACTTACTGCTTTTTTAACACTGACGTTTCAGCCGCCACCATTTTCAAAGGGTCCTATCAGTGGATGGCCAAAGTGCCTGCCTGTTTCAGGCAGTAGTCCTTTTAGTGCGCAAATTGGGGTCCTATGACCTACATAGGACAGGAGTTGCCAAAACTATTCCCATACTCAGGAGGACTCAATTATTTCAAAAGACTCAAATACAAGAAAAAAATCTTCTCTATCTGTATGATAGAACCCCTATTTAAATAGTGTTATCCCTTGATGCAAGCGGACACCTGGACCGCTCAGTTCGCTCCGGAAATCAAAATGGCGGCGGAGCCAATGGAGGCAGGATCAGGACGATAAGTACTGTTTCTGTCTCTAAACGCCCCATTAGGGCCAGGTGAAAATCAGCCTCCCCTCCCATAAAGCCATGAGATCACTAAAAGTTGTGTGTTGTGATCTTTTACACCTGTGGCACTTGTTAACACCTGGGATAACAGCTGAGGTGTATCGCCCCAATACGGGAGCTTTCAAAGTAAAGTTAAAGGGGGCGATATTGGGTGCCTCTGCACCTCCCGTTAGCACCCTCGGGGGGCGCTAACGGGGCGCAAATAGTTTTGCGACCGGGCGCGGCGCTGACATCGACTCCCGCCATATTCAGTGGGAGTTTTGCGGCGGCGCTACAGCATTGCGCCCTGATCTCCTTCACCTGAAGATTGTGACGTCATCGCCATGCACATCGTCCTGGACCTGAAATTGACTTCCGCCCCCTGCAGCAGCGCCGGTCGAAAACACCAACAGCTGCAGGAGGCGTGCATCGGGCGGCCGGCCGCTTCAGGGCGATGATTAAAGGCGAGGTGGCCAAGGTAAGAAAAAAATACTTACCTTTCTTGTTCCAGTTTTTTTCGTGTGTTCCTGCCCACGATCAATCAGCCCAGCACTCTGCTTGAGTACCAGGCTGATCGTGCGGGATCGCGGCTGCCTTGGTGGTCCAGGTAGGTAATTTTTCTATTGCAGAGCCTGCAGCGATGGCCGTTCCCTTTAAGGGAGGGAAGGAGCCTTTGAACGCGGCAGTGCTGCACGGCCCAGTGTACAGCACTGCTGAAGTCTCCGCCCCGCCTGCTGCTAATTGTGCTCCAAGAAGGAAGTGGAGCGCTTGATTTAGCCTTCCACTTCCTTCTTGGAGCGCAAACGGTGAATTAGCCTGGCGCTAACTTTTCAAACGTTAAAAATTAGTGCCCCAAACGGGGTGATAGTGAATTTCTCCCCCAAAACGTCGACATCAATGTCTCCAAAAAGCAAAAAGAACTGCAGAGGCTGGAAATTTGAAACAAAGCCAGAAAATTCTGGAAACACTCAGCAGATCAGACAACATCTATGCAGAGAACAAACAAGTTAATGTTTTGGGTGCGGGCGGTTTTGAAGAAGGGATCGAACCCAAAATATTAATTTGCCTTTTTAATCCATCGGTGATGCTTCAGCGGCTGAGCGTTTCCAGACTTTTCGACATCAGCCTCCCTCTTCTCTTCATTTCTCCACTGATCCAGTCGGCTGGGGCTGTTGCCGACCACTCCTGGTCTTCCTGCCACTGTTTTCATTTGGACTTTTGGCTCTGGTCTCCACTTTCCGTAGCCTGCCTCCTCACTTCCTGACTTGCGTTTTGCTTCCTGCTGCGTTCTTCAGCTTTTTGGACCTAGCTTCTACTTTTTCCAGCCTGCCTGGTTGTTCCTTTGCTTCACCTCAGGCGCTCCCAGTCCTGCCGCTCCATTCACACCCTTCTCTAGTTTTGGCACTGAGCTGGGAAAACCAAGGTTTTACTTTTTAAAGTGTGCGTACTGTTTATACTGACTTACAGTCAGCAAATACATGATAAGCACTATGAGTATGTTAAAAAGTAAAATCTCTGGCCGAGAAATTCATGGCCGCCACCAGAGTTGCTGGTGTCACCGGCAACTCGGGTTAACGGCCGCTGAAAATGGATGCAGCGATACCCGAGAAAAATTTGTGCTGGGGTGTTCCTGTGTAATGCCATCCCAGAGGCTATTAGAAGCTGGAACTTCCAGGCCTGCACTAACAGCCTCTGGGAGCAAGGCTGTGGGGTTCACAAGGAATTGTGGGCAATTAAAAGGGCTACGAATTAAAGGGGCAATGTTTTCAGAACTACTAAAAATTAAAATGAAGCGAAAAAAATGCTCTTTTCAGGCCTTACTGCCTTTAAGAAAAAAAATTTACATTAAAAAGAAGTCCCAAATGGGAGTCTTCCGCACTTAAAGCTGAATTCCCTTCCGAACCTAAGAAAATGGGAAAAGTGCTTCAGCACTAACATAAATGGCTCAGCAAGCTAGGAAAGGGGCACCCAGGGTCCCGCATGCAGCACTCCAGCTTTGTGCAAGGGGTCAACTCTGCAAGAGAGGTCCTCTGCCCACAGGGGCCAGGAGGCCCTCCAGAAAGAACGATGTGGGACCACATCACCGAGGCCATCACTGCCAGCAGTGTTTTTCCCCACCACTTGGCTCCAGTGCCCAAAGAAGCTTCATGACCTCAGCCCACTGGTCAAGGTCAGTGAATGCATCTTCAAAAGTCATCTCCTACCAACTGCACCATTAGACACACACACTGCTCAATGCATGATGACTCCCCACCCGCCCCCCGCCCCCCACCCACCCCCACCTGCCCAATCACTCACCTACCAATAATCTGTAACAATCACGAAGCACATCTCCCATTCCTAGCCTCACCTCACCCCCTTGGAGGAGACGGTGCAGGCCATTCTTGGCAGGGGCATGGCTGAGCCCTTGGCCAGCGGCGGGGCTGAACGGATACAAGATGCTGGTATCCTCATACGTTATCCTCCTTCCTGGATGCACCTCTTGCTTTCCCATCCTCCCCTCACCACAACTCCACACTTGTGCCTTCCTCATTCCACACACCCAAGAAATGCAGCCTGCCCAACCAGTGGTTGACCAATGAGAGTGAAGAAGAAGAAGAAGAAACGCCATCACTCGATTTGACAGTCCCAGCCACCAGCTCCTCAAGGATGACCAGCAAGGCCATTTGCAGTGTCCCCAATGAAAGTCATCAGCGTTCCACCAACCATGCTGCAGCCACTGGGGTAGCACTGCGTGACATCAGTAGGATAGGCAAAGGCAAAAACAAGACAGTCACTAAGAGAATGCATAAGGGTGATTCGTTGATTTTTTGATGTCATATTGAATGGATAGATGTATAAAGTTGGATTCAAAAGTTTGCTTTGTGGTGGCTTTTATTTCAGCTTCGTGGCCAAGAGGACGCTGTGATGGTCAGTAACAGATGGAAGGTAAGGTGTGGGGCTAATGTTGAGAGGGAAATTAGTGGTGTGGTCACTGGTACCGCAGGCGGATGATTCCATCCTGGGTATCCCAGCCAGAAAGGGGCTGTCTGAGTTGCATTCTTCCTTCTGCTTCCTCCTCATCTGCTTTCTTCTCTTTGGTCTCTTCCTCCTCTTTGGCTTCTTCCTTTTCTGTTTCTTCCTCTTCTGAGTCTTCCCCTTTCCCCTGCGAGCAGATGCTGTAAATCTGAAATGACAGTATAAAATGCTGGAAGTACTCAGCAGGTCAGGCAGCATCTTGACCTGAGACGTGAACTCTGTTTCTCTCTTCACAGATGTTGCCTGACTTGTTGAGTATTTGCAGCATTTTCTGTCTTCTCAGAGGCCTTCCTTTACCAACTGAGGCCTTGCAAGCATCCAGCAGCATTCCCTACACACTTAAAAAAACTTTTAACATCTATTGCAGCAAGCCACAATTTCAGTAAAATCAAAAAAAATGTCCAAAAGCTTAAATGCAAACTTACCTGAAAGATGCACGATGGGTTTACCTGGCATGCTTAGGACCCAGCGCTGAACTCAGTGTTAGGGTCGAAGTTCGCCATGGTGACGTTAAGTCGGTTTTGAACACTGACTGACGTCACCACTCCACCATTTTTCTTTGCAGGGTGATACCTCTTCACGGCAGCGCTACCAGGCCTAGGAAATTGGAGGACGCCTGGGACCCGCCACCAGCTGGCGGAAGAGCGGCCGCCACTGCTTTCTCAACATTACGCCACACTAACAGGTGGCGCAAACCACCCGAATTTCTGGTTCTCTATTTTTTTCAGCCTTGTAGTCTTAGGAGGCTGCAACTGTGTCCACAAAGATAATACCCAAGGGGAGGTAAAGAGGATAGGGATGGGAGGGTGAAGGAGACAGCATGGTAAGGAGACAGCACAGGAAAAGGGGGCAGACCTTGAGGATTTGCAGTTAATCTGCTGTCATAGTGACGTTGGAAATGGGAGCTGTGTAGGGGAAATAGTAAGAGGAGGACAGAGGATGATAGAAGCAGAACTGGAAAGGCTGAGGGGACGGTATAGATGGGAAGGGGTGAGGTGATGAGACATTAAGAAGAAGAAGCAATAAGCAGAAGCAGAGAAGAGCTGAAAAAGGCAACTGGACAGCAGAGCAAGAATCCAAGTGGCAAGGCAGTACGAGAGGTTTGGGGGGGTGGGGGTGGTGGTGGGGGGTGGGGAGGAGGGGGGAGGGTCAAAGGAATCTTCAACAAGAAGAGGAGCTACACTGAGTGAGTGTGGAGACACAAAAGCATGAGTGTTATCAGCAAGCATGAAGGAAAGTTGGCAGAAAGCAATACAAGAAAAGAGAAGCATAAGGGAGCAGGAAGAGTGAAATGGAAACAGGAACAGCACAACAACAACAACAACAACAACAACTTGTATTTATATAGTGCCTTTAATGTAGTAAAACATCCCAAGGCGCTTCACAGGAGTGTTATAAGACAAAAGATTTGACACCGAGCCACATAAGGAGAAATTCAGGGCAGGTGACCAAAAGCTTGGTCAAAGAGGTAGGTTTTAAGGAGCGTCTTAAAGGAGGAAAGAGAGGTAGAGAAGCGGAGAGGTTTAGGCAGGGAATTCCAGAGCTTAGGGCCTCGGCAACAGAAGGCACGGCCACCAATGGTTGAGCGATTATAATTAGGGATGCTCAAGAAGGCAGAATTAGAGGAGCGCAGATATCTTGGGGGGTTGTGGGGCTGAAGGAGATTACAGAGATAGGAAGGGGCAAGGCCATGGAGGGATTTGAAAACAAGGGTGAGAATTTTGAAATCGAGGCGTTGCTTAACCAGGAGCCAATGTAGGTCAGCGAGCACAGGGGTGATGGGTGAAGGGGACTTGGTGCAAGTTAGGACACGGGCAGCCAAGTTTTGGATGACCTCAAATTTACGTAGGGTGGAAGGTGGGAGGCCAGCCAGGAGTGTGTTGGAATAGTCAAGTCTAGAGGTAACAAAGGTATGGATGAGGGTTTCAGCAGCGGATGAGCTGAGGCAAGGGCAGAGATGGGAGATGGTACGGAGGTGGAAATATGTGGTTTTAGTTATGCTGCGGATATGTGGTCGGAAGCTCATTTCAGGGTCAAATATGACACCAAGGTTGCGAACAGGGTGGATCAGCCTCAGACAGATGTTAGGGAGAGGGATGGAGTCAGTGGCTGGGGAACGGAGTTTGCGGCGGGGACAAGCAGTCTGACAATTTAGAGACCATGGAGGGGTCGAGAGAAGAGGTAGTGAGGTAGAGCTGGGTGTCATCAGCATAAATGTGGAAACTGAAGCTGTGTTTTCGGATGATGTCACCAAGGGGCAGTATGTAGATGAGAAATAGGAGGGGGCCAAGGATCGATCCTTGGGGGACACCAGAGGTAACGACGCGGGAGCGGGAAGAGAAGCCGTTGCAGGTGATTCTCTGGCTACGATTAGATAGATAAGAATGGAACCAGGCGAGTGCAGTCCCACCCAGCTGGACGAAGGTGGAGCGGCGTTGGAGAAGGATGGAGTGGTCAACCGTGTCAAAGGCTGCAGACAAGTCAAGACACCAACACCACTGCAAATATATAAGTGAAATGGAAGAGGATGATTTTACTGCCTGTTATCCACCACCCCGCCCCCTCCCTGGTGCTGCACAGTGCATCCAAATTGTGGCACTCCAGCCCAGGCCAAGAACATTGGTATTTCGTGTCCTGGATCATTAACCTGGTCTGGGTCACACCCTGGTAGGGATTAGTCCCAGCAGAAGTTGAAGGAAATTAAAGCTATTGTGATGTCAATGCCTTTTGGTTGCTGATGGAGATCAGAAAGTCCTAATTACCTTGAAAACCCCCTGGAGGGAATCCCAAAAAGACCTTCCTGTCTTTGGCCTGGACCTTCTGGTAGGCTTAGATTTGGAGGCAGACCATTATGTCATGTTTCACAATGTGCCCCTGTGCAGAGACATTCACAGAATCATAGAATGGTTACAGCACGGAAGGAGGCCATTCGGCCCGTCGAGCCTGTGCCGGCTCTCTGCAAAAGCACTTCAGCTAGTCCCACTCCCCTGCCATTTCCCCATAGCCCTGTAATTTTTTTTCCTTCAGGTACTTATCCAACTCCCTCTTGAAAGCCGTGATTGAATCTGCCTCCACCACCCTCTCAGGCAGTGCATTCCAGATCATAACCACTCGCTGATGTTGCCTTTGGTTCTTTTGCCAATCACCTTAAATCTGTGTCCTCTGGTTGTCGACTCTTCTGCCAATGGGAACAATTTCTCTCTGTCTAATCTGTCCAGACCCCTCATGATTTTGAACACCTCTATCAAATTTCCTCTCACTCTTCTTTGCTCTGAGGAGAACAACCTCAGCTTCTCCAGTCTATCCACGTAACTGAAGTCCCTCATCGCTGGAATCATTCTTATAAATCTTTCCTGCACCTTCTCTAAGACCTTCACATCCTTCCTAAAGTGCAGTGTCCAGAATTGGACACAATACTCCAGTTGAGGCCGAACCAGTGTTTTATAAAGGTTCATCATAATTTCCACACTTTTGTACTCTATGCCTCTATTTATAAAGCCCAGTATACCGTATGCTTTTTTAACCGCTTTCTCAACTTGCCCTGCCACCTTCAATGATTTGTGCACATATACTCTTATGTCTCTCTGTTCATGCACCCCCTTTAGGATTGTACCCTTTAGTTTATATTTCTGCTCCTCATTCTTTCTACCAAAATGTATCACTTTGCACTTTTCTACGTTAAATTTCATCTGCCACGCGTCCGCCCATTCCACCAGCCTGTCTATGTCCTCTTGAAGTCTATCACTATCCTTCCAAGTTTTGTGTCATCTGCAAATTTTGAAATTGTGCCCTGTACACCCACATCCAAGTCACTAATATATATCAAGAAAAGTAGTGGTCCTAGTACCGACCCCTGGGGAACACCACTGTTTACCTTCCTCCAGTCCGAAAAATAACTGTTCACCACTACTCTCTGTTTCCTGTTACTTAGCCAATTCCGTATCTATGCTGCCACTGTCCCTTTTATTCCATGGGCTTCAACTTTGTTGGCAAGCCTATTATGTGGCACTTTGTCAAACTTTGGAAATCCATATACACCACGTCAACCGCATTGCCCTCATCAACCCTCTCTGTTACCTCATCAAAAAACTCGATCAAGTTGGTTAAATATGATTTGCCTTTAACAAATCCATGCTGGCTTTCCTTAATTAATCCACGCTTGTCCAAGTGACTGTTAATTTTGTCCCTGATTATTGTTTCTAAAAGCTTCCCCACTACCGAGGTTAAACTGACCGGTCATAGGCGCTCTTTTTCTGTTTCATCTTACTCTCTATCTCTTTTGTCATCCAGGGAGCTCTGACTTTAGTTGCCTTATATTTCTCCCTAGTGGGAATGTACCTCGACTGTACCTGAACTATTTCCTCTTTAAAGGCAGCCCATTCTTCCATTACAGTTTTGCCTGCCAATCTTTGATTCCAATTTACCTGGGCCAGATCCGCTCTCATCACACTGAAATTGGCCTTCCTCCAATTAAGTATTTTTACTCTAGATTGCTCCCTGTCCTTTTCCATCGCTAATCTAAACCTTATGATTGCAGAAGGAAAATGAGACTGGAGGCTGGAGGACATCCCCAGTGATTGGCTGGTGCCTGCTGCTTCAAGGAAGCCCTGGAAATCCCATTCCAACACAAAATGGGTGGAGAGCTAGTGAGACCGGTCTCTGTGCTTTATCCTGACCTTTGCGCTTGGGGCAGCTAGGAAATGCCTTGGGTCATTTTTCTATGTTAAAGCGCAGTATAAAGGTAAGTTGTTATGGATGAAATCAACATTCCCTGAGGACACAGCGTCATGAAAATCGGTTCTTAGATGTAAAAAGAGACTTTCACTTCCTCAGGACATCCAAAGTGCTTCACAGCCAATGATTGACGTTTGAAGTATAGCTATTCTTGTTATGTAGGCACACATGGTTGGCAATTTGCAGACAGGAAGATCTCACAAGCAGGAATGTGATAAATGACCAGTTAATCTGTTTTTGAGGGGCAGATGTTGGCTGGGAAAACTCCTTTCCTCTTCTTCAGAAAGTGTCATTGGATCGTTTACATTCACTTGAATCTGCAGATGAGGCCTCAGTCTAGTGTCTCAACCCAAAGAGAGGACCTCCAATAATCAGTCCTCAGTACTGTACTAAAGTGTCGCCTGGATTGTGTGCTCAACCTTCTGACTCTGAGACAAGAGTACTTCCACTGAGCCCAGCTGACACATGTCGAAGTGGATACACATTCGGGAAAAGGGACAGAAGATACCATGAATGGGACACGACAAAGACACAGGCTGCGATTTTGCTAGCCTCGGCGTGTCCGTGGCGGGCGATGTTGGTGGTGGGCCCCGACCCCGCTGCTGGCTTCATCCCGCTCTGTGAAATGAATTTCCCTTGATTGGGCCTGTTAAACCCACCCAGCACGTTTCCCCGGCCAATTAGAGGAATCGGGTCTGGTGACGTCATTTGATGACGCATCATCAGCCAGTTTCCTTAAAGGGACCATGGCCAACTTTCTTTTGACAGTTGTACTGTCAGTGTTCTACAGCATTGAGGTGCTGCAAACACTGACAAGCACTGCACAAAGGCGCAAGGCTGCACCCAGGCTCTCCCATGACTCCCTCCATATGCTTAACCTCATCCTGCTGTGCCTCTCATCACATCCCCATCATTCCGCCTTCCCTACCCTACTCCTGCACATCCATACTCACACCAACTTACCTTGCACCCCCACCCATCCCTCTCTATCTACATTATCACATCTCCATCTCACTAGCCACCCCTCACACTCACACTCATCCTAGTGCAATCATACCAACTAACAACACACAAGGGTAGGCACTTGGGTGTTTTATCCAATGTTCATGTAAAGTTTCTGTTAATGTACTGTCAAACATTGAAACCTTTATTTTCAATACTTTGCATTCTTTGACAGATCTCTGTGCACCTTTGGAAGTGGCTTAGTGAGTTTCAGTGAATGGTGAGACATAACGGTACCCCCTGCAATGGTGATGAGTGTGAAAGGAATGGCTTGAGCATTGTAGGGATGCTTTATGGTGTTGGTGTGGGGTAGTGCCAACCTGGCGCATCATGTGGCAGCCAGGGTGTACGGCGTCAAGTGAAGTAAATCTGGCCATGGCGAGGCCATCCCTGGCCTCCCGGGCAGCAATGTGGTCGGGTGCTGATGCCCTCTATCCTGTGCAGCATCAGGTGATTGCAGAGAAGGTTGGTGTTGTTGTTAGTGTTGCTCGTGTGCCTGGTGCTGCTTGTGTTGGGATTGATCGTGGTGGGATTCTGAGGACCAAGGTGAGAGAGTATAAAGGGCACCCATGCTGATGGAATAGATGGCAGGTGAAGTTGAGACAACAGAAGTGATCTGTCAATATTGAGAGAGGTAATGAGGTCAGACTGGATGGAGACTTGTGTAAAGACTTGCAGCATGATGAATCTGCAGTGGAAATGCAGTGAGGAAGAGTTTACAGCTAAGGAAAGATATCTCTGTAAGGTGAGAGCTTTTACTGTACATTTGAAGCTGTCAACTCAACAACTGATTCAATGGCCACTGAACTCCTGCCTCAGCTTGACAGACTTGGTCCACAACCAACGTGGACCCCGTGGGCGAGCTGTCAAATGCAGAAGGTAAGCTGAAATTCATTCTTAAGTGGCTCTAAACAAGCCAATAATTACCTGAATTGGGTCCCCCGCCGCTGCGTGTTGGGTCTGCTCAGCACTGACAGACCCGATATTGGGGAAAGGCACATGGTGGTGGGTTTACAGTGGGGTCTCGACCCGCTGGGGAAAAAAAACACTTTCCCACCCAATCTGCCACTGATCACGCCCACCCTAACCCCCCCCCACCCCGCAAAATGCAGCCCATAGGCTAAACACTAAGGGAAAAAAAGACATGAGAAAATAACATAACACACGAGGAAGCAGAAAAAAGAGACACACAGAAGTAAAGAAAAATAAAATAGAGAACAAAAAAACAAGAGAAATACAGATAACGAGAACACAGGTGAAGTGAAGTGGTGGTTAACCTATTGACAGGGTTAAGACAATGGGTTACTTATCCATTCTGCTGTGCAAGCCAGGGTTTGAATTCTATTGTCATCAGTATGGCAGTGCTGGATATTTATGTTGTGTCATTACATCCGTTTAGGTGTCAGTCTTGGCTCAGTGGTTGCACTTTCATCTCTGATCAGAAGGTTGAGGCTTAAGTATATAATCTAGACTGACACTTTAGTGCAGAACTGAGGAAGTGCTGTGCTCTCGGAGGTGCCATCTTTCAGATGAGATAGTAAACCAAGGCCCTGTCTGTCCTTTCAGGTTAATGTAAAAGATCCCATGGCACTATTTGAAGAAGGACAGAGAAGATCTCCCAATGCCCTGGCCAATGTTTTTCCTTCAACCAACACCACTAAAACATTTTATCTGGTCATTTATCTCATTGCTGTTTGCGTAACCTTGCTATCTGCACATTGAAACAGTGGCTACACTTCAAAAGTATTTAATTGGTACGAAGTATTTTGGGACATCCTGAAGTCATGAGAGGTGCTATATAAATGCATGTTCTTTTTTCAAGAGAGACACACACAACACAAAGACAGAGCAGACAGATAAGACAGAAAACGTATCCTTGGACTCACCATGATATATTAAGGGTCTTTTGTTTTCTGTACACTTCCTGTAATTGTTGCACCTTTTTTTCTAACACGTTTCCCATCAAACGTTGTTGATAATACCAGTATTGTTCTAAAAACTCGTGTCCTCCAATTCACTGTGAGTAGTACCATAGAAAATCTCCTGGTATATAAAAAATCTATGATTATTCCATATTGTACACATAAAGTGAAAACCCTCACTTTTAAGGTGTTCTAAATAGTGTATTGTTCCATTGAATTTGTTGGCAATAATATATATATATAATATAAGCAAATATACTGAGATGCTCGCATACTTGTCAGAATGTTTGGTTCAAAAATTACATCATTATTATTACTAAACTCACTTTTTCCATCTGTGTTTATATTCAGAATCTGAATGTACAAAGGAAAGATTGTCTCCTTCAACCATCATTGCAAGCGATAGATAGTATTAAGATGGTTTGTTTATGCCATCACAGGATGATCTGATCTTGCATCACACACATTGAAATTCATTTTAAAAATAGTCTGAGGGATTGCGGTGTTCGTCCTTAAGGTATTCATATCACTCTTACAAATTTGTGTCCTAATTCTAGGGAACCTGCTAAATCATTAACTGTGCGTGTGATTTATTAAAGATGTTACCACAGTATATCCCAGATAAGCTTGAAAGGCTGCTTACAATGGGTTCTGGTCCGAGGGTGGTTAACAGTAACAGCACCATATAGAAAAGAGAGAAGATACAGTATAATACAGATCACGTGTTACAGCATTTTGACATTTCTAATTCCACACTTTAGTGCTGCTGTGATTTTGTAATGATGTCTAATCTTTTGTTTAACAGTTGCGGGCTTGGTGCTGACTTCTCACCAACAGAACAGATTATGTATTTTACGCCACATATGAAGAAATTCTTGGCATAATTTACTTCCATTCTACTGTATATAAACCAACCTCAGTGGTTGTTCCGTAAGTGGGAGCTAAAATTTCTGAGCCATTTGATCATTATGGTGGTGATAATCATGTGTTATCTAATGGATAGTAGAAGCTACTTGAGCTTGGCAACATTTATTTCCTTTGAGGTTCAGGGACTGCAATTTAATCTAATCCTACTTTCTTTGTTTTGCAATATTTATAGTTTTGCAGCAATTGACAAATTTGGAAGTAGAATCAGAGCATAATGTACGGTAATTACCTCTCTCTGTGTAGAGCAGGATATGATGCATTTGGAGATGCTATTTTTGCTGATATCTAGCTGATCAGATTGGTAATGTGATCTCTGAAGGACAATTGGTGGTCTAACGTTGTACCCAGTTATTCTGCATTCCCAAGGTTAAAGTTAGATCTGTCAATAAGTAAGGGGCTTTCTTTGTCAAGTCATTGAGATAAACCAAATCAAATTGATCTTGTTTTTTGTATTAAAAAAGAAGAAACAAAATGTGTACATTGGTTTACATCTAGGTCCAGTTATGCATTTCTTTTAAACAAGACTTTTACAGGAAGATATATTTGATGCAATGATTTTGTTTGTGTCATGAGGCTCATAATGGAATATTTGCACAATAACTTAGCAAGCTATATTTGCAACTGTATGTGTTATATTTACCACTTACATCCATGAATCATAGGATGTCCCTTTCAATCCGTTTGCCATTGAATAATAATTAAACATTGGCCTGGAAATTGCGGTCAGAGGCTTGCCGTCGGCATACGCTTCTGAACTGAAAAAAATATCCGAACTTACCTGGTGTCTCCGGAGCTTCAGACTCTTGCGGTCCTGGGCCTGCAGGCGTATGCCTACGTAAAGGCCCGCAGATCCCAGGGGTGCAGGCGGTTCACAAGTATCCCTGGGATCATGTGGGCCGGCCCAACCAATCAAAAAGGGGGATTCCTATGATGCTTATGGGGATTCCATTTACGTACGGAATCCCCATAAATATAATAGAAATCACCAAATAAATAAAATTTCACACCACTTAAATAAAAATAAATGATCACATGTTCAAAATTAATTAAAAGACCCTTTGATTAAGCATTTAAAATAAAAAATTAATCTTTTTGAAAAATAAATTTAAACATTTATTTATCTAAACGAATTTTAAATGTATGTGTATGTTTAAATCATTTTAACAATTTTATTTTAACATTTATTTTAACCTTTTCGCTGGCAAAAGAGGCCTTACGCCTGCTTTTACCCGGCGTAAGGGATTTGTGGGCATTCGCTGGGCAGTACTGCGCCAGTGAAAGTGATTTTGTAGCGGATGCGGTGGATCTGTCAAGGAGAAACTTGACAGATCACAAGTTCCGGGTTTTCGCGCATGCGCAGCGTACATGCGGAAACCCGGAACTTGCGGGGCCTTTCTGAAGGCTTCAGACTGCGTACGCTGTGCGTACACTGTTGGAAGCACCGTAAAATCCGGGCCATTGAATTTCCAGTTAAGCTTAGAACTGCAGTTAGCTGCAGTGCCCTTGGGCTAGGGAGAAGAAAAAAATCATACAGAGTTGGCATTCCTGATCACCATCGAGTGACCCCTGAAAAGGTCAAATTTGTCACTATCAGGAGGATTTGGGATTGGCTGTGATGTTCTCCACCCCACAACATGGTTGAATAGCCTGCTGATCTATATACCGACTCACATGGGAAGAGTGGCCACTTGGGAGTGATACTAGAGGACTGTTGGCACTCATGGAACTGTAGCCAGCATAAATCACTACTTTCAGGAGAGGTGGAGAGAAAAAGGAGGGGAAAATTGGGCAAAAAAGATCAACAGTATATATGCAAAATGAGCTGGACAACATGATGGGTTAAAATTGAGATTCATTCTCCTATTTCAATATGATACCAACATTACTTTACAAACCTTACTTATAAAGGAAACCACAATCTAATCCCAGAAGTGCTTGACATGATAAAATAATCATTGCGAACTACAGCCTAGATTATTGTAATACAGTTATTTCTCAAATCAAGCAAGTTCAGTGCTGCAGCTACATTTCATTGTGCTGAGAGGATTATTGCTGATGTCAAGGAGTTTTAGCCAGCTTATCTGATTTATGTGATATGTTAGAATACTTTTTTACTGAAACTAAAAAGGGCAGCCATTAGTGGAAAGGAGATTCTCCTATTGATAAGCCAAGTGGAAGGATATATTATTGATTATGTACTCAAAGAGACAGGATCACTTTTTATTAGACAGCCAAGGCTGTATTTCAAAACTATCATAAACCCAATCTGCATTACATACTATTCAGTCCTCCAGCTAACTGTGAAGATCTTTTGTTTGGTTTTGCAGGAATTATGTAGTCTATTCATGTTGAAATTGTACATATTTTGTGCCAGTCTAACAATATAAAGCTGGTGTACTCTAGTTAATACAGTAAAGCAGACAAGGTTATATTGCTTTCCTTTTGGTTTGGCAGATGACAATAAGATATTAAAAAATATATTCTGTATTGTAATGTACTAAGGAGTTGCACATGGTGAAGATAGTGACAAGGGGCATAATTCTATTGCCACAAATTAGATGGGCAGAGCCATCAATATGGAGGCAAACATTGGGAAATTGTGGCAACGCGCTGCTGTTCTGCCACCACTAAGGTGGTCTTTGTAGCAAATTCTGCTGGCTGCATCGGGCTTGATGCATAATTGGGAATTTCCTTGTTTTCACTCCCTCCCAATAGTATAGCATTTAAATTCCACACTGCGGTTAATGTGGGAATGTTAGAAAACTTTCTTGGGATGCTGTAAATGTTTTTTAATGGCATCTGTAACTACACTCGTTGATTTAGCAACACCAGAAATGGTACAGATTTGTGCCCACAACACCTTATAATAAAGCCCTTTTAGCCTGGAGACCCAGACTCACTTCTGGCTCAAACACAAGAGATAATGGTGTTTCTTTCTGATGGTTGTTAAAGGTCATAAGGGAAATTGCCTTGTGCCTAATAATCCAATTTCCAGTGGACATAAATTTTAAAAGTAAAGCTATCTTTGTGCTTACTAAAGTTTCAACCCTTCCTATATTTTAGGAATTTCTTTTAATAGTCTATGAAATTTTCCTACCTGACTGCTGTTTCATTAAATCCCATGTTTCAGCCTAAGAGCTTACAAGTTTAAAATGGAACAGGCATTTTTCCATTAACAGAATTAACAGGAGAAACTAGCATCAAAGTAGATGAAAAAAAACCTTATTATGTTATTACTACTAATGTACTATGCTCTCTGTACTGAAGTGACTATGTAGGCTAATTGCATACTGTAAACTTAGAACTCATTCCACCAAACCCAAGCTCACATTACTATTAGTCCTCTTTTTTGCTCACTACAATGAAAAAAAGCTCCCAGTTTCTAAGCACTGGTGTGGGAGAATATCAGACAGCTCTGTGCCTAGTGCTTTAAAAAATGAACAGAATTTTCAGTATTGCAGCTCTATGTGCTGCAAAGTAAAGGAAGCAATTACCTCCAGTTTCTGATGTTCAGGGTTATCTCAATTGTAATGGCGTGGTGCATTCGAGCTCCAATACATTGCGCTGCAGGCTCATGGAACGTGAGTTTGCACACATGCTTCCCACGTACAATTTATGATTAAATTTTTTTTCTTGCCTTTTCTTCCCTGCTTTCCTAAAGTTAGGACTCATGCTGGATAATAGCACTCACCCAAATAGCCATTCTTCATGTGTGAGTCCGCTCAGTCAGTGCTGGCACACACTTCTGCCATGGTGCAGCACAGTGACCAAGCCATGAATTCACCTGATAGTGTCACACTTGCACTTTCCATCCGGAGTCAAGGAATAGTGATCAGTAGCAGCAACACTGGATGTTATTTCCCCTCCTCGGTGCAGGGGACATGGAGACCAATTGCAGTACCCTGACTACCACCCCTGCTGAGGTCAGTGAACTGAGCACAGACCATGGAACCTTCACGGTCGGCAGTGCTCGCCGGTGGGTTTAACCTGAGCTAAGACCTCTAAAAGTAAATGACCTCTTTTAACAAAAGTGAGAACTGGCTGACACAGTGGCTAAGAACATTCATTGTGGGAGTAAGGTTATGAACCTAGTCCACAGATGGGGTGGAAGTTTGCTCACTCTTGTGATTAGGAAAGTCATAAGAGAACCAAGCATGAACACTCACCAGTCTCTGTTCACTTTCAATCAGATGAGCGTTTCCAACATAAAGCAGCACAGTATTTAACACTAAGCAGGCAATTTCACTCAGGATCATTAGAGTAATAAACAGAAAGGGTCCTCTGGTGCACTTGTGGGCGCTATTCTAAATCTCAGATGCAGGCACATTGGGAAAACTGAAACTCTGAACTGTCTAACCTGTGCTGTACACTGACTAGGGAACAGTTGATGCTGGTGCTTGCTTCAAAAGTAAAAAGAAAACATTCAATATTGGAGCATGGGAGTCCATCACTTTGATGAGCACAACATTCACCCGCAAAAAGGAAGAAATGAGATTTGGAAGAAGCAGCGAGGTAATGCAATGCTATTATTTGTTAATATGTCACTGACATAACACACAAAGTTATCTGGATCATAATATTCATAAATGGCTTAAGTTGGATATTGGATTTGATGCACTTTGTTGCTTCCCTGTGAATCCCCACATGCCAAATATGTATGGAAATTAGCTTACTTTCAGAGTGGGGCATACAGAAAGAAAACATCTTTTTACAGCCAAGGGTAGGCAGCCATGTTAAAAGCGTGAGGCTTGTCTACACTACAGGATAGGAGTAGAAAGATAACAGAAACAAGGTGTGGAGACCTTATTTTTGTTCAGATTCACAAAGTTTATTAGGCCAGAGCTTAGTAAAGAGACAAATGTAAAAGAACTTATATTTCTATAGTATCTTATCATGTCCACAGGGCACCCAAAGCTCCTCACACACAATTAACTTTTGAAGTATTATTCCATGGATCCAGCCTTAAGGCAGAGTTTCTTGGATGGGCTTTTGGGGTAGTGCGTCCACCCACTCCTTGCAAAACAATCATATAAGGGGTCAGGAGTTCCAATTCCTCGGGCCTTGGAAGCCGGGATAATGTTGCCGCAAGTACGCCTAATCTCACCAAGCATACCTCGCCAAAACTAGTGGAAGTGGGGCCCACCTGGAGATCCAGGCTGAAGGTGAGGAGTAGCAATTTTGTTTTTAACACTGGGGGCCGCCTCATCACCTTTCTGGGGGTGAGGATGTCCTGGCATCATTCCAGGCTATCAAAATTCTATCAGCGTTTCTAACATCTTCTGTGGGAGGCACGGGTTGGGGGTGGCAGTGGTGGTGGTAGGGGGGGAGGAGCAGCGTAGCAAATTCATCCGCAAACCTCTTTGCTCTTTGACACCCTCCTTATAGGATGGCGCCCTTGTGGAGTTTTAGAGCTACTGTGTTGTCTAGGTAAATGCAGCAGCCATCCTGTTTTTGGTGGTGTTGATTGAGGAACGAATGTTAGCCAGGACATTGGGAGAACTTTCTGCTCTTCATCCCATAGTGCCATGGGATCTTTTATGTCAATCTAAACAGCCGGACAGGGCCTTGGTTTAATGTCTCTTCTGAAAGACGGCACTCCTTCAGTACCGAGGTTTTAGCCTAGATTATGTGTTGATTAATGAGGCCTGACTCAGAAGCCAGATGCTATCGACTGAGCCAAGCTGACAAGCCTGCACAGGCCCCTTCTTCAGGTGTGAAATCTCTTTTCCTGTTTGAATTTTTCTCTCAAAGTGATAAATTGTTTTAATCTGCCACATTTGGAAAGTGCGTGGCATGTTACTATTTTTTACAAGGGGTTAATGCAAAAGAAAAAGATTTTGTTGGCCTGTGCAGTTGATTCTGAAGGTTGTGTGGTTAGCATTTTACCACTGTGTTACTGACCTGTGTTGTGGGTAATACAGAGCTGTACACCAGTTCATTTCTCTGTAAGCACCCTGAAACTCTGCCAGCTTTCCATCCTTTGCCAAAATTCCCCTCCGTTCAGTGAGTACTGAGTTACCTGTTTTTTATATACTGCTTTGCTAATTATTAAAAAGGCCAAGATGGAACAAAAAAACATTTATTCTGGCAGTCACTTTTTTTGCTTAGCTTGGCATTTGGAACAGGTTCTCGATATTTGACACCTCAGGAAAGCGAGAGTGAAGCAAACAGGAATCGGACTGGGTTCCAAAATCACTGCACAAGGGCTGCTGTGAAAACACCTGGGTGTTGCTGGAGCTGAGGAGAAACAGGCACCAACTGACCGAAAATGCATTCTGTATTCTACTAACAGGTGGTCCTGCAGTGAACAATGCTCTGTTTTATAGTGTGAAATCTTCAAGCACTTTAGCTCCTGGAGTGAAATGTGCAGCATTCTCAGTATGATCTGCTGAGTTAATTATTGAGCTGCAATTAAGGAAAATTGTAGTCAAGTAATTACAAGCTACAATCAATTATGTTTACATAATTTGATTCTAAGCTTTTTAAGTATATTAGTGTAAGTATTGCCTTTAACTCTTTAAATGCCACTTTCTTTTCCTTTTCTGTATTGTTATATTTGCCAAATTTGGAAACAGATCAAGCCCGGGAGGCACTGTCACCACGACATAATTAATTACATCAACAATATGGTTGTGCACAAGGACAATAGTGCAAGTAATGACAATGCGGCACTCAAATAGCTATGTTTATTCATAACATACCATCTATCAGCTGTGACTCAGTGGTAGCATTCTTACCTCTGAGTCAGAAGATCATGGGTTCAAGCCCCACTCCGGAGACTTGAGCCCATAATCTAGGCTGACGTTCCATTACATATTGTGGGAGTGTCAGAGGTGCTGTCATTCGGATGAGATGTTAAACCGAGGCCCCATCTGCCCTCTCAGGTGGATGTAAAAGATCTCATGGCATTATTCAAAGAGCAGGTGAGTTCTCCCTGGTGTCCTGGCCAATATTTATCCCTCAACCAATATCACTAAAACAGATTATCTGGTCATTATCACATTGCTGTATGTGGGACCTTGCTTTGTGCAAATTGGCTGCCACATTTCCTACATTACAACAGTGACTACATTTCAAAAGTACTTCATTGGCTGTGAAGCACTTTGGGATGTCCTGAGGTCAGGAAAGGTGCTATAGAAATGCAAGTCTTTCTTTCTGTTCTCTTCACATAGTAAGGTGAGCCAAACTAGAAGACTATGGGGGTGAAATTCAGTATCGCCCCACTTGGGGCGCAATTATCGTCCGGGCGCCAAGATTAGCACCTGGCGTTAATTATCGCCACCGACTGCAAACTTGACTTTTATCACCCCTGGAGGTGATTGGAGCGCTAAATCAGGCGCTTCACACCTGTCTTAAGGCGCAAAGGCCAAGGAGCGAGGCGCTACCTCAGAGCGCTGGCGAAGCTCATGTGATGTCAGTCAGCAATGGAACACAGACACAATGGCTGGCGTGGGCCAGATCTTAAAGGGGAGGGTCGATCTTGCTTTCCATCCACACCCTGTTCATTGCAGCCTTGAATCTCGGCCTGGAGAGACCTGCACATCAAATCTGTTGGAAAGAACAATGAAGAGTACCAGGGAAAGAGCTCAGAGTGCAGCCCCCACAGTCTCTTCTAAATCGTTACAAGGAAGGGCAAATCAAAATGAACCTGCAAAGTGCTGCTCAGTACCCAAAACTCCTTCACACAGCGTTGAATCTCTCCAGAAGTCTCTCTCTCTCTCTCTCTCAGAATGCGTGGTTCTAAAATGTCACCAACAATAAAAGGCAGGAAGCGGTCACCTTTAAATAGCGCTCCCCCAGTCCCTTCCTGACTGCAAAACGCTCCCCTCAACCTGTCATTGCTAGCGGCAGGCGGTAAGGCAGGGGGCGCCACTCAATATCTGCTCCGGGGCGATACCGGGGCGTTGCGCACTCGACTGATGTCACGATCTGCGGGCGCAGGAGATCGTGGCGGTAGTGTTTAGCACCGCCGCAAAATGTCTAGTTAATTTTGCGAGGGGCGCAAACATCGCCGCGCCTGGGCGCTAGACTCTTTGCGCCCCATTAGCGCCCTCTTAAGGCGCTAACGGGAGGCGCAACCAACTGAATTTTTCCCCCCATCACTCAACAAACCCCCACTTGCAACAGACAACTGTGATAAATATCGATAATGATATTGAGGAGGAAGCCACTAAGCATTAATGAAGAAGGGGTAACAGTGATGCATGCCCCTCCCGAATTGCATGTCTAAACATATCCCAGTGGGCCTGCCTTATTATGGAGGCTGATATGGCACCAGACCAATATTGAAGAATCAGTTGTTTCCTTGCACATGCCAGTGAGAGGTAGTCTGGGTTATGTGGAGGAGTCCATAACCCAGATACCTACTATCATGAAGAGGTGGTGGTCTGTACTGCAGTCTGCTATTGACCATTTGCAACACCAGTGACACCCTCAAATATGCCGAAACAACAATTTATACTCATTTTTTTTGCTAAAACTAGCAAATGGAGGAAATATATCCCATAATCAGCAATGGGAAAACCTATCACCTGAGGAAATAGATACTTTTTTTCTGTTATTTTCTATTTGGTTTTTATTTATTCTCTTATGTTTTCTTATGTTCCACAATTAACACAATTTTCATTTTCAAAAATATAGATCAGAAGGTATACACATTCACTGTTACCACTAAAAATAATGAGCATATTGCATTGTCCATCTCCCCTAACCCTGGTCACCTTTAAGTGCTCTTCTTTTTCACTGATGCAACAGGACTTTAAACTTTGGGCAAGAGAGAAATTCCAAATTTCCAGAACATTCCTGTTAATTCTCAGTCTTTTCAAAATCCTTACTTAAGAGCTGAAAATATTGTAGGGCACCAGCCAAACAGTGCTTCACAGAAACTATGGGCTGGGCTTTGAATAGGACAGTGTGTTTGGTGAACTGCTGCCTTGATCATTAGAGGGTGGTTCTAAGGAGAGTTTTGACTGGCTGAGAACTATGTCAAAACCCATAATAAATCAAGAGAACTTTCAACAAATTAGCAGAAGTTGTAGCAAGTTTGAGTTTACACTATATGATGTATATAGTGTTGAATATATCCCCTACATATCCAGTAGCCCAGGCAATAATAGTCAGCTAGGACAATCCATAGGGTTGCCAAGAATTTAAATATTTTCATAGTTAACATAAATATTTAACCTGTTGACTCTTCAAATGTTCTACCTCACTTGAGTGGATTAATAATTTTACCTCACTTGAGTGGATTAATAATTTATGACTTTATAATGTTTCTTAGAGCTACTTACCTTTGAATATTTTGTTAATTGTCCCTCCTGCGCACTATTGAACAGTTTTGGTTTATGCCTTACTTTTTTAAAGGGCAGGGGAAAGCTTGAACATACACAAGATTC
The DNA here is from genome assembly GCA_030390025.1 of Squalus acanthias. NCBI lineage: Eukaryota > Metazoa > Chordata > Chondrichthyes > Squaliformes > Squalidae > Squalus > Squalus acanthias. Next base: position 67,956,910 of record CM059433.1, on the reverse strand, counting down.
AGATGTAAGTACTTCCAAGTAATGATGAAAAGTTGTATGTTAATGGGAGTTCTGATATTATACGAGAAATACAATTTCAGCTCTGTTCCAGATGGACTATTTCAGAGTGGCTTCAAACTTCTTATTTCAGTTTTAGCCCCTTTTCTCCCGTACTTCATCAGGAGGCCATTCTGCATGTGTGAGCAGGCTTTTTGACCATAAGAAGCATCACAGCCAGGCCTGATCCTTTTCCCACCCAAAACCAAGCACTGGGGTTCATTTCTAGAGAATAAAATTGAAAAGCAGAGAGCTTATTTTAAACAATAGCAAAATACTGCGGATGCTGGAAATCTGAAATAACAACAGAAAATGCTGGAAATACTCAGCAGGCCAGGCAGCATCCGTGGAGAGAGAAACAGAGTTAACGTTTCAGGTCTGGGACCCTTCATCAGAACTGGACAAAGCTGGAGATGTAACAGATATTAAGCAGGTGCAGAGACAGGGGGGGTTTTAGGAGGGGAGGAAGGAATTGAAAGAACATACTGTGATCAAACACGAGAAGGGAAAATGAAAGCAATGAAGATGAACAAGGTTGAAGAGACAAAGGGAAATCCCGTCGGAGAGAAGAGCAGAACTTCTTCAAGGTGGGCATTCCTAAAAGAGAGGTGGCAGTGAACCAAACACTAATACAATAGCAAAATACTGCAGATGCTGGAAATCTGAAATAACAACAGAAAATGCTGGAAATACTCAGCAGGCCAGGCAGCATCCGTGGAGAGAGAAACAGAGTTAACGTTTCAGGTCTGTCTCTTCAACCTTGTTCATCTTCATTGCTTTCAGTTTCCCTTCTCGTGTTTGATCACAGTATGTTCCTTCAATTCCTTCCTGCCCTCCTAAAACCCCTCCCTGTCTCTGTACCTGCTTAATATCTGTTACATCTCCAGCTTTTTCCAGTTCCGATGAAGGGTCCCAGACCTGAAACATTAACTCTGTTTCTCTCTCCACGGATGCTGCCTGACCTGCTGAGTGTTTCCAGCATTTTCTGTTGTTATTTCAGATTTCCAGCATCTGCAGTATTTTGCTATTGTATTAGTGTTTAATTCACTGCCACCTCTCTTCTAGGAATGCCCACCTTGAAGAAGTTCTGCTCTTCTCTCCGACGGGATTTCCGTTTGTCTCTTCAACCTTGTTCATCTTCATTGCTTTCATTTTCCCTTCTCGTGTTTGATCACAGTATGTTCTTTCAATTCCTTCCTCCCCTCCTAAAACCCCCCCCTGTCTCTGCACCTGCTTAATATCTGTTACATCTCCAGCTTTTTCCAGTTCTGATGAAGGGTCCCAGACTTGAAACATTAACTCTGTTTCTCTCTCCACGGATGCTGCCAGGCCTGCTGAGTATTTCCAGCATTTTCTGTTGTTATTTGAGCTTATTTTAAACTTGTATGGAACCTTGGTTAGTTAGACCGCACTTAGCTGTGCACAGTTCTGGTCTCCATATTACAAAAAGGATATAGAGGCACTGTAGAAGGTGCAAAAAAGATTTACAAGAATGATACCAGAACTAAGAGCTATCCAGAAAGATTGAACAGGCTGGGGTTCTTTTCTCTAGAAAAAAGAAGGCTGACGGGATGACCTAATAGAAGTCTTTAAAATTATGAAGGGGTTTAATAGGGTAGACATAAAGAAGATGTTTTAACTTCTGGGGGAGTCCAAAACTAGGGACCAAAAATATAAGATAGTCACTAATAAATCCAATAAGGAATTTAGGAAAAACCTCTTTACCAGAGAGTGATGAGAATGTGGAACTGACTACCACATGGAGTAGTTGAGGCAAATAGCATAGATGCATTTAAGGGAAGGCTCGATAAGTACATGAGGGAGAAAGGAATAGAAGGATATGCTGATAGAGTCAGATGAAGTAAGGTGGGAGGAGGCTCGTGCGGAGCATATACACCGGCATAGACCAGTTGGGCCAAATGGCCTGTTTCTGTTCTGTAAATTCTATGTAAAATCAACACATTTTCCAGCAAAGGTCACTGTATATCGATGAAGAACAGAAGGTTGGTTGATTTTATTCTCCTTCCTAGCCCAGGGACACTGATGTCAATTTTACTACCTCCAACTGGCCCAGCTGAGAGCAATTAGATCAGCACAGACCAAGGATCAAACTTGGAATCATCCTGGCTTCTGTGGCTCAGTATAATACCATTTCCCCAATAGGTTATCAGGAAAATCTTTACTTATCCCTCACATATTTATTGTAGGTCTAGCAGAACATTATTCCCCAGATGACATCCATTTATGTAGCCATTTGTTAGCTTACCAATGGTTTCAAACCACATCCTGTAAACAGTGCTATATTAATACTTTTAAATTTTAATGGAAGGAATATATTCATTCAAAAGAATTAAGTGAGCATGTTTTGTGGTGCACTGTTGGACACTTTTATGATAACAGCCTTGAAAAAACTGATCTCCTACAACAGATTAGTAAAATTAAAGATGGCAGCAGAAATAGGAATCTGGCCTGATCTTTGCAATGACCGTAATTTTGGAATATTTCTAAGATGCCAGCTCCATATAAAGCCTTCAAGATTAAGACTAAGCATTCCAGAAATAGCTCTGTGTTAATGACCAGGACACATCCTCACCTCCACCAACATTGTTGATGTTACTGATGGGACCTTTCATTCATATAGGTCTTTATTCATTTATTAATTTCAACTTCTATCTTGGGCCTACAGCAGCACCTTAAAGGGTAAGTCAGGACTACTCAGGGGGACGATGGAGGGTATAAATTAAGGAGCTGAGGACATTGATAAAGGAGCATGGAGAGCAATTCAGGTATTCCTTAAGGCCCAAAACTGCAAAATCAATAGGTTAATAATAATCACACACCTGCTTCCAGTATTCCCTTTAACTTACGCTGTGTCTGGCCGTTTCCCACCCTGTGCCACCCATGAACAGTGGGCGGGTTTACCACTGAGTGGGTGCCTCGCTGGTGATATCAAAATGGCAGCAGGGTCCTAAAGACGGTATAGGACTGTGGCTTGCATGGAATAATAGTGGCTCAATTGGGTGGCACAGTAAGTAGTGCAAATGGAAGCAGGATGTTACAAAGGGACATAACAGATTAAGTGAGTGGGAAAAACCTGTGGCAGATGGAGTTCAATATGGGGACAATGCAGTCATCCACTTTGGATCCAAGAATGATAAATGTGAATGTTTTTCTAAATGGTGAGAGACTAAGGGCTCGATTTTAACAGCCCTGAGGAGGCGGGTTTGGAGGCGAGTCAGCTGCGAAAATTGGAAAAAATGGCTTCAGACATCCAACCCGCCTCCATCCCGCCCCCACCCGATTTTCATGAGTGTCGGGTCAACCGCTCCCAAACTGACCCAACTGGAACTGGTGGGACAGATAGTTAAGGCAGTTAAGAGCCTGTTAACTGCCTTGCTAATTCTATTTTTATAGTGGTTTCCCATTTTCATGCTTCTGGCTCCTGTTTCCCATCTTGTCAGAAACAGGCCAGCTGCAAGGAGATGAGTTGCTGGAGGACATGATTTGTAGTCATTGTTGCAGCACTTTAAAAGCGCTCCTGTAACATGGCTGACATTCAAATGCAACAACTTTGTTGTTGGAGGTTTGGGATAAGATTTTGCAAATTACTGACCTTGTGACTGGTCAAGCTGACAGCCATATGCAGTGTGACCTGATTGGAATAATTTCAGGCCACTTTGACTGTGTGCTTTCAAGCTTCTTGCCTCAACTGAAATCTATAGCAACGGGATGGGAACCATTTATATCCTCTCATCCTGGTCGTCAGATTCGGAGGAAGAGCAGCCGTGGCAGCAACACAACCAGCCACAACAGCAGCACCAACACCAGGAGCGCCAACCTCCTCCTCACCCACCTGATGATGCACAGGGCGGTGAGCCTCAGCGCAGGGCTGCACCTCGCTACAGGAGATACCCCCAACACAGGATTTACAGGCAGAGGATCAGCTTCCTCAGCATGACTGAGCAGCAGTGCCAAAGGAGGCTGAGACTTTCGAGAGACGTAGTCACTGACATCTGCTCAATGCTGCACCAACACCTGGAGCCCAGAGGAGCGGGTGGACACTCCTTACCAGTTGCTGTCAAAGTCACCACCGCACTCAACTTCTTTGCTTCAGGGTCCTTCCAGGGATCAGCTGCAGACATCAGTGGCATCTTCCAGTCGGCCGCACACACCTGCATCACGCAGGTCACCGATGTCCTCTTTGCAAAGGCGCACAATTACATCCACTTCTCCACGGATGGCCCAAGTGTAATGGCATGTGTGGTTCGCTTTGCCAATATGGCAGGCTTGCTAATGGTGCAGGGCGGCATTGACTGCACACATGTAGCCATTAGGGCCCCCTATCACAACCCAGCTGTATTGGTCAACCGCAAGGGATTCCACTCCCTGAACGTCCAGCTGGTGTGTAACCACAGGAAGATCATTATGCATGTTTGCGCAAAGTACCCTGGCAGTTGCTATGACTCCTTCATCCTGCGCCAGTCTACTGTGCCTCAGCTCTTCCATCTGCCAACCCAACTTTCCGGATGGCTTCTTGGTGACAAGGGCTATCCCCTGAAAAAGTGGCTTATGACACCAATGAGGAGGCCATCAAACGATGCTGAGGAGCGGTGCAATGTGAATCACATATCCACCAGAAACATCATCGAACACACCATCAGCTTGCTCAAAATGTGCTTCCGATGCCTAGCCAGATCTGGTGGAGCCTTGCAGTATGCACCAGCCAGGGTGTCCAGAATCATTGTGGTCTGCTGTGCCCTGCACAATATCACAGTGCTGCTGGATGAACAAGTGGCTCAGCACACAGCCTCCTTGGAGGAAGAGGAAGAGGACGAGGAAGAGGATGAGGAGGAGGATGAGGAGGAGGACAGAGAGTGACACCTTGCGGGTCCGCACGTGGCCAATCCAGCAGCAGGCGACCACATTGCTGGCCGTCAGGCAAGGGATGCACTCATCCAGGCCAGATCGAGTAAGGTTACGCTTCAACCACAGGTGGCTGGCACATGGAGATGAATATAAGTCCGACATTCTCAAAACCCCAGGCATCATCTGTCCAATAAACGGTGGTTTGTGCTCAGTGTCACCACCAACATTCTACATGGAAATCGCCCTGAGCCCTCACTCTTGAACTTTCATTTCCCAGAACACAGAGGCCACATTTTAAGTGATCTCAGCAGATCATTAAACCTTTTTCGACACTGAACCCATGTGCGTCTGCACACAGACCTCGAACTCACCTCCTCAGCAATTTGCAGCCAAGCTGCCTTGGTTTGCTGAGGAGGCCGCCTCCTTGCATTTCCAGGGAAGAGGAGCTCCTGATGTCCTCTAACTCCCTCCACAAGAGCATGGAGAGAGCCCTCATTGAACCTGGGTGCAGCCTTAGGTTTTGAGGCTGCCATTCCTGCAGCAGCCAGCACCTTTAAGAGAAAATCCTAATGCTTTTGCAAAGGGGACATGGCCCCTTTAAATTTTTACCTGAAACAACACGTCATCAGAGGCGAGAATCTGACGCTCTGCAACCAATTGCCTGGAGGGACCCGCACGTCGGCCGTAATGAGGCCAATCAAGTGAAAATAGTAACTGCTGGGAGGCGGCATCTGGGAGCAGCGGGCACGCCCTCAACCCGCCTCCCCTATAAAGATCGCGGCCCTAGAGCTGTGGAGGAACAGAGATATTTAGGAGTCCATATACACAAATCACTAAAAGCTTCTGCACAGGTACAAAAATAATCAAAAAGTTGAATGGAATTTTTTTTTGTATTCTAGTCCCTTTATCTCAAGGGGGCTGGAATACAAAAGGGGAGAAATGACAGGGGCGATTTTCCCATTGGAGGCGGGTTGGAGGCGGGTTTCGGTTTGGGTGGGTTCAAAATCCGCCTCCACTGTCAGGTGGGAAAAATTTGCGATTTTCCCCTAATTGGCCAGTTGATTTCAGAGGTGTGGGTTCCCCTGGGCCAATTAGTGTTTTGGGACTGAAACTCGCCTCTGCTGACGTCACTTATCCAGCTTCAGTTAAGGGCTGCTTGCTGCCTTGGCTCATTCCACTGGATTTTGGTCGATGCTGCACCACCTCCAAACTTTAATCTCCTTGAAGAATGGCCAGCTCCAAGGCAAGGGCCTCCCCGAGGTTCTTAGATGAGGCACTGGGAATGCTGGTTGAGGGGGCGAGAGCCAGCAGGGAGGTGCTCTTCCCCTCATCTGGGAGGAAGAGGCCTTCCAAAGAAACCAAGGCTGTGTGGGTCCAGCTGGCAAGGGATACAACCTCCAGATCAGTGTGCAGCAGGACATGGCTGCAGTGCCATAAAAGGTTCAATGACCTTGTAAGATCAGGCAAAGTGAGTATACCTTCAGCTTGACCCTCCTTCTGCTCCCCTTCTCCTCTCATCACCAGCACTCTGCATTGTCAACCTCCTCCTCCACATCCCACTTTACCCTTTCAACCCTTGCACCCTTCACCATCCCTCTCACTCTATGAACCCAATCACTTGACTATTCGACTATGCTGCCCTCACACTCCCTTTCAATGTTATGCAATGACAACGACTAACAGGGGGGGGCCCTTGGACATGGAACCTCACTCCATCTTTGTCTCCTTCTAAGCATCTATGCTCTGGACTCTCTACACTCACTCCATCATTCTCACTCCAACTCCACTTGTCTCCCTCACTGCAGGAAAAGAGAGCCCACAATAGAAAGGAAAGGGCGAAGACAGGAGGAGGGCCACCTTCCCTAGCCATTCTCACCCAGGCTGAAGAAGCGGCCCTGGACATCGCCGGCGCAGAGATGGAGGTGGAAGTGGGGGACGGACAGACGGGCAAGGCAGAGCAAGCTGGTGACAGAATAGTTTTGCGTCTCTCTCATTTACACTGCTTGAGTGACTGAAATGGCTGCTGGTGTACATTATTAGAATGCCACTTGAGCATCTGCACTATTGCATGTGCATGCCAGACTTCCGTGAAATGTCTAACCCATGCCTTTACTCCCCCACAGGACCATCCACAGAGCCCCACCCCACTGTCGACGAAGAAGAGGCTGAGCAGCAAGACTCTTCAGGGGAACCTGCAACCTCTGAGGACGCAGCGTCAGCAGATGTCAGCGCACCCAGCACCAGCGCAGATACGCACACCTCGGTGGGACCTTCGGGACATAGAGTAGTGTTGTCACCGTGTGTATCACATCTCACAGGTGAGCATCAGCAAGTGGTGGAGACAGGGACAGCAGTGGAGAGTCCTCGTCGGAGGTCGCAGGACTCTCTTAGCATTGCTCCGCTGCATGTGACCCTGTGCCTCTGGATCCATCCAGAAGGAGAGCGATGCTGGAACTCCAGGAGCAGGTGCAGGAGTCTCTGACAGGTTTGTCTCCAGGGTCACTGTGAGTGTGGAGAGGATGGAGGAGTCCAACTCTAACATGAGCAGTGCCTTTGTGGAGGCAATGGCGCATCAACACACCACCACTGAAAGGACGGCAACCTCTGTGGAAAGGATGGCTACCTCCGTGGTTACGATGGCTACCTCTCTGGAAAGGGTGTCTACCTCTCTGGAAAGGGTGGCTATGGTAGAAGAGAGAATGGCAACGGCCATGGAGGACCTAAGTCGCCAGAGTCTGGAAAACATGGTGAATGTTCAGAATAGACTGACATCTCTGGAGGAGCGATGGGCAGCTATTGAGCAGAGAAACCAGAGCTTCATGGAAGTCCTTTTGAGTAGGACTGCCAGTGCAGATACGGGTCCCCATGGTCCCGCTGATGTGCAGCAAGGTGCTCTCAAGCCACTTGCAAGTGCTGAGGTGGACCTGACCCATGAGAGGGAAGTTGGTGGCAGAGAACAAGGAAGTGGGGACTCCTCTCCAAGCGCTCACACTTCCATGCCACTGCGTAGCCCTCGGTCAGACCCCTACCAGAGTCTGCACCCAACTGAGATGGGAGTCTCAGCCCCTGCACTGCCGCAGGATAAGCAGACGTTTGGCGAGCCCTCACAGGCTCGGAAACCCAGAGGTCGCCCACCAAAGGTGTCGAAGCAGGAGCAGCATGAAAGTGAGCAAGGGGCCTCCACTTCTGCTGAAGCCACAGGGGGAGCACCACGTAGGAGCATGCGTACGAGAAAAATAAAGCACCATTAGTCGCAGGGGTAGGCACTTGGGTGATTGTTTCTGTTTATTGATGAAATGCCATCCCTGTTTGAATGTATTAAGTGAGGTGATGGCAAACTGTTGGCGTGATGGCATCTGTTATTTTGCCTTAGGCAGCTCCACATTGCGGGCTCCGCGACACTTGCGTGGTCAGGTTGGTGGTCAGATTGAAAGGAGGCCAGAGAGTCATGTCCATTGTCTATCATGTGTTAAGAAGGAGCAAAGCACATTTGCCACAAGGGGCAACCGATGCAAATCTGGCCAGGATGAGTGCATCCCTTGCATCACGGACAGCCATCTGCTCGCGTGCTGCTGCTGCTGCTGGTAGATGTGCCGCTGCTCAGTCCTCCTCCTCCTCCCTCCTCATCTGAGGAGGCTATGAACTGAGCCACTTGCTCATCAGGAAGCTGCAAGCCACGACGCTGTGCCATGTTGTGCAGTGCACAGCAGACCATGACCATTCTGGAGACCCTGGCTGCTGAATACTGATCTGTCAAGGCATCAGAAACACATCTTCAGCAAGCCAATGGTTTGCTCGATGATGACCTGGTCGAAATGTGGCTGGTGTTGTAGCGCTCCTCAGCCTCGTTAGCTGGTCTCCTGATCGGCGTCATTAGCCACTTCTTCAGGGGGTAGCCCTTGTCACCAAGGAGCCATCCGTTAAGTTGGTTTGGCGGATTGAAGAGCGGAGGAACACTAGAGTTCCGTAGAATGAACGCGTCATGGCAACTACAACAGAACTTGGCGCAAACATGCAAAATCTCCTTCTTGTGGTTACACACCAGCTGTACGTTGAGGGAGTAGAAGCCCTTGCGGTTGACAAAGATAGCTGGGTTGTGATGGGGTGTCTTAAGGGCCACATGTGTGCAGTCTATGATGCCCTGCACCATTGGCAAGCCTGCCATATTTGCAAAGTCAACTGAATGCGCGGTTACACTTGCTTGATCCCTTGAGAAGTGGATGTAATTGTGGGCCTTTGCAAAAAGGGCGTCGGTAACCTGCGTGATGCAACTGTGGGCGGCCAACTGGGAGATGCCACTGATGTCTGCTGATGATCCCTGGAAGGAGCCTGAGGCAAAAAAGTTGAGTGTGGTGGTGGCTTTGACAGCCACTGGTAAGGGGTGTCCACCCGCTCCTTTGAGCTCCAGGTGTTGGTGCAGCAGTGCGCAGATGTTTCCGACAACCTCTCGCGAAAGTCTCAGCCTCCTTTGACACTGCTGCTCATGTTGAGGTAGCTCATCCTCTGTCTGTAAACCCTGAGAGGGGGGTATCTCCTGTGGCGACGTGCTTCCATGCGCTGGCGCCTTCTGCCCTGTGCAGCATCAGGTGGGTAAGCAGGAGGTTGGCGCTCCTGCTGCTGTTGCTGCTGAGCTGCCTGGTTCTGCTGCTGCCATGGCTGCTCCTCATCCGAATCTGAGGTCCATGATGAAAGGAAATAAATGGTTCCCATGCTGCTGGCAGATACCTCCGTTGGGGAAGCGCTCAGTCCAAGCGGGGAGAGGGTCTTTCAAGGAGGTCTCACAGTTGAGAGATAGAAGCTGCAGCACCTCCGACTTTGGTAGGCCTGCTAAAAGTGCTGAAAGACCTGTGGAACAAAAGTTCTGCCACCTGCAACTGCTCCCTGATGAAAGCTCCATTTTAATGGTGGAGCTGCAGCTGTGAGGAGGCCACCCACTTGTCAACCCGCCAGGATTAGCTGGCGTGGTTTAGGAGGGCCGTGCAACACACTGAAAATGTGGCAAAATAACAAAGGCCTGTCAAAATAGGATTATAGAGACCCTTAGCAACTATTTTAAGGGTCTTAACTACCTCTCCCGACTGATGGAGGCGGGACCGAATCGCACCCATGAAACCCGCCTCCGGCAAAATTGTGCAGAGGCGGGTTGGAGGTGGGTTCCAAACCCGCCCTCACTTTTTGTGATTTTGCCAACTGTCCCGCTCCAAACCCGCCTCCTTGGGGCTGGGAAAATCGCCCCCGATGCTTCAGTTGTACAGAGCCTTTGCTCGGACCCCATCTGGAGCACTGAGTTCAGTTCTGAGCACCGCACCTCAAGAAAGATATATTGGCCTTCAAGGGGATGCAGCGCAGATTTACCAAGCATTTAAAGGGTTAAATAATGAGGACAGATTGCATAAACTTGGATTGTATTCCCTTAAGTTTAGAAAGTTGAGGGATGATCTAATCGAGGTGTTTAAAATGATTAAAATGGCGATAAAGTAGATACGGAGAAACTATTTCCTCTGTTAGGGGAATCCAGAACACGGGGGCATAATCTTGAAATTAGAGCCAGACCATTCAGGAGTGAAATCAGGAAGCACTTCTTCACACAAAGGTTAGTGGAAATCTGAAACTCGCTTTCCCAAAAGGCTGTGAATGCTGGGTCAATTGAAACTTTCAAGACTGAAATCGATATTTTTGTTAGGCAAAAGTATCAAGGGATAAAGAACAAAGACGGGTAAATGGAGTTGAGGTACAGATCAGCTATTATCTGATTAAATGGCGGAACTGGCTTGAGGGGCTGATTGGCCTTCTCTAAATAAATAATGAGGCTCGCGCCTGTTTTTGGTGTGAGCACTAAATTGAGGCCTGCTCAAAAATCATGGGCCTTGGGTGGAAGTCAGCATTTATTTTCACTATTTACATCTCGCTGATGCCCTGTTCATGGGGTGATAGAGAGAAGAAAATTACCCTCATACATTGTAACATCCACAGCAAATTGCTTTCTGAAATTCTTCCTTGCCCCCTGAATTAGGTTAATGATGAAGACCTGCTACTTTGTTCTCTTGAAAGAGTCTATTATAGTTCTCCAGCGTATTATTCTTTGCTGAGACTTTCTGCAAAAATCCAGTCACCGGGGCCAAGGAATATTATAAAGATTCAGTACAACCTCCTTACTTTAAAAGGAGGAGGTGATTTATTGTGCTCATCGAGATGGTGGATATCATATCCTCAGACGTTCGCAGATCAGTTGCAGCAAGCGTTAGATACCGTGTGCTTTCGAAAGAGCTGTCCTACTGCACAAACATGAAATATCCATTGGTCATATGAGATATCCTTATGGAGACTCAGCCCTTTCCCTATTCTATTCAGCAACTAAAAAAGGTATCATATCATAGAATCATACAGTACAGAAGGAGGCCATTCGGCCCATTGTGCCTGTGCCGGCTCTTTGAAATAGCTATCCAATTACTCCCACTCCCCTGCTCTTGCCCCATAGTCCTACAAATGTTTCCTTTTCAAGTATTTATCCAATTCCCCTTTGAAAATTACTATTAAGACTGCTTCTACCATTCTTTCAGGCAGTGCATTCCAAATTTGCTGTGTAAAAAAATTTCTCCTCATCTCCCCTCTGATTCTTTTGCCAATGACCTTAAATCTGTGTCCTCCGGTTACCGACCCTCCTGCCAGTGGAAACAGTTTCACCCTATGTACTCTATAAAAAACATTCATAATTTTGAACACCTCTATTAAATCTCCCCTTAACATAGAATATTCCAATTTTATTTCAAATTCAGCAATAGAAAGTTTTTAAATTTAGTTTAAAAAGGTGCAGATTTGATTTAAAAGGTGCAGATTTTGAAAACTGCAAAGGACAGTTGAAAAAAGTTATAAATGTTCAGCCATGAGAAAAAGTTTTCTGGGGGCTCTGTAAAAACCCATATTAAAATGCAATGTATTTTTATCATGGATCCATAAATTCTAATGGCTGCTGAAGGCTGTGATTTTGCTTTTTATCATTTTTTAATGTAACCAGGCTTAAGATGATAACGTTGAATGCAGGTGCACAGTTTAGATCATGGATGCTGTTTCTGTCACTGCACTGAAGATTCTTGGGGAAGTTAATGTTCTTGGAACAGTCGGTAACAGAGTTCTGTAAAAGCACAACTGAAATTCCACCATGGGGAAGATCCCACAAGGAGTCACATTGCAGAAGCGCAGCCATTCTGGTTTAAGCCAACTAAAGTAAGCATGTATACCACAGGCAAAAAAATCCATGTGCCTTCAACAGATGAAGGTGAACCAATGCTTTGTATCACCAAGCCACCACTTCAGTGTCAGCCCCGACTCAGTGGTAGCACCCGCGCCTCTGAGTCAGAAGATTGGGGGGTTCAAGTCGCACTCCAGAGACCTGGGCTCAAAGTCTAGGCTGACACTCTAGTGCAGTACTGAGGGAGTGCTGCAGCAGCGGAGGTGCCATCTTTTGGATGAGACGTTAAACCAAGGCCCGTCTGCCCTCTCAGGTGGACGTAAAAAATCCCATGGCACTATTTGAAGAAGAGCAGGGGAGTTCTCATGGTGTTGTGGCCAGTAATTATCCCTCAACCAACATCACCAAAACAGATAGTCTGATCATGTAGCTCATTGCTTTTCGTGAGATCTTGCTGTGCGCAAATTGGCTACTGCATTTCCTACATTAAAACCGTGAATACAGTTCAAAAGTACTTTATTAGCTGTCAAGCGCTTTGGGACATCCTACGGTTGTGAAGGGTGCTATATAAATGCAATTCTTTTCTTTCTTGATTTATCTCTTTTTCTCTTTTCAATCTTGGTATTCCGCACTATGGGCCTTGGCCTTTCTCTTGGGTTTCTGATATTTAAAAAAATAAATAGCAGAATTCTAGGCAACGTTGAGTTAACTGAGCTCGGCTCGGCCAGTTGTTGGAGTGACGCAATTAGCTGCAAGCGTCTAGGGTTGCCAACCCTGCACGATTGCCCTGACGTCTCCAGCAATTAAAGATTAATCTCCTGGACACCGCTGTGAGCAAGCCGGCAGAAAAATCATTGGGGTGTTAAAAAGAATTGGGTGTTTTTTTTTTCCATTTTCTTTCAACGCTTTCGTTTATTAGTTATAAAAATATTGGAGATGGGGAAAAAAGACTGTTTGACTGGGTGAGACGGTTGGAGGCAGGAGGTCGTGTGATGGAACCTCCAGGAATACTTGTAACCAGAGTTGACAATCGTAGCAGCATCCCATGGCTAGGAACAGGAAAAAAATCATCCGGAATTCCCACTCCGGATCGCTACCTACTGACTCCTGCTGAAACGTGCACATGCGTGGAGTTCAGACAAGAGCTCGACTGCAATGATGTGTGTTAACCTGCCAAAACATATAGGCTAGGCTCCTTTGAGTGAAGTACCAGGAGGGCGGCTGCTACCCCTAAACTGTAACCTAGCGAGAGTTGGAGGTGGGGGGGGGAAGAAGGAAACTGGAGAAAAAAATTAAATAAACGCACAAAGAACTTTACTTCCACACAATATAAATTCAAACTGATGTTAGCTCCAACCTAATAAAAACTAGCATACTTGAGCTAAAATTACAATAAGCCAAAAACATAATTGTGTTTTTTCTGACTCTAAATACAGGTTAGAAAAATAGTAGATTAGCCTGTCAAAGTGGCTCTTCAAAGCTTCTGAGTTTCAATCCCGATTTATAACTACGCATTCCATGTTTTTGATAGTTCTTGTTTATTATAATCAATTATGAATACTTTCTTTTATAGAGAAATAAAGAATGTGGTCCTGTAAAATTATCAGTAGTTGTTGCAAATCTTTCCTGGCTTGAATAGATTCTGGTGAGTTTGCGCTAAAACTTTGTGGCAATAACACTGCAACAGAGGAGCAACAATAATTCATGCCCCTTTTCACCTCACACCAATATTTGTAAGACATTGTACTGTAGAAAAGTAAAACTGAATATATGTGGCAATGTCATGTTATAGACCTCAGTGGATGCAATTAAACAACACTGCCACCCACTGGCTCTCTGTAGTTCACCACAAAGGAAGGATTACAGTGCACTGTTGTTTAATGACAAGGGTCATACTTGTGCTTCCCATTGCGCACAACGATACTGTCGTAAAACCCTTTTGTTTTCCTCTGGATGATTGCATAATATGAAGATATTGCATATTACTCTGAGAAATAGAAAATATTCCATAACTATCCCCAAACTCATAACCAGCTAATAAGTGCTGACGTATTGTGTGGGTTATGCAAGTTCAGGTCATGAGTGATATAGGAAGAAGAACAAAGGAACATAAGAACAGGAGTAGACCATTCCGCCATTCAATTTTATCATGGGTGATCTGTACCTCAACTCTATTTACCCGCCTTTGCTCCATATCCCTTGATGCCATTACCTAGTGTAGCAACCTCAGTTTTGACATTTTCAATTGACCTACCCTCAACAGCTTTTTGAGGGAGAGAGTTCCAAATTTCCACTACCCTTTGGGTGAAGAACTGCTTTCTGACCACACCCCTGAACGGCCAATCTCTAATTTTAAAGTTACGTCCCCTTGTTCTGGACTCCCCCACCAGAGGAAATAGTTTCTCTCTATCTACCCTATCAAATCCTTTAATCATCTTAAACACCTCGGGCGCGATCTTGCCAGCCCTGGGGAGGCGGGTATGGAGGCGGGAATGCCGGGAAAATGGCAGAATTTGAGGCACCCGCCTCCATGCCATTTTGCCAGTAGTGAATTCAAGACCTCATCAAACTACAGAGAATGTCACTGTTTGACAGCTTCACAGAGCTGTCAAACGATGACAATTCATCTGTCAAAATTTTTTGACAGATGAAACGTCATACGTTGACGTTCCCTGCAACCGGCTTTCCTTTAATTGGCCTGCTAAGCCCACTGAGCGGGCTTAACAAGGTTAATCAAGGGAAAATAGCATGGGTTGGCCAGAAGTTGATAGAGGCGGGACTGAAACCCGACAAGTGGGAGACCCGCCTCCAAAAGCTCCCATTGGCAAAATCACCCCCCTCAATTAGATCACCCCTTAATTCTATACTCAAGGGAATACAAGCAGTGTCCAGAACAGAATGCAATACAGCAGATGAGGTCTAACCAGAACTTTATACAACTGTAGCATAGCTTTCACCCCTTTGTATTCCAGACCCATAATATAAATATATTATGATATATCACAAAGATTAGCATGCAATATACTATGTGTACTTTTGTAATTTTTTTTCATTGTTTATTATTTTAGATTTATAATGCTTAGATCATTTGAGTAGGCGGAAGTGATCGACATTAACTAGCTGAGTACTCCAAGTCAAGGACCTATTCCTGAAATATGGTTTAGCAGGGATTGTCATGGGGTCCATAATTAGCAAGAGGCGATTAATGGGTCAATGGAGCATGCTGCATAGAATATGGAGGCCAGAAAGAGTTGCATTTTTGAGACATGCAAACTGGGATAAGAAGCGATCGTGGGCAGTCTTGTCAAAGGTGAATAACTAGTGCCTCAAGGATTGGTCAGTCTCACATTTTCAGATTCAGATGTCTCCCAATTGGCTTCAAAGACCAGAATGAACTTTCATGTGTACTGTGCATTGTAGAGTTGCTAGCTGTTAGAAAATGCAACTGAGTGGCTTCCTGTGGAGATCTGAAGAGGATGTGGGAAAATTACTTAAACCTGGAACTAACTCCTGAGAATTTTTTTTAGAAATTATGTTAAATATATGGGAGGGTGAATCATCAACTACTTCCCTCCTACACATCCTGTCTCCACCAAGCTTCACGTGCCCAGAGAATATACGGAGTACCGTATCAATGATGAAAAATTGCAGGTTATCTCTTACAACTGAGAAAGTCCATCGTAGCTCATTTGTACCGATGACCTTCCTGAGGTTCTTCCTGGGGAGCCGTGTAACTTGCCCTCACCGGGGAGTTAGTCTGTTCATTGCTGCTGCTTGTCTGATAATTGGAGGAAAAGCCTGCATTTATTTGAAGTTATCTATTTATAAAGAAAAATTGAGAACATAAAATGACACTGAATGAGAAAAGGTGAATTGTCCCATCTTGCCGACATCTTCCTTGGACTCTGTACCTCATCGTGGATTCTACCCCATCATGAATAAAATATAACATAGATGTTGTGTTCCTAGTAGTCCTTTGCAGTATTCGTTATTATGTCACCCCATAATCTTACAGATTTCACCTGATTTTGATTTTACCAGAGAAATCCTTTATTCAAAGATTAAATTGGTTTTGTTTGTAAACAGTTTTTTGTGTCTCATTTTTTTAATGTCTCCCGGAAAATAGTTTCAATGCAGCCTACCATATAGACCAAGGAGTTACAGAAGATTTATTTCATATGTGAAGGGAATTATAAATGGAAGATTTGGCCTCCCGTAGTGTTGAACTCCCCCATGGAAATTAAATGTTGTCTCTCAAGTTAATTAACTGAAGACCACTAGCAAGCACTCCATAATTATCATAAGCCTTTTGCCTTTGAACAGCATAACAGGCTGTGCTTGGCAGCAGTTAAGAGGTGGTAATTTTAACTCTGGTGTTATTGCCAGTACTGAAGCCTAGCTGTGTTTCAGCTGTGGTACATTTGGAGCTGGAACTTAAGCAGAAGGGTCTGTAAATCTGCTTCCCGCTCCACTGTAAATTACTACCCTGCATTTTTAATTTCCTCTCCGCATACAATGTTATTCATTTGGTTCCAAAATAAACATGTGGCCCAGAAACTGCACAACTTATGAGAACAAACTGTCCTCTTCTCACTGCCTTTTACCTGTCAAGACCCTGATTAAACATTGACATTCCTAATGTCATATATCAGGCATGGAGGCCCAGGCTGTAAAATGTTTATAAGGCCACAGTTACCAGTTCTGAACTTTGTTTAAGTCACTGTTACAACACTGATTGTTTTCATTCCTACACACATTTAAAAAGTGTACAGATTTAAAGATTTATGAAAGTGTTGAAAAAGTCATCTTAATGCAGCCTTTGAGGCTGAAGTATTGTGGTCTGTTGGAATCCGGGTTCTGAAGAGAAGCTTCACCGAGAGTTTGATAAGATTTGTATGAAATAGTTTGGCAAAATTCAGAGGAATAATCTTGATAAGTGATGGTTGTTTTAAACAGAAATAAGCTTATTCGGGTTATTGTAAAAAGTTAAAACATTTAATGCAAACTCGGTTAACAGTACTGAATATATAGATTACATTGCACACCTGTGGTAATACTTAATGCCAAATAAATTACTGGGGCCGATTTTCACCTCAGGTGGACACTGGGGAGGAGGCAACAGTGTGCAGGAAGCCCGAGGCCTTTTGATGGTCGGCCCGCATCTGCATAATGCGGGTGAGCTGCAAACATTGAGCTAGTGCACACACACAGCTCACTGGTCGGAGGAGACGGAGTGGGAAATCCAGCGGCTCCTCCCAGAAGCTGAGCCAGAAGTTCAACATTAAAGGGGGGAAGGGGGTGGGGAAAGGCAATCGCGGGAGGTGGGGAGTGCAGATAGGCTGGCAGCAAGCTACAAGATTTTTGTGTTCATGCTCCTCCTGGCCACACAAAAATCTGAAAGGTAAAGAGTGGCCTACAGTGTTCCTTTTAAGGACGGCTGGTTAGGCCGTTCGACGCCAAGTACCAATGGGTGGAGCTCCCACCTGAAACAGGTGAGCGCCTGATCCATCCATGTCATGACCCCAACGAATCAGGAACGGGAATTGAATGGTAAACTCAATCATAAGATTTCTGGATTGACACATTAAAATAAAAAGAAAGACTTGCATTTATATAGCACCTTTCACGACCGCAGGACATCCCAAAGTGCTTTATAGTCAATGAAGTATTTTTGAAGTGTGGTCACTGTTGTAATGTAGGAAATGCGGCAGCCAATTGTGCACAGCAAGCTCCCACAAACAGCAATGTGATAATGACCAGATCATCTGTTTTTGTTATGTTGATTGAGGGATAAATATTGGCCAGGACACCGGGGATAACTCCCCTGCTCTTCTTCAAAATAGTGCCACGGGATCTTTTTAAGACCACCTGAGAGAGCAAATGGGGCCTCGGTTTAACGTCTCATCTGAAAGACGGATAATATATTACCGGCAGTAATTTCTAGGCTATTGCTAGGACAAAGTACAGGAAGATTTATATACATGTTAACACTAAGAGCCAGAAGCGGTCAGTTTTGTTCTATTTACCACCACTAAGGGGGTGATTTTGCCAGCCCTGGGGAGGCGGGTTTGGAGGCGGGACTGCCGGGAAAATGGCAGAATCTGGGGGCGGGTACCCATCCCGCCCCCAACCCACCTCCATGCCATCTTCCCAGGAGGCGGGTACCCGACCCGCGCCGGGTCCCGACCCGCGCTGGGTCCCGTCTCCTGGAGGCGGGAAGGGGATTACAGCCACTTAACTGCCTGTTAACAGGTAGTTAACAGGCAGTTAAGAGGATTATCCCCATTTTTCCATCAGAGGTGCGGGCTTCCCGACGTTGGGAAACCCCGCCAGGGTCACCGAGGCGAGCAGTGGGTCTGCGGGGGTCGGAGGGGTCCAAAAGTGCGCTGTGGAGGTGAGTGATGGGTGCAAGTGTGGAGAGGTAAGTATGTGAGGTGAGTGAAAAGTGTTAGAAAAAGTTTCCTTACCTTTGTTTCTTCCTGCAGGCTTCAATCACTGGGGATCTGGAGGCTCCGGCATCTCAATGGCAGAGATGACAGAATGGCTGCTGCATTCTCCGATGCAACAGCCATCTGCTTTCTGCTCAGAAAATAGGTTTGGTGAGCCTTGAGTACAAGAACGCACCAAACAACAGAGAATGTCTGTGTTTGACAGCTTCACAGAGCTGTCAGAAGATGATAATTCATTTGTCAAAAATTTTTGACAGATGAAACGTCATACGCTGACGTTCTCTGTCACCGGCTTCCCCTTAATTGGCCTGCTAAGCCTGCTGGGCGGGCTTAACAAGGTCAATCAAGGGGAAATAGCGTGGGTTGGCCACAAGTTGATGGAGGCGGGACTAAAACCCGACAAGCAGCAGTCCCGCCTCCGACACGACCCCATTGGCAAAATCTTAGTCTCTGCACAAAATTCACCAAAAAAAGTTTAATATTAATGAAACTGACTGTAAAGTGTAAAACATCTGAGTGATGTTTAGAGTGCACACTTTTATTTCTAGTGAGTTAAATAAAAGGATATTCGACTGCTGGAGTGCACTGATAATAGTACAGAATAGTTATTTACAAAATTTGAGTGTAGCCCATTAATACCAGGTTCATTGAAAAGGCAGAGTCCCAGAAAGAGGCACAGTCCCAGAAAGAGGCAGAGTCCCAGAGTCTGTTGTTATTTCATTGAAAACCTGTTCTGTTACTAATTTTTTTAATATTGGGAAACTTAAGTGAAGGACCAGGCCCATGGTGGAGCATGTCACCAAGGTTGAAATAGTAGAAGGTGTGGTAAATCAGGAATTAGTGATTAGATGATGTCAAGCTTAAGTATCAGACACCTTGGGCTCGATTTTACCAGGCCCGAGGAGGCAGGTTTGGAGGTGTGTGAGTTGTCAAAATCGCAAAAAATGGCAGACGGGTCCAATCCTGCCTCCATCCTGCCTCTGAGCAATTTTCCCACATTCGTGGTTTCAGACCCCGTTTCCATCCCGCCTCCAAGAGGCGGGATAGGCCCTTAAGGCCCTTAACAACCAGTTAATTGCCTCTATAATCCCATTTTGAGAGGCCTTTCTGATTTTACCACTTTTCCCCCGTCCTGCACGTCTCCTCTGGAACATGCCAGTTAATCCTGGCGGCCTCACAAGTGGACTGCTTACTAACAGCTGCAGCTCCACCATTAAAAAGGAGTTTTCACCAATGATCATTTGCAGGTAGCAGAACTTTGTTGTCTCAGGTCTGGGGGAACTTTTAGCAGGCATACCCATTGTTGTGGAAGTTTGGAGCCTGACACCCATCTCCAGTGTGACCTCCTGGGAAACCCCTCTTGCCACCTTGACTGAGCGCTTCCTCAACTGAGGTATATACCAGAAGTATGAGAACCATTTATTTCCTTTCCTCCTGGACATCAGAATTGGACGAAGACCAGCCGCGGCAACAGCAGAACCCTGAACAACAGCACCACCAACAGCAGGAGCAACAACAGGAGCGCCAAGCTGCTGCTCACCCACCTGAAGCTGCACAGACCAGAAGGCGCCAGTGCGCGACCACATTGCTGCCCGGGATGCAAGGGACGCACTCATGTTGGCCAGATTTGCTTAGCCTGCACAATCAAACACTTTTGCCTCGCACCTTCTTACCAAAGCATCGACAGTGGACAAGAACCTGCAGATTCCTATCACTCTGACCATCATACTGACAATTGCAAGTCCCATTTGCAAAATGACACAGGCCACAACTTCAACAGTTTGCCATCAATTCTGTTTATGATAACAATTCAAGGATGGCTTGTCAAAAATCAATACAACAGAACACCCAAGTGACTACCCTTGTGACTACTTGTGCTTTATCTTCCTCCTACGCGTGCTCCTATGTGGTGTTTCCCCTGTGGCTTCAGCAGATGTGGAGGCCCCTTGCTCACTTTCTTGCTGCTCCTGTCTCGACACCTTTGGATGCCGTCCTCTGGGGTTGCAAACCTGTGAGGGCTCGGCACCAGTCTGCTGCTCCTGCGGCTGTGCAGGGGCTGAGACGCCCATCTCAGTTGGGTGGGGACGCTGGTGGGGCTCTGACCGAGGGCTTTGCAGTGGCATGGTCGTGTGAGCGCTTGGAGAGGAAACCCCACCTCCTTGTTGTCTGCCACCAACATCCCTCTCATGGGTCAGCCCCACTTCAGAGCTAGCAATTGGCTTGACAGCACCTTGCTGCACTTCAGGGGGGCCATGAGGACCCGTTTCTGCACTGTAAGTTCTACTCCAGAGGACTTCCATGAAGGTCTGGTTTCTATGCTCAATAGCTGACCATCGCTCCTCAAGAGATGTCAGTCTATTCTGAACAATGACCATGTTTTCAATAACCTGGTGACTAAGCTCCTCCATGGCCATAGCCATCCTCTCCTCTACCGTAGCCATCCTCCCCTCTACGGTAGCCAGCCTTACCACGGAGGTAGCCATCCTTTCCATGGAGGTTGCCATCCTTTCCGTGGTGATGCATTCATGCGCCAATGCCTCCACAAAGGCTCTGCTCATGTTTGCGATGGACTCCTCCATTCGCTCGACACTCGCAGCAACCCTGGAGACAAAACCTGCCAGAGACTCCTGCACCTGTTCCTGGAGTTCCAGCACCGCTCTCCTTCTGGATGGACCCGGAGGCACAGGGTCAACATGCAGCTGAGCCGAGCTGGCAGAGTCCTGCGCCCTCCAACGAGGACTCTCCACTGCTGTCCCTGTCTCCACCATCTGCTGATGCTCACTTGTGAGCTGTGATACACCAGGTGACTACACTACTCTATCTCGCGAAGGTCCCACCGAGGTGTGAGTGTCTGCGCTGGTGCTGGGTGCGCTGAATTCTGCTGACGCAGCACCCTCAGAGGTTGCAGCTTCCTCTGAGGAGTCTGAAAGCTCAGGCTCTTCCTCCTGGACAGTGGGGACAGGGGCTTTCGATGGTCCTGTGGGGGAGTAAAGGAAAGAGTTAGAGATATGAGGTAAAGGTTGCATGCACATTGAATTGTGCAGATGATCATAAGTCAATCTGTTAGAGCTTCAGAATCATTATCAGTCACTCATGCAATGTCAATGAGAGAGATGCTAAACTATTCTGTCACCAGCTTGCTGTGATGCGCCCGTCTGTCCGTCCCCCACTTGCGAATCGTCCTCCACTCCGGCGATCTCCAGGGCCGCCTCCTCCAAAGTGGTGAGCTGGGCTACTGAGGGTGGCCCTCCTCCTGTCCTCGCTCTTTCCCTCTTATTGTGGGTTCTCTTTTCCTGCAATGAGAGACACAAGTGGAGTTTGAGTGAGAATGAAGGAGTGAGTGTAGAGAATCCATAGCATAGAAGGAGACAAAGGGCCCTCCCTGTGTGTTGTAAGTTGTTGTCATTGCATCACAGTGATAGGGAGTGTGAGGGCTGCATGGTCGAATAGTTAAGTGAATGTGACCATAGAGAGAGAGGGAATGGGTAAGGGTGCAGGGATGTAAGGGTCAAGTGGGATGTGGAGGAAGAGGTTGGCAAAGCAGAGTGCTGGTGATGAGAGGCGATGGGGATCAGATTGAGACTGATTGGAATGTCATACTCACTTTTCCTGTGCGACGAAGGTCATGAAACCTCTTCCTGCACTGCAGCCAGGTTCTGCTGCACATAGAAATTGCGTTTACCTCTTGGGCCACTTGCAGCCACACAGCTTTAGTCTGCTGGGGAGCCTTTTTCCTCCCTGAGGAAAGGAAGAGCACCTCCTTATTTGCTCTTGCTCCCTCCACCAGAGCTTGGAGGGAGGCCTCATCGAACCTTGGAGCACACTTTGGTCTACTGGTGGACATAATTGGTGAAGGAAGCGCTCAGAACAATGGGCATAAAGTTTAAAGGCTGAAAAAGAAGCAAGGCTGCTTGCAGGCCTTAAATCCAGCAGCATTGATGACGTAATCGGAGGCGACTTTCTGTATGAAAAGGCTCATTGGGCCAGGGGTTTCCACACGCTGGAAATCAAGTGCCCAATTAGGGCAAAATTGCACTTTTGTCCCACTTCACATCGGAGTCGGGACCACCTGACACGCCCCCAGCCTGCCCCCAATGGCAAAATTGAGCCCCTTGGCTGGGTTTTCCATTTCTGCGCTTGCTAGCCCACAGTTTTCCACCCATTAACGGGCAGAAATCATAGACTGGCAAAGGCAGAAGCAGAAAACCAGGCCGTATGGTAAATGGGAGGAGGGAGAGAAAAGGAAGAGAAAGTAAAGAAACCATCCCACTTCTGGGATTCAGCAATGTCTGTGAAAGATGGCTTGGACTCACTGAGGGAATCACTCTAAAGTTGTTAAATTCAGCTACATACAGACTAATGATTGTACACAAATAGATGGTTTGTGGGTTGCAACTTTTGGCCCATTTAGATAATTGAAACAGAAGACCACACTACATGGTACTAAATCCATAGAATATTTTGACTGGATATCTGTGTGGGTCTGGAATTAGGCCCTTTGGAGTTGCTTTTTGCTCATCTATAATTCCCACATTTCTCCTAATATCTTGCTTTTATATGCATTTCCTTCATTCATTTTCATGTAGGTTTATAACAGCAGCAGAAAGTAGTTCCTGCACCTTTGATTTGACAGTTGTGTCTTACATACTAAAACTGTAGGGCATCAACATGTTGCAGAGGATCTCCACGCCCGTTTTCGGGCCTTATCCAATTTAGCTCCCTATGCTTCAGGAATGCAGCTGGGGGATAATGTGGGCAAAATTAGAGTTACACTCTTCAGCACAGCAGGGCTGCCTTCCTACAGAGCAGTGGTTCAGACTTCATGGACGGAGGTGACGCAAAATCAATGTCGTCTCAGACATCCAATGGACCTGGGAGCAGATGAGGAAGATGTTTGCCAGCCTGACAGAATTAGCCAAAGTAAGTCTGCCCATAACTTTATTATATCAAATACAAGGTATGCATGCCACAAGGACCGGAATTTTCCTTTGAATTAGCATCTACTATGGTGCAGATTTAAGGTGGTAAGCAGAGCTATCATCCCAAATCCAGTACAAAAGAATTGCACCTGAAATATCCCAAAAAGCATCAGTACCCTTTAAGGCCAAGTGTGAGCCTGACCCGCCTCGTGTAATTGGGGTGAAGGGAGGATGGTTAACCTCTCCAACCCATTTTCCCCAACTTCCACCCCAAGCATGCCCCAAATAGTTACCACCACTATATAAATGTCAGTACGAGCTGCAAGAAGGTATCTCTGCAGTGGCTACCACGTTGAGGAGGTCATTTTGTGTGTTGCTACTGAAGATTGGCGTTACTTTGCCTACATATCGATTGCTTTAGTACTGTGAAGGTTCAGTCATGACTTTTGCTGCTGGTTTCTCTCAGCTCTGTTCAAAGTACTGCTTTGCATTGGGGTCTTGGACTTACCAATGGGATATCTCTACTCTTTTGCTATGAAGGGGAGGAGAAGGATATGATAGAGGCTAGATTGGAAGTTCGTAGATTGAAGCATCACAGAAAGCGCCTGTTTCCTATGCACTTATACCCACTCACCTGGGTCTACAGACTAAGAAGGTCTTACTACTTTGAATGTCAGTGCCTCAGAAAGCTATGCTTTCCGCAAAAGCTACTGGGGAAATATGTCAACTGCTGACTGAAGACCTGCGGTCCAGTTCCATCAGGAGAACAGCATTGTCTGTACCAGTCAAGGTGATCACAGCCTTAAATTTCTTTGATGTGGAGATGCCGGCGTTGGACTGGGGTGGACAAAAATCAGAAGTCGCACAACACCAGGTTATAGTCCAACAGATTTATTTAATTTTACAAGCTTTCGGAGCTGTTCGCTCCTTCTTCAGGTAAGGTAGCTGTGAGAGAATCTCCCAGAATTCACAATATAAACACAGAAAAATGTATTCAAATCTTTCCCTACATCAAAGACACACTAAGAGCACAGCCAAGACAATGAGATGTGTCCCAGGGGGTCCAACGTGTCAAAACACCTGCTGGCCGCATATCCTCTCCATTTGTTGTGTCAGTCTTTTTAAAACAAAACCTGGAAAGACCGGCCATGATGTCAAGTCACGTTCTGTATCGTGACATGAACCCGATATCACGATTGAAGCCATCCTCATGAGTGCGGAACTTGGCTATCAGTTTCTGCTCTATGATTTTGCGCTGTCGTGTATCCCGAAGGCCGCCTTGGAGAACGCTTACCCGCAGATCCGAGGCTGAATGCCCCTGACTGCTGAAGTGATCCCCGACTGGGAGGCAACCCTCCTGCCTGGCGATTGTTGCGCGGTGTCCGTTCATACGTTGTCTCAGTGTCTGCATGGTCTCGCCAATGTACCATGCTCTGGAGCATCCTTTACTGCAACGTATCAGGTAGACAACGTTGGCCGAGTCACATGAGTATGTACCATGTACCTGGTGGGTAGTGTCCTCACGTGTGATGATGGTATCTGTGTCCATGATTTGGCATGTCTTGCAGAGGTTGCCGTGGCAGGGTTGTGTGGTGTCGTGGTTGCTGTTCTCCTGAAAGATGGGTAATCTGCTGCGAACACCAAAATGGACCCCATCGGTCTCGCGGCGGACACAGAGGAATTCATCAGGAGAATGAGGATCCGGGAATACTACCACAAATCCCAAGATGTCAGCAACATTCCTAATGAGACAATCAATGATCCGGAACAGCAGACAAAGGGAACCGCAGTGCTACAACCGAGGAAGAAAGAGTCAAATTGGACCCCTCCGGAGGGTCGCAGCCCTAAGCTTGACATGTATGCTCAAGCTGTCAGGAAATGCATCAACGCCAGATTCATCAGCCGTACTCACAAGACAGTCCAGAATGTCACCCGAGCACAACGCAACGCCATCCACGCTCTCAAGACCAACCGCAACATCGTCATCAAACCAGCGGACAAAGGAGGAGCCATCGTCATACAGAACAGAATGGACTATTGCAAAGAAGCATACCGACAACTGGACAACCAGGAACACTACAGACAGATACCCGCAGATCCGACCAAAGAACACACCCGCCAACTCAATAGACTGATCAAGACCTTCGATCCAGACCTTCAAAACATCCTACGCGCTCTCATCCCACGTACTCCCCGCGTAGGAGACTTTTACTGCCTCCCAAAGATACACAAAGCCAATACACCCGGACGTCCTATCGTATCAGGCAACGGAACCCTGTGTGAGAACCTCTCTGGGTACGTCGAGGGCATCCTGAAACCCATCGTACAGGGAACCCCCAGCTTCTGTCGCGACACTACAGACTTCTTGCAGAAACTCAGCACCCATGGACCAGTTGAACCAGGAACACTCCTCGTCACGATGGACATATCGGCACTCTACACCAATATCCCCCACAATGACGGCATCGCTGCGACAGCCTCAGTACTCAACACCAACAACAGCCAATCTCCGGACGCCATCCTACAACTCATCCGCTTCATCCTTGACCACAATGTCTTCACCTTCGACAACCATTTTTTTACCCAAACACACGGAACAGCCATGGGGACCAAATTCGCACCCCAATACGCCAACATCTTCATGCACAAGTTCGAGCAAGACTTCTTCGCTGCACAGGACCTCCAACCAACGCTGTACACCAGATACATCGACGACATCTTCTTCCTTTGGACCCACGGCGAAGGATCACTGAAAGGACTACACGATAACATCAACAGGTTCCATCCCACCATCAAACTCACCATGGACTACTCCTCAGAATCGGTTTCATTCTTGGACACACGAATCTCCATCAAAGACGGACGCCTCAGCACTTCACTCTACCGCAAGCCCACGGACAACCTCACGATGCTCCACTTCTCCAGCTTCCACCCTAACCACGTTAAAGAAGCCATCCCCTATGGACAAGCCCTGCGAATACACAGGATCTGCTCAGACGAGGAGGAACGCGATGGACACCTACGGACACTGAAAGACGCCCTCGTAAGAACGGGATATGACACTCGACTCGTCTATCGACAGTTCCGACGGGCCACAGCGAAAAACCGCATAGACCTCCTCAGAAGACGAACACGGGACACAACCAACAGAGTACCCTACGTCATCCAGTACTTCCCCGGAGCGGAAAAACTATGCCATGTTCTTCGCAGCCTTCAACATGTCATCGATGACGACGAACACCTTGCTAAGGCCATCCCCACGCCTCCACTACTCGCCTTCAAGCAGCCGCCTAACCTCAAAAGTACCATCGTTCGCAGCAGATTACCCATCTTTCAGGAGAACAGCAACCACGACACCACACAACCCTGCCACGGCAACCTCTGCAAGACATGCCAAATCATGGACACAGATACCATCATCACACGTGAGGACACTACCCACCAGGTACATGGTACATACTCATGTGACTCGGCCAACGTTGTCGACCTGATACGTTGCAGTAAAGGATGCTCCAGAGCATGGTACATCGGCGAGACCATGCAGACACTGAGACAACGTATGAACGGACACCGCGCAACAATCGCTAGGCAGGAGGGTTGCCTCCCAGTCGGGGAACACTTCAGCAGTCAGGGGCATTCAGCCTCGGATCTGCGGGTAAGCGTTCTCCAAGGCGGCCTTCGGGATACACGACAGCGCAAAATCATAGAGCAGAAACTGATAGCCAAGTTCCGCACTCATGAGGATGGCCTCAATCGCGATATCGGGTTCATGTCACGATACAGAACGTGACTTGACATCATGGCCGGTCTTTCCAGGTTTTGTTTTAGAACATAGAACATAGAACATAGAACAGTATAGCACAGTACAGGCCCTTCAGCCCTCGATGTTGTGCCGAGCATTGTCCGAGACCAAGATCAAGCTATCACACTCCCTATCACTCTGGTGTGCTCCATGTGCTTATCCAATAACCGCTTGAAAGTTCCTAAAGTGTCCGACTCCACTATCACAGCAGGCAGTCCATTCCACACCCCAACCACTCTCTGAGTAAAGAATCTACCTCGGACATCCCTTCTATATCTCCCCCCATGCACCTTATAGTTATGCCCCCTTGTAACAGCTGCCTCTACCCGAGGAAATAGTCTCTGAACATCCACTCTATCTATCCCCCTCATCATCTTATAAACCTCTATTAAGTCGCCTCTCATCCTCCTCCGCTCTAAAGAGAAAAGCCCCAGCTCCCTCAATCTTTCCTCATAAGACCTCCCCCCCAAACCAGGCAGCATCCTGGTAAATCTCCTTTGCACTCTTTCCAATGCTTCTACGTCCTTCCTATAGTGAGGTGACCAGAACTGCACACAATATTCCAAATGTGGTCTCACCAAGGTCCTGTACAGTAGCAGCATAACCTCACGGTTCTTAAACTCAAACCCTCTGTTAATAAACGCCAACACACCATAGGCCTTCTTTACTGCTCTATCCACTTGAGTGGCAACCTTCAGAGATCTGTGGATATGAACCCCCAGATCCCTCTGCTCCTCCACGTTCCTCAGAACCCTGCCGTTGACCCTGTAATCCTTATTCAAATTTGCCCTACCAAAATGAATCACCTCGCACTTATCAGGGTTAAATTCCATCTGCCATTTTTCGGCCCAGCTCTGCATCCTATCAATGTCTCTTTGCAGCCTACAACTGCCCTCCACCTCATCCACTACTCCACCAATCTTGGTGTCATCAGCAAATTTACTGATCCACCCTTCAGTCCCCTCCTCCAAGTCATTGATAAAAATCACAAACAGCAGAGGACCCAGCACCGACCCCTGTGGCACACCGCTGGTAACTGGTCTCCAGTCCGAAAATGTTCCATCCACCACCACCCTCTGCCTTCTATGAGATAGCCAGTTACTTATCCAATCGGCCAAATTTCCCTCTATCCCACAACTCCTTACTTTCTTCATGAGACGACCATGGGGAACCTTATCAAACGCCTTACTAAAATCCATGTATACGACATCAACTGCTCTACCTTCATCTACACACTTAGTTACCTCCTCAAAGAATTCAATCAAATTTGTTAGGCAAGACTTACCCTTCACGAATCCGTGTTGACTATCCCTGATTAAGTTGCCCCTTTCCAAATGGTCATAAATCCTATCCCTCAGGACCTTTTCCATTATCTTACCAACCACCAAAGTAAGACTAACCGGCCTATAATTACCAGGGTCATTCCTATTTCCTTTCTTGAAGAGAGGAACAACATTCGCCACTCTCCAGTCCTCTGGCACCATCCCCGTGGACAGTGAGGACCCAAAGATCAAAGCCAGAGGCTCTGCAATCTCCTCCCTTGCCTCCCAAAGAATCCTAGGATATATCCCATCTGGCCCAGGGGACTTATCGACCCTCAGGTTCTTTAAAATTGTTAAAACCTCTTCCCTCAGAACATCTACCACCTCCAGCCTATCCACCTTTATCACACTCTCATCCTCAAGAACATGGCCCCTCTCCTCGGTGAACACTGACGAAAAGTATTCATTCATCACCTCTCCTATCTCTTCTGACTCCATGCACAAGTTCCCACTACTGTCCTTGACCGGCCCTACCCTCACCCTGGTCATTCTTTTATTTCTCACATAAGAGTAAAAAGCCTTGGGGTTTTTCTTGATCCGACCCGCCAAGGACTTCTCATGCCCCCTCCTAGCTCTCCTAAGCTCTTTTTTTAACTCATTCCTTGCTACCTTGTACCCCTCAATCGACCCAACTGAACCTTGTTTTCTCATCCTTACATACGCTTCCTTTTTCCTCTTGACTAGACATTCAACCTCTTTTGTGAACCATGGTTCTCTCACTCGGCCATTTCCTCCCTGCCTGACATGGACATACCTATCAAGGACACGCAGTAATTGCTCCATGAAAAAGCTCCACTTTTCGTTTGTGCCTTTCCCTGATAGTTTCTGTTCCCATCTTATACTCCCTAATTCTTGCCTAATTGCATCATAATTACCCCACCCCCAATTATAAACCCTGCCCTGCCGTATGGCTCTATCCCTCTCCATTGCAATAGTGAAAGTTACCGAATTGTGGTCACTATCTCCAAAGTGCTCTCCCACATACAAATCAAACACTTGGCCCGGTTCATTACCCAGTACCAAATCCAACGTGGCCCCACCTCTTGTCGGCCTATCCACATATTGTGTCAGGAAACCCTCCTGCACACACTGTGCAAAAACTATCCCATCCGAACTGTTTGACCTATAAAGGTTCCAATCAATATTTGGAAAGACTGACACAACAAATGGAGAGGATATGCGGCCAGCAGGTGTTTTGACACGTTGGACCCCCTGGGACACATCTCATTGTCTTGGCTGTGCTCTTAGTGTGTCTTTGATGTAGGGAAAGATTTGAATACATTTTTTCTGTGTTTATATTGTGAATTCTGGGAGATTCTCTCACAGCTACCTTACCTGAAGAAGGAGCGAACAGCTCCGAAAGCTTGTAAAATTAAATAAATCTGTTGGACTATAACCTGGTGTTGTGCGACTTCTGATTTTTAAATTTCTTTGTCTCTGAATCCTTCCAGGCAGCATCAGATGGCCTTTGCCACATTAGTCAGGCCGCTGCTCACTGGTGCATACAAAAGATCACTGCTGCTCTTTTTAGGAGGGCTGCACAATTCATATACTTCCCAATGGAAGCAGACAATCAAAGAGACCTATCCAGTTCCACAGACTTGGCAGGATTACCACAGGTGCAAAGAGCAATTAAAGATCAGCACTCAAACCCCCGTATGACAACCCCCTGGATTTTATGAATAGGAAAAGGCTTTCATTCCATTAAATGTCCAGATAGAGTGTGATGCCAATCACCTTATCCTGCATGTCAATGCAAGATACCCAGGAAGGTGCCATGATGCTCTCATCATGTGATAATCTACCATGCCAGCCCTCATGACTCAGAGTCATATATGCAGATGGTTGACTGTTGATCAGTGCTATCCCCAGTAATCAAGACATGACTCCACTGAGGCTCCAGAGAGGGACTCTCAAGTCTTATTTTAGGTGGCTGGGTAAATCTGGTTGAACCCTGCAATACAACCCGGCAAGAGTCTCAAGAATCATTGTAATTTGCTGCATTCTACATAATATCAAAATAGAGAAGGGCTTGTTGCTTCCAAAAGCTGAAGGCCATAATGATGAAAAGGGCAAGAAAGGACCTCCCTCCCCATAACAGGGAACAGCACAGCCAGAAGCCAGAAAAGGAAACTGTAACTGACAGCCTGGTGCTTTCAGTAAATTAAAGCTCATTCACCAAATAAAGTGACTTCACACAAGACTGTTCTCCTTCACCCCCTGCCATATCCTGACAAAGTCCCTCATTATCAAAAACTTCAGCCAAGTTCATTCAAAAAAGGGAAGTCTACATTTCCCCAGTCATCCGCCAAACCCCTGAAAAGTGAAACCATATGCAGAAATAAACGAAGAATTCCATGGAGAGAACGGACCAGTTAACTGGTCTGTTTTCTCCACAGATGCTGCCTGATCTGCTGAGTGTTTCCAACATTTTCTGTTTATGTTTCCGATTTCCAGCATCTGCTTTTTTGTTTTTTGTTTTGAATTCAGAAAATGTATTTACAGAACAAATTATTCTTCAAAAAGTGCCAAAATTCTAATAGCCATATCTACAACTATTTTTAACAGTCTATCTACCCATTGTGTCAGTTAACTTATTTGTTCATGCTGCCAGTCTAGTACTACAACAACAACTACTTGTATTTATATAGCGCCTTTAACGTAGTAAAACGTCCCAAGGCGCTTCACAGGAGTGTTATAAGACAAAGAAATTGACACCAAGCCACATAAGGAGAAATTAGGGCAGATGACCAAAAGCTTGGTCAAAGAGGTAGGTTTTAAGGAGCGTCTTAAAGGAGGAAAGAGAGGTAGCGAGGCAGAGAGGTTTAGGCAGGGAATTCCAGAGCTTAGGGCCTAGGCAACAGAAGGCACGGCCACCAATGGTTGAGTGATTGTAATCAGGGATGCTCAAGAGGACAGAATTAGAGGAGTGCAGATTTCTCGGGGATTGTGGGGCTGGAGGAGATTACAGAGCTAGGGAGGGGCGAAGCCATGGAGGGATTTGAAAACAAGGATGAGCATTCAGAATACTCTGAAGAGGTGCTCCCTGAGTCCGATGAGGTTGAGCATTGGGTGGTACAGGATGGACCCCTGGAACCTTAGAGGTCTGAGGTGACTCTCATCTCAGTGAAGCAGCTGTTTCAGAGGCCCATGTCAGATTCTCTTCATGCGTAGGCATTGGAGAGGGCCTGAAGGCAGTAGAATCAATGACACCCTCCAGAGTGACAATGACATCAATGGCCAGTCCTTACAGCCCACTGGTGCTGGGCACAGGCTCAGAAGAGCTGCTGGTCAATGTCATTACAGACCAAATGGCCCCAACCAGGTCTTGCAAGCTCTGTGACGGTGTCCTCTTCAAAGCATCTAAGGCAGTGCTGTTCCCTTACACTCTGGAAACCACCAATACTCTAAGAAGCTGATTTTGGTGCTCCAGAACTCTCCTCAGGCCTCAGTCTCTGGGGTGTTCTGCAGGACCTGGGAATTCTCCTGCAATGTGTTGCAGATGTGGGTATGGGCTACCCCCATTTGTCCATCATCTCAACCAAATGCTTGAAAACTATCCCAACTGCCTCTACCTCAGATCAATGCTCCTCAATCAAAGCTCTTTTGAAGATTGGATCTCTAGGCTCCTCAGCCGAGGGTGATTGATTCTCTCCCCTCCCCTGCCCCATGGTGGAATGGCATGTTCCCTTCATTCCTTTCCAGGTCTTCATGCTCACTAGTGCTCAGTGCCTCACCTAGTGAAATCCTTTCTGACTCACTAGCTATGTTCTACCTAGGGGGTGGTGTTTGTGCAAGTAAGATGCCATGATGCAGTTGCTGAGGAAGTGACGGCAGTTCAGGCTCTATTTCTGGCAGCTAATTCTCCAGTGGAAGTGCCTAGGTTGTCAGTGTCATGGCTAGCCTCTTCCTGTAAGGCATCCCCTATGATGTGAAACATAGAAGAGGTTGTTTAGCTGCACTCACAGTGGCATTCCTCCTTGAAGAAATAGCAGCTGACTGTAAGGACATTTCAATACTTTGGGAAAGCACATGAAGCTGAGACTACCTATGATGAATACTTCCCAACTTCTATCAACCTTCTGTTGCCACCTTACATCCAACTTTGCCCTCTCCCACAAGTACTCCTGCCCTCCTGCCTGCCTGCCCATTATTTGCAGCACCTCCTTTTCATGTGCTATCAGGGTTTTCAGAGTTGTTCGAGGAGAGGAGGAGGCGATCAAGGAGGGGAGCCAATCAGGAGGGAGCTGGTGATCAGGAGGGGGGCTGGCGATTGGGAGGGGGGGATGCGATCAGAAAGGGGCTGAGCGAGGGCCAAAAATGGTCATCGAGACTGCTATGGAGCCAGTATGAGCGCTCCTGCTCCTCCTGGCTCTGCATTCGGGTAAGTATTTTTCTAAAAACGTACCATTTTGATAGCGGTCTCCAGTGGTCCACGTAAGGACTGCCGGTTAGGCCGCATATAGACTTGGTTATCCTGAACGCAGCGGGCCCGGCACCAGCTGCATCGAGAGCAGCCCAATTTTGGGAAAGGGGGTTCCTGAAACAGGTGTCAGGCCCCTATTTCAGGTGTGGGCCCTGGAAGCCTATACTTCAGCCTTTACCAATATGGTGGGCGGCACACTTCCGGCATCACTGGCCTTAAACGGCCATTTTATACAGGTGGATTAACCACACAATGCATTCCTAGCATGAAGGGTGGGAAATCCCTCACGGACACATTTGCATCTAATTTTCTTGAAATTGACCAGGTAAATTGAAGCCCCCACATGTTGGGATCAATTTTACAATTTGACGCTTAAAGCACAGAGTTTCAAATGGTGGGAGCGCATACTGGACATTCAAGCACAGTGGTCAGCACACTAATTCACGGTCTGCTGACCAGGTATTATGCCAACTGATCACTGAATTCTGTGCAAGAGAACTTTAGGCTAGCTGAATACTAAAGTAGATTATGAATTTTGAGGGAATCCAGTGAAACAGATCCTCACCCGACTGCCTGGCCCTTGCAAGGCCATTCTGCAATCTAGCCAACTGGAAAATCCACCTGGCAGGAACATACAAGCCAATTAACTGCAAAACCAATTGGCAACCAGAGAGCAGGTTGTTGTGTTTAGATGCTGCAATAAGCTCTTACGTTTCCTCTGAGCTTTGACACAATTGGCAGAGGCATACTGGTCTGTTGTTATTGTAGTCCAGCTTTGATCTCTTCTTGTGGGTAGATACAATGAGGTAGATTTTATGAATTAGCACTCTAATGTAGAGTTACATGCAATCAGAGTGCATTTTGGGAATTCAATGATATGCATTCCCAGGCGAACATCCAAAATTGACGGGCAGGACAAGACCAGCTGATCCATCAAGCCTGTCCCATTGTGAGAAGCTCTGTGCTGGGAGTGCTAATTTGTAAAATTTACCCCAACATTTACTGCATTCCACTTGAATGGGACAATACAACTACAACTTATAACTGCACTTTCAAAATCCCAACTGTCTAGCCTGTGGCCCTCCATTCGTCACGACATGTCTGCATTTCTGCTCAACCACACCCTCACCTCCACCTTTAATGCTCTAGTCTCCATCAAAACCATTACTCTCTCTCACCCTGGTCGTTCCCCCATATGGCCCTCATCTCTGCTTCCTTAAGTTCGAGTGACACAGACATGAACGTATATGGCAGACAACTGGTTTAGCCATTCATCATCCGATCTGGCTGGCCCACATAAAGCACTATCGGGTCCTGCTCTCATCTGCCAAAACTGCTCACTATTCCAGGATCATCTTGGAATCCAATGATAACCCTGGTTTCTTTTCTCTACTGCAAACAGTCTTCTTAAAACCCTCTCCACTGTCTCCTCCACCCTCACCTCCAAAAACAAGTGCAAGGAGCTCATGGACTTCTTTGTCACTAACATTGAGACCATCCGTTCAGCTGCCTCTGCTGCTTCCCTCCCATCCCCTAGCCCACTGAGCCAAACCTCCTCTAAGGTTCCCCCCTGCCCTAGACCTGAACTCGCATCCTTCTCTAGTTTCTCTTCTATCTCCCCTCATGCCCTCTCTGTGCTCATCTTGTCCATGAGACGCAACTCCTGCTACCTCGACCCTACTCCCACTAAACTGCTGACCACCCAACTTCCCTTCCTGATCCCCGGGTTAGCTGATATTGTTAACGATTCTCTCTCCTCGGGTACTGTCCCCCTCTCCTTCAAATCTACCATCATCACCCCTCTCCTCAAAAAAAACATTCTTGACCCTGCCGTCCTTGCAAAGTACTGCCCCATCTCCAACCTCCCTTTCCTCTCCAAAGTCCTTGAATGTGCTGTCACCTCCCAAATCCGTGGCCATCTTTCCCGAAACTCCATGTTTGAATCCCTCATATCAGGTGTCCGCCCCTGCCACAGTACCGAAACGGCTCTTATCAAAGTCACAAATGACATCCCATGTGACCGTGACCATGGTAAACTATCCCTCCTTGTCCTTCTCGACCTGTCTGCAGCCTTTGACATGGTTGACCACACCATCTCCCCCAACGCCTTGCCACCATCGCTGTCGTCCAGCTGGATGGGACTGCACTCGCCTGGTTCCATTCTTATCTTTCCAGTCGCCTGCAATGGCTTCTCTTCCCACTCCCACACCGTTATATCTGGTGTCCCCCAAGGGACATATCCTTGTCCCCCTCCTATTTCCCATTTATATGCTGCCCCTTGACAACATCATCCAAAAACACAGCGTCAGGTTCCACATGTACATTGACAACACCCAGCTCTACCTCACCACCACTTATCTCGACCCCTCCACTGTCTCTAAATTGTCAGACTGCTTGTCTGACATCCAATACTGGATGGGCAGAAATTTCCTCCGACTAAATATTGGGAAGACTGAAACCACTGTCTTAGGTCCCGGCCACAAACTCCATTCCTTAGCCGTCAACTCCATCCCTCTCCCTGGCAATTGTCTGAGGCTGAAGCAGACTGTTTGCAACCTTTGTGTCGTAATTGATTCTGAGATAAGCTTCCGACCACATATCCGCGCCTATTTCCACTTCCGTAACATCGCTCGAATTAACTCATCTGGTGCTGAAACCCTCATCCAAGCCTTTGTTACCTCTAGACTTGACAATTCCAATGCACTCCTCGCTGGCCTCCCATCTTCCATCCACAATAAACTTAAGGTCATCCAAAACTCTGCTGCCCATATTCTAACTTGGACCATGTCCTGTTCACCCATCCCTGTACTCGCTGACCTACATTGGCTCCCGGTTAAGCAACGCCTTGATTTTAAAATTCTCATCTTTGTTTTCAAATCCCTCCATGGCCTCGCCCCTCCCTATCTCTGTGACCTCCTCCAGCCCTACAACCCTCAAAGGTAGCTACACTCCTCCAATTCTGGCCTCTTGCGCATCCCCGATTTTAATCGCTCCACCGTTGATGGCTGTGCTTTCAGCTGCCTAGGCCCTAAGCTCTGGAATTCCCTCCCTAAACCTCTCCACCTCTCTTTCCTCCTTTAAGGTGCTCCTTAAAACCTACCTCTTCCCTGTCCTCATATCTCCTTATGTGGCTCGGTGTCAAATTTTGTTTGATAACGCTCCTGTGAAGCGCATTGGGAGGTTTTACTACTTTAAAGGTGCTATATAAATGCAAGTTGTTGTTGTTACAAATATTGACAGTAATAATTGAAATGGATGACTTATCCTAATGACACAGTAGGTAAATATATTGTGTGGTATTGTATTATACCATGCAGAAGGTCCTAGGTATAACCTCTGGTCAGTGCTGAGTTAACTGATTTCAGTCAGGGGAGTGAGGTGGCCACAACATTTGTCCTTCGCGCTGCAGAAAGTACAAATCCGCCTGGATTCCCCTTTCTCAATTGCTTACAGGTGACCCCAGCTGAAAAGTGCTCTGTGCTGCTGTCAGGTGAGGACAGAATGGCCCAGCTGTTATGATCTTCCCCACGGATGAACATTCCACATGTGCCATCAGCTTCTGAATAACCTTATCCATTGTATAATAATGTACAGTTAAATGATTACCATAAAATAGACAATTTCTGTGTCCAGAAATGTAATTTCCTCCCAAAAATCAACTTGTTTCAATTTTTCACAAAAATATCCTGATGCTGATAAATACTTTTGCTGTAATGAAACATTCAGGATGAACCCTGCTTTACAATAATATTCTAAATCTACAAGTAGGATAAAGATAACAATCTAGTCATATCTTGCTCTGTAGGAATAAACGCCCAAATAGACCTGCACATGTACCTGCAGGGTTCAAATCTGCAATTTCAGGAAATATTGCTAGGAAGTAAATAAATCCCAACTGAGTCAAACTGGTGCTGTGTAAAATGATGGTGTGGGTGCCTACAGGTTATACACAATGGGCCAGAAATTCAGCTTTCAGGCTTCCTGCGGGTGCAAGCATCGCGCGCGTACTTGCCTACTGCGCCTGCAGTTGTGCTTTGGGCCCACAAGGACTTCGGGTCCTGGGCCTCCTCCAGCTGCCGGCGCGCAGTGCTTGTGTATCCCAGGGGCGCAGTTAGTTCGAAGCGTCCCCTGGGATCACGTGGGCCATGGAGAGCCAATCCTAACAGGGCATTTTCATTAATAGATTTGACAGGAAGACCTGTCAAATCTATGAATAGAGATCGGCCCCAAAACCACACTTAAACTTCAAATACATTTTTTTTTTAAATCACATTTTTAAAATAACTATAAGTTAAATAAATTAACTACTTTAAACAAAAATTTAATTTTTGAAAAAATTAATTATACTTTGTAACGGTGCGAAAAATAAACTTACCTTTCTTTAAAGTATCTAAAAAAGATAAACCTGTTGAAAAAATGTTTAAATTGTAATTAATTAACCACTTACCTTGTTAAAAACAGGCCTTGCGCCTCCTTTTTAAAAGTGCAGCTTCTTCATACATACCTTCCCGGAGAAACCTGAAAAAAAAAATCGAAGTTTGCTGCGTGCGCGCAGCCTCTCCCGCGCACGCGTTCGACTTCTGAACCCCTCCCTTCAGGGGAACGGAAGTTCCGGTTTCCCACGCATGCGCAGTGCATGCAGGAAACCGGCACTTCAGATGGCCTTACGGGTGAGTACACAGCGCGTACTCACCCGACAACAGCCGAATTTCTGGCCCATTATCATAGACTCATTGAAATGTAAGGACAGAGGAAGCCACTATCACATTGTGCCAGAGACAGCTCCATATTGCAGTTATAAAAGAAGACCTGCATTTATATAGCGCCTTTCATGACCTCAGGACGTCCCAAAGGGCTTTACAGGCAATGAAGTACTTTTGAAGTGTAGTCACTGCTGTAATGTAAGAAAGGCAGCAGCCAATTTGCACACAGCAAGGTTCCACAAACAACAATGAGACAATGACCGGATAATCTGTTTTAGCGATGTTGGTTGAGGGATAATATTGGCCAGGACACTGGGAAGAACTCCCCTGCTTCTCTTCGAAATAGTGCCATGGGATCTTTTGCATCCACCTGAGATGGCAGATGTTTAACATCTCATCCGAAAGACAGCGCCTCCAACAGTGCAGCACTCCCTCAGTACTGCACTGCAGTGTCAGCCTAGATTTTGTGCTCAACTCAAGGTGGTTTGCAAAGTGAACAAAATTTGGAAAAGAACTGGAGGAGGTAAATGATGGTTGAAGAGGTAGATTTTAGGGAGGCTTTTGAAGGTAGGGACAGAGGTAGCAAAGCAGGGGAATTTAGGGGGAGAGTTCTAGAGGGCAAGACTGCTGAAGTCTTGGTCACCAAACATGCGGTGGAGGGAGACATGCAAAGAAGATCAGCAAATGCCCTCTGCTGTTCTAACTCTAATCTTCTTTGCATCTCTGGAGCAATTTTTAAATGAGGACAAGTATTTTCAATTCAACGTCATGAGAGACACAGAGCCAGTAGAGATTAGTGAGGATAAAGGAGCAGGACTTAGTGAGGGATGGGACGTGGCCAATTTGGCGAATTGGAATTTAGGTTGGCTGAAACTCAGGAGGACAGCGTTAGAAGCGCAGCCCAAAATGACAAAGGTGTGAATGAGGCTTTCAGTGTGGCAGGGATGAGGTATGGGGCAGGCAGTTAATGCTGCCCAGGTGGTATTAGGCATCTTGGTGATGGATTGGATACAAAGTATATACTTTGATCCTGTTTACTCAGTTTTCCTCCAGTCCTTCAGGAGGTTCAAGGTAAGCCCTGTGCTGGCAAACCTTGGCAGTGAGAAAGAACAGCAGGCAGCTACAATAAAGATGGCCAAGTGCAAGAGAACATCCACAAGCAGCTCCTGCGCATCAATAGCATGACGAGTGCTGGTGTTTTCTCCTTCAGGTGCACCTGGAGATTTGCAGCTCTGGAGCTCTGATCATGTCCAGATTTATTGTGTTAGCTTTTACATAACTACATTAGCAATGAGTGGTGTATCATGGGAACTATAGTTTCTCTAATGCAAGATACAAAAGATTTAAGTTTCAATGGGGTAGAAATTGGTTATGGCCCAGTTTTAGCCACATAACCAACGGTGCACAGACGGCACTTTTTTTTTTATTTGTTTATGGGATGTGGGGGTCGCTGGCAAGGCCAGCATTTATTGGCCATCCCTAATTGCCCTCGAGAAGGTCGTGGTGAGCCGCCTTCTTGAACCGCTGCAGTCCGTGTGGTGAAGGTACTCCCATAGTGCTGTTAGGGAGGGAGTTCCAGAATTTTGACCCAGCGACGATGAAGGAACGGCGATATACTTCCAAGTCAGGATGGTGTGTGACTTGGAGGGGTACTTGGAGGTGGTGGTGTTCCCATGCGCCTGCTGCCCTTGTCCTTCTAGGTGACAGAGGTCGTGGGTTTGGGAGGTGCTGTCGAAGAAGCCTTGGCGAGTTGCTGCAGGAGCATTTGTAGATGGTACACACTGCAGCCACGGTACGCCGGTGGTGGAGGGAGTGAATGTTTAAGGTGGTGGATGGGGTGCCAATTAAGCGGGCTGCTTTGTCCTGGATGGTGTTGAGCTTCTTGAGTGTTGTTGGAGCTGCACTCATCCAGGCAAGTGGAGAGTATTCCATCACACTCCTTACTTGTGCCTTGTAGTAAGGCTTTGGGGAGTCAGGAGGTGAGACACTCGCCGCAGAATACCTAGCCTCTGACCTGCTCTTGTTGCCACAGTATTTATGTAGATGGTCCAGTTAAGTTTCTGGTCAATGGTGACCCTCCCAGGATGTTGATGGTGGGAGATTCGGCGATGGTAATGCCATTGAATGTCAAGGGGCGGTGGTTAGACTCTCGCTTGTTGGAGATAGTCATTGCCTGGCACTTCTGTAGCACGAATGTTGCCTGCCACTTATCAGCCCAAGCCTGAATGTCATCCAGGTCTTGTTGCATGCAGGCATGGGCTGCTTCATTATCTGAGGAGTTGCGAATGGCACTGAACACTGTGCAGTCATCAGCGAACATCCC
Source organism: Squalus acanthias (assembly GCA_030390025.1). Taxonomy (NCBI): domain Eukaryota; kingdom Metazoa; phylum Chordata; class Chondrichthyes; order Squaliformes; family Squalidae; genus Squalus; species Squalus acanthias. The sequence continues at coordinate 67,916,875 of CM059433.1, read as the reverse complement.
ATTTCTGACCTTATGTTGGAGGGAATGTCATTGATGAAGCAGCTGAAGATGGTTGGGCCGAGGACACTGCCCTGAGGAACTCCTGCAGCGAAGTCCTGGGGCTGTGATGATAGACCTCCAACAACCACAAACATCTTTCTTTGTGCTAGGTATGACTCCAGCCAGTGGAGAGTTTTCTCCCCGATTCCCATTGACTTCAGTTTTACTAGGGCTCCTTGATGCCACATGTTCCAACTGGAAGGCCCGAGGCTCACTCGAAATTGGGCCTCGAGCCTCATTCCTTTGGGAGAGCCGCTGGTACCAGCCACACCTCCTGAGGCAGCTCACCCAATTCAAAAGATTAATTTTGAGCCGTTCGCCTCGCTGGCAGTGGCCCTTAGGTAAGTCCCGGGAGGGCAGACAATGGGAGGGGTCTGATTGCAGGCTAGCAGCAACACTTGGGAGTGCTGTGGAGTCGGGAGGAGCTCCGTATCAAACGATCTTTTAAAATGTACTCACTTTTCTGTTGGCAGCCATTGCGTATCTGTAACGACCGCTGATGATTCCTGAGCAGAGCAGGCCCGGTGGCTGCCCACATTGAGCACCGAGCAATGTAGCAGAGCGGTCCTAAAACAGGCATTAGGGCCCTCATTTACATATATAGATAACACCTGAAAAAGTACCCGACCCGATATGGGTCAGATGTCCTTTGGACCTCCTTTCGGGCAGTTTCAGAATTTGAATTCAGTTTTTTTAAATCTGGAAATTAAAAGCTGTTATCAATAAAAATGACCATGAAGCTATCGGATTGTCGTACAAACCCAGTTGGTTCATTAATGCCCTTTAGGGAAGAAAACTTGCCGTCCTTACCCGGTCTGGCCTCTATTTGACTCAAGTCCACTGTGATTGACTATTAACTACTTTCTGAAGTGGCCTACCAGCCAACCAATGGTTAGGGATGGGCAATAAATGCTATCTCGTGAATGAATAAAGCAAGAATGTAATAAGAAAATCTGTGTCATTTCAGCTTGGATTGGCATTTTCTCTTGACCAGCGGTAAGCCAGGTTAAGTGAATGCCAATTCAAACTTGGAATTCAAACTTCCTTTTTTTCTGAATTTCAGAGTCAGCTGCTTGAAGTTGTGATTGTTTTCTGGGTTCAGCTTTATATTTCTGGAGGCATCCCTTGCCTGAATCAGAAAGATAAATTCTGAAAATTCAATTGATGTAAACTGTGCAAATTCAGATCACTCTGTGACAACCCGAACTAGCACAGTTCAGATATCAAAACAAAGCTGTAGTTCTCTTGTAAGCAATTTTATCCAGTGCCAGCAAAGAGCCAACCTCACAGGATTGGCAGCATGGCATCCATCCAGCATCTCAATAAAGCCATTTAGGATACTGTAGGGAACATGACCCATAACAGTTTATTCTACTTCTAAATTACCTCTAGTACTCCAAGATCATGGCTTTGCAGATAATGAATATATGGAGTTGACCTGAACTTGACAAATAAGTTAGCAGGAAAATACAAAATGCTGTTTCTGTGAAAAGTAGGTAGAAAAATCAGGAAACAACTTTCTGTTAGATTTGCTTTCTATAGTTAAAAAAAAAATTCTGTAAGGGCAAATATGCTGCTCCGATGATTGTTTCAATTACCATCACGCCCAGCTTCCAAGAATTGCTTTCATTGATGATTATCTGATCATTTACTGTGACTCATGATCATCCATTTGCTTCATGCTGGGAACCATTATGCAAGTTAAAGTAAATGACAGGAACTTTATAGATATTTGAAAGAGGGTCTCTGAGTCATTGTCCTGAGAACTTAACTTGCATTTGCAGTCTCCTGTTTCCAGCCATGCTGCCCTAATAGACCTTACACTGTCAGCCTGCTATTTGTATCGACAGTTGTTTATTATACATGCTTGTGTTATGGGACTGAAGGAAGTCCAGTAGAGATTGCTTCACAGATAAGTTTGCAAATGCTGTCTGCCAATGAATTGCTTCCTTCCTGTAAAGAATAATTGATGGTGATGTAATCTCAAAGTTATTACCAGTTCTGATGTCCTGAGTCCAAGGGGCACTTGCATGAGAGTTGTGATAAAATAAGGAGATGACAGGCTGATAGAAGATAGAGATTTTTCTTTCTGGAATTATTATGTGTGAATGTTTTCTTTTCTCCTGGAGCCTCCTATAAAACATATGCTGACATCAAGAATATAGCATATACAAATGATTAAACTGATAACTGGTGACATTTTATTCATCCACTTACCCTGAAGATGAGACATCTGTGGGCTCATAAACTCATGTACAATAAAGCTGTTAACAAAAAAGCTACTCCCTCAGTATATAGTTGCTCATTATTTTACTTCAGGTAAAGATATTTCAGTTATCAACTGGCAATTATGCAAAAATAACTCAAACTGAAATGGCTGCATGTTTTGGAACATATATATAGGATACATGATGTGTAGCAATAGAGCTTTGAGAAATCATATTAAGCATAAAATCTCAGTAGACGTGTGACAGTTTTATACGACTCACATTCCCTCTCGTTAAAGGTGCTATATAAATGCAAGATGTTGTTGTACATTATGCTTATACAAACATACGAACAATGAGGGACAGGAAAACACCCTCTGGTCCATCCAGCCTGTCCTGAACAATTGTGATACCTTGTGCATCACAATATATACACTCTCCACCCCACCCAAAACCATGTGAGAGAGGCAAAAAAACAGATAAAAACCCAGGCCAATCTTGGGGGAAAGTATGTGAGAAATACCTCTCTGACCCCCTCTGGCAATCCAAGCTAGTCCAGGAGATCACTCTGGCCCTGATAATTTTATGCTGTACCTACCTTTTGTACAAGGTGAACTCCGGCCCAGCCAAAAACAGGTCCAGCTCTCGCTTGAAGGAATTCAGCAAATCGGTATCCACCACACAAACTGGCAGCCTGTTCCAGAGGTCCACTATTCTCTGGGGAAAGGATTTCCTCCTAACATCTAACCTAGATCTGGCCTTATACAACTTAACATTGTGATCCCTGGTCCTTCCTAACCTATTGGAACAAACTGTTAACTCAAACAAAATCTATTCCCTTCATCATCTTATAAACCTCGAGCAGATCAACCCTCAGTCTACGCTTCTCTAAAGTATAACGTCCCAGCTCTTTCAGCCTACCATGATAACTAAGCTGCTTCAAACTGGGAATTAATCTTGTGGCCTTCCTCTGCACCCTTTCCAAAGCCTCAGTAACATGCATCATGTGAGGAGACCAAAACTGGACACAGTATTCTAACTGAGGCCTGACCAAGGTCTTGTACAAGGAGAAAATAGTATACTTTGTCTTATAGTCAATTGTCCTATGAATGCATCCCAACACCCTATTTGCTGTAGCTATCGCTTCAAGACATTGCTCATGAACCTTTAGAGGTCTGTGCACTACAATGTCCAAATCCCTTTCTTTCTCTATCTGCTTTAATGCTTTTCCCTGAAGGGAGTATGTATGTTCAGCATTCACCCTGCCCACATGCATAACACTGCACTTTTCCAAGTTAAACATAATTTGCCAGTCACAAGCCCAATCCTCCATCCCATCAGATCCACCTGAAGCAAAAGAGCATCGTCAACTGTCCTGATATTCACACAAAGCTAATCTGCAAACTTGCAAAGTGTGCCCCAATACCTACATCTCGAATATTAATAAAAAATAGTAGTCACACAGGCTTAGATTAAATCTCTTGTTTAATAACATGGTTGTTACATATTAAATGAGTTCCGTGACAACACTGGAAATGATCCAGAGCAGGTTATGGTCATAGCTGTGACCATTATTGCAGAGTATCTCAGTAGGTAGGTGTCTGTCCTGAAATGATTAATTTTAAGAAATGTTTTATTGTCTCAATAATTTTCATTAGCTAACAGATGTTAATGTAGTCAGAAGCTCATTTTCCCAGAAAATGTTTCTCTTGTGACGTATTTGACCCTATTCCTGATGCACAAAGTTTAAATCCGGGGTACTTAAGTTGGGACACCAAAGCATGGAATGGATTCTGCCCATGACTCTTAAGTAGTGCCTTTTTGATCCTGGCCATGGTATCAGTGGAAGGGGCTGGTTGGAGAACAAAAACATTTTCTGGAAAAAGATGAATGCAGATATCCTCCCTTTTCCTCAGACAGGGATTGGTTGTGGATCTGGGATACTTAAAAGAGGTGGAGGGACGAAAGCTAAAAGATAAAAAAATCCACACAAAAAATACAGGAATTAGAATAAAAGGTTTTATACAAAAATACCAGAAAAGAAAGGAACTTAAAGAGATAAGAATCATGGAGAGAAAGATTAAACTGGCACCATTTTTCATAACAGTCACTGGGAGAAATCAAAATTATCTTTTCTAGTCAACATATAAATGGAAAAAGAGGCTTCATAGTCATAAAATGTAAATAACCAGTACTCAAAGGATTAAGGCCGTTTGCCTCCACACATCCTGTAAACTTCCACCTAAACAAAATTGCCAGCAACACTCCTTGCTTAGTACTTAAGAAGCACACTTTCACTGAGGCATATGGACGCAGTTACGCTTCTCTTCCTCTTCCTTCTCAGATGTTGTGCCCTTGAAGGTGCCAGTGCGGGGGAGTGGGGGAGGGCGAGAGGAGTCACACATGGTGGCCCTACTGGGAACTTCAAAAGCTCATCACATGTGTGGCTAGCTAGCAGACTGGTCACACGGTCCTGAGATTCAAATCTGTGACCACACTCCTGCAAATTGGCAGCCTGTCATTTTACTAACAGGCGTTTGTAGTTCTTAACTTTGGTTCTGGTGAAGGGTCACGCCTGAAATGGAAATCTATCTTTCTCTTTCAGATGCTGCAGTGCATTTCCAGCTTTTTTCGTTTCAATTCCCAGCATTCGTGGTTTTCTTTATGGAGCCGATTTTGCGATCTCAGCAAAGCAGAGATGTGAATGGCTCACTGCTGGGGCAAAAACTAACCAGAAGTACACCACACTGGCTGCCCACAATTTTCGAGGGTTAGCTCATTTGAATAATTACCATAGGTTCCCAGCAAAGCTTTTATCTCCCGCTGGCAGCTAGCCTAATTGGGAGTTCAAAAATTCTGGCAAGCAACTCAAACTTAAAAGGATGTGCCCACTTTAAGGTAAGTGTCCCCATATGGGGACAAATGTTTGAGCCGGTTTTCATCTTCAGGTCTAAATCTGTTCCAACTGCTTTAGAACTGTGCAAATTCTTCCCAAACGGTGGCAGCTGATACTGCATAAGAACATAAGAACATAAGAAATAGGAGCAGGAGTAGGCCAATCGGCCCCTCGAGCCTGCTCCGCCATTCAATAAGATCATGGCTGATCTGATCCTAACCGCCAATCTACTATCTATCACAGAACCATCTCCTGCATCTAACAGAATTGCACACACGAAATAGGAGCAGAATCAGGCTACACAGTCCCTGGGCCCGCTCCACTACCCACAGGGCCATGACCGATCCGAACCTAGACTCATGTCCAAATTCCTGCCCGCTCCCCGTAACCCTTAATGCCCTTTACTTCTAGGAAACTGTCTATTTCTGTTTTAAATTTAATTAATGTTGTAGCTTCTACAGCTTTTTGTGGCAGCATATTCCATGGACCTACCACCCTCTGAGTGAAGTAGTTCCTCCTCATCTCAGTTTTGAAAGAGCAGCCCCTTATTCTAAGACTATGTCCCCTAGTTCTCGTCTCACCTGTCATCGGGAACATCCTCCCCGCATCCACCCGATCCAACCCCTTCACAATCTTATATGTTTCAATAAGATCGCCTCTCATTCTTCTGAACTCCAATGAGTAGAGTCCCAATCTACCCAACCTCTCCTCATATGACCACCCCCTCATCCCCGGGATTAACCGAATGAACCTTTTTTGCACTGCCTCGAGAGCAAGGATGTCTTTCCTTAAGTAAGGACACCAAAACTGTATGCAGTATTCCAGGTGCGGTCTCACCAATACCTTGTACAACTGAAGCAATACCTCCCTATTTTTATATTCTATCCCCCTAGCAATGAAAGCCAACATTCCATTTGCCTTCTTAATCACTTGCTGCACCTGCATACTAACCTTTTGAGTTTCGTGCACCAGGACCCCCAGATCCCTTTGCACTTCAGTACTCTCCAGTTTCTTGCCATTAAGATAATAAATTGCTCTAGGATTTTTCCTGCCAAAGTGCATCACCTCACACTTTCCAGTGTTGTATTCCATCTGCCAAATCTCTGCCCACTTACTTAGCCTGTCTATGTCCCCTTGCAGGTTTTTTATGTCCTCCTCATTCACTACTTTCCCTCCCATCTTTGTATCATCTGCAAATTTTGATATGTTACACTTGGTCCCTTCCTCCAAATCGTTAATATAGATTGTGAAGAGTTGGGGACCCAGCACTGACCCCTGTGGAACACCACTAGTTACTGATTGCCAGTCTGAGAATGAACCATTTATCCCAACTCTTTGCTTTCTGTTAGATAGCCAATCCTCTATCCATGCCAGAATATTACCCCCAATTCCGTGATTTTTTACCTTAAGCAATAATCTTTTGTGTGGCACCTTGTCAAATGCCTTTTGGAAGTCTAAATACACTACGTCCACTGGTTCCCCTTTATCCACTCTATATGTTACTTCCTCAAAGAACTCCAGCAAATTTGTCAAACATGACTTCCCCTTCGTAAAACCATGCTGACTTTGTCCTATTAAATTATGATTATCCAAATGTCCTGTTACTGTTTCCTTAATAATGGACTCCAAAATTTTACCTACCACAGATGTTAGGCTAACCGGTCTATAGTTACCAGCCTTCTGTCTACTGCCCTTTTTAAATAAGGGTGTTACATTAGCAGTTTTCCAGTCTGCCGGGACCTCAGCAGAATCCAGGGAGTTTTGAAAAATTATTACCAATGCATCTACAATCCCTACCGCCACTTCCTTCAAGACTCTAGGATGTAAGCCATCAGGTCCAGGTGATTTATCCGCCTTGAGTCCCATTATTTTACCGAGTACCACTTCCTTAGTGATTTTGATCGTGTTTAGCTCCTCTCCCCCTATAGCCCCCTGTTTGTCCAGTGTTGGGATATTCTTAGTGTCCTCTACTGTAAAGACTGATACAAAATATTCATTCAGTGTTTTTGCCATCTCCATATTTCCCACCATTAATTTCCCGGTCTCATCCTCTAAGGGACCAACATTTACTTTAGCCACCCTTTTTCTTTTTATATAACTATAAAAACTCTTACTATCTGTTTTTATATTTTTTGCTAATTTACTTTCATAATCTATCTTCCCTTTCTTAATCAATCTTTTTGTTATTTTTTGCTGCCTTTTAAAGTTTTCCCAATCCTCTGTCCTCCCACTAGATTTCGCTACCTTATATGCCCTTGTTTTTAGTCGAATACTATCCTTAATTTCTTTACTTAGCCACGGATGACTGTCCTTTCTTTTACACCCTTTTCTTTTCAGTGGAATATATTTTTTTTGGAAGTTGTAAAATAACTCCTTGAATGTACACCACTGATCATGTGTCGTCTTACCCTTTAATCTATTTTCCCAATCCACTCTACTCAATTCCGCTCGCATACCTTCATAGTCTCCTTTATTCAAGCTTAGCACGCTTGTATGAGATCCAACCTTCTCACCCTCTAATTGAATATGGAATTCAACCATGTTATGGTCACTCATTCCAAGGGGATCCTTTACTAGGACATTTTTAATTAATCCTGTCTCGTTACACAGGACCAGATCTAAGGTTGCTTGCCCCCTGGTCGGTTCAGTTACATACTGCTCAAGAAACCCATCCCTAATACACTCAATGAACTCATCCTCAAGGCAGCCCTGCCCCATTTGATTTGTCCAATTAATATGATAGTTAAAATCCCCCATAATTATAGATGTTCCCTTATTACATGCCTCAACTATTTCCTGATTGATACTCCGTCCAATAGAGTTGCAACTGTTCGGAGGCCTATAGACTACGCCCACTAATGTTTTTTTCCCCTTATTATTCCTTATCTCCACCCAAACTGTTTCATTATCATGATTTTTTGACCCAATATCATTACTCTGTATTACAGTGATTCCTTCCTTTATTAACATAGCCACCCCACCTCCCCTTCCTTCCTGCCTGTCCTTCCTGATCGTTAAATAACCTGGTATGTTTAATTCCCAGGCATTGTCACCCTGCAGCCATGTTTCTGTAATGGCCACAATATCATAACCATATGTAGTTATTTGTGCCATTAACTCATCTATTTTGTTACGAATGCTACGTGCATTCAGATAGAGAACTTTCAAATATGCTTTGTGGCACTTAGTTCCTGCTTTTTCACTTTTTACCAGGCCACTCACCACAAGCCCTGCCCATTTGTAATTGAATTTTGTAATCAGGATCCTCCAACAGGGTTAGAGCCCCAATTTGCAGAATTTAAGCAGTCTTATAACTGTTTCAGGCTATGCACTTATTTACAGGCCCGCCTGAATATCATATCATGCGGGCCTTGGGCATCAAAGGGGCGGCCAAAGTGCCCCACAACCCCCTTGATTTTCAACCGCTGATTGCCTATTTCTCAGGTGCAAAACAGGCAGTCGTGAGTTGCATTTCTCCCTCATTATCAGTGATCATAAGGCCAGCTTCCTAATGTATGTTAATGACACCTAGCTTCAGAGGTCGCTGGTCAGATGAAGCCAGGGAGGCCCTGGCTCATCTTGAATTGTGTGTGTGTGAGCGGGGAGTCGCATCCATGTGATCGGTCAAACCCTCCCCCGTGATGTCCAACTGCCCTCCCGACTCCGATGTCTGGTCCCCTCCCCCGCAATCTCCTACTTTTCTGCCGTCTGCTCCCCAGCTGCTTTCCCGCCCGACAGGCAGCCAGCCCATCAATCAGGCTGGCTGTTGGGCGGGAAACCTGTTGAAAAAATTTAAAAGACGTCCTGCGGTTAATTTCTGCAGTACGTCTGAGAAACCAATACTTCCGGGTTTCCCGTCCAAAACTCCTCCTTCCCGCTCTCTTCCCGGCCCGATTAAATATTGGGGCCATAGTCTTTTTATGTGAGTGAGACAAGTGAAGGGCTTCTCTGTCTGATAAGCAGATAGCTTTGTCATTCTGGTTGGAACATGCCTAGTTGGGTATAAATGTAGCCACTGACTGCGAGAGCAGAACAGACTTGTGGAGGCCCTCACAGTCAAACTTGATCCATTCCGTTCTGTCCTCACCTAATAGTCAGACACATGCAGTTTCCAGAAGGGGTCACTGGATAGCGATCCGGAATAAGAACCTTGGCTGATTTTCGCCTCCCTAACACAGGTCACTGTGGCCAATTGTAGCAGTCAGAAATTGAACATGAGACCTTCTCTCCTGTATGGTTCAATGTTTCATTGCATGGTACCTAGGCTATCAGGGGAGCTCTCCAGAGCACTTTTAAACAGCCTGCTGAAAAGGTGTTTCTTTAAATCATAACATGGTATCAACTGACTGCATATTTCACGATCTGTGGTTTATGGAAAAAAAGACTTAAAATAGAGCTCTAGAAACCACTGCTCTTTGCACTGTAACCTCCAGCCCAATTGTCTTTAATGTTTTACATTACCAGCCTCCCAACCCTTCTGAGTGCTGCACTTTCGTATTTTTCATAGGTGCAGAAATGGAGGTGAAGAAATAATTAAGTAAACTGTAGCAAAACCTCTTCTGGTCTGCTGGCTTTAGTGAGGGAGACCTCTACTCCACAGCAACATCGATCATCTATCACCTGTTGTCAAGCACTTCCTTTTTTAAAAACACTCTGCTATGCCAGTATACAACTTCTGTCGGATAACAGAATTGTATGTACAATAAAGATTGGTCAAACCTTTTTAAGATAGGAAACCAAGGGGGAGAAATTCAGTATCGCCCCATTTGGGGCGCAATTATCGGCCGGGCGCAAAGATTAGTGCCTGGCGCTAATTATCGCCACCGACTGCAAACTTGACTTTTATCGCCCCTGGAGGTGATTGCAGCGCTATATCAGGCACTTCACACCTGTCTTAAGGTGCAAAGGCCGAGGAGCGAGGCGCTACCTCAGAGCGCTGGCGAAGCTCATGTAATGTCAGTCAGCAATGGAACACACACACAATGGCACGGGCCAGTTCTTAAAGGGGATGGTTAATCTTGCTTTCCATCCACATCCTGCTCATTGCAGCCTTGAATCTCGGCCTGGAGAGACCTGCACATCAAATGTGCTGGAAAGAACAATGGAGAGTACCAGGCCAAGAGCTCAGAGTGCAGCCCCCACAGTCTCTGCTAAATCGATATAAGGAATGGCAAATCAAAATGAACCTGCAAAGTGCTGCTCAGTACCCAAAACTCCTTCACACAACGTTGAATCTCTCCAGAAGTCTCTCCCTCTCTCTCTCAGAATGCGTAGTTCAAAAATGGCACCAACAATAAAAGGCAGGAAGCGGTCACCTTTAAATAGCGCTCCCCCTTTCCCTTCATGACTGCAGAACGCTCCCCTCAACCTGTCGTTGCTAGCGTCAGGCGGTAAGGCAGGGGGCGCCACTCAATATCCGCTCCGGGGCGATACCGGGGCGTTGCGCACTCGAGTGACGTCATGATCTGCCGGCGCAGGAGATCGTGGCGGTAGTGTTTAGCGCCGCCGCAAAATGTCTAGTTAATTTCGCGAGCGGCACAAACTTCGCCGCGCCTGGGCGCTAGATGCTTTGCGCCCCATTAGCGCCCTCTTAAGGCGCTAACGGGAGGCGCAACCAACTGAATTTTTCACCCCAACAGCTCCCACTGCAATTCAGAACATAGACTTTGCTGTGACAAAACTAATATTCATTACGCACAGTTCTACAGGTTGACAGGCTCACTCAACTGTGTTTTATGTAGTTTACATTACTGTTGTTATTAATGGTTGTATCACTTACACTACAATTAATATACCATTGGAATGCATATTCATTTTCATAGCAGTAACACGCAGCTCCACATATCAGCCCTGATGTAGATCTTTAATATAATGTACTAGACTTGTCACAGCCGTTGATGACGTGCAATTTATTTTGCAAGCATCAGGCTCAAACGTGTATTATTTCACAAGTTTACAAAGGGCTATAATGATACCAACATTATTACACAATAAAAATATACTGCTATATTTATCAGCCTAGCAACCTCAACAATAGCTTGTGGCAAATTTAACTAACCATCAGTCTAAAGAAGACAATGATCATGGTACAGAGTATGATAGCAAAATACTGCGGATGCTGGAAATCCGAAGTAACAACAGAAAACGCTGGAAAAACTCAGCAGGCCAGGCAGCATCCATGGAGAGAGAAAGAGAGTTAACATTTCAGGTCGATGACCTTTCATCAGAATTGGGAAGAGCCGGAAATCAAATAGATTTAAGGCCAGGGTAAAGCTGGGAAAAGGGGGAGGGGATAAAGGAACAAAGGGGGAGATGAAGAGACATTAAGAGACATTAAGAGATATGCAAGGCTAGAGGTGGTGTTAATGTGACAGATTAAGGCTGAATGAAGTGTGAAATCCACTGGCAGAATGAAGGACAGCTGCCAGCTTCTAGGAGGAAAAAAAAGGTGGGGGGGGGACAAATAAAAGGGTGGATAAAATAAAATATAAATGTGATTGGAGCTGAGGTTATGATCTAAAATTGTTGAACTCGATATTGAGTCCAGAGGGCTGTAGCGTGCCTAAACGAAAGATGAGGTGCTGTTCCTTTATCCCCTCCCCCTTTTCCCAGCTTTACCCTGGCCTTAAATCTATTTGATTTCCGGCTCTTCCCAGTTCTGATGAAAGGTCATCGACCTGAAACGTTAACTCTCTTTCTCTCTCCACGGATGCTGCCTGGCCTGATGGTACAGAGTATGTTGACTGTACCAGCAGTTCTAATAGCTAACACCACACTAGAAGTTCTGCACAAGTTCTTCTACTTGGGATCAACTGGATTGAATAACTTATCTGTCGATGACAAGCTAAACTCTCACATGGGAAAGGAAGCAACCACATTCGGCAAATTGATTGAGTGTGTATCAAATAATAGGAAATTGACATTGAACAATAAGACATGTGTCTACTAAATGTGCGTTCTGATCACGCTGCTGTACGGCAGCTGGACCTGGACCACCTACAGCAGGCGTGATAGAAGATTAAACTCTTTCCACATCCACTGTCTCCGCTGTATTCTAAATAACAAGTGGGAAGAAAAAGTTCCTGGCACCAAAGTACTTGAGGAAGCTAAGTTGCCAAGACTATCAACTTTTCTCAAACACAGGTGCCTCCGGTGGCTCGGTCATCTATATCAGATGGCCACATTGCAAAGGATCTCTTGTATGGAGAACTTGCTGATGCTTCAAGGCCACTCGGCTCAGGTTTAAAGATGTTCTTGAAAACTTTTAACAGCAACAAGCGAGCAAAGAGCATCAGGCTTCAAACTGTGCAGGATTCATCATCTGACCATGATTTACGCCTGCACCATCTGTGGCAAGGACTGCCGTTCCAGAGTTGGACTCTTCAGCCACTCACGATGTTGCAGCACGACAAAGTAACTGAACTGCTTTGCTTACACCATCATCTTTTGAGATGGACGGTTGCCATTGTTTTTTTATTCGTTCACGGGATGTGGACATCGCTGGCAAGGCCAGCATTTATCACCCATCCCTAATTGAGAAGGTGGTGGTGAGCTGCCTTCTTGATACTTCTTTGTAGAGGTTTGGTACAATTGAGTGGCTTGCTAGACCATTTCAGAGGGCAGTTAAGATTCAACCACAGTGCTGTGGGTCTGGCATCACATATAGGCCAGACCAGGTAAGGACAGCAGATTTCCTTCCCTGAAGGCATATTAGTGAACCAGATGGGTTTTTACAACAATCCAGTAGTTTCATTAACTGAATTTAAATTCTCCAGCTGCCATGGTGGGATTTGAACTCACAGTTTCCAGATCATTAGTCCAGGCCAGGGATTACTAGTCCAGTAACATAACCACTATGCTACCGTACACCATGCATACCAACCTCAACAAGTCTATTATTACATATATATAAGAAAAACTGCCAATAGTGACTTAACCCCTTTAAATTGAATGTTGGGGTGTGGTTTTCCTTTTGGGTGTATATCAGGTGGATGGTGGGCAGACTGTCTGCTCTGACTGCTTTATGTAGTTGGCATGAGGCCTAATCAATTTTTATGGTCAGGTCTCATTAACATTGAAAAAAATGATAATGAGAGAGAAGATAGCTTTTGAGAGTAAGCTAGCAAGAAATATAAAAACAGACAGTAAGAGCTTCTACAGGTATATAAAAAGGAAGAGAGTAGCTAAAGTAAACATTGGTCCCCTAGAGGAAGAGTCTGGGGAATTAATAATGGGAAACAGGGAAATGGCGGAGACTTTGAACAAATATTTTGTATCGGTCTTCATGGTAGAAGACACTAAAAGCATCCCAATAATGGATAATCAAGGGGCAATTGGGGTGGGGGGGGGGGGACTTAAAACAATCACTATCACTAGAGAGAAAGTACTAGGCAAGCTAATGGGACTAAAGGTGGACAAGTCCCCTGGACCCGATGGCCTGCATTCTAGAGTCTTAAAAGGGGTGGTTGAAGAGATAGTGGATGCATTGGTTGTAATCTACCAAAATTCCCTGGATTCTGGAGAGGTCCCAGCAGACTGGAAAACCGCAAATGTAACGCCCCTATTTAAGAAAGGAAGGAGACAGAAACCATGCAACTATTGACCAGTTAGCCTAACATCTGTCATTGGGAAAATGCTGGAGTCCATCATTAAGGAAGTGGTAGCAGGACATTTAGAAAATCATAATATAGTCAAATAGAGTCAGCATGGTTTTATGAAAGGGAAATCATGTTTGACAAATTTGCTGGAGTTCTTTGAGGATGTAACAAGTAGTGTGGATAAAGGGGAACCAGTAGATGTCGTGTATTTGGATTTCCAGAAGGCATTCGATAAGGTGCCACATAAAAGGCTACTACACAAGATAAGAGCTCACGGGGTTCAGGGTAATATATTAGCATGGATAGAGGATTGGCTAACTAACAGAAAACAGAGAGTCGGGATAAATGGGTCATTTTCAGGTTGGCAAACTGTAACTAGTGGGGTGCCGCAGGGATCAGTGCTGGGGCCTCAACTATTTACAATCTATATTAATGACTTGAATGAAGGGACTCAGTGTAATTTAGCCAAATTTGCTGATGATACAAAGATAGGTGGGAAAGCAAATTGTGTGGCGGACGCAAAGAATCTCCAAAGGGATATAGATAGGCTAAGTGAGTGGGCAGGAATCTGGCAGATGGAGTATAATGTGGGAAAATGTGAGGTTATCCACTTTGGTAGGAAAAAAAATAAAATTATTATTTAAATAGTGAGAGATTACAAAATGCTGAGGTACAGAGGGACCTGGGGGTCCTTGTACATGAATCACAAAAAGTTAGCATGCAGGTACAGCAAGTAATTAGGAAGGCAAATGGAATGTTGGCCTTTATTGCAAAGGGAATGGAGTATAAAAGTAGAGAAGTCCTGTTACAACTGTACAGGGCGTTGGTGAGACCACACCTGGAGTACTGCGTACAGTTTTGGTCTCCTTATTTAAGGAAGTATATACTTTCATTGCAGGCAGTTCAGAGAAGGTTCACGAGGTTGATTCCGGAGATGAAAGGGTTGTCTTATGAAGAAAGGTTGAGCAGGTTGGGCGAATACTCATTGGAGTTTAGAAGAATGAGAGGGGATCTTATTGAAACATATAAGATTCTGAAGGGGCTTGACAGGGTAGATGCAGAGAGGATGTTTCCCCTCATGGGAGAATCTAGAACTAGGGGGCATAATTTCAGAATAAGGGGTCACCCATTTAAAATGGAAATGAGGAGGAATTTCTTCTCTCAGAGGGCCGTGAATCTTTGGAATTCTCTTCCCCAGAGAGCTGTGGAGGCTGGGTCATTGAATATATTTAAGGAGGAGATAGACAGATTTTTGAATGGTAAAGGAGTCAAGGGTTATGGGGAGCTGGCAGGGAAGTGGAGTTGAGGCCAAGATCAGATCAGCCATGATCTTATTGAATGGCGGAGCAGGCTCGAGGGGCCAAATGACCTACTCCTGCTCCTACATCTTATGTTCTTATGTTGAATGAGCAAGCTATCAGCGCTAACCGCGCTCCTTATAAGCAGCTTGCTGAATGGGAAGGTGAAAAATCTGACAGAGTGTCTGGGACTTAAAGGCAACCTGCAGCCCCTCAAAGGACAGGTGCATTTTTCAATGGTGATCAGTGCAGAGTGAGTCATTAGAGTAACAGGCAGCATGACGTCAACCAGGGCCTCCCGATTCTCCGATCCTGCCATGGATTGCTCATAGAGAAAATGAGCAACAGGAAGGAGGTCATTCTTTCCTCCACTGGGTGACAGGTGCCTTGTCAAATTAGTCAGCAATAAGGGAGAGAGGTGGCTGAGCAAGTAAACCTCTCTTAATCTCTGTACAGTCCTGCACTGCCCTACTTTAGCCCAGCACAAGCAATCCTTCTCTCCATGCTTCTCATTACTTTCCTCCAATCAAAACAGGACACTTCACTACACCTCCTTCTATTCACACTCAACACCTGTTACACCCTTCACAGCTGTTTCCCCCTTTTGGCCACCTACTGCTTCTTACTCTCATCATGCACACTATGCTAAGCTGCCTCACACATCCTCAAAACCCTTCAACAGGTCACACACTAACCCACTACCAATCTTCTTGCAGGAGAAGCTAGAACACAACTGAAGGGAGAGTACAAGAACATGAGGAGGTCCCACTACACTGCAAACTCTGACAGCAATGGAGCATTGGAGATGTCCAGACTGGAGATCATGCACAGCAGGGTGTTTGGGCATCTTCCCTTCCTTTTCTTTTTCTACATAACTCACACACACACACACACATGCTCAGCATGACAACCTGGTGCAGCATTGCACTGCCAGTCATCTGCTATTGCTCACCTTTGACATTGCAAGCTACCCCTTGACCATATGCCCATATTCTAGTTCCTTCAAACAACTGAGACTCTGCAGGTGCACAAACTTAGGAGGAGAATCCTCCTGTAGATGCACATCACTTTCTCTCACTATTCCTTACATCAGTACAGAAATTGGTGTACAATATGGCATAGTTTGTGAGTTAGAGGAGTCTGCACAGCGCATGTGAGCAGGAGCAGGTGCAGGCGGAAAGGACAACCCAGGAACTGGCTCATTGGAGAGCAAACCAATGATCTCGCTCAGCTGAAGAGGACAGAGATGCAGACGTTAGGGAGCCATCGGCAACTGGAGTTAACGGCCGCTGAAAATGGCTAACGAGACAAAATTCGTCTGGGGGGCTGGAGATTGGTGGCACAGCGCTTACCTTCCGTGCAACGCCATCCTGGTGGCATTAGTGGAGGCATCCAACCCGAAATTCCTGTCCAGGTGCGGTGTACGAGCTTCGCACAGCCTCTGGAAGCGAGGCTGTGGAGCTCGCAAGCAATTGTGGGCAATGAAAAGGCCTGTGAATTAAAGGGGCCATGCACTCAGAAGTAATAGAAATTAAAATTCAGTGAAACAATGCAGTTTTCAGCCCTTTCTGCCTTTCAAAAAAAAATTTACATTAAAAAGAAGTCCCAAATGTGAATATTCAGCTCTTAAAGCTGAATTCCCTTCCTAATCTCAAAAACTGGGAAAAGTGCTTCAGTACTAACACAAATGGCTCAGCAAGCCCAGGGTCTCACATGCAACACTCCAGCTTTGTGCAGGGGGTCAACGCTGCAAGACAGATCCTCTACCCACAGGGGCCAGGAGGCTCTCCAGAAAGAAGGATGTGGGACTACATCACCGAGGCTGTCACAACCAGCAGTGTCGCCCCCACCACCTGGCTCCAGTGTGCAAAGAAGCTTCATGAGCTCAAGGTCAAGGTCAGTGAATGCATCTTCAAAAGCCGTCTCCTATCAACTGCACCACTAGCCTCACACACTGCTCAATGCACGACCCCCAAATCACTCACCTACCAACAATCTGCACCAATCACGAGGCATATCTCCCATTCCTAGCCTCACCTCACCCCCTTGGAGGAAACGGTGCTGGCCATTCTAGGCAAGGGCATGGCTGGGCCCTTGCCCAACGGCGGGGCTGAAAGGATACAAGATGCTGGTATCCTCATACATCATTCTCCTTCTGGCATGCACACAATGCTTTCTCGCCCTACCATCACCACAACTGCACCCTTGTGCCTTCCTCATTTCACACACCCAAGAAATGCAGCCTGCCCAGCCAGTGGGTGATCAGGAAGAGGGAGAGGTGTAACATTTGATCAAGGGTCACAGATTACCCCAAAGGGTCGAGGAGTCACAAGCGGTTTATTGAGAAGCGACGGTTCAAATACAACACATTAAAATAATCTAAGTTGCAAAACCACAATCTAATACAAGCAAAATGTCATGCTCAAATTTTCCAGCATTATAGCTGAGAGCAGGTGAGGATACCTTTAAACACTGCTGAGAATAGCTGCCTCCCAACTAGTACATTGCTTGTGGGAGGGTTGAGGAACGGGCAGTAGCAATGCAAATAGAGACAAAACTGTTGTTGGGGCTTTAGCTGCATCATTTCCCGCGCTTCCGTTCTCACCCCTTCCCCTCCCTCCCAGAACCACAATAGGGTTCCCCTTGTCCTCGCCTTTCACCCCACCAGCCTCCACATTTAATGGATCATCCTCCGCCATTTCCACCACCTCCAGTGTGATCCCACCACCAAACACATCTTCCCCCCCCCCCTTTCAGCATTCCAAAGGGACCGCTCCCTCTGCGACACCCTGGTCCACTCCTCTATCACCCCCAACACCCCTTCCCCTTCCCACGACACCTTCCCATGCAAGCGCAGGAGATGTAACACCTGCCCTTTTACCTCCTTCCTTCCCACTGTCCAGGGCCCCAAACACTCCTTCCAGGTGAAACAGTGATTTACTTGTACTTCTTGCAATTTAGTATACTGTATTCGCTGCTCACTATGCGGTCTCCTCTACATTGGGGAGACCAAACGCAGATTGGGTGACCGCTTTGCAGAACACTCCGTTCGGTCCGAAAGCGTGACCCCGAGCTTCCGGTCGCCTGTCACTTTAATTCTCCACTCCACTCCCACTCTGATCTCTTCGTCCTCGGCCTCTTACACTGTTCCAACGAAGCTCAACGTAAGCTCGAGGAACAGTACCTCATCTTTCGATTAGGCACTTTACAGCCTTCTGGACTCAATGACGAGTTCAACAATTTCAGACCATAACCTCGGCCCCCATGTTCTCTTTCCCTCTCACATGGCAGCTGCTGATGATTCTGCCATTGTCATTTACACCTCATCTAGAGTCATCTTTTGTTTCTTAACTTGTCCCATTACCATCTCCTTTTGCCTTGCACCATCATCTCTTTTTTCTTTTAATCTCTCCTGCCTTCCATCCTATCATGGACCTTCCCTTTGTTCTTTCTTCCCCTCCTCCCTTTCCCTGCCCCACACTTGGATTTTTAATCTGTTACTTCTCCAACTTTTTCCAGTTCTGACGAAGGGTCATCAACCTGAAACGTTGACTCTGTTTCTCTCTCCACGATGCTGCCTGACCTGCTGAGTGTTTCCTGCATTTTCTGTTGTTGTTTTAAATAAAAAGTATTTTAATTACTGTATTTGCTGTAGAAATTACAGTAAAATATAGTAATTAAAAGGTTATTAACATTACAGTAAATTAATGGCAGATCCTGTTGACAATGAAAATTTTGTGTATGTGGATATATTTAGATTTCAGCTAGACTTTAGATACCATCCCACACAAGTGATTAAAACAAGGTATTAAGGCAAGTAACAGGACGCAAGTCTATGGAAACCAGAGAAAGCAAAAGAAGATTATGAATCGAGCTAGATCAACACGGCAATGGATGGGACAAGGATCTGTGATGGGCATTGCTGTTTACAGCATACAGAAATAATTTGAAGCTGGGCACAGAAACAAACCTGTCTGAGTTTGCAGATGGAACCTAATTTGAGGGCGGGGTTTCAAACAATAAGGAAGAGGCAAATCAAATACAAATCGATCTGGATAGGTTGGGAGGGTGCAGTTGATGAAGTAGTATTTAATGTAAACAAAGCCAAAGTAATGAGACTACAGAAACAACTTGCATTTATATAGCGCCTTTAACATAGTAAAAATGTCCCACGGCGCTTCACAGGAGCGTTATCAGACAAAATTTGACACCGAGTCACACAGGGAGATATTAGGGCAGGTGACCAAAAGCTTGGTCAAAGAGGTAGGTTTTAAGGAGTGTCTTAAAGGAGGAGAGAGAGGCGGAGAGGCGGAATTCAAGTGCTTGGGGCCTAGGCAGCTAAAGACATGGCCACCAATGGTGGGCAGAAGGAAATCGGGGATGTGCAAGAGGCCATAATTGGAGGAACACAGAGTTCTCAGAGATATTTAGGGCTGGAGGAGGTTACAGAAATAGGGAGGGGCGAGGCCACGAAGGGATTTAAACACAAGGATAAGAATTTACCATTTGAGGTGTTGCTGGACCACGAGTCAATGTAGGTCTGCGAGCACAGAGGTGCTGGGAGAACAAGACTTAGTGCAAGTTAGGTTACGGCAGCAGAGTTTTGGATGAGCTCAAGATTATGGAGGGTGAAAGATGGGAGGCTGGCAAGGAGAGCACTGCAATAGTCGAGTCTGGAGATAACATGGATGAGGGTTTCAGCAGTAAATGGACTGAGGGAGGGGTGGAGACGGGGGGATATTACAAAGGTAGAAGTAGGTGGTCTTGGTGATGGAATGGTTTGGGATCAGAAGCTCAGCTCAGGGTCAAATAGGATGCCGAGTTTGTGAACAGTCTGATAACGCTCCTGTGAAACGCCTTGGGACATTTTTACTATGTTAAAGGCGCTATATAAATCCAATGTGGCGGGGGCTAAAGACCAATGACTTCGATCTTCCCAATATTTAATTGGAGGAAATTTCTGCTCATCCAATATTGGATATTGGATAAGCAGTGTGACAAATCATAGGCAGTGGAGGGGTTGAGAGAGGTGGTGGTGAGGTAGAGCTGGGTGTCGTCAGTGTACATGTGGAATCTGATGCTGTATTTTTGGATAATGTTGCTGAGGGGCAGCATGTAGATGAGAAATAGGAGGGTGCCAAGGTTGGCTCCTCGGAGGACTCCAGCGGTAACGGTGCAGGAGCGGGATGAGAAGCCATTGCAGGAGATTCTCTGGCTACAACTGGCTAGATAAGAATGGAAGCAGGTGGGGGCAGTCCCACTCAGCTGGACAAGGGAGAAACATAGAAACATAGAAAATAGGTACATGAGTAGACCATTCGGTCCTTCGAGCCTGCACCGCCATTCAATGCGTTCATGGCTGAACATGCTACCTCAGTACCCCATTCCTGCTTTCTCGCCATACCCCTTGATCCCCTTAGTTGTGAGTGTTATATCTAACTCCCTTTTGAATATATTTAGCGAACTGGCCTCAACAACCTTCTGTGGAAGAGAATTCCATAGATTCACCACTCTCTGGGTGAAGAAGTTCCTCCTCAGCTCAGTCCTAAATGGCTTCCCCTTAATCCTTAGACTGTGACCCCTGGTTCTAGTTTTCCCTACCATTGGGAACATTCTGCCCGCATCTAATTTGTCTAAACCAGTCAGGATTTTAAATGTCTCTATAAGATCCCCCCTCATTCTTCTGAACTCCAGAGGATACAAGTTCAGTTGACCCAATCTTTCTTGATATGTCAGTCCGGCCATCCCAGGAATCAATCTAGTGAACCTTCGCTGCACTCCCTCAATAGCAAGAATGTCCTTCCTTAAGTTAGGAGACCAAAACTGCGCACAATACTCCAGGTGTGGCCTCACCAAGGCCCTGTACAACTGTAGCATCACCTCCCTACTCCTGTACTCAAATCCCCTTGCTATGAAGGCCATCATTCCGTTTGCTTTCTTGACTGCCTGCTGCACTTGCATTCCCACCTTCAGTGACTGATGTACCATGACGCCCAGGTCTCGTTGCACGTCCCCTTTCCCTAATCTGCCACCATTCAGGTAATAGTCCGCCTCTCTATTTTTACCACCAAAGTGGATAACCTCACATTTATCCACATTGTACTTCATCTGCCATACATTTGCCCATTCACCCAACCTGTCCAAGTCACTCTGTAGCCTCCTAGCATCCTCCTCATTGTTCACACTGCCTCCCAATTTAGTGTCATCCGCAAATTTGGAGATATTACATTTAATCCCTTCGTCCAAATCATTAATATATAATGTAAACAGCTGGGGTCCCAGCACCGAACCCTGCGGGGAGGGGCCTTGGAGGAGGATGGTGTGGTCAACCGCATCAAAGGGTGCAGATTGTTCAAGAAGGATGAGGAGGGATAGTGCGCATGGTCATAGTAACATAGGATGTAATTTGTTACTTTGATAAGGGTCATTTCAGTGGTGTGGAGAGGTTCAAACATGGAATTGTGGAAAAGATGGGCACGGATTTGGGAGGCAACAACATGCAGGACTTTGGAGAGGAAAGGAAGGTGGAGATGATGTGTTGCTTTGCAAGGACAGAGGGGTCAAGGGTAGGTTTTTTGAGGGGGGTTGATGATGGCAGATTTGAAAGGCACGGGGACAATACCAGAGCAGAGGGAACCATTTACAGTACCAGCTATAATGGGGGCCAGGAAGGGAAGTTGAGTGGTTAGCAGGTTGGTGGTAATAGGGTCGAGGGAGCAGGAGGTGGGTCTCGTGGACAAGATGAGCTCAGAGAGAGTATGAGGGGAGATAGTTGGGAGAGAGAAACTAGAGAAAGATGTCATTTCAGGGCTAGGGCAGGGGGGATCCTTAGGGGAAGTTTGACCCACTGGGCTAGAGGAAGGGAGGGATACAGCAAAGGCAGCTGGACAGATGATTTCAATCTTCGTGATAAAAATGTCCATGAGCTCCTCACACTTGTTGTTGGAGGTGAGGGTGGAGGGGGCAGGGGAGAGGGGTTTAAGAAGACGGTTTGTAGTGGAGAAGAGAAGACAGGGGTTATCTTTGCATTCCAGGATGTTCCTGGACTAATGAGCAGTTTTGACAGAGGAGAGCAGTGGTCAGCCAGATCTGGCGATGAATGGCTAAACCAGTTGTTCAAGTCTGCGTCCTTGGGAGTTAAGGGAGCGGAGATGAGGGCCGTACCTGTGGGAATGATCAGGGTGAGAGAGAGTAAGGGGGAAAAATTCAGTTGGTTGCGCCTCCCGTTAGCGCCTTAAGAGGGCGCTAATGGGGCGCAAAGCAACTAGCGCCCGGGCGCGGCGATGTTTGCGCTGCTCGTGAAATTAACTAGACATTTTACAGTGGCGCTAAACCGTACCGCCACGATCTCCTGCGACATCAGTCGAGTGCGCAACGCCCCGGTAGCGCCCCAGAGTGGATATTGAGTGGCACCCCCTGCCTTACCGCCTGCCGCTAGCAATGACAGGTTGAGGGGAGCATTTTGCAGTCAGGAAGGGACTGGGGGAGCGCTATTTAAAGGCGACCGCTTCCTGCCTTTTTTTGTTGGCGACATTTTTGAACCATGCATTCTGAGAGAAAGAGAGAGAGACTTCTGGAGAGATTCAACACTGTGTGAAGGAGTTTTGGATACTGAGCAGCACTTTGCAGGTTCATTTTGATTTTCCCTTCCTTGTATCGATTTAGAAGAGACTGTGGGGGCTGCACTCTGAGCTCTTTCCCTGGGCCTCTCCATTGTTCTTCCCAGCAGATTTGATGTACAGGTCTCTCCAGGCCGAGATTCAAGGCTGCAATGAGCAGGATGTGGATGGAAAGCAAGATCAACCCTCCCCTTTAAGAACTGGCCGGGGCCATTGTGTCTGTGTTCCATTGCTGACTGACATCACATGAGCTTCGCCAGCGCTCTGAGTTAGCGCCTCGCTCCTCGGCTTTTGCGCCTTAAGACAGATGTGTAGTGCCTGATTTAGCGCTCCAATCACCTCCAGGGGTGATAAAAGCCAAGTTTGCAGTCGGAGGCGATAATTTTTTCCCCCTAAGTGTTTTAATGGGAATAAGGGCATCCAAAGGTAGAGGTGAGAGTGTGATTGAGCAGATCACTGCAGAAAGTGTGTGGCGAGCGGAGGGCCAAAGGCTAGACAGTTGGAAATTTGAAAGTGCCATTGCAAGTGCATTGGGGGAGAGACTTTTTCAGAAGGAAGTGGGGTTGGAAGGGGGAAAGGGGATGTGAGTGGCAAGGGATACAAGGAAGTGATCAGAGACAGCCTTGGCTGTGATTGAGAGGATGGGAGTAGCGAGGCCACCTGAGATGATAAGGTCAAGAGGGTGGCCGCGAATATGAGTAGAAGAGTTTATATGGAGGGAAATCTTAAAGGAAGATAGGAGGGTAGTGAACTCAGAGGAGAGAGGGCAAGGTGAGGTGAGATGGCACCGAAGATGAGAAGTCATTCGGTGCAGAGGCTGAGGATAGAAAGTAGTGAAGATATCTCGGTGAGAAACTTGGCATGGTGCTTCAGTAGGTGGTAGAGAATGAGAATTTTCAAAGAGAGGTGAGAGAGGTGGAACAAGGTGAGGTGCTCAAAGGAGGAGAAGGTGCCAGAGGAGTAGGGAGACAGAGGCGTACAGAAGGAAAATGAACAGGGGAACATATGGGGTAAATTTCTAACTTCACACTTCCAGCTGGGAACCCCACCCTAAATCATCTGAATGTTTCACAAATCATGTAGAGAAAGCACCTGAATTTTCAAATGCACAGCTGGCAAGTGGGGTTGTGCAAGGTCAGAAAATACTCCTCTAGCAATGTGGCTTGTCTCAGGAAAGGGAGCTGGGGTATTAGTGGATAGCTCACTGAACTGAAACCAACAATCCAGTGAATGGCAGCAGGAAGGAAAGCTAACCAGATCTTGGGATGTACAGCCAGAAGGATAGAGCACAAATCTCAGGAGGTGATAATGAGTCTGTACAAGACACTGGTATTGCCACCTGGAGTATTGTGCACAATTCGGGTAGCCATACTACAACAAGGCATTGGAGATAGTGCAGAAATGGGCAACCAAACTAATAATTATCTGAAGGATCTGACCTATGTGGAAAGGTTGAAAAGCCTGGGATTGTTTACTTTGAAGAAGAACATACTCAGGGGAGAGATTTTTTTAAAGTATTCAAGATCCTTAGGGGAACAGGTAAAGTGAATCCCAAATTACAGAACCAGGAACACAGGTTGAAGCTTAGAAGAGGGAAGGTGCACAGTTTAAATGTATTTGTTTCATGCAGAGGGTGGTGAATGGTTGAAAAATTCTGTCTAAGAAAGCAAATAGTATGGAAAAAAATGAAGGAAGAATTGGATAGATGTTTGAGTGGTATTCGTTTTTAGAATCAGGCAGATGGAATTGCAGTCTTTTCCCATTCTATAGTTTTCTATATTCCTGTAATTTCTCCTTGGTGTTTTGGGGATGGAGAGGTGAAAAGTCCATATTTGATTCCTGACAATCCTGTTGGTGATGCCTATGTTCTCTGGTGATCTTGGAAAGTTGTAGTGTTTATGTTTAATGCCTGAGGGGTGGACACCCACTTCATGATGGTCTTGTTGTGGATATAAATCCCTAATGGCTGGTGATCAAGTGGCCATGTATGCAAACCCTACTGTCGCAAACGAGAAGATGCATTGTGTTACCTAGCAGTCCAAGGAGGTTTGTATATTAGCCTGGGTTGTTACTTTGGCGTCACAATTAACCAAAGATCTAGGCATACAAAGCTAAAACTGAAAAAGCTCAGAGCCTATTAAATAAATGTTTCAAATACCAGTCTGGTACAGATTCTACATCCTCATAATGTGTCTTGTTATATGGCATTTCCGAAATGCAAGTGTTCCAATAACAGTTTAAGCTGTCAGGTTCACAGAATCTAAAACAGGGATACAAATCTTAAAGTAAAATGATATAATTTATAGGGTTAATTGTGGCTGAAAAGGCACAATGGTTAATTTTTTTTTAATTATGCTATCATAAAATCTTACCAAGAAAGAACTGCCATAATATGTGGTTTTGTGATAATAAACAAAACGTAAAATAGGGCCCAAAATGCTAATTGTAAAATTCCTATCATTTTACAACTGTAAGTCTTCAAGGTTGAATAGTGTCTAACACATGGTAATCGGTCGAATATTCTGATCTCCTTCCAAACCACAGCAGGAAGGTAATTATTAATAGTTTTATTCTAAGTGAGAGCTATTGTGGTTTAGACTGGAGCTAGAATTAACCCTGGGTATATTTCTACTGGTAATTAGTTACCTCATTGTATATATAAATGGGTAGCATATGATTTCACAACATGTGTTTAATTCTGCTTCCTTTTAGAAACATAGAAACATAGAAGATAGGAGCAGGAGCAGGCCATTCAGCCCCTCGAGCCTGCTCCGCCATTCAATAAGATCATGGCTGATCATCCAAATTCAGTACCCTGTCCCTGCCTTCTCTCCATATCCCTTGATACCTTTAGCTTTAAGAAATATATCTAACTCCTTCTTGAATATATTTAATGAATTGGCCTCTACTGCCTTCTGTGGTAGAGAATTCCACAGGTTCACCACTCTCTGGGTGAAGAAATTCCTCCTCATCTCAGTCCTAAATGGCTTACCCCTTATCCTTAGACTGTGACCCCTGGTTCTGGACTCCCCGGCCATTGGGAACATCCTTCCTGCATCCAGTCTGTCTAGTCCTGTTAGAATTTTATAAGTTTCAATGAGATCCCCTCTCATTCTTCTAAACTCCAGCGAGTATAAGCCCAATCGACCCAGTCTCTCCTCATACGTCATTTCTGCCATCCCAGGTATCAGCCTGGTGAATCTTCGCTGCACTCCCTCCATGGCAAGAACATCCTTCCTCAGATAAGGCGACCAAAACTGCACACAATACTCAAGATGAGGTCTCACCAAGGCCCTGTACAACTGCAGCAAGACATCCTTGTTCCTGTACTCGAACCCTTTCGCTACGAAGGCCAACATACCATTTGCCTTCTTAACCGCCTGCTGCACCTGCATGCTTACCTTCAGCGACTGGTGTACAAGGACACCCAGGTCTCATTGCACTTCCCCTTCTCCCAATCTATTGCCATTCAGATAATAATCTGCCTTCCTGTTTTTGACACCAAAGTGGATAACCTCACATTGATCCACATTATATTGCATCTGCCATGCTTCTGCCCAATCACCCAACCTGTCCAAATCATACTGGAGTTTCTCGGCATCCTCCTCACAGCACACACTCCCACCCAGCTTTGTGCCGTCTGCAAACTTGGAGATATTACATCCAATTCCCTTGTCTAGATTAATATATATTGTGAATAGCTGGGGTCCTAGGACCGATCCCTGCGGTACCCCACTAGTCACTGCCTGCCACTCGGAAAAAGACCCATTTATTCCAACTCTTTGCTTTCTGTCTGCCAACCAGTTCTCTATCCAAGTCAATACCTTGCCCCAATCCCATGTGCCTTAACTTTACACGCTAATCTCTTATGCGGGACCTTATCGAAAGCCTTCTGAAAGTCCAAATACATCACATCCACTGGTTCTCCCTTATCTATTCTACCAGTTACATCCTCAAAAAATTCCAGTAGATTAGTCAAGCACGATTTACCTTTTGTAAATCCATGTTGACTTTGTCTGATCCTGTCACTGTTTTCCAAGTGCTCTGCTATTACATCTTTTATAATGGACTCTAGCATTTTCCCCACTACCGATGTCAGGCTTACCTATAATTCCCCGTTTTCTCTCTACCACCTTTTTTGAATAGTGGGGTAACATTAGCTACCCTCCAATCCATGGGTACTGTTCCAGAGTCTATAGAATTTTGGAAGATGACCAGCAATGCATCTACTATTTCTAGGGCCACTTCCTTAAGTACCCTAGGATGTAGATTATCAGGCCCTGGGGATTTATCGGCCTTCAATCCCATCAATTTCCCTAACACTATTTCCCTACAAATACTGATTTCTTTCAGTTCCTTCCTCTCATTAGACCCTATGTTCCCCGACATCTCTGGGAGATTATTTGTGTCCTCCTTTGTGAAGACAGAACCAAAGTATGTATTTAATTGGACTGCCATTTCTTTGTTCCCCATTATGAATTCCCCTGATTCTGACTGCAAGGGACCTACGCTTGACTTCACCAATCTTTTTCTCTTCACATATCTATAAAAGCTTTTACAGTCAGTTTTTATGTTCCCTGAAAGCTTACTCTCATACTCTATTTTCCCCCTCTTAATTAATCCCTTTGTCCTTCTTAGCTGAATCCTATACTGCTCCCAATCCTCAGGTTTTCTGCTTTTTCTGGCCAATTTATATGTCCTCTCCTTGGATCTTATGCTATCCCTAATTTCCTTTGTTAGCCACGGTTGAGTCACCTTTTTTGTTTTATTTTTATGCTAAACTGGGATGAACAAATTCTGTAGTACATTCATGCAATCTTTGAATGTTTGCCATTCTCTATCCACCGTCAACCCTTTGAGTGACATTCCCCAATCAATCCTACCCAACTCGCGCCTCATACCATCGTAGTTTCCTTTATTTAAATTCAGGATCCAAGTCTCTGAGTCAACTACTTCACTCTTCATCTTAATGAAGAATTCTATCATATTATGATCGCTCCGACCCAAGGGGCCTCGCACAACAAGATTGCTAATTAATCCTTTCTCATTACATAATACCCAGTCTAAGATGGCCTGATCTCTAGTTGCTTCCTCCTCCACAGCATTCTTACTAATTTGGTTAGCCCAATCTATATGTAGATTAAAGTCGCCCATGACAACTGCTGTGCTCTTATTGCACGCTTCTCTAATTTCCCTTTTAATACCATCCCCAACCTCTGTATTACTGTTTGGGGGGTCTATACACCACTCCCACTAGCGTTTTCTGCCCCTTGGTATTTCTTAGTTCTACCCATACAGATTCCACATCATCAGAGCTAATATCCTTCCTTACAATTGTGTTAATCCCCTCTTTAACCAGCAACGCTACCCCACCTCCTTTTCCTTTTTGCCTATCTTTCCTGAATTTTGAATACCTGTGTATGTTGAGTTCCCAGCCTTGGTCACCCTGGAGCCACGTTTCCGTAATCCCAATCATATCATATTCGTTTACCTCTATTTGCGCAGCTAATTCATCCACCTTATTACGATGCTCCTCGCATTAAGACACAAAGGGGGAGAAATTCAGTATCGCCCCATTTGGGGCGCAATTATCGGCCGGGCGCAAAGATTAGCGCCTGGCGCTAATTATCGCCACCGACTGCAAACTTGACCTTTATCGCCCCTGTAGGTGATTGCAGCGCTATATCAGGCGCTACACACCTGTCTTAAGGCGCAAAGGCCGAGGAGCGAGGCGCTAACTCAGAGCGCGGGCGCAGCGCAGGTGCTGTCAGTTAGCGATGGAACAGAGACACACTGGCGCCAGACAGTTCTTAAAGGGGAGGGTCGATCTTGCACTTCAGCCACACCCTGCTCATTGGAGCCTTGAATCTCGGCCTGGAGAGACCTGTGCCTAAATCTTCCAGCCAAGGACTATGGAGAGGGTGAGAGAACGAGCTCAGCGCTTCAGCGAGCGGGCCTTGGATGCTCTGGTTGGCGCGGTGGAGTGCAGAAGATCTATACTCTTCCCTGAGAGTGGCAGGAGGCCTTTGCCGCGCGAGTACAGAAGAGTGTGGAGGGAGGTGGCTCAGAGCGTCTCCTGCAGGAGCATGATGCCCAGGACCCATGTACAATGTCGAAAAAAGTTCAATGACCTCACTCGGATCGTCAGGGTGAGTGGCTTTTTTTCAATACCTCTCCATCCCTCCATCTCAACCTCACTCTATGGCCAGAGGGTCTTAAAACCCCAATGCACAACACTCATCCAACACCTATGGCCCTCTCATGAAACACACACGCACATTCCACACTTTGCATACAGTAAGGGCTATTCACCGATGGGAGGCACATCAGGCAAGACCATGGCTGCATACAGTAAGGGCTATTCACCTATGTGAGGCACATCAGGCAAGACCATGGCTGTATATTTACTCAGACGCCGTCCTTTTTCTTGCAGGCCAAGCTATCTCATAATAGGAGACAGCAGCAATGGACGGGTGGAGGGCGGCCTCAGCTGCAACCCCTCAGCGATCTTGAGGCGCGCGTCCAGAGGATTGTGGCAAGCCGGGTGATCGGTCCCGTCGCCACTGGAGACGCCGACCCCGTTCTGGACAGCAATGGTAAGGTCATCACCTTTTTGTCCTCTGTCCTTCCACTTGTCCCTCACAACACCAGCCTTTGACACTTTCAATCCAACTTACTAAATCGCTGCACTTATTCCTCCCTTACTGCCACCCTGTCCTCACGCTAAAGCCACTCTTGTACCTCCCTGCTTTCAGATGGTGATTCACCAGCTGAGGAGACGGGCCTTCAAGCTGCCAGTGGGAGTGAAGCTGCAGGCGAGGAGGAAGATGAGGGCGGAGCATCAGTGCCACCCTCTCCCGAGGAAGCCCATGCCCACACTGGGAACACGCCTTCCCTGGAGGGGAGCAGGGGGGACGCGTCTGATGAGGGTGAAGCTCCAGGACCCAGCGGGCTGCAGCAACGCCATGGGGGTAGGGAAGAACGGGGGCCTTCTCCCCGGAGGGAGAGTATGCCAGCGACTCCTACTGCACTGGACGCAGAGGAGGAGCGGCTCATCGCTGAAATGAACACCCAGGCGGTGGACATGCACACTGAGCTCATGGATGCAGTGGGAAGGGTGCCCGAATGCATTGAATCACTGGCAAGGAGTGTGGAGCACTTCGCTGTAGCACAGGCGGATGCCACACTAAAGCTTAGTGCTGCAATTCAGTCTCAGACTGCTCTCATGCAGACTCAGATTGAGGCCACGCGAGCACTGACTGCTGCCATCCTCGATGGTTCGTACACATTTCCCCGGGGCTGTCACCGCACCGCAGCAGGCCAGCAATCTGTGCTCCAGCAGATTGCTCCGGATGCTGAAGTGCTGCCCCGTGGGAGTGCCAGTGTGTCGGTCGAGCAGGGAGTTGCTGTCCTCTCTCAAGATGACAGCATTCCTGCTGCCACCACTGTCACTTCTCCACTGCACTTGCCACTGCCTGTAGGACAGACTGCTGCCGCCCATGCAGAGTTGGTGCAGTCTGCAGCCGGGCCCTCCAGGCCCAGAGTTGGTCGAGGCCGTCCTTCAAGGGCATCTGCAGTCTCAGGTTCTGACAATCAGCAGCCTTCCACCAGCCTTGCTGCAGCCACTGAGGTTCCATTACGGAGGAGCAGTAGGCTGGGAAGGGGGGAAGTGCGCAAGGGAAGGAGATCACCCTCGAAGGGCAATTAGTAGGAGGTGTGACAAAATGTTGGTCATTTTTTTATTAAAGGCTAAGGTTCGTGGTCAAACTTTTGGACATTATCTCCAGGTTATGAGAACCAGTTCTGTTAATGACTGTGTTTTTGTGTTTCTTTCTATTAGTTTGTCATGAGGAAATGACACACACAGAGTTTGTGAAATAAATAAGTTTTTGTATTCAAAATATACATGTTTGGTCTTTGGAATCATTGGTGCCTTGGCCGGCTTAGGGGTTGCGGGTTGGTTTCATTCATGTTGTTCTCAATGGCAGAAGCCATTTCCTCAGCAGGGGCCTAGAGGCGGCTTGCTATCAGCCGTTGACGGACGACCCTTGCAGTTTCAACATTGTGGGCCGCCCTCCCGCCTTGGTGCTGCTGATGATCATCCTCCTCCTCCTCTTCCTCCTCTTCCTCCTCCTCCTCTGGTGGTGCTCCAAGGCCTGGTGGCATTGGCTGGGTCCTGAGGATTGCCATGTTATGCAGCATGCAGCACACAACTACGAATTGGGAAACTCGCTCAGGCGAGTACTGCAGGGCTCCTCCTGAGTGGTCCAGACAGCGGAACCGTTGCTTGAGCACGCCGATTGTGTGCTCAACGATGTTCCTGGTAGCTTGATGGCTCTCGTTGTACCGCAGCTCAGCAGGGGTGTTGGGCGTACGGAGCGGTGTCATCAGCCAGGTGCTCAGTGGATACCCCTTGTCTCCGAGAAGCCAACCAACTGGCTGATGCGGTGCCTCAAAAAGTTCTGCCACCGTAGTCTGGCGCAGGATGAATGCATCGTGGCAGCTGCCAGGATAGTGGGCATTGACAGCGAGTATCAGCTGTCTGTGGTCACAGACCAACTGAACGTTCAAGGAATGGAATCCCTTTCTGTTCCGGAAATCCTCGGCATTCTCATGCGGAGCACGCAAAGCCACATGCGTGCAGTCAATGGCGCCCTGCACCATGGGGAAGCCCGCTATCCTCGCAAAGCCCATAGCGCGTTCATGCTGCTTGTCTGGGGTCATGGGGAAAGAGATGTACTCTCATCTCCTTTTAAAGAGGGCATTTGTGACCTGACGGATGCAGCAATGCACCGCGAACTGGGAGATATTGGCAATGTCCCCAGCAGCAGATTGAAATGAGCCAGTAGCATAAAAGTTCAGAGCCACTGTGATCTTCACTGCCACCGACAGAGACGTCCTGGACCTCAGTTGAGGCTGCAGATCTGGCTGCAGCAGGTGGCAGAGCTCAGTGACCACCTTCTTGCTGAAGCGCAGCCTTCGCAAACACTGCTCCTCAGACATATGAATGTAGGAGAGCTGTTGACGATATACCCTGGGAGGGTAAGGTCTCCTGTACAGACGCCTGTTGGCCCTCCTCCGTCTGGCCATGATTGCCACTCTCTCTCTGCGTCTCTGTGTCCTCCGATTCAGGTGGCGCAGGACGACGCCCCCAATCAGTGCAGCCCCCATAGTCTCTTAGCAAGCAAAGTAATGAAGGCCAAAAACCAAAGTACCTGCCAAGTTATGATCAGTAGCCAAAACTACCTCACACAGCGTTGACTCAATGCAGAAGTCTCTCTTTCTCTCTCTCCGAATCTCTCTCTCTCTCTCTCAGAACGAGTGGTGCAAAAATGTCAACCACAGAGAAAGACAGGAAGAGGCCCCCTTTAAATAGCGCCCCCCCAGCCCCACAGCGACTGGTAGCGTTCCAGTCTTCCGGTCGTTGGTTGCGCCAGGCGGAAAGGATGGGGCGCCACTCAATTTCCGCTCCGGGGCGCCACAAGGGCGTTGCACCCTCGTATGACGTCAAGATCTGCGTGCGCAGGAGATCGCGGCGGTAAAGTTTAGCGCCGCCGCAAAATGTCTAGTTAAGTTCGCGAGCGGCGCAAACATCGCTGCGCCCAGGCGCTAGTTGCTTTGCGCCCCATTAGCGCCCTCTTAAGGTGCTAACGTGAGGCGCAACCAACTGAATTTTTTCCCCAAAGCCTTCAGGCTTGTTTTTTTAACGCTCTTAGACCTTTTAGTATTATTATTTACTGTGGCCACATTTGATTTAAGCCCTTGATTTCTCTGACTGACACCTTTGTTTTTTTCCTTCCTGACTTTTGCTTCTATCCTTGTTTCCCTTTCCTCTGTCTCCCTGCTCAGGTTCCCAACCCCCTGCCATTTTAGTTTAAACCCTCCCCCAGAACACTAGCAAACACTCCCCCAAGGACATCGGTCCCGGTCCTGCCCAGGTGCAAACCGTTCGATTTGTACTGGTCCCACCTCCCCCAGAACCAGTTCCAATGTCCCAGGAATTTGAATCCCTCCCCCTTGCACCATTCCTCTAGCCACGTATTCACCTGAAATATCCTTCTATTTCTACTCTGACTAGCACGTGGCACTGGTAGCAATCCTGAGATTACTACCTTTGAGGTCCTATTTTTTAATTTACCTCTTAACTCGCTATATTCAGCTTTTAGGACCTCATCCCATTTTTTACCTATATCGCTGGTACCTATATGCACCACGACAACTGGCTGTTCACCCTCCCCTTCCAAAATGTTCTGCAGCCGCTCTGAGACATCCTTGACCCTTGCACCAGGGAGGCAACACACCATCCTGGAGTCTCGTTTGCGGCCGCAGAAACACCTATCTATTCCCCTTACAATAGAATCCCCTATCACTATAGCTCTACCCCTCTTTTTCCTCCCGTCCTGTGCAGCAGAACCACCCCTGGTGCCAGGAAGTTGGCTGCTGCTGCCTTCCCCTGATAAGCCATCCCCCTCAACAGTATCCAAAGCGGTATATCTATTTGAGAGGGGGATGTCCACAGTGGACTCCTGCACTACCTGCCTGCGCCTACTACTCTGCCTGGTGGTCACCCATTCCCTTTCTGCCTGTGCAACCTTTACCTGCCGTGTGACCAACTGGTTAAACGTGCTATCCACGAGGTCCTCAGCATCGCGAATGCTCCTGTATGTATCCATTCACAGCTCCAGCGCCACAATGCGGTCTGCCAGTAGCTGCAGCTGGATACACTTCCTGCACACATGGTATTTGATAAATAATTTAAACAAAGTGATAAAGCAAAGAAATCCAGTGATGGAGTAAAACTAAGATAAATGCATGCTGCTGATATAGTATTACCACCAGATGATGTCAATTGTACTTTCAATATAAAGTTGTGAAAAATGTATAGTTAACTGGGGCTTTAGTTAGTTATGAGTCAATCACAATGAGTACATCTCGAACATAATTAAACATAAAAGGGGAGAAATTCAGTATCGCCCTATTTGGGGCGCAATTATCGGCCGGGCACAAAGATTAGCGCCTGGCGCTAATTATCGCCACCGACTGCAAACTTGACTTTTATCGCCCCTGGAGGTGATTGGAGCGCTAAATCAGGCGCTTCACACCTGTCTTAAGGCGCAAAGGCCGAGGAGCGAGGCGCTACCTCAGAGCGCTGGCGAAGCGCATGTGATGCCAGTCAGCAATGGAACACACACACAATGGCACCGGCCAGTTCTTAAAGGGGATGGTTGATCTTCCTTTCCATCCACATCCTGCTCATTGCAGCCTTGAATCTCTGCCTGGAGTGACCTGCACATCAAATCTGCTGGAAAGAACAATGGAGAGTACCAGGGAAAGAGCTCAGAGTGCAGCCCCCACAGTCTCTTCTAAATCGATACAAGGAATGGCAAATCAAAATGAACCTGCAAAGTGCTGCTCAGTACCCAAAACTCCTTCACACAGTGTTGAATCTCTCCAGAAGTCTCTCTCTCTCTCTCTCAGAATGTGTGGTTCAAAAATGGCACCAACGATAAAAGGCAGGAAGCGGTCGCCTTTAAGTAGCGCTGCCCCAGTCCCTTCATGATTGCAATTCGCTCCCCTCAACCTGTCGTTGCTAGCGGCAGGCGGTAAGGCAGGGGGCGCCACTCAATATCTGCTCCGGGGCGATACCGGGTCGTTGCGCACTCGACTGACGTCACGATCTGCCGGCGCAGGAGATCGTGGCGGTAGTGTTTAGCGCCGCCGCAAAATGTCTAGTTAATTTCGCGAGCGGTGCAAACATCGCCGCGCCCGGGTGCTGGAAGCTTTGCGCCCCATTAGCGCCCTCTTAAGGCGCTAACGGGAGGCGCAACCAACTGAATTTTCCTCCCAAAGGGCCATATGTGTCCTTTAAACAATTCCCATGAATACAACTTATATGGTCTGGTATTAGAACTGGCAAATCCACTTCTTAACTAAGAGGTCTACGATTACTCTTGACGAAGAGATCTACGATTTACTCTTGACAAAGAGCTCTACGATTACTCTTGACTAAGAGCTCTACAATTACTCTTGACGAAGAGCTCTACGATTACTCTTGACGAAGAGCTCTATGATTACTCTTGACTAAGAGCTCTATGATTACTCTTGACTAAGAGCTCTACGATTACTCTTGACTAAGAGCTCTACGATTTACTCTTGACTAAGAGCTCAAAGATTACTCTTGACGAAGAGATCTACGATTACTCTTGACGAAGAGCTCTACGATTACTCTTGACAAAGAGGTCTACGATTTACTCTTGACGAAGAGCTCTACGATTACTCTTGACTAAGAGCTCTACAATTACACTTGACGAAGAGCTCTACGATTACTCTTTACTAAGAGCTCTACGATTACTCTTGACGAAGAGTTCTATGATTACTCTTGACGAAGAGCTCTATGATTACTCTTGACTAAGAGCTCTACGATTACTCTTGATGAAGAGCTCTACGATTACTATTGATGAAGAGCTCCATGATTACTCTTGACAAAGAGCTCTACGATTAATCTTGACTAAGAGCTCTACGATTTACTCTTGACTAAGAGCTCTACGATTTACTCTTGACTAAGAGCTCTACGATTACTCTTGACTAAGAGCTCCTCGATTACTCTTGACGAAGAGCTCTATGATTTACTCTTGACTAAGAGCTCTACGATTTACTCTTCACTAAGAGCTCTACGATCTACTCTTGACTAAGAGCTCTACGATTTACTCTTCACTAAGAGCTCTACGATTTACTGTTGACTAAGAGCTCTATGATTTACTCTTGACTAAGAGCTCTATGATTTACTCTTCACTAAGAGCTCTACGATTTACTCTTGACTAAGAGCTCTACGATTTACTCTTCACTAAGAGCTCTACGATCTACTCTTGACTAAGAGCTCTACGATTACTCTTCACTAAGAGCTCTACGATTTACTCTTGAATAAAGCTCTACGATTTACTCTTGACGAAGAGCTCTACGATTTACTCTTGACTAAGAGCTCTATGATTTACTCTTGACTAAGAGCTCTATGATGTAATCTTGACTAAGAGCTCTACGATTTACTCTTGACTAAAAGCTCTACAATTACTCTTGACGAAGAGCTCTACGATTACACTTGATGAAGAGCTCTATGATTACTCTTGACTAAAAGCTCTACAATTTACTCTTGACTAAGAGCTCTACGATTTACTCTTGACTAAGAGCTCTATGATTTACTCTTGACTAAGAGCTCTACGATTACTCTTGACTAAGAGCTCTACGATTTACTCTTGACTAAGAGCTCTACGATTTACTCTTGACTAAGAGCTCTACGATTTACTCTTGACTAAGAGCTCTACGATTTACTCTTGACTAAGAGCTCTACGATTTACTCTTGACTAAGAGCTCTACGATTACTCTTGACTAAGAGCTCTACGATTTACTCTTGACTAAGAGCTCTACGATTTACTCTTGACTAAGAGCTCTACGATTTACTCTTGACTAAGAGCTCTACGATTTACTCTTGACTAAGAGCTCTACGATTTACTCTTCACTAAGAGCTCTACGATTTACTCTTGACTAAGAGCTCTACGATTTACTCTTGACTAAAAGCTCTACGATTATTCTTGACGAAGAGCTCTACGATTTACTCTTGACTAAGAGCTCTATGATTACTCTTGACTAAGAGCTCTATGATTTACTCTTGACTAAGAGCTCTACGATTTACTCTTGACTAAGAGCTCTACGATTTACTCTTGAATAAGAGCTCTATGATTTACTCTTGACTAAGAGCTCTACGATTTACTCTTGACTAAGAGCTCTACGATTTACTCTTGACTAAGAGCTCTATGATTTACTCTTCACTAAGAGCTCTACGATTTACTCTTGACTAAGAGCTCTACGATTTACTCTTGACTAAGAGCTCTATGATTTACTCTTGACTAAGAGCTCTACGATTTACTCTTGACTAAGAGCTCTACGATTTACTCTTCACTAAGAGCTCTACGATTTACTCTTCACTAAGAGCTCTACGATTTACGCTTGACTAAGAGCTCTACGATTTACTCTTGACTAAGAGCTCTACGATTTACTCTTCACTAAGAGCTCTACGATTTACTGTTGACTAAGCGCTCTATGATTTACTCTTGACTAAGAGCTCTACGATTTACTCTTCACTAAGAGCTCTACGATCTACTCTTGACTAAGAGCTCTACGATTTACTCTTCACTAAGAGCTCTACGATTTACTCTTGACTAAGAGCTCTATGATTTACTCTTGACTAAGAGCTCTATGATTTACTCTTCACTAAGAGCTCTACGATTTACTCTTGACTAAGAGCTCTACGATTTACTCTTCACTAAGAGCTCTACGATCTACTCTTGACTAAGAGCTCTACGATTTACTCTTCACTAAGAGCTCTACGATTTACTCTTGAATAAAAGCTCTACGATTTACTCTTGACGAAGAGCTCTACGATTTACTCTTGACTAAGAGCTCTATGATTTACTCTTGACTAAGAGCTCTACGATTTAATCTTGACTAAGAGCTCTACGATTTACTCTTGACTAAAAGCTCTACAATTACTCTTGATGAAGAGCTCTACGATTACTCTTGATGAAGAGCTCTATGATTACTCTTGACTAAGAGCTCTACAATTTACTCTTGACTAAGAGCTCTACGATTTACTCTTGACTAAGAGCTCTATGATTACTCTTAACTAAGAGCTCTACGATTACTGTTCACTAAGAGCTCCATGATTTACTCTTGACGAAGAGCTCTACGATTTACTCTTCACCAGGAGCTCTACGATTACTCTTGACTAAGAGCTCTACGATTTACTCTTGACTAAGAGCTCTACGATTACTCTTCACTAAGAGCTCTACAATTACTCTTGACTAAGAGCTCTATGATTTACTCTTGACTAAGAGCTCTACGATTACTCTTGACTATGAGCTCTACGATTTACTCTTGACTAAGAGCTCTACGATTACTCTTGATGAAGAGCTCTATGATTACTCTTGACTAAGAGCTCTACAATTTACTCTTGACTAAGAGCTCTACGATTTACTCTTGACTAAGAGCTCTACGATTTACTCTTCACTAAGAGCTCTACGATCTACTCTTGACTAAGAGCTCTACGACTTACTCTTCACTAAGAGCTCTACGATTTACTCTTGAATAAAAGCTCTACGATTTACTCTTGACGAAGAGCTCTACGATTTACTCTTGACTAAGAGCTCTATGATTTACTCTTGACTAAGAGCTCTACGATTTAATCTTGACTAAGAGCTCTACGATTTACTCTTGACTAAAAGCTCTACAATTACTCTTGACGAAGAGCTCTACGATTACTCTTGATGAAGAGCTCTATGGTTACTCTTGACTAAGAGCTCTATGATTTACTCTTCACTAAGAGCTCTACGATTTACTCTTGACTAAGAGCTCTACGATTTACTCTTGACTAAGAGCTCTATGATTTACTCTTCACTAAGAGCTCTACGATCTACTCTTGACTAAGAGCTCTACGATTTACTCTTCACTAAGAGCTCTACGATTTACTGTTGACTAAGAGCTCTATGATTTACTCTTGACTAAGAGCTCTATGATTTACTCTTCACTAAGAGCTCTACGATTTACTCTTCACTAAGAGCTCTACGATCTACTCTTGACTAAAAGCTCTACGATTACTCTTGACGAAGAGCTCTACGATTTACTCTTGACTAAGAGCTCTATGATTTACTCTTGACTTAAAGCTCTACGATTACGCTTGACGAAGAGCTCTACGATTACTCTTGACGAAGAGCTCTATGATTACTCTTGACTAAGAGCTCTACGATTTACTCTTCACTAAGAGCTCTACGATTTACTCTTGACTAAGAGCTCTACGATTTACTCTTCACTAAGAGCTCTACGATTTACTGTTGACTAAGAGCTCTATGATTTACTCTTGACTAAGAGCTCTATGATTTACTCTTGACTAAGAGCTCTACGATTTACTCTTCACTAAGAGCTCTACGATCTACTCTTGACTAAGAGCTCTACGATTTACTCTTCACTAAGAGCTCTACGATTTACTCTTGACTAAGAGCTCTATGATTTACTCTTGACTAAGAGCTCTATGATTTACTCTTCACTAAGAGCTCTACGATTTACTCTTGACTAAGAGCTCTACGATTTACTCTTCACTAAGAGCTCTACGATCTACTCTTGACTAAGAGCTCTACGATTTACTCTTCACTAAGAGCTCTACGATTTACTCTTGAATAAAAGCTCTACGATTTACTCTTGACGAAGAGCTCTACGATTTACTCTTGACTAAGAGCTCTATGATTTTCTCTTGACTAAGAGCTCTACGATTTAATCTTGACTAAGAGCTCTACGATTTACTCTTGACTAAGAGCTCTATGATTACTCTTAACTAAGAGCTCTACGATTACTCTTCACTAAGAGCTCCATGATTTACTCTTGACGAAGAGCTCTACGATTTACTCTTCACCAGGAGCTCTACGATTACTCTTGACTAAGAGCTCTACGATTTACTCTTCACTAAGAGCTCTACGATTTACTCTTGACTAAGAGCTCTACGATTTACTCTTGACTAAGAGCTCTACGATTTACTCTTCACTAAGAGCTCTACGATTTACTGTTGACTAAGAGCTCTATGATTTACTCTTGACTAAGAGCTCTACGATTTACTCTTCACTAAGAGCTCTACGATCTACTCTTGACTAAGAGCTCTACGATTTACTCTTCACTAAGAGCTCTACGATTTACTCTTGACTAAGAGCTCTATGATTTACTCTTGACTAAGAGCTCTATGATTTACTCTTCACTAAGAGCTCTACGATTTACTCTTGACTAAGAGCTCTACGATTTACTCTTCACTAAGAGCTCTACGATCTACTCTTGACTAAGAGCTCTACGATTTACTCTTCACTAAGAGCTCTACGATTTACTCTTGAATAAAAGCTCTACGATTTACTCTTGACGAAGAGCTCTACGATTTACTCTTGACTAAGAGCTCTATGATTTACTCTTGACTAAGAGCTCTACGATTTAATCTTGACTAAGAGCTCTATGATTTACTCTTGACTAAAAGCTCTACAATTACTCTTGACGAAGAGCTCTACGATTACTCTTGATGAAGAGCTCTATGATTACTCTTGACTAAGAGCTCTACAATTTACTCTTGACTAAGAGCTCTACGATTTACTCTTGACTAAGAGCTCTATGATTACTCTTAACTAAGAGCTCTACGATTACTCTTCACTAAGAGCTCCATGATTTACTCTTGACGAAGAGCTCTACGATTTACTCTTCACCAGGAGCTCTACGATTACTCTTGACTAAGAGCTCTACGATTTACTCTTGACTAAGAGCTCTACGATTACTCTTCACTAAGAGCTCTACAATTACTCTTGACTAAGAGCTCTATGATTTACTCTTCACTAAGAGCTCTACGATTTACTGTTGACTAAGAGCTCTACGATTTACTCTTGACTAAGAGCTCTATGATTTACTCTTGACTAAGAGCTCTACGATTTACTCTTCACTAAGAGCTCTACGATTTACGCTTGACTAAGAGCTCTACGATTTACTCTTCACTAAGAGCTCTACGATTTACTCTTGATTAAGAGCTCTACGATTTACTCTTGACTAAAATCTCTACGATTACTCTTGACGAAGAGCTCTATGATTTACTCTTGACTAAGAGCTCTATGATTTACTCTTGACTTAAAGCTCTACGATTACTCTTGACGAAGAGCTCTACGATTGCTCTTGATGAAGAGCTCTACGATTACTCTTGACTAAGAGCTCTACGATTTACTCTTGACTAAAAGCTCTACGATTACTCTTGACAAAGAGCTGTATGATTTACTCTTGACTAAGAGCTCTACGATTTACTCTTCACTAAGAGCTCTACGATTTACTCTTGACTAAGAGCTCTACGATTTACTCTTCACTAAGAGCTCTACGATTTACTCTTGACTAAGAGCTCTACGATTTACTCTTGACTAAAAGCTCTACGATTATTCTTGACGAAGAGCTCTACGATTTACTCTTGACTAAGAGCTCTATGATTACTCTTGACTAAGAGCTCTATGATTTACTCTTGACTAAGAGCTCTACGATTTACTCTTGACTAAGAGCTCTACGATTTACTCTTGAATAAGAGCTCTATGATTTACTCTTGACTAAGAGCTCTACGATTTACTCTTGACTAAGAGCTCTACGATTTACTCTTGACTAAGAGCTCTATGATTTACTCTTCACTAAGAGCTCTACGATTTACTCTTGACTAAGAGCTCTACGATTTACTCTTGACTAAGAGCTCTATGATTTACTCTTGACTAAGAGCTCTACGATTTACTCTTGACTAAGAGCTCTACGATTTACTCTTCACTAAGAGCTCTACGATTTACTCTTCACTAAGAGCTCTACGATTTACTCTTGACTAAGAGCTCTACGATTTACTCTTGACTAAGAGCTCTACGATTTACTCTTCACTAAGAGCTCTACGATTTACTGTTGACTAAGAGCTCTATGATTTACTCTTGACTAAGAGCTCTACGATTTACTCTTCACTAAGAGCTCTACGATCTACTCTTGACTAAGAGCTCTACGATTTACTCTTCACTAAGAGCTCTACGATTTACTCTTGACTAAGAGCTCTATGATTTACTCTTGACTAAGAGCTCTATGATTTACTCTTCACTAAGAGCTCTACGATTTACTCTTGACTAAGAGCTCTACGATTTACTCTTCACTAAGAGCTCTACGATCTACTCTTGACTAAGAGCTCTACGATTTACTCTTCACTAAGAGCTCTACGATTTACTCTTGAATAAAAGCTCTACGATTTACTCTTGACGAAGAGCTCTACGATTTACTCTTGACTAAGAGCTCTATGATTTACTCTTGACTAAGAGCTCTACGATTTAATCTTGACTAAGAGCTCTACGATTTACTCTTGACTAAAAGCTCTACAATTACTCTTGACGAAGAGCTCTACGATTACTCTTGATGAAGAGCTCTATGATTACTCTTGACTAAGAGCTCTACAATTTACTCTTGACTAAGAGCTCTACGATTTACTCTTGACTAAGAGCTCTATGATTACTCTTAACTAAGAGCTCTATGATTACTCTTCACTAAGAGCTCCATGATTTACTCTTGACGAAGAGCTCTACGATTTACTCTTCACCAGGAGCTCTACGATTACTCTTGACTAAGAGCTCTACGATTTACTCTTGACTAAGAGCTCTACGATTACTCTTCACTAAGAGCTCTACAATTACTCTTGACTAAGAGCTCTATGATTTACTCTTGACTAAGAGCTCTACGATTACTCTTGACTATGAGCTCTACGATTTACTCTTGACTAAGAGCTCTACGATTACTCTTGATGAAGAGCTCTATGATTACTCTTGACTAAGAGCTCTACAATTTACTCTTGACTAAGAGCTCTACGATTTACTCTTCACTAAGAGCTCTACGATTTACTCTTGACTAAGAGCTCTACGATTTACTCTTCACTAAGAGCTCTACGATCTACTCTTGACTAAGAGCTCTACGACTTACTCTTCACTAAGAGCTCTACGATTTACTCTTGACTAAAAGCTCTACGATTTACTCTTGACGAAGAGCTCTACGATTTACTCTTGACTAAGAGCTCTATGATTTACTCTTGACTAAGAGCTCTACGATTTAATCTTGACTAAGAGCTCTACGATTTACTCTTGACTAAAAGCTCTACAATTACTCTTGACGAAGAGCTCTACGATTACTCTTGATGAAGAGCTCTATGGTTACTCTTGACTAAGAGCTCTATGATTTACTCTTCACTAAGAGCTCTACGATTTACTCTTGACTAAGAGCTCTACGATTTACTCTTGACTAAGAGCTCTATGATTTACTCTTCACTAAGAGCTCTACGATCTACTCTTGACTAAGAGCTCTACGATTTACTCTTCACTAAGAGCTCTACGATTTACTGTTGACTAAGAGCTCTATGATTTACTCTTGACTAAGAGCTCTATGATTTACTCTTCACTAAGAGCTCTACGATTTACTCTTCACTAAGAGCTCTACGATCTACTCTTGACTAAAAGCTCTACGATTACTCTTGACGAAGAGCTCTACGATTTACTCTTGACTAAGAGCTCTATGATTTACTCTTGACTTAAAGCTCTACGATTACGCTTGACGAAGAGCTCTACGATTACTCTTGATGAAGAGCTCTATGATTACTCTTGACTAAGAGCTCTACGATTTACTCTTGACTAAAAGCTCTACGAATACTCTTGACAAAGAGCTGTACGATTACTCTTGACGAAGAGCTCTATGATTACTCTTGACTAAGAGCTCTACGATTTACTCTTCACTAAGAGCTCTACAATTTACTCTTCACTAAGAGCTCTACGATTTACTGTTGACTAAGAGCTCTACGATTTACTCTTGACTAAGAGCTCTATGATTTACTCTTGACTAAGAGCTCTACGATTTACTCTTCACTAAGAGCTCTACGATTTACGCTTGACTAAGAGCTCTACGATTTACTCTTCACTAAGAGCTCTACGATTTACTCTTGATTAAGAGCTCTACGATTTACTCTTGACTAAAATCTCTACGATTACTCTTGATGAAGAGCTCTATGATTTACTCTTGACTAAGAGCTCTATGATTTACTCTTGACTTAAAGCTCTACGATTACTCTTGACGAAGAGCTCTACGATTACTCTTGATGAAGAGCTCTATGATTACTCTTGACTAAGAGCTCTACGATTTACTCTTGACTAAAAGCTCTACGATTACTCTTGACAAAGAGCTGTATGATTTACTCTTGACTAAGAGCTCTACGATTTACTCTTCACTAAGAGC
Source organism: Squalus acanthias (assembly GCA_030390025.1). Taxonomy (NCBI): domain Eukaryota; kingdom Metazoa; phylum Chordata; class Chondrichthyes; order Squaliformes; family Squalidae; genus Squalus; species Squalus acanthias. The sequence goes on along the minus strand of CM059433.1, from coordinate 67,873,378 downwards.
TCTACGATTTACTCTTGACTAAGAGCTCTACGATTTACTCTTCACTAAGAGCTCTACAATTTACTCTTGACTAAGAGCTCTACGATTTACTCTTGACTAAAAGCTCTACGATTACTCTTGACGAAGAGCTCTACGATTTACTCTTGACTAAGAGCTCTATGATTTACTCTTGACTTAAAGCTCTACGATTACTCTTGACGAAGAGCTCTACGATTACTCTGGATGAAGAGCTCTACGATTACTCTTGACTAAGAGCTCTACGATTTACTCTTGACTAAAAGCTCTACGATTACTCTTGACAAAGAGCTGTACGATTACTCTTGACGAAGAGCTCTATGATTACTCTTGACTAAGAGCTCTACGATTTACTCTTGACTAAGAGCTCTACGATTACTCTTGACTAAGAGCTCTACGATTTACTCTTGACTAAGAGCTCTATGATTTACCTATACAGTTCTACAGTTCTGTTCTCACCCAATGTACATCTATATTTACACTGTAATGGAGATTTTTTAAATTTCTATTTTACTAACATGGTGTGATCCAGGGTGTGCTATTGGTTGGCAAGATGTATTTTCATGACTGCAATTCCCCACGAAGGGGCAGCACCAAGCAGAGAGTGAGTAATTGCCCTCAGGGCGGGGGAAGTTGGAGGTGAAACAGGAGAGTTTCCTCCAAGCCCAACAAGCTTACCTGTAAACAACCCCCCACCTCCACGATTATCCCCCGACACCCAACTCCCATCTCCGCTCCCCCCCCCCGTGATCACCAACACCCAATCACTGACTTCCGATCTCCCCCATGATCTCTGACTCTCCTTCCGATCCCCCCATCTCTCCCCCGTTCTCTGACCCCCCTCCGATCTCCGCCCCGACCCTCCACGATTTTCCCCGACCCCCGTGATCTGCCCCGAACCCCCCGCAATCTTCGACTCTCCACAATCTTTGACCCCCCCCCGTGTTCACCCCTGACTCCCCAACCACTCTGTACCCAAACTACCCCACCCCCACCACCCCCATCTTCGATCTCTTCTCCCAACAAACTTACCTGATCCTGGGCTGCGGAATTTTCTGGAGAACTTCTCCGCCCGACAGGCAGTCAAGCCTGTCAATCAGGCTAGTTTCTGGGTGGGGAATCTGTTTAATAAAATACACACACGTCGTGGACTTTTAACTCCACTGCGTTTGGGGTATCCCACCCATTCCAGGTTTCTCGACCATAACTCCTGCCCCCGCTCCGAAACCCCGCCCCAGTGAATATCAGAGCCAAAATGTCATTATTGAACTGAGTTGTATTAGGTTGGCAAAATCTCATTTTTTCTTCTTGTAATGTTCTCCCTATTTTCTCCTCAAATGTTATCCCTTGCAGCGTCCAATCCAGGCCATCTTAGTGAATTCCATTAATATCCCGAGAGGATGCCCCTGAATAATCTGAAAAGACTTCTCTTTTTGGACAGGGTTTCCTCCTTCCCTTCATTACGTAACCACAATTGACAAGGATTCAAAGTAGTGTCATGGTTAAGGGACCATATAGCTACTCTTGTCCCTCACATCTCTCTAAACAATATTTTAAATTTAGCAACATATTTCTTGTAAAAGCCCACAGATTTGCATTAATTCCACTCAATCCAAATTCGGCAAATTTATTTGCTACTGTCTTGGAACAAAAACACGTGCTCTACCCATCAGTCCTGGGAGGTTATATTTTCTTTTAATAGAGGAATGTGAATGGCTTTTTATTAAAGTGGACAAATGCAAATTTTAAATGATGCCTTCAGTGGGCAGGCTGAATTCAAATGTGAATGCAATGCTGCTGTGTCCAACTTCTTAGGAATTAACTATTAAGAGCCAACAAAAAGGCATACGTTTTGTTGTACAAAACTGTGTTCAGCAACTGAAGTACGTGATTTACATAGCTACAGTTTAGAGTGCGAGCCTTGGCTCAGTGGTAGCACTCTCACCTCAGTCAACAGGTTGTGGATTTGACCCCACTTCTGAAACCTGAGCCCATATCTAGGCTGACGCCCCAGTGCACTACTGAGGGAGTGCTACATTATTGAAAGTGGTGCCTTTCGGATGACATGTTAATTCAGTGCCAGGTCTGCCCTCTCAGGTTGATGTAAAAGATCCTGTGACGCTATTGGAAGAAGAGCAGGTGTCCTGGCCAGCTTTGTTCTCCCTACCAACATGACTAAAACAGATTATCTGGTTATTTATCTCATTTGCTGTGGAACTTTGCTGTGTGTAAATTGGCTGCAGTATTTCTGACATTACAACAGTGACTACACTTCGAAAGTTCTTCATTGGCTGTAAAGCATTTTGGGATGTCCTGAGATCATGAAGGCCGCTATATAAATGTAGGTCTTTGTTTCACTGTCTTTTAAATATCAGTTTCTGATGGAGTTACTCTTGAATAGTTGCTGAAAAGCCAAAATCGCAACTAATAATCTTTAACTCTATTTTATTGTTCATGTTTTGCCTTAGAGTTTATCCATCCACAGCACTGAATTGAAGGTGTGCTTTTTCTTTGGCAACAGTTTACTTTTCTGTGAACGCCTTAATTAAATGGAAATCAATCTTAAGCAGCAATTTGTCTTCTCAGGATTGACAGATTTCAATGTAAGCAAATTGGGCCTGCAGCTGGATTTTGAATTTTCACTCATTACTGTAAACATAACCACTTTTTAAAATGGTTAAATTAGTAGTATAAATATGTAAGACACATTTAATATATTTGTGTTATTTGAACTGATTTTTTTTGTATTGAGTTAAAATATGGAAGAGAGAAAAAAGGTGAAAAGTTACCAAGGTGAACACCACACAAATCTCTGGCTATTTATGCCCTTTGTTATATCAATGCGGTGCAGTTGTTTTAATCCTAAAGAAGAAACCAGAGCTTAGATTTTACAATGAGCACTAACTCTCGATCTCTCATGTAGGCGGAATATAATATACAGTGTCATGGTAGCAGAGTTACTGTTTATTCCTGGTTTTGCCTATTTTATGAATCAGCGGTGATGAGAACAAAAAAAAGGGACAACATCCCCAATCATGGAGTACAAATGGACGGCGTCACAAATGGAACATTAATCTTGACTTTTAGCGAAGTAACTGTATTGAACTAGTACAAAACATCTTTTAAAAGAACCTGCTGCCCACATTAACTTCTAACAATAAAATAAACCAGTCCCTTGAAACAAATTAACCACATCATTACTAGCTACTAGCAGGCCTTATATTAGCACCACTTACATTTGCCGGGAGGTGATTTCATAATTACCCGCTTTGTCTTTAATGTTAGAAGCTATCTCTTACACTCTCATTGTACCAACCAATAAATTAAACACATTCTTTAAAACTTGGTGGATGATGGTCTGTAAGGAATTTTTGTTGGTCTAATGAAAGGAAGAGGCAGGCATTCAAGTGTATACAGATACAATTCCCATCATTATCCCATATCCTGTTCCCAGACAATTTTTACGGAAACTAATAGTATCTGCACAGTAATGAGACAAACATGTGCAAGAGAAAGATTTTTTCCATGGAATCTCTATTAACCTCTATTTTTGAGATTGTTGAGCTCCCTTTTATTTTCTTTTTTCAGTTACTTTCTTCCCTGGACAACACAAAATATGACCACGGCAGATAACTGTTGATGCTAATCAGAAGTGCAAGAGCAGCCTAGGGATGTCGCCTTCTGATTTCCCTCCATTCTTGCGGTGACTCTATGGACTGGCATTGCTGAGACTGGCAATTAAATTTGTGGGGATGACAAGTGCAAACCCATATTTGAATGGCATTCAAAGGCATGGTTCCTCTGAGCTCCAGCATGCTGCACCATCAAGCACTGGGCAGCTATTGACTGTTTCAATAAGGTCATACACTTTACACATGCTGAGTTTTGCTAATTATGAGGCCTATCAGTATTTTCATGACTAAACTAATTTCTCCAAATCGGAAAAATAGGTTTAGCAGCAAGGCATGCCTGAATCATAAGAATAAGAAAAAAGAGATGTTTTTCTAAAGAATTTATCCTAACTGACAATGAGAATGATAAACCAGCAACAACAACCTGCATTTATATAGCACCTTTAACATAGTAAAATGTCCTAAGGCGCTTCACAGGAGCGTTATCAAACAAAATTTGACACCGAGCCACCTAAGGCGATATTAGGGCAGATGACCAAAAGCTTGGTCAAAGAGGTAGGTTTTAAGGAGATCTTCAGGGAGGAAAGAGAGATAGAGAGGCTGAGAGGTTTAGGGATGGAATTCTGAGTTTAGGACCTCGGCAGCTGAAGGCACAGCCGCCAATAGCGGAGCGATTAAAATCGGGGATGCACAAGAGGCCGGAATTGGAGGAGCACAGATATCTCATCATCAGATAAACCACATTATCAGCATAATCTTTGTTATTGGTTATATTCTCCATCAATATTGTGGGATTACCCCACAGAGATTACCAGTGTAGTGCAAATTATTTTGTCTGTCTGTCTATTAAAGAATTGACTAAAAATGCTTCACTGTTTGGGTTATCAGGTGCACCCATGTGTGGGTTATAACTTGCATCTCATGGTTCTTTATCCTATCATCTGTCACCATTAGGATGGACCAGCTACTTCGTCTCAGCAAGAATCATATTCCTCCTCTCCTCCAAACAATCATACTTTGCCTTGAGAGTTTATCTCTTGATCTGTCTCAAGAAAATATTGCAACATTGTTTTTGAAATCATATCACTTGATATGGAGAGAAAATAAGCTTTCTAAAATTTAATTATCTTTAACAAAATATTTCTCAGTTTAAAATTTCCATCATTAACCTTTCCTTTAACTAAAAGTACTAACCAGAGCCAGAATGGAATCATCAAACACAGAACACTCATTAAGTTTTTGGCTCAAATTATTTTAGAATTAATAGAGAATTCCTTTCAAGTTATTTTTAATTGTTATTTAAAACAGTGTGCGCAATGAAACTGATTCGGTTCGGTTCAGACAAACTGACGCCAGTCTAAACATAAAATCCTGCATGGTGAAGGGAAAATAGCCAAGCTGGCAGCAAAAGCCAATTCAATATGGCTTCACGTATATGACCTTTCAGTCTCAGGCCATTACTAATTTGCAAAACAGTAAAACAAATAGATGTTTTCCTCGGTGTAGTTGAAACGAATGCTGCCTTTAGGCTGCCACGTTTGCATTTGTGCGAAGTGGTTTTGGGTCCACATCAACTGCAAAATGGTTATGTAACGTGGGTGTCTGGCCCCAATCTGACACCCAAGCACAATAAACTCAGCTATGTGAGAGCCTTGCAGGAGGCTGTCTCACCCCATTTTGAATTTGTGCAGCCTGCAGTATAACCTCAACCAGGTGTAAATCACACATTTTTAAAGCACCCAGGCAGACCACTCGAGCTCCTGAGAACTTTTCACACTTTGTATGAAATCTTATTAATGTTCTGAGAAAGCAGATGCTCTGTGGCCAAGGAGCAGAGCTCTGTACATGTCTCAAGGTATGCACGTACAGAACTCTGCTTTTGCTACATCTCAGTGCCAGCCAGACTGAGATTGGTCTGTGGTATAAATTGAGTCTACTGCCTGTGCATTTCGCAGCTTCAAAATAGCAATTTCATATTAGTAGCTGCAGTATAATTTCAGCCTAAGTACTAGTAACAAACTTGGCACTACATACCATCCCATTAGCATTATGGTGGTAATTGTGCAAGGTTAGGCTCCCGGCATGAGCCTCAGTAGCCACGAACTTGGTAACAAAGAAATGGTTACAGCATCGAATTCGCAAACTGCACTCGCCACTATGAAGGCCCTACATGGGAAGCCGTGCCTTGCAAAATTGTCCACCTATCTATCTCTTGTCTATTTTTTACCTGTGTGATGTGTAAGCCCATGTATATCAGCAAAGTAAGAGACAAAAGAAGATTAAATAACATGTCTGTTTGCAAAAATTGACCTTTTGCAGTTAAGTTTCTATGCAATGTACAGATACCAGATGTATGTTTAATGTAAACCTGATTATGTATATGGCCAAGGTGGGTGTTCTGTCACAGAACACACCTCTTTTGCTAATTTATGTCCTCCTTTCCCAACTCCTTCTCCCACATGCTTCTTTCTAGTTCTTCCAGACTGGACAAACAGCCTTTGGCTCTGCACAACACTGACATCAGTGCACGTTGGGTGGTATGAAGTGCATATGTGCCTGAAGGTACTGAGACAGAACTCTACTAGCTTCCTGATAGTAAATAGTGTCAGCTGAACTACAGCTAAGAACAGATCATACACTGTGATATATTTAATGAGTATCTAACTGCTTCTTCTCAGGGACGCTGAAGGAAGTAAGCTTTTTAATCACAGAAAAAACATCTGTTTGGGTCCAGTCATAGTTCAGATTTTATTAAATGCACTCCCATTTTTTTAATTTCATGGGTGATATGACCAAGGGTAGAAATAGAGGATACAAGATTTATAGTGAAGTTAGAGTCATTAATAGGTAATTGGCAAAATATATCAGTGTCAAATCAAATATATCACTTCAATTTTATGGATTGTCCTAGTTTCAACAAATCAGCTATGCAAACCCACTGAAATGCAAATCCCATTTACAGAGAAGCAGAATTCCCTGCCGTCCTTGTACCTCCATTTGATCCACCAGATGTAATTTCCCCTGCCCCACCCAACCAGTTCTCAGCTCTGCCTCACGGTGAACCGTCTTTGTCTCCACTCCATTACCCTGGCTGCCAAGAGCTGCTTTTATATTAACTGCCAAGCTATTTCCACAGGTTCCTGACACACATATCTCCCACAGCTGGTGGTAACACCAAAGTAATCTTGTCAGATTTGCTACGGCTGTTTTTAACCAGGTCTTTTGGTATTCTGCTGGCTGCGTGAGACCTGGTGTCATGAGCATGGGTCTCATGAGATATAAAAGCAGCTGATATCAGCTGCCAATGCCAATGTACAGCACTGCTACTTGTTTTGGTTGGTCTCCAGTGAAAGAAGATAAGGTAACACAACTAAGAGGCAGGACTATCCCATCAACAATAACATCAGTAAATAAAGCTCTATCAACTAGTCATGCTTTTGTGAGGGTTTTTCCCTCAAGCTGTGTATAATGGGATGCCTCTGCCTCTTAATAACATTTCCTTGATAGAGAGTAAGGAAAAGGATACATTGATTTTCTATTTGATCTTGGGATGTGCCAAGGCCGTATTTATTGCCCGTCTCTAGCTGTCCTCAGAAGGTGGTAGTGGACCTTCATCTTGAATCTTGAACTGCAGCAGTCCTTGTGGTGATGGTGCCCCTAGGATGGTGTTAGGCAGGTCATTCCAGGATACTGACTCAGCAATGATGAAGGAACACCAATATATGTTCAAGCCAGGATGGTGCGTGACTTAGAGGTGATGGTGTTTCCACATCATTGCTGCTCTTGTCCTTCTCAGTGGTATAGGTCTCAAGGGAGAGAGATGCTGTTGAAGTAATCTTGATGAGTTGCTGCAACGCATCCTGTAGATTGCACTTACTACTGCCACACTGCATCAGTGATGGAGGTTGTGGATATTGAGTCCAGTAGCAGGGGCACCAATCAAGTGAACTACTCTGTCCTGGTTGGTGTTGAACTTCTTGAGTGTCATTATAGCTGCACCCATCGAGTAGTAAATATTCCTTTACACTCCTGACTTGAGCTTTGTAGATGGGGGAAAGGTTTATAGGGGTCACGAGGTGATCCACTTGGCACAGAGTTCCCACTCTCTGCCCTGCTCTTGTAGCCATGATGATGATATGGCTGCTCTAATTCAGATTCTGATGTATGGTGACCTCCAAGATGTTGATGGTGGGGAACTCAGCAATTATGATGTAATTGAAGGTCATGGGGCAATGATTGTGTTCAATATGGTCATTATCTGCCACTTATGAGACACAAATGTTACCTGGCACTTGTCAGCCCAAGCATTGATATTATCCATATCCTCCTGTGGACTGACATGGGCTGCTTCATTATTGGTGTAGTTGTAACTGGAACTAAACACTGCAGAATCATTAGCAAACAGCTCCACTCCTGACCATATGATGGAGGAAGAAGGTCATTGATAAAACAGCTGAAGATGGTTGGGCCAAGGACACTTCCTTGACCAATTCCTCCAGCGATGTCCTGGGGTTGTAGTGACTGGCCTCCGACAACTGCATCCATCCATCTTTACATGAGATATGACTCCAGCCAGTGAAGGGTTTTCTTTTTGACACTCATTGACCTGAAACGTTAATTCTGTTTCTCTCCCCGCAGATGCTACCTGATCTGCTGAGTGTTTCCTGCATTTCCTGTTATCATTTCAGATTACCAGCACCCACAGTATTTTGCTTCAGGATATATCCTGGCTTTTTTTGTGGTTAGGATATACCCAGGCGATCGTCCACATTGTCAACTGTACTGGAACAGCTTGGCCAGCTCTAGTGCATGGGTCTTCAGCACTATAGCTGGGATGTTGTCAGGACCCACATTGTCCAGTGCATATAGCCACTTCCAAATGTATTGTGAAGTTAACCAAACTGGCTGGGCACTGATAGCTACGATAGTGCAAACCTTGGATGGAGGCCAAGTAGGATAATTCACTCCACACTTTTAGCTAAAGAAAATCCCGAGCGCTACAAATTGGATGAGCTGATGTTGCACCTGATTTTCCTATCTGCCCTCCAGGCAAGTGAGACAAATTCTGCGCTACTGTTCCATCCACGAGTATGATCATCTGTCACACATTAAATAAAAATGTGGTAATTTTCTCAAGTGTTACACAATCAGCTTCACCAACGCTTTAACAATTTTGTTCAAAATCAGGATTTTCTTTGTTTGTTTTGATGCTACCATTCAGATCTTAACAACTTATTGATTTTGCGCTATTGATTTAATATGTGTGATTCACAGGATAAAAAAGAACAGCTGATTCCATCTAAACACACTTATTGATCATGCACCAAGCTACCTGACAGATTCTTTCATATGTGGAAAACTGCATTTTACATTAATGTAATGTATTCTGATTTTTTTTTAATCATTTGGGGTTGTTGCATTACCAACACTTATTATTTTATAAAAGATCTATTGATTTTGCTCTGTTCACAGTGTTACTACCACTCGAAATACCTCAATCATTTATTGACTTTTCATTTGTGTTTCATGTTTGCCTACTAACACCAGTCACTGCACTCCAAAAGTGTTTCACTTGGTGAGGTGCTATGAAATGTTTTGGCAATGTGGTAAGGATTTATATAAATGCAAATATTTCTTTATTTCTTTTACACATTAATTTTGATAACTGTGATGCCAAGAACATAGGAAAAACAGTCAGATCGCTGCATAAGGATAGCCTAATATAGAGCTAGAATCACGAACCGTTCAAGTCCCCAGTTAGATAAATATACCATTGTAACTGGTCACATGATAAATACAAGTACAGCAAAAAACAGTTGATAAGGAAAGATATGAAATGTATGGCCAAGAATTCAGATAATTAAATTAATTACATTCTATCCTTTAATGTTTAGGAACCCCAAAGGGTTTAGAACAGTTCATAACAAAGAGAAAATATCATGAACAACCCAGGCCACATTTGAAATTAAAATTGATGCAGGCATGATACAAGGGCACAATGTTCACAAGAATTATGCAAATTGCAAAATTCTCCACCAAAACTACCCACAAAATGAGACAAAATGTTGCCAGAGCTGCCATTCCCAGCACTATCTAGTGACTCCTATTGGATAGTACGTATGTGTGGACATTAGGATGAGGCTTGGTTGTAATACGTCCTTCATGCATGGCTGACACTCGCTACCTAAGATCGCACGTGAAGAATGGGCACTTAGGCACAGTACCAGCGGACAGGTAACACCCATATAAATCAGGAGAGAAGAGGAGGAGAGAAAACTGGTTATAAAATAAAACACTATGGTTCAGTTGATAGGATTGAAGCTGGTAGCACTCTCAAACTGTATATTTCCAGTGTTTCTTCTCCTTCAGGATCAGAAGTTATCAAGATTGCAAAGAGTAGGAGAGAAGACAAAATAAACCAAGAAGGAGTTCAGATTTGGTGAAGCCAAGTTATGTTTTAAAAGCCTTTAGCCTGTGAGAGGAAGGGAAAACTAATGAGATGATGAGTTCAACAGTTTTAAGGTCCAGGGAAAAAATGAGTTAGAGTGGGAGACAAAGTGGTCATTGAATTTCAGCACCATGTGGACCCAAGTGAGAGGAAGAGGGTGTAGGATGGTGTCTTTGGTGCTTAGGAGAAACAAAAGAGGAATTTGCAAAGGAACAATGGCCATAGTAATATTTCAATAGAATAGAGGAAGATGAGAAAGGTCGGCCTGGAGAGGAGGGATCAACGGATCGTCCATCAGATAATTAGTTTTTTCTCATATCCTGTCAAAGAATTGGAGAAAGCTTTTAGAAGTGGCTCCCCAAATCCAGAGATTTGTTTTTAACAGGCTTAGGCTTTGTACAGAGTTAAAAGGTGTTGAGAGGAAAATAAATGTTTGGCACAAACAAAAAAATTGGGCTACTTGGAGACAGTGTTTAACAATTGAGGAAATTCAGGAGTTCCCTTTGAGATCAGAAGAGATAGCAAAGACAGGAGTGTCAATAGATGAAGAAGTACTCAGGGTGGAGCATCAAAAGGTAAGAGATGGTAGCTGTTTGCTGAACTTGTGAGAAACATGAAGAAGTTGTGTCTTTTAAGAATTGAAGGTGCACCAAAAGTGTGCAGTTTGAAGGAATGTAGAATAAAATCACTATCAGAAGCTGATGAGTGAAGTAAGTTTTTTTTTATTCGCTTATGGGATCTGGGCGTCATTGGCAAGGCCAGCATTTATTGCCCATCTCTAGTTGCCCTTGAGAAGGTGGTGGTGAGCCGCCTTCTTGAACTGCTGCAGTCTGTGTGGTGAAGGTACTCCCACAGTGCTGTTAGGTCGGGAGTTCAAGGATTTTGACCCAGCGATGATGAAGGATCGGCGATATACTTCTAAGTCAGGATGGTGTGTGACTTGGAGGGGAACTTGGAGTTGGTGGTGTTCCCATGCGCCTGCTGCCCTTGTCCTTCTAGGTGGAAGAGGTCGTGGGCTTGGGAGGTTCTGCCAAAGAAGCCTTGGCGAGTTGCTGCAGTGCATCTTGTAGATGGTACACACTGCAGCCACGGTATGCCGGTGGTGGAGGGAGTGAATGTTTAAGGTGGTGGATGGGGTGCCAATCAAGTGGGCTGCTTTGTCCTGGATGGTGTCGAGCTTCTTGAGTGTTGTTGGAGCTGCACTCATCCAGGCAAGTGGAGAGTATTCCATCACACTCCTTACTTGTGTCTTGTAGATGGTGGAAAGTCTTTGGGGAGTCAGGAGGTGAGACACTCACCGCAGAATACCTAGCCTCTGACCTGCTCTTGTTGCCACTGTATTTATGTGGCTGGTCCAGTTAAGTTTCTGGTTAATGGTGACCCCCCAGGATGTTGATAGTGGGGGATTCGGCGATGGTAATGCCATTGAATGTCAAGGGGAGGTGGTTAGACTCTCGCTTGTTGGAGATAGTCATTGCCTGGCACTTCTGTGGCGCGAATGTTACCTGCCACTTATCAGCCCAAGCCTGAATGTCGTCCAGGTCTTGTTGCATGCGGGCATGGACTGCTTCATTATCTAAGGAGTTGTGAATGGCGCTGAACACTGTGCAGTCATCAGCGAACATCCCCATTTCTGACCTTATGATGGAGGGAAGGTCATTGATGAAGCAGCTGGAGATGGTTGGGCCTAGGACACTGCCCTGAGGAAGTTATTTCTATAGAGAAGAGTGGAACAGATAATAGAATTCTGCAGAACCCATAAATTAATGGATATGAGTAAAGACATGAACCATCAAAGAAAGCATAGATAGAGCAATTTAAGAGAAAACTAGATATCCATGAATTGGTGGAAGATTATATAATGGTAAGTTGTTGACATGTGCACCATGCTACAGTGTATACTACTTGCTTGCAGCTTTAATTTTCAAAGTGGTTAGATGTAAGAAATTCTTTGATGTCATGTAAAAAAAATAGTTATTTTCTTTACAGCTGTGTGAAAACATGTTTATTGGTTTAGGAATTCTGCCTTTTTTGTTTAACAGTCTGTGACTTTTCATGCAAATTATAGGCCATGGAATAACAAAAATATATTGGACAGTCTGTACACTCACACTTCTATTAAAATGTATATATATCTCTCTTCCACATGTCCCTGTTTTCAATGGAATTTATGTAAAACGCCCATGCAGATTGGATCTGTTCTCACTTCTCTTTCCTCACAGATGTTAAGAACAGTTTTGCATTACTAACAAACCTCTCATGCTACGGCTCAATACATTTGAAATAAGCATTTTCAAACCAAATATTGCCCAAGATCATTTCATTGATGGTGGTTCTGATGAAAGGTTGCATCCAAAACATTAACCTCTCTTTCCAGCATTTCCACATTTTCTGATTAATATACAGGTTTCAAACTATATCTTTGAAAAACAGAAAAGGGCCAATTTTCATTCTATTTATGCCTCCTGTGCACCAGTTCACATTGTGTTACGGATCAGAAATTGGTGCGGAGAGCTATAGACCTAGAAATTCAGCCGCGATCGTCCCCCTTACCGATTGCTCCCCATCCTAGTTCCCTTTCTTGATGCCCGCTTCTGATGTTGCAGTGGCCCAATACTCCATTCCTCTTCACTGTCGAGCTGCCTAGTGAGGCCTATTAGATGTCTGCAGCTTGTCGGCTCAAAGTTATGAGGCCTGAAGCCCAATATGGGGTGGGTCTCAGGCCAATCCATTCAAGGACAGGGAAGGATCCCTGCACCCCCACCCTGTGCCCAAAATATGGGCACGCTCAAATCTCTAGGCCATAATCTCTGCCTTGTTTGTGCCTGATGCACATTTTTGGTGGGGCTTGGGCAGGCGCAGGAACCTTCTGTCTGAAACAGATGGTAGCTTCATCGAAATATTTAAATGACTCAGAGGTGACATCATAATGCCTCCTGCATCATTTTCCAATCATTCTTATCTGGCCACCTCCGGATTGTAATCGCTCCCATATAAAAAATGGACATCAAGGGTTGCTAGGGGATCTATTGCAGCAGAAGTCAATTTAAAGGGCATAGTAAGAAAATTCAATGAACAACAGTTTAAGACAATTTCTGACCAGATTTTCTTCAATTTCTTTTTAGTTTCCAAGTAAGTTTTCATTGTGGTAATTGCTCTGAAGATTCTCTTATTCTTCTTCAGTCCTATTAATGCCATCAATGGGTTTTCTCAAAAAGGGTAGTAGAAATCCATAAATCTCTCTCCCGAAAGGCTTGGACGCTGGGTCAATTGAAATTTTCAAGACTGAGATCGACAGATTTTTGTTAGGTAACAGTATCAAGGGATAGGGGGCAAAGGCGGGTAAATGGAGTTGAGGTACAGATCAACCATGGTATAATAGAATGGCGTAACAGGCTTGTGGGGCTGAATGGCCTACTCCTGTCCCTATATTCCTAAATCACCCATCTCAACTTGTTGGCAGAAGAAGAGGAAGGCTCATGTTAGACAGGTCTGGCTAGGTGCACATACCTTGCTTTGGCAGAGGATTAGTGCATATGGAGACTCCTATTCCCCAAAAAAGGTACAATTAAGATATGTGAATACCTGACTAACCATAATCGTTCCTCAGAAGCACCCCAATCACATTGTGTCATGTTTTTGGTGGTACTGCATGTAAGAAGGCATGCTTGGGAGGAACAGGTGACTTTGGACCGATGGCTCCCAAAGCTTTCCACCACTGGGGGTTTTCCTCGCCTCATGTCTGGGTCTGTTGCAGATTAATTGAGAGAGATTGTTTGTCATGATTAGTCAACAACTCCATTATCATTGCATCATGCAACTACCAGAGTGGTAGTAGGTGGAACTCGATGGACCTTGGTATTTTATTCTTCTAGCAATCCCTGTGTTCCTATGTCAGGTAGGTCAGTAGTCAGCATAACCTGATGGTCACACCAAGATACCAGCAACCATTTGTGCCAGCACTATCGCAGTGAACTGGCAATGACCTTGAGGAAGTGTCTTTATCCAAGCAGAGAACCAGATGCCGAGCTGTGCCATCAGCTGCTATCATGCAGCATAGAGGTGGCACAGTCATTGACTGTGCCAGCTGGCTGCAGAGTCAAGCTTGCCTCCACCTCCTTCCAGCCGTGCAGCAAGGCTGACCTATGGTGATGGTGCCATGGAGCGACAAACAGGGTCGCTATCCTTCCAACACCAAGCACCACTTCAACAGCCATCCAACAGGGGTCAGGCATTTCTAAACACCAGAACGGTAAAACTGGTCCCACATTATTGCAGTCGGTACAGTTGTGTTCTCAGTTCATTCTACTGCTCTCTTGCTTCTTTGTATTCGGCAGGCCAAAGACATGAGTGTGTCGTAGCACAAGTTGAGAACATTGGTTTTTCCTCTTAGAATATTCTACAAATACATATTTCACTATTTATGCCTTTCTGCTGCTGTAAACACCAGAACCACTGAACATGTTCCTTGTGTCCTGTTACCCTTTTTCCAATACTGAAAGGCCGATTTTAACTCGGGGCAGGAATTGGGGGCTGAAGCGGACCATGAACCGTCCGGCCCTCCGGAGTGTGAAGCCTGGGAGAGTTTAACTCCTGAGCCTCATGTACATGCCCCAACATTGACTCCTGCCCGCAGACGCCAAGCAGAACAGAACCACTGGTGGACGGGAGTCAGAATTGGTTGGGGTGGGGTGGGGGGTGGGGGGTCAGGCCGCCGCCAGGGACCGATGAAATGGTCCATGGCAAGGTAAGTAGGGATTAGAAGGGTTCGCAAGTCTGTGCTTGGGGAAGGGGGGAAGCCTAGGGCAGGGGAGACCTAGGATTTCCTTGTCAGGCTGGGAGGAGCACTCCTGGCCCAAAAGTAGCATAAACATTTTAAAGAACACCACCTACCTGTGCCTTCTGTGGCCTGGATCCTTGCTGCCACCAGTTTTTGCCAGCCGACCATGCCGGCCATAGTCAGGCCCGTGGTTAAAATGGCACGCACATTCCGATGACGTCATCAGGATGCGACCGTGCCTGCAGACAGGTGAGTAAAAATGGTGGTGGGCGGGAACATGTCAGGAACAAAGTGCAAACTCCCCCTTTCATCGCCTTACCTCGTTCGCGCCATTCCTGAAGGAGGTTAAAATCAACCCATAGGTTTCATTCTGAGGGGTGGTGGATGAGAGTGATGAATCATAATATGAAGGAGATATGAGGCTGTTGGCTCCTTAAAATAAAATAGTAAACCTGTAAAAATAAACTTTGTAAATGAACTGTAAATAAAAATAATGAAGAGAGGAAAGGAACAGGTAACAAACCTGGAGGAGTACAAAAGGTGAAAGAAATGGATGAGACAAGGATACCGTGAGAAATCCTTAACAATTGAAAAGGAGCTTTTTATTTGGCAGCCTCAGTTCCAACAGCATCTGCCCGAGACACGCCCCTAAATGTAGTTGTGTTGGTGGCCGTTGAGGTTTACACTGTGAAATGTGATACATGTCCTGAAGTATAAATAAAATCACTTTTATTTTTAATCTTAGATTTTATCAAAACTAAAATGAAAATGAGCCATACAGTGGTGCAGCTCCCCGTTATGTTGAGCTGTGAGTTTGCGTGCCTGGCAGTGAGTATGCAGCAGTATAAACAGAGAGCTGAGCTCAGATCACCTGGCTACCCTCTCAGCCACAGTTGGCGTGTGGCCTGGGAAAGCCAGGAAGAAGCTGTGTGGAACCAGGTGGGTGGGGTGAGGTGGGGGTGGTGCGGGGGGCTTGTGCTGGGGGAAAAAGAATAAAGCATTGAATTGCTGTTGGCAGATAAGTTAAATTGTCTTCCAATAGTTTACCTTCATTGTTCTGCTGTTATTAATTGTTCCACCTCAGATTTATCCACTTTTTCTGACTGCTATCTAAAAGTGAAAAAGTCAGTGCTATGGCCTCACTTTCCTTCTATCATACCTTTGGGCATCTTTTGCTCAGCTGAAAGGAGAGGTGAAGCACTCTATAAATAAATACAATAAGTCAACAAAATTAAAATAGAGGGAGGTAGAGGGAGGAAAGGTTCACATTCCATTAAATGCTCACCTTTAGTCTGATAAAATAAACAGCAGAGATAACAATTTGGTAATCCTAATTTCAGTGATACTTTATTTTATATATAAATACAAATATATTAACCGTCCCTGTATTGCAACAAGTGTGATTGTTCATTCTGACTCTGAATGAATTAAAGTACATAGAAGTATGGTCAATTATTGACTATGTTTTATTTATAAATAGAAGCATATGCATGTGATATATATTAAAGTGGCAAATTGTCCAACTGAAGTGCAGGTGCTATCTCCAATTACAGTAATATCCTAGATGTTAACCAATCTGTTTCTGGGAAGAGGGTTGAGTGGGGTGGTGGGGAGAGCACCTAGCTTGTGGTAATCCAATGCTGGAGGCTGCATCGGCCATGTCTGCCTCCCCTGAACAGTAGTGATCAGTACATCCATCTCCCTGCTGGTTGGTGACTAAACATCTGCCCACTACCCGAGTGGACAATGTGTATATGCATGTGTGTCTCTGTATTTGAGGGTCCAATCCCTGGTATTCCAATGGCAGAGTATGTTTCTCTTTATCTGGTGGTGTTGGTAGACTACTTAGTTTGGTGAGATGCCAATACTTGATCCCTGTGACTATAGAGGTAAATGTGCACCCTCTTTCCTGATGGTACAGTGGGAGAGATTCATCCTATGTTGTGTGGCAGTTGAAAGGCCAATTGTAGAGAAGTATAGGATTACATAGGATTACATAGGATATACAGCACAGAAATAGGCCATTCAGCCCAACTAGTCCATGCCAGCGTTTATGCTCCACTTGAGCCTCCTCCAGTCTTTCCTCATCTAACTCTATCAGCATAACCCTTTATTCCCTTCTCCCTCATATGCTTAATCTAGCCTCCCCTTAAATGCATCTATACTATTCGCTTCAACCACTCCCTGTGGTAGTGAGTTCCACATTCTCACCACTCTCTGGGTAAAGAAGTCTCTTTTGAATTCCCTATTTGATTTCTTGGTGACTATCTTATATTGATGGCCTCTAGTTTTGTTCTTCCCCACAAGTGGAAACATTCTCTCTGTGTCTACTCTATCAAAACCTTTCATAATTTTCAAGACCTCTATTAGGTCACCTTTCAGCCTTCTATTTAAAAGAGAAAAGAGACCCAGCCTGTTCATCCTTTCCTGATAGGTATACCCTCGCATTTCTGGTATCATCCTTGTAAATCTTCTTTGCACCCTCTCCAGTGCCTCTATATCCTTTTTATAATACGGCGACCAGAATTGTACACAGTACTCCAAGTGTGGTCTAACCAAGGTTCGATACAGGTTTAGCATAACTTCCCTACTTTTCAATTCTATCCCTCTAGGATTAAACCCTAGTGCTTGGTCTGCTTTTTCTATGGCCTTGTTAACCTGTGGCGCATTACTTTTAGTGATTTGTGCATTTATACTCCGAGATCCCTTTACTCTTCTACTCCATTCAGATTCGTATTTTCCAAGTAATATGTGACCTCCCTATTTTTCTTACCAAAATGTAATGCCTCACATTTATCTGTGTTGAAATTCATTTGCCAATTATATGCCCATTCTGCAAGTTTATTAATGTCTTCTTGTAATTTGTTGCAGTCCTCCTCAGTATTGACGACCCCACCCCAACCCCACAATTTGGTGTCATCCGCAAATTTAGAAATTGTGTTTTTGATACCAAAGTCTAAATCATTAATATAAATTGTGAACAACAGTGGTCCCAGCACTGATCCTTGTGGAACACCACTTCCCACCTTCTGCCACTCTGAATAGCTACCCTTTACCCCTACTCTCTGCTTTCTGTCTTGAAGCCAGCTACTTGTTCCCTGACTCCGCATTCTCTGACCTTATTCATTAGTCTATTATGTAGTACCTAATCAAAGGCCCTTTGAAATCTAGATAAATTACATCTACTACATTACAATTGTCTACTCTCTCTGTTACCTCTTCAGCAAGCAAGACTTTCCCTTTTGAAATTCATGCTGACTATTCATTATTGGTTTCTAGATGTTCTTCCATTTTTTCCTTTAGAAGGGATTCCATTATTTCTCCTACCACCGATGTTAAGCTGACTGGTCTATAGTTCCCTGGACATGTTCTATCTCCCTTGTTAAATATAGGTACAGGAATCCCTCCCCAACCGCGGGGCAGAAAACGTTAGTGGGAGTTGTATACAGATCACCAAACAGTAATGCTGAGGTTGGGGATGGCATTAAATGGAAAATTAGAGACGCATGCAATAAGGGCACAGCAGTTATCATGGGTGACTTTAATCTACATATAGATTGGGCTAACCAAATTAGTAACAATACTGTGCAGGAGGAATTCCTAGAGTGTATACGGGATGGTTTCCTGGACCAATATGTCGAGGAACCAACTCGAGATCAGGCCATTTTAGACTGGGTATTATGTAATGAGAAAGGATTAATTAGCAATCTTGTTGTGCGAGGCCCCTTGGGGAGGAGCGATCATAATATGATAGAATTCTTCATTAAGATGGAGAGTGAAGTAGAAGTTGACTCAGAGACAAGGGTACTGAATTTAAATAAAGGAAACTCTGATGGTATGAGGCGTGAGTTGGCTAGGATGGATTAAGGAATGTTACTTAAAGGGTTGACGGTGGATAGGCAATGGCAAACATTTAAAGATCGCATGGATGAACTACAGAATTTGTTCATCCCTGTTTGGCATAAAAATAAAACAAAAAAGGTGACTCAACCGTGGCTAACAAGGGAAATTAGGGATAGCATAAGATCCAAGGAGAGGACATATAAATTGGCCAGAAAAAGCAGCAAACCTGAGGATTGGGAGCAGTTTAGGATTCAGCAAAGGAGGACAAAGGGATTAATTAAGTGGCCCTAGAAATAGTAGATGCATTGCTGGTCATCTTCCAAAATTCTATAGACTCTGGAACAGTTCCCATGGATTGGAGGGTAGCTAATGTAACCCCACTATTTAAAAAAGGTGGTAGAGAGAAAATGGGGAATTATAGACCGATAAGCCTGACATCGGTAGTGGGGAAAATGCTAGAGTCCATCATAAAAGATGTAATAGCAGAGCACTTGGAAAACAGTGACAGGATCGGACAAAGTCAAGATGGATTTACAAAAGGTAAATCATGCTTGACTAATCTACTGGAATTTTTTGAGGATGTAACTGGTGGAATAGATAAGGGAGAACCAGTGGATGTGGTGCATTTGGACTTTCAGAAGGCTTTCGATAAGGTCCCGCATAAGAGATTAGCGTGCAAAGTTAAAGCACATGGGATTGGGGGTAAGGTACTGACTTGGATAGAAAACTGGTTGGCAGACAGGAAGCAAAGAGTTGGAATAAACGGGTCTTTTTCCGAGTGGCAGGCAGTGACTAGTGGGGTACCGCAGGGATCGGTGCTAGGACCCCAGCTATTCACAATATATATTAATGATCTAGATGAGGGAACTAGATGTAATATCTCCAAGTTTGCAGATGACACAAAGCTGGGTGGGTGTGTGTGCTGTGAGGAGGATGCGGAGAAAATCCAGTATGATTTGAACAGGTTGGGTGATTGGGCAGATGCATGGCAGATGCAGTATAATGTGGATAAATGCAGGGTTATCCACTTTGGTGGCAAAAACAGGAAGGCAGATTATTATCTGAATGGCAATAGATTGGGCAAAGGGGAAGTGCAACGAGACCTGGGTGTCCTTTTGCACCAGTCGCTGAAGGTAAGCATGCAGGTGCAGCAGGCGGTTAAGAAGGCAAATGGCCTTCATAGCGAGAGGATTCGAGTACAGGAGCAAGGATGTCTTGCTGCAGTTGTGCAGGGCTTTGGTGAGACCACATCTTGAGTATTGTGTGCAGTTTTGGTCGCCTTATCTGAGGAAGGATGTTCTTGCCATGGAGGGAGTGCAGCGAAGATTTACCAGACTGATACCTGGGATGGCAGGAATGACGTATGAAGAGAGATTGGGTCGATTGGGCTTATATTCACTAGAGTTTAGAAGAATGAGAGGGGATCTCATTGAAACTTATAAAATTTTAACAGGACTAGACAGACTAGATGCAGGAAGGATGTTCCCGATGGCGGGTGAGTCCAGAACCAGAGGTCACAGTCTAAGGATAAGGGGTAAGCCATTTAGGACTGAGATGAGGAGGAATTTCTTCACCCAGAGAGTGGTGAACCTGTGGAATTCTCTACCACAGAAGGCAGTTGAGGCCAATTCATTGAATATATTCAAGAAGGAGATAGATATATTTCTTAAGGCTAAAGGGATCAAGGGATATGGGGAGAAGGCAGGGACAGGGTACTGAATTTGGATGATCAGCCATGATCTCATTAAATGGCGGAGCAGGTTCGAGGGGCCGAATGGCCTACTCCTGCTCCTATCTTCTATGCTTTAACAGTATGTGCAACAACACCAAACTCAGCTTGCCTGGGAAAGTCCAAAGGTTGAGAATTGCTCCTTTGGGAATATTGTGCCACATCAAAAGTCATTCCTAAAGTGTCTGTTATGAAGAAAGAAATGATGAAATAAAAAATCAGACACAGTTGCATCATTCTTTGTAAATGTGAATGTGATCACTTACTTTGCAGCCTGCCCAGCCGATGAAGGCAGAAGGAAGTGTTGTGTCAAACATCATTAAAGTTGACAAATGAAGTGTCATGTCACCCGCGACATTAAAAAGGAAACTGCCAGTAACAAGGCAAACAATGTTATTGCTGTCTATAATTTACAAATAAATATGATGAACACCATTCCAGGAAATAGCTTATTCTTTGGCGTTTACATATTTCTGACATGTATACTTAATAGTACCAATGATTTTCATTTTAGTTAGGTCTAGGAAACATCATTATTTAGCTGGCCTCTCACTCAGCCTGTAATAATGGGAAATAATTTACACATCAAATAAACATTCAACTTAAAATTTTACATCAGGGTAAAAAGAGTAAAATAAAAAGAGCAGTATCCATTTTTATACTTTGCTGTTCTTTGTAATATTTCAAAGAAGCAAATCTTTAAGTGAACATATTTGTAACTAATCAAAACCTCAGGTCACATACAAGAAATTAAATTCTATAATATTAATAATTCCTCATTTTTACATACAAATAAACTCGAGGTGCTGCATCTGTGAGAGATTATTGATGTTTCTAACCACATGTGTGGACCAGAAATCAATGGTCAATTTTCTACTGGTGCTATTTTCAACCAGTTTCAATCTCTGAGTTCTGCTATTTGCAAATGCAACACTCCCACATTGTTATCAAACTTTTCCTGTGCTTTCTCTATCTTTTGTTTCTCCTATATATTTTCCTCCAAAGATTAGACTGCAAACATACACAAAAGAATACAATTCAACTATTTTCATACTTTTTATTCATATGCGTGCAGCACTCTCTATGTGGCAATGTCTCGAAATTCCATCAGCTGCCAGCTCCCACACTTTGATCCTGTATATAATTTTCTCCCTTAGGTCCCCCTCCAGGCTTCTAGTTCATTTCAAAATGGTAGGCGCTTGTGTGTTTCCTTCTGGCAATAGGATCAGTTCGAGAATTGCAACAGAATCACCTGCATATCCTTTAGATGTGCTCTGATGTGACAGTGCTCTGGTGATATTTAGAAATCTTGCATTGCTTTTCATTAACTAACAGTGGGTCTCACTGGGAGTCCTGAAACTAAATTTTCCTTTGTACTGCATCCTACAGTACCCTGCAGACAATCTATGAATATAAGCAAATGTTAGTGGCCACTCTGCTAATGCTAACTAACAAAATTACAAGCCCCTAACAAGGTAGTTTTTAACTCCCCATCTTTGCATTAATTGCCTTTCAGCCCTTTTAGTGTGTGATGCAGAGGGGAACAGACAGCCTCGTAGTTTTATTTGGTATGAATCTAGCTAATGCAACAATTGTGAGCTAAGCTGTAGTGATTTTGTGAGTTAACATTAACAGAGTGGGTGCTAACATTTGCTCATACTCTTAAAACTGCCTGACGTTAAAAATGAAGGGTGCCTCTGGCGCTTATTAGCCAGTGCTTCAACTGGCACATGTGACCGGCACTTCAACCATTTTTTTCTCGAGGCCTGCACACATCTGGTGCTTTATGCAAGCAGAAGCACAGAATGCGGAACTTTTTAAATATATTTTAACTGCAGTTGCCCAGCTAATTTTTTGGCACAAAACTAATGCCATTAATTTCCATTGGGGTTCTGGTAATTGTCCACCATAAGTTCAGCAGATGATCCACAGAACCCTGAGAAACGGTGTAAACACCATATTTGGAGGACAATTGGGAGAATTTCTGTGGAAATTCAACCCCTAAATGCTTTTTTCTGTTGTAATGTTCAAACCAATTTTATCCTCTTAATTTTGCATTAAGTACAGGCTACAATCGTTATGGTTTTGAAAATTTGTTTTATGAATGAGTGTATGTGCACAATATGTTTATTGTCAGCTTGTCCTTCATGTACCAATGCAGGTATTCTTTCCACCGCACTACTTCTAAGGTACTGAAAGTTGCAGGTGTGGAAGCTTTCAGGAGACCTCCTGAGGAGCTGCTTGTGACTGTCTACTCCTACTTGTCGCAGACTCACATTGTCCTGCCTTTCTGCAGGAAGAGCCTGTCTTAATTGGCTGGGGGGGGGGACTGTATGCTTTGTGGTGTTCGTTTTGTCACTTGCCAGGGACAAGTGCTGGCAAGAAACAGGTGATGACATGAGAGGCAGCTGCCCGTTGCTGTGCTTGTGTATGCAGGCCATTACTGGAGACTTGACAGTGGCCACTGCTCTACATATGCAGACTGTTGCTCTGCTGCAAGTTTTCTGATCCCTCACTGATTACTGTCTCTAATGCGTCTCCAAACTGACTATGATTGCATCTTGGACGGTAAACCTCCCCATCATCATTTGATCCACTGTACTTGTTGCTTGCATGCCTGAGGTTTTTTTCCTCTGCAGATTACTACTAATGCTATGTTGCTCAATAGCAGTCTGTGTAGCAAAGTACTCTTGTTGCACAAAATTCCCAACTGGAAAGTAGAATCTGTAACTCCATCCAGACCAGTATGCGTCATCTTATGGAATGAGGTTAGTGACCTGCTCATCACTTCATGCTTGTGAAATATATTTCATTTCATCAGTGCCCCAATGACGTTGGAACCATAAAGTGACACAGCAGGGCCTGGGCCAAGTTGTACGCCTACACTGTAACAGCCAGCCCTTCTTTATCCACCCCCTGAGCACCTTCCTCACCCATGATCAATGACTTACCCAGTGTTGTCTCATCAAACTCACTAATATCCCTTGTTTTCACACATACCACAGTTGCTGAGGTGAGCATATTCGTACGAACTTCCTCTTCCCGGGTTTGTAAATGTGTGTCTGCGATTATATTTGCATAGACCAGGAGCATTGCCATCTCTACAAACTTCAGCACTCCCCGAATCCTGTACAGCCGGACATCTAATTATCTCCTTATATTTTGGACTGGGTCCTTCTTCCGTTCTGATGT
This sequence comes from Squalus acanthias, assembly GCA_030390025.1. Classification (NCBI taxonomy): domain Eukaryota; kingdom Metazoa; phylum Chordata; class Chondrichthyes; order Squaliformes; family Squalidae; genus Squalus; species Squalus acanthias. The sequence goes on along the minus strand of CM059433.1, from coordinate 67,849,739 downwards.
GCGCATACATTCATTGTGGCAATGATTTTCACTGTCATCAAGTTGAAAGCAGTGTCCGTGCTTTGCTGTGAAACACAGAGGATGTGGTCACTGTAACTATCTCCTTTGTTTACAGGAAGGCCACAAAGCTGGGAAGAGGAAGTAGGGTTGCCAACTCTGGTTGGACATATTCCTGGAGGTATCATCACATGACCCGACTGCCTCCAGCTGCCCTGCCCCCACGCTACTATTCATAATATTTATTAATGACTTAGATGATGACGTAGAAATGCATATATACAAATTTGTCGATGGCACAAAGATAGGCGGCATTATAGGCAGTGCAGATGAAAGCATAAAATTATAAAGGGATATCGATAGATTAAGTGAATGGGCAAAACTGTGGCAAATGACTTTCAATGTAAGCAAATGTGAGGTCATCCACTTTGGACCTATAAAAGGAGAGAACAGGATACTTTCTAAATGGTAAAAAGCTAAAAACAGTGGATGTCCAAAGAGACTTGGGGGTTCAGGTACGTAGATCACTAAAATGTCATGAACAGGTACAGAAAATAATCAAAAAGGCTAATGGAAAGCTGGCCTTTATATCTAGAGGATTAGAGTAGAAGCGGGTAGAAGTTATGCTGCAGCTATACAAAGCCCTAGTTAGACCACACCTGGAGTACTGTGAGCAGTTCTGGGCACCACACCCGAGGAAGGATATATTGGCCTTGGAGGGAGTACAGCGTAGGTTTACCAGAATGATACCCGGACTTCAAGGGTTAAGTTACGAGGAGAGACTACACAAATTAGGGTTGTATTCCCTAGAATTTAGAAGGTTAAGGGGTGATCTGATCAAAATTTTCAGGATATTAAGGGGAACAGATAGGGTAGATAGAGAGAAACTATTTCTGCTGGTTGGAGATTCTAGGACTAGGGGGCATAGTCTAAAAATAAGAGCCAGACTTTTCAGGAGTGAAATTAGGAAACACTTCTACACACAAAGGGTGGTAGAAGTTTGGAACTCTCTTCCGCAAATGGCAATTAATGCTAGATCAATTGTTAATTTTAATTGGAGATTGATTGCTTTTTGTTAACCAAGGGTATTAAGGGATATGGGCCAAAGGCGGATATATGGAGTTAGGTCGCAGATCAGCCATGATCTCATTGAATGGCGGAACAGGCTCGAGGGGCTGAATGGCCCTCTCCTGTTCCTATGTTCCTACTGCCATTGGTCACCCGACACGTCCATTATCACACACCCTGCTTTCCCATGCCAAATGGAAAGCGAACAGGCACTTTGGGCTGGATTTTGCCAGCCCCGAGGAGGCGGGTATGGAGGCGGGACTGCCGGTAAAGTTGCAGAAAGTGGGGGCGGCTGGCAAACCCTCCCCCATCCCGCCTCCATGCCCTTTTGCCAGGAGGCGGTAAGCCGTCCTGACCCGGGTCTCGTCTCCTCGAGGTGGGAAAGGGATTAAATCCTTTTAACTGCCTGTTAACAGGTAGTTAACAGGCAGAAAAAAGGATTAGTCCCATTTTACCTTTTCAACTGCAGGCTTCCCGACCTCGGAGAACCCCGCCGGGTTGGAGGAGTCGAGTAGGAGGTCTGCGGGGGTCAGAGGGGTCTGAAAGTGAGATGTAGAGGTGAGTGATGGGTGCAAGTGTGGAGTGGTAAGTATGTAAGATGAGTGTAAATTGTTAACAAATGTTCACTTACCTTTGTTTCTGCCTATAGCCTTCATCCGCTTTGGATCGGGAGACCCGACATCTTCCTTGTAGATTTCACAGACTGGCTGGTGGATCCTCCGAACCAACAGTCATCTGAAATCTACAAAGTAGAAAGGTTTGATGAGTCCTGAACACAAGGGCTCATCAAACTATACAGAATGTCAGTGTTTGACAGCTTCACAGAGCTGTCAAACGCTGACATTTCTTCTTCCAAGAAATCTTGACAGATGGCACGTCAGACGTTGACGTGCTCTGTCAGTGACTTCCCCCTAATTGGCCTGCTGAGCCCGCAGGGCGGGCTTAACAAGGTCAATCAGGGGAAAATCCCGCTGGTTGGCCAGAAGATGATGGAGGCGGGACTTAGACCCGACAAGCAGCAGTCCCGCCTCCAACTCATCTCCATTCACAAAATCCAGCCCTTTGTTACCTGAATGGATGATTCTTGACCTCCAATATTTTTATAACTAATAAATAAAAGTGTTCAAAGTAAATGGGAAAAAAAAATTTTTTAACGCCCCTACGATTTTTCTCCAGAGTTGCTGGAAGCTGTGCCCAGGAGATCAATCTGTAATTCCTGGAGACTTCAGGGCAATCCTGCAGGGTTGGCAACCCTAAGAGGAAGTCAGTACAGTTATGCTCACCTCAGCACCTGTGCTATGTGTGAAAACAGATGACTGTCTGGACACACACACACATTGATTTATATGTTCTCTTTACAGATGCTGACGGGCCTGCTGGGTGTTTCCAGCCTTGTCTGTTTTTGTTTTAGATCTCTGGCATTCGCAGCACGTTGCTTTTTATTTGTGGTTTCCATATGTCCTCATGACCTTGCTCTGCTCATCAGCAGTAAAATATGCACACTCCACAGCTGGATTGATACGCTAAGCCCTAATTAAAGAAGTTAACAGCACTAATATTGCAGGGTTTTTTTCTGATTATTTGCTTAAGGTAGAAATGGCGCTCTACAAAAAATGAAACCTATGTTTCATCCTGACGGCTAAATCCAGGGAACATAAATGAAGGGAAACAAATAGAAGATTTCAGTACAAATGTACAACTAATGTACTGAAATGGCATTTCTGCCTTTACCTCCATTTCCACTCATTTTGTTCAAACAAATATGTATCTGTATTGACTATTTTGCCAGCCGTTCTTTTCTGACCAATATCTCTCTCACCTATTCATCTCCTTCTAATCTGGCATTCCTTTCCCTGCTGTTGAGATGTCTTTTCTGTTATTCACATTTCTTATTGGTCTCGTTATCCCTAATTAATTTGTCTGTCTCTCTCTCTCTCTCTCAACCTGCTTCTTTATTTCTATGTCAGCAACTGTGGATGCTCCCAGACATTATAGGGAAAATTTTCCTCCGGGCCCTGTGCCTAGCGCTGGTCAGTAAAGATTTACGGTTTCAGGTCATTTGCAAAGCTCAGATGCTCCCCTGACGGAGGCCCACCTCCCGCAGGACCTAGAGCAGGGGTGGCCAATTATTTGGGCTGGGGGGGCCCCGTAACAAGTTTTGGTGAGCTGTTGAGGGCCGCACACATAAAATGAATTGTGTTAACAACAGCTACTATTAAAATTTGTTACGGCAGTTATTGTGTAAAGAACCCTTCATGTCATTTTCACACTTAATAAAAATAACAACACTTATTAACATGCTAACGAACATGATACAGGTTTACCCAAAATGTAATGAACCCCAGCGAGGCCCAAATCGCGCACAAATACTGTACCCAGAGAGACGCTGTTGTTATTCACACGTGCCTTGGGACGTTTTACTACGTAAAAAGTGCTATATAAATACAAGTTGTTGTTGTTGTAGCTTCAGCTGGATACAATGATAACCCAACTACTACATTGACTACTACAGGTAACCCCAGGCAGTCTGACACATCTCCAGTATCCATATGATCCATGTTTTAGCTTCTCGTCTTTTGTTGTCTGTCTGCAATAATTCAAGGTCATACCTGGCCTGTGAGAACTGCCTGAATCAGACTATTTCGCAGAGATGAGGTCCTTGACTTACATCCTGAATCCGGAAATGCCTAAATCTCGGAATTGTTTTTGAAAAAAAATACGCCGATTTGAGGTGAGGTGAAGGGAGGGGGATGCATAACTGAATTCTTACGAACCCAGCCTTCTCGTCCCAAATATCCCATCCTCTCGCTTACTGAGAGTAATAGCACAGGAGATTCAATTCCTTATTAAACACTTCTGCCTTCTCATGGACAACACCACCAGAGATCAACTAGTATATAAACAGTCTTGTCTTGTGTACAGTGCACGTCACACTCTGCGTGTGTCCCTAGCACAAATAATAATAGGACACACTGTTATGAGCGGCTTAAACTTCCCATGAAGCAGGTCATAAAACACTTTGCCATCATCCACTTATTTCACTGGTTCTTACCACACCTCTCAGAAACTTCAACCCGCCTAAATCTCGGCGCCCACGCCTCCGCCCCCGATTTGCGCTTGCGCAAAAAAGAAATTGCGAGATTTAGGCATTCCATTCAGATCCACTGCACGGGCCGCATTGAATCAATTGGCGGGTCAGATACGGCCCGTGGGCCGTATTTTGCCCACCACTGACCTATAGCCTAGAAAAAGGGAGGAAGATCCACCGCTGCTGCAGGCCAGAGAGGCCCGTGTTTGGGGCCTTACTGGCTGCTGTTTAGAAACATCAGCAAAGAACCTCTAGCACTAATCCCCGGTCCGATGTACCTGTGAAAACGAAATAGGACTTTCTTCTGGGCATCCCTCAACATGGTTGCCCTTTCAGCAAATGCCCCATCCTGCCTCATTTAGATGACTGCTTTTAGTCTGTTACTTATTGTAGGCACAGCCATTCCCCCCTCGCCCGGGCAAAATCCCAGAAATCCTGGATGACCAGGAGCCATACGCCATAAGCTGACAGATTTCAATTCAGCACCAATACCATCCAAGGTGAGCAAGGCTCAGTTGTCACAGGTCTCCGTCCCTATTTCCAACGAAAATTGTACTTTATAAAGCAAACAATATCTGCCGGAGTTACAACTTGATTATTTCTCTCCCTAAGTACAGCCTGAGCCCTGATGTCCCATTAAAACTCTGGCATAGCCCACATTTTTAAAATAAAACTCAATTGAACTAATATTTGATATAAATACACTGTGGGGGGATGTGGGACGGGGGGGCGTGACTGCATTCCAACATAAGTGCAGTGTGCACGCTCTGGAAACCACTGGGGCTGAATTTGCGAGGCTGGGGGTAGGTCATCTCATTTACATAACCCTGGCAGGTGCCCACCTGCCCCAGAAGCCCAGGAATTCTAGCCAAAGTCAGCCCGCTCTGGAGGGGTGCTAGGGTCCCTCCAGAAACGAAAACTATGCTATCCAGTGGCCCCTTCATAAGATGGCCAAAATACACTGCAAAAAGATTGAAATCTTAGAGGGATTCAGGTGTGTCCCAGGCAGACTAGTATGCCTGTACCTATACCGATGATATGCTGGGCCCCTCTGGGACCTGGGGACGTGGGAACTTACAACAATGTGAGTCCCCAGAACCCCATCTCCGACCACTGGCCTTGTAAGGGCGGGTACAAGATCCGTGACATTCTGGATTTAAGGCCTGATGTGTCTGGGTCATGGTCTAATTTCAGGCCCTTACCATGGGAGTGCGCCAGGGGAGTTAGAGATTTTCAGCCCCACAGATGCTATAAAAATGCATGCTATAAGTGGAATACAAGCCTGGACCTGGCAAATAAACCAGCATTGAATGGAATCTGCACAACACCTGAGTTCAACAGCTGTTTGAGTCATGTGACTCGACATTATTTGGCAATTTCATAAATAAAAAGAGAAAATGCTGTAAATGCACAACAGCCCTGAGGGCATTAAGAATCAACCAAGCAATGTGGGACTGGAGTCACATATAAACCAGACCAGGCAGGTTCCCTGTCCTGAAGGACATCACTGAACTAGCTGAGTTTTTACAACAATCCAGCAGCTTTCATGGTCATTTTTCCGAGTGCCAGCCCATAAATTACCAGACTTGTAATTCAATTTTACAACTTGCCACAGTGTTTTTTGAACTCATGACCTCTTGGTTGCTAGCCCAGTGCCAAAACCATACAATGCAATGTGTAATGAATATTCTTTTTTTTTGGATGCTTCACACCATTCTGCTACTCAATATTTCCCTGTTTGTTTCTCTATGTATTGTACTTGATAATGTATATGTTTTAATTATATTCATTATGGATGTGATGTACCTCAGTGAGACATATTGGGGATAGTGCGGGAAGATGGAGTTGAGGTAGAAGATCAGCCATGATCTTATTGAATAGCGGAGCAGGCTTGAAGGGCCAAATGGCCTACTCCTGCTCCTATTTCTTATGTTCTTAAGTTCTTTTATGTGGCTCTGGGGCTGGAGGTGGAAAAGTGGGATTACCTATCTCATCTTCAAATGATAATATCCCTCACACTATAGGAGCTTGTCCAATTTTCATTGGTTCTGGGGAATCACACACATTTTGTTTGTCCTTATGTCATTGAGACTGCCCTCATGTGATTCCCTCTTTATGTCGTATATAAAGTATGTAAAGGTCCTGTGTAATAACTCTACACTATCCTAAAAATGAATACCTTTCAAGCTCTCTAACCAGAAAATAACAATAAAAACTTCAAGAATCAGTGTAATCGGTAAGTATGCCATTTCTCTGGGGTTCCTGTGGATCTACTGGCAAAGTTACAGTGGACGATCAGGACAATCCCCATGGAAATTCAACCCCTTAACCTTCGGCAAGGGGTTCAGCTGTGACTTCTAGTGATGAAGATAGTGATCACTCTTTGCTCCCTGAGAAAAGTCCTGAACTTGTATTTTACAAATTCCTGCAAATCCTCAACTCTTCCCTCAGAGGAGAGATAAAGTTGGTTCAGAGCAGAATATCTCAGAACTGTGTGGCTTGGCTTTTAATTTGTCTGCCATTTTGTTAATTCTAGGCTTCTGATTTAGCATTGGATGGATTGTGAGTGGGGGAGACATAATTTGATCAACTCACATATCCATCTGTAACGGAAAATAGATAAAGACACTTCTTGCACTGTTTTTATATCTATAGACCAACTGGGCACCCACGTTTCTAGTTCTCTCAGTCTCTTTAGATAGAATTACATAGAATTTACATAGAAAGTACAGCACAGAAACAGGCCATTCAACCCGACTGGTCCATGCTCAACACGATCCTCCTCCCACCCCTCTTCATCTAACCCTATCAGCATAACCCTCTATTCCTTTCTCATTCATGTGTTTATCTGTCTTCCCCTTAAATGCATCAATGTGAAATGTATTCTTGTTTGCATTTTACATTAGCTTCACAAAAGCCCACTAACACACTTCACATTATTTATAAAATTATAAAGAACACATTAAAAGGACGTTTCTCTAATGCAGCATTCAGGAAGCAGCCCCTCGCCACTAGTGCATAAGAGCCACAGAATCAATCTCAGTGCATCAAACTCCTGATTCCACAGGAACAAAAGTTTTCCCTGCTGTGGAGGTCCTTACAGTGCACAGAGGCCACAGTTCCTGCTGTTATTACTAGCAGTGGCGCTGAGAGGAGAAAGGGACCTGGTCCAGTGTATTAGCAGCTGGACTGGGGTAGCAATGGGGCTGAGGGGAAGAGGGCCACGGTCTGTGCTGGCCCCCAAAATGCTGATGTCTGCATCAAATGCTGGCATGTATGCATGTGATTCCCTAGAATGAGTCAAGATTGGACCACTGCCTGCAGTATGTAAGCGCTGTCTAAATGACTAAGAACAGCTGTTCTTGAGTTATTGCATGTGCTGTAATGGGACTGATTAAAGTGATAATGCAGAATTGTGTTGTTAATGAATAAACAACTTTGCACTGTTAATCTCTCAATAGCATCAGTGCCTCAACAAGTAGGCATGTTGCAATCTTCTATTTCTAGTGTGGTTTGTAGCTATTCACATAGAAGCATTTTCACTTCATGCACAATTACTTTGATGCAAATTCGTGCTGCTTGAGCAGAAAGTTGTGCTATATGTATTAAGTGTAGAAATTCCTAGCCTTGTCACAGGATGTCTATGTCTGTCAAATCATTTACACTAACTGTTGCTATTGTAAATTTGTCTGTGTTGTGACTGGTACTGCCTCTCTGTGCAACCTCTGACTGTCAATATGAGGCTCAGTGGCCTAAACATCGGTTTGATGGTAACGCCACTGATTTTCTGAGCCAGATATCTCTTGGCTGACATTTATCATCCCAGGTCTAACTTACTCTATTGCCCGAGAAGGGTTGTCATTGAGAATATTACCTTCATTAGTAAACATCTGGGCCGAGAGTTTCAGCTTTGGGCGCAATCAGCGATCTGGGCGCAAATTGCGCTCAATATTGCGCTAGTTTTAAATTATTTTTTTCTCAAGTTTCTGCACAAACTCATTTGCAAAATTTTCCATGAACTAGCGCAATCTAGCCTTTTAGAGCGTAATTTAAATATATATTTTTTTTTTTGCTATCTTTTAAAAGTGGTGAAGCAGAAACCTTTTGTTTTGGATTTTTGTAAATAGTCTTCTGTGAAATAATCTAAACTTTGACATATTAATTACATAGGATTACATAGGATATACAGCACAGAAACAGGCCATTTGGCCCAACCAGTCCATGCCGGTGTTTATGTTCCACTCGAGACTCCTCCCGTCTTTCCTCATCTAAATCTATCAGCATAACCCTCTATTCCCATCTCCCTCATATGTTTGTCCAGCCTCCCCTTAAAGGCATCTATACTATTCGCTTCAACCACTCCCTGTGGTAGCGAGTTCCACATTCTCACCACTCTTTGGGTAAAGAAGTTTCTTCTGAATTCCCTATTGGATTTCTTGGTGACTATCTTATATTGATGGCTTCTAGTTATGCTTTTCCCCACAAGTGGAAGCATTCTCTTTGTATCCACTCTATCAAAACCTTTCGTAATTTTAAAGACCTCTATTAGGTCACCCCTCAGCCTTCTTTTTTCAAGAGAAAAGAGACCCAGCTTGTTCATCCTTTCCTGATATGTATACCCTCGCATTTCTGGTATCATCCTTGTAAATCTTCTCTGCACCCTCTCCAGAGCCTCTATATCCTTTTTATAATATGGCGACCAGAACTGCACGCAGTACTCCAAGTGTGGTCTAACCAAGGTTCGATACAGGTTTAGCATAACTTCCCTACTTTTCAATCCTATCCCTCTAGAAATAAACCCTAGTGCTTGGTTTGCATTTTTAATGGCCTTGCTAACCTGTGGCGCAACTTTTAGTGATTTGTGTATTTGCACTCCGAGATCCCTTTGTTCCTCTACCCCACCTAGACTCCCACGCTCCAAGTGATAAGTGACCTCCCTATTCTTCCTACCAAAATGTAATACCTCACATTTGTCTATGTTGAACTTCATTTGCCAATTATGTGCCCATTCTGCAAGTTTATTAATGTCCTCCTGTAATTTGTTGCAGTCCTCCTCAGTATTAGAAATTGTGTTTTTGATTCCAAAGTCTAAATCGTTAATGTAAATTGTGAACAGCTGTGGTCCCAGCACTGATCCTTGTGGAACACCACGACACACCTGTCACTGTGAATAGCTACCCTTTACTCCCACTCTCTGCTTTCTGTCTTGAAGCCAGCTAGCAATCCATTCTGCTACTTGTCTCCTGACTCTGCATTCTCTGACCTTATTCATTAGTCTATTATGGGGTACCTTATCGTAGACCTTTTGAAAATCTAGATAATTTACATCTACTGCATTACTCTGTCTACTCGCATCTGTTACCTCTTCAAAAAATTCAATAAGGTTGGTCAAGCAAGATTTTCCCTTTTGAAATCCATGCTGACTATTCATTATTATACTTTTCGTTTCTAGATGTTCTTCTATTTTTTCCTTTAGTAGGGATTCCATTACTTTCTCCTGCCACTGATGTTAAGCTGACTGGTCTATAATTCCCTGGACATGTTCAATCCCCCTTCTCTCTGAGTCAGAAGGTAGTGGGTTCAAGTCCCACTCCAGGGACTTGAGCACATAAAGCTAGACTGACACTCCAGTGCAGTGCTGAGGGAGTGCTGCACTGTCGGAGGTGCCGTCTTTCAGATGAGACATTAAACCGAGGCCCCGTCTGTTCTCTCAGGTGGACGTAAAAGATCCCAAGGCACTATTTTGAAGAAGAGCAGGGAAGTTATCCCCGGTGTCCTGGCCAATATTTATCCCTCAATCCACATAACAAAAACAGATTATCTGGTCATTATCACATTGCTGTTTGTGGGAGCTTGCTGTGCGCAAATTGGCTGCCGTGTTTCCCACATTGCAACAGTGACTACACTTCAAATAGTACTTCATTGGCTGTAAAGCGCTTTGAGACGTCCAGTGGTCGTGAAAGGCGCTATATAAGTGCAAGTCTTTCTTTCTTTCTTAAATATAGGTATAACGTTAGCTATCTGCCAGTCTTCTGGCACTACACCTTTTTCTAACGAATTATTAAATATGTGTAGTAATGCCTCTGCTATCTCCTCCCTAGATTATTTTAAAATGTGTGGATGCAATCCATCCGGACCAGGGATTTTATCCTCTTTGAGTTTGATTAGTTTATTTAATATATCCCCTTTTTTAATTTTAAATGCACTTACCTCATTACTCATCTCATCATCCAATGTCATGTCCACCTGTTCTATCTCCCTGGTAAATACCGAAGCAAAATAATGATTTAATATTTCTGCCATCTCCCTATCATTACCTGTGGTATTGTCCTGTTCATCCCTTAATGGTATCTGTAACTATTTCAATTAAAACTAATTGTGACAGGATCTGTCTTTAATCAAGAAATTGATCACTAACTTTTACGTTTCTCTATTCAGATTGTTCTGTCATCTATATAGAATGGAAATGTGAACAGTTAATCCTATCTAACTCTTACAAAGCTTTAACTCTACCTATTCATTACATCGATTTTAACATTAAACATGCCGAGGAAGGCAGTGGGGATTGATTAGGGACTGACTGGGGTAATTTTCAACTTTCAGCACCTGGGTGGTATTGTGGCGGAGACTATCACCCACCAGTTTACTGTCCAAGGTGAAAATTATCCCACATTGTATCAACAAATGCAACAGCACCTCATCTTTCTATTAGGCACTGAGTTCAACAATTTCGGATCATAACCTCTGCCCACATTTTTTTCGAACGGCAGCTGTTGCTGATGATTCTGATATTCCCATTTACACCTCCTCTAGACCCATCTTTTGTTTCTTAACTTGTCCCATTACCATCTCCTTTCGCCTTGCACCATCATCCCTTTTGTCTTTTAATCTCTCCTGCCTTCCACCCTATCACACACCTTCCCTTTTGTTCTTTCCTCCCTTCCCCCTTTTCCCTGCCTCTGTACTTGCTTAAAACTTGTTATATCTCCAACTTTTTCCAGTTCTGACGAAGGGTCATCGACCTGAAACGTTAACTCTGCTTCTCTCTCCACAGATGCTGCCTGACCTGCTGAGTATTTCCAGCATTTTCAGCTTTTTATTTCAGATTTCCAGCGTCCACAATATTTTGCTTTTGTAAACGCAAGTACCTGGTGAAAAATTTGATAAAGAGTAGTAGTGAACGGTTGTTTTTCAGACTGGAGGGAAGAATACAGTGGTGTCCGCCAGGAGTCGGTATTAAGACCACTGCTCTTTCTGATACATATTAATGACTTGGACTTGGCTATACAGGGCATAATTTCAAAGTTTGCAGTAAAAAGAAACTTAGAAATGTAGTTAACAGTGAGTAGGATAGCAACAGACTTCAGGAGGACATAAGGCAGACTAATGAAACGGGCAGATACATGGCAGATGGAATTTAACACAGAGAAGTGTGAAGTGATGCATTTTCATAGGAAGAATAAGGAGAAGCAATATAAACTAAATGGTACAATTTTAAAGGGGGTATAGGAACAGAGAGATCTGGGGTGTACATACACAAATCCTTGAAGGTGGCAGGACAAGTTGAGAAGGCTGTTAAAAAGCATATGGATCCAGGGGCATAGAGTACAAAAGCAAGGAGGTTATGCTAAGCCTTTATAAATCACTGGTTAGGGCCCAGCTGGAGTATTGTGTCCAATTCTGGGCACCACAATTTAGGAAGTATTTCAGAGCTTTAGAAAGGGTGCACAGGAGATTTACTAGAATGGTACCAGGTACATAAGAACATAAGAAATTCAAGCAGGAGTAGGCCATCCGGCCCTTCGAGCCTGCTCCACCATTGAATAAGATCATGGCTGATTTTCTACATAGAAACATAGAAACATAGAAGATAGGAGCAGGAGCAGGCCATTCGGCCCCTCGAGCCTGTTCCGCCATTTAATGAGATCATGGCTGATCATCCAAGTTCAGTACCCTGTCCCTGCTTTCTCCCCATATCCCTTGATCCCTTTAGCCTTAAGAAATATATCTAACTCCTTCTTGAATATATTTAATGAATTGGCCTCAACTGCCTTCTGTGGTAGAGAATTCCACAGCTTCACCACTCTCTGGGTCAAGAAATTCCTCCTCATCTCAGTCCTAAATGGCTTACCCCTTTATCCTTAGACTGTGACCTCTGGTTCTGGACTCCCCGGCCATCGGGAACATCCTTCCTGCATTTAGTCTGTCTAGTCCTGTTAGAATTTTATAAATTTCAATGAGATCGCCTCTCAGTCTTCTAAACTCTAGCAAATATAAGCCTAATCGACCCAATCTCTTTTCATATGTCATTCCTGCCATCCCAGGTATCAGTCCGGTGAATCTTCGCTGCACTCCCTCCATGGCAAGAACATCCTTCCTCAGATAAGGTGACCAAAACTGCACACAATACTCAAGGTGTGGTCTCACCAAGGCCCTGTACAACTGTAGCAAGACATCCTTGCTCCTGTACTCGAATCCTCTCGCTATGAAGGCCAACATACCATTTGCCTTCTTAACCGCCTGCTGCACCTGCATGCTTACTTCAGTGACTGGTGCACAAGGACACCCAGGTCTCGTTGCACTTCCCTTTTTCCCAATCTATTGCCGTTCAGATAATAATCTGCCTTCCTGTTTTTGCCACCAAAGTGGATAACCTCGCATTTATCCACATTATACTGCATCTGCCATGCATCTGCCCAATCACCCAACCTGTCCAAATCGTACTGGAGTTTCTCTGCATCCTCCTCACAGCACACACGCCCACCCAGCTTTGTGACGTCTGCAAACTTGGAGATATTACATCTAGTTCCCTCGTCTAGATCATTAATATATATTGGCCCAAAAATTCGGCCGAGAACGGGTGAGTACTCAGTGCGTACTCACCCGTATTCGTTCCCGAAGTGCCGGTTTCCTGCATGCACTGCACATGCGCGGGAAACCGGCACTTCCGGTATGGTGAAGGGGCGGTTCCTAAGTGAACCGCATGCACACTAGAGGCTGCGCGCACGCAGCACACTTAGGTTTTTTTTCAGGTTTCAACGCGAGGGTAAGTATGGAAGATTCTACACAAGTAAAAAGGAGGTGTAAGACCCCTTTTGAACAAGGTAAGTAGTTAATTAAGTATAATTTTTAATTTTTTTCAACAGGTTTATCTTTTTTAGAGACTTTAAAGAAAGGTAAGTTTATTTTTATAACTTTTTTTAAAAAAAAATATTTTTTCAAAAATTTAAATTTTTGTTTAAAGTGGTTAATTTATTTAACTATAGTTATTTTATTAATGTGATGGGTTTTTTTTAAATTTATTTGAGGTTTAGCTGTTCTTTTGGGGTCTCTTTCAATTCACAGATTTGACAGGTCTCCTGTCAAATCTATGAATGAAAGATGGTCTGCTGCCAATGGCTCTCCATGGCCCACGTGATCCCAGAGGTCGCATCGCACTAACTGCGCCCCTGGGACACGCACACACTGCACGCTGGCACTAGGGAGAGGCCCAGGACCCGAAGTTTCTGTGGGCCCAAAACACAACGGCCGGCGCGGTGTGTGATATCGCGCGCGATCCTTACCCCCGCGGCAAGCCTCCGAGTCAAATTTCTGGGCCATTGTGAATAACTGGGGTCCTAGCACCGATCCCTGTGGTACCCCACTAGTCACTGCCTGCCACTCGGAAAAAGACCTGTTTAAGCCAACTCTTTGCTACCTGTCTGCCAACCAGTTCTCTACCCAAGTCAGTACCTTACCCCCAATCCCATGTGCTTTAACTTTGCACGCCAATCTCTTATGCGGGACCTTATCGAAAGCCTTCTGAAAGTCCAAATACACCACATCCACTGGTTCTCCCTTATCTATTCTACCAGTTACATCCTCAAAAAATTCCAGTAGATTAGTCAAGCATGATTTACCTTTTGTAAATCCATGTTGACTTTGTCCGATCCTGTCACTGTTTTCCAAATGCTCTGCTATTACATCTTTTATAATGGGCTTTAGCATTTTGCCCACTACTGATGTCAGGCTGACCGGTCTATAATTCCCCGTTTTCTCTCTACCACCTTTTTTAAATAGTGGGGTTACATTAGCTACCCTCCAATCCATGGGAACTGTTCCAGAGTCTATAGAATTTTGGAAGATGACCAGCAATGCATCTACTATTTCTAGGGCCACTTCCTTAAATAACCTAGGATGTAGATTATCAGGCCGAGTGGATTTATCGGCCTTCAATCCCGTCAATTTCCCTAACACCATTTCCCTACAAATACTGATTTCATTCAGTTCCTCCCTCTCATTAGACCCTATGTTCCCCGACATCTCTGGGAGGTTATTTGTGTCCTCCTTTGTGAAGACAGAACCAAAGTATATATTTAATTGGTCTGCCATTTCTTTGTTCCCCATTATAATTTCCCCTGATTCTGACTGCAAGGGACCTGCTTGACTTCACCAATCTTTTTCTCTTCACATATCCATAGAAGCTTTTACAGTCAGTTTTTATGTTCCTGGCAAGCTTACTCTCATATTCTATTTTCCCCCTCTTAATTAATCCCTTTGTCCTCTTTGCTGAATCCTAAACTGCTCCCAATCCTCAGGTTTTCTGCTTTTTGTGGCCAATTTATATGTCCTCTCCTTGGATCTTATGCTATCCCTAATTTCCCTTCTTAGCCACGGTTGAGTCACCTTTTTTGTTTTATTTTTATGCCAAACAGGGATGAACAAATTCTGTAGTTCATCCATGCGATCTTTAAATGTTTGCCATTGCCTATCCACCGTCAACCCTTTAAGTAATGTTCCCCAATCCATCCTAGCCAACTCGCACCTCATACCATCGTAGTTTCCTTTATTCAAATTCAGGACCCTAGTCTCTGAGTCAACTACTTCACTCTCCATCTTAATGAAGAATTCTATCATATTATGATCGCTCCTCCCCAAGGGGCCTCGCACAACAAGATTGCTAATTAATCCTTTCTCATTACATAATACCCAGTCTAAGATGGCCTGATCTCTAGTTGGTTCCTCGACATATTGGACCAGGAAACCATCCTGTATACACTCTAGGAATTCCTCCTCTACAGTATTGTTACTAATTTGGTTAGCCCAATCTATATGTAGATTAAAGTCACCCATGATAACTGCTGTGCCCTTATTGCACGCGTCTCTAATTTCCCATTTAATGCCATCCCCAACCTCAGCATTACTGTTTGGGGGTCTGTATACAACTCCCACTAACGTTTTCTGCCCCTTGGTATTTCTCAGCTCTACCCATACAGATTCCACATCATCAGAGCTAATATCCTTTCTTACTATTGTGTTAATCTCCTCTTTAACCAGCAATGCTACCCTGCCTCCTTTTCCTTTTTGCCTGTCCTTCCTGAACATTGAATACCCCTGGATGTTGAATTCCCAGCCTTGGTCACCCTGGAGCCATGTCTCCGTAATCCCAATTATATCATATCCGTTTACATCTATTTGCACAGCTAATTCATCCACCTTATTACAAATGCTCCTTGCATTAAGACACAAAGCCTTCAGGCTTGTTTTTTTTAACACTCTTAGACCTTTTAGAATTATTGTTTACTGTGGCCATGTTTGATTTACACCCTTGATTTCTCTGACTTCCACTTTTGCTTTTCTCCTTCCTGTCTTTTGCTTCTATCCTTGCTTCCCTTTCCTCTGTCTCCCTGCACAGGTTCCCAACCCCCTGCCATTTTAGTTTAAACCCTCCCCAACAGCACTAGCAAACTCTCACCCTAGGACATCAGTCCCGGTCCTGCCCAGGTGCAAACCGTCCAGTTTGTACTGGTCCCACCTCCCCCAGAACCGGTTCTAATGTCCCAGGAATTTGAATCCCTCCCCCTTGCACCATTCCTCTAGCCATGTATTCATCTGAAATATCCTTCTATTTCTACTCTGACTAGCACGTGGCACTGGTAGCAATCCTGAGATTACTACCTTTGAGGTCCTATTTTTTAATTTACCTCCTAACTCCCTATATTCATCTTTTAGGACCTCATCCCATTTTTTACCTATATCATTGGTACCTATATGCACCACGACAACTGGCTGTTCACCCTCCCCCTCCAGAATGCCCTGCAGTCGCTCCGGGACATCCTTGACCCTTGCACCAGGGAGGCAACATACCATCCTGGAGTCTCGTTTGTGGCCGCAGAAACACCTATCTATTCCCCTTATAATAGAATCCCCTATCACTATAGCTCTCCCGCTCTTTTTCCTCCCGTCCTGTGCAGCAGAACCACCCATGGTGCCAGGAAGTTGGCTGCTGTTGCCTTCCCCCAATAAGCCATCTCCCTCAACAATATCCAAAGCGGTATATCTGTTTGAGAGGGGGATGGCCACAGGGGACCCCTGCACTACCTGCCTGCGCCTACTACTCTGCCTGGTGGTCACCCATTCCCTTCCTGCCTGTGCAGCCTTTACCTGCGATGTGACCAACTCATTAAATGTGCTATCCACGATGTCCTCAGCATCACGAATGCTCCAGTATGTATCCATTCGCAGCTCCAGCGCCGCAATGCGGTCTGCTAGTAGCTGCAGCTGGATACACTTCCCGCACACATGGTCATCAGGGACACAGGAACTGTCCCTGATTTCCCACATAGTGCACGAGGAGCATGCCACGGGGCCAAGATGTGCCGCCATGACTTATCCTTTAATTAATTTAAATTAAATTAAATCAAATCAATACCACTAATTACACTACAATTAAATGATATACTCAAGGGCCCTTGTTTACTAGCACTCCCCGCTACACAACAGAGACCTTAGAAACTATAACCACAAAATTAAGACCTTCCAAACTTTATAAACTATTAACCTTAACTGTCAAACTATAAAGTAGTATAAAATACTCACCTGGCCGTACTCACCCAATCAGCTGCTTCCTCTTGCCCGCATCACTTTTTGAATTGTGACGTGGCTCTGGAACGCCGCCGCCGGTCTGCGAGACTGGGAAGCCTCTGAGGGAAAAAGCCCGCGAAAGTGAGTTTAAATACTCACTGTACCGCCGCTCTCTCCGCTCCCGACACCGGCCTCTGAGGAAAAAAGCCAGCGAAAGTGAGTTTAAATACTCACTGTACCGCCGCTCTCTCCACTCCCGACACCGGCCTCTGAGGAAAAAAGCCAGCGAAAGTGAGTTTAAATACTCACTGTACCGCCGCTCTCTCTGCTCCCGACATCGGCCTCTCAACAGCAACTCCACCTTCCCGCACTATCCCCATATCCCTTGATTCCCTTAATATCCAAAAATCTATCGATCTCTGTCTTGAATATACTCAACAACTGAGCATCCATAGCCCTCTGGGGTAGAGAATTCCAAAGATTCACCACCCTTTGAGTGAAGACATTTCTCCTCATCTCTGTCCTAAATGGCTGACTCCTTATTCTGAGACTGTGACCACTAGTTCTAGACTCTCCAGCCAGGGGAAACATCCTCCCAGTATCTACCCTGTCAAGCCCCTTAAGAATTTTATATGTTTCAATGAGATCACCTCTCATTCTTCTAAACTCTACCTAATCCACTCAATCTATGCGGGACTTCAGTTATGTGGAGAAACTAGAGAAGCTGGGTTTGTTCTCCTTAGAGTTGAGAATTTTAAGAGGAGATTTGATAGAGGTATTCAGAATCATGAAGGGTTTTGATCAAGTAAATAAGGAAAAATTGTTTCCAGTGGCAGAAGGGTCGGTAACCAGAGGACACAGATTTAAGGTAACTGACAAAAGAACCAGAGGTGAGAGGAGGAGAATTTTTTTATGTAGCGAGTTGTTATGATCTGGAATGCACTGCCTGAAAAGGTGATGGAAGCAGATTTAATAGTAATGGCCCAGAAATTAAACATCGATGGTTGCCGCGGGGGTAAGGATTCCCCGCGATATCGCACTCCGCACCTACCTTTTTGTTTCGGGCCCACACGAACTTCAGTTCGAGGGCCTCTCCCTGGTGCCGGCGTGCAGTGCTTGCGTGTCCCAGAGGCGCAGTTAGTTCGTGCGAGCTCTGGGATCACGTGATTCAGTTAGAGCCAATGGCAGCACACCATCTTTCATTCATAGTTTTGACAGCAAGGGCTGTCAAAGCTATGAATACAACAAGCCCCCAAAAGAACAGCTGAACCTCAATTAAATTAAAAAAAAAAGCCATCACATTAATAAAATAACTATAGTTAAATAAATTAACCACTTTAAACAAAAAATTAAATTTTTGAAAAAATTTAAATTCTTTTTAAAAGTTATAAAAATAAACTTACCTTTCTTTAAAGTCTCTAAAAAAGATAAACCTGTTGAAAAAAATTTAAAATAACACTTAATCAACTACTTACCTTGTTAAAAGGGGGTCCTACGCCTGCTTTCTTTATGTGTAAAATCTTCACCACTTACCTGCGCGTTCAAACCTGAAAAAAAAACTAAGTGCACTGCGTGCGCGCAACCTGTAGTGCGCACGCGGTTCACTTAGGAACTGCCCCCTTCGCCATACACGAAGTGCCGGTTTCCCGCGCATGCACAGTGCATGCAGGAAACCGGCAATTCGGGACCTAATACGCGAGAGTACACAGTTTGTACTCTCACGTATTAGGTCTAATTTTTGGGCTATTATTTTAGAAAGGAATTGGATAAATACTTGAAGGGGAAAAAATTTGCAGGGCTTTGGGGAAAGAGTAGGGGAGTGGGACTAATTGGATAGCTCTTTCAAAGATACAATGGACCTAATGGCCTCCTTCTGTGCTGTATCATTCTATGATTCTAGGGTTTAGGAGACGTATTATGACGATGGGGGAGAAATTGGTCTCCATTGTGCTAGTCTTTTGGGTGAACAATTGGGGGAACCAATTTTTGGGACCTCGGGTGACTGTCTGTGTGGAGTTTGCACATTCTCCCCGTGTCTGCGTGGGTTTCCTCCGGGTGCTCCGGTTTCCTCCCACAGTCCAAAAATGTGCGGGTTAGGTTGATTTGGCTATGATAAATTGATCCTTAGTGTTAGGGGGGGATTAAATATGTGGGGTTATGGGGATAGGATGGGATATGTTAGGGGGAATTAAATACGTGGGGTTACGGGGGTAGGGTGGGATATGTGTACTGTGGGGATTAAAGCAGGGACAGGGTACTGGATTTGGATGATCAGCCATGATCGTATTGAATGGTGGAGCAGGCTCGACGGGCCGAATGGCCTACTCCTGCTCCTAGATTCTATGTTTCTATGTACAATCTCTCAATCCTTTATCTCTAGGTGTTTCTTCCTTCTTGCTTCAGTCTCTTACTTCAGCAGGCTCTCTCAGTTTGCTTTCTTTTGCCTCCCTCATCCTATTTCCAGTTTCTTATTCTACCTGCGTTCTAAATCTCCTAGCAACTATGTTTCTCTTGCCAAGGCTCTTTTTAGCCAGTACATTTCTAAGCTCCAACACATGGGTCCTGTGTTCATTAGTTACTCTGATTTATTTCAGAAAGTTGATCTTTGACCCTTGGAGTTCCACCTGCATTTGATTGATAGTTGCAGAGTTAACATTTTTGACCTGCATTTGATTGCCATATTAGGAGCTTAAAGGGCCGTTTAGTGCTCAAAAAACGGGCACTGTGTGGTCGACTTTCTAAGCCATGATCTTGAATCAAAATGGCATCAATCATAAAGCATTCTGGTTACAAGACATGTGAGTCATGAAATTTGAGAACTTCCCTCCGTAAGTAATCAAACTAGTTTAAGCTGCTGTCTGCACCTCTTCCATCTGATAGAAAGCATTTTCCACACCACTAAAATGAGCTAAAACAGACCACAAAATTAAAATGCCTCCTCGATCTGTGTGCCTTTGTATTTATAATTCAGATTTATAACAAAATGTAATACTTAAAAAATGAAAAGCAAAACTACCATACAGTGAATGTATATAAAATACTTATCTAGTATTGATTTTAGTGTTAATCTGATGCACAAGAAATATTTTAGAACAAATTTAAATGAGATATTACATAAGTGCAGGTTACATGAATCTGCTGAACATGGTTCCTCTAATAGCTTCCCAATGTTTTGAGCTATAGTTCATGCTTAGATGATCCTTGAGTCCAGTTTAAAGTATCTACTGGTTCACTGGATGTCTTCAGTGATTGGTGGGTACTGCCAGATACACTTTTAGAATTTTCCCTGACTTTATAGTTCTAACTTAATTTATGTTTTTGTTCACCATTGTTGAAATATCAACTTGGGTGAACCACTCTCTCCTTGAATTATTAGCAGCGTCATCCCTATACAACACGATGCATTCATTTAAGAACAAATATTATGGGTGTTCTGCTCGTAAGTCACCAATGATATCCTCTGTAACTGCAAAGTAGCCCTTTATCTTCTCCTGTAGCTCCCACGTGGTAACCTTTAAAGTTTATCCTTGGCTTCCTCCTCTCACTCATCCAAAAGCTACATCTCAATGTCCTCATCCCCAGTCAAAAACTCTACACCATTGTGATTGACTTCACTCCCCACCCCCACCATTTCCATCTGCTCATTTAGGCTGAACCAGACTGCATGCAACCTCAGTGTTCTGTTGACCCAGAGCTGAGCTTCAAATCCCACATCTCATCCACCACCAAGACTGAATACTTTCACCTCTGCAATATTGCTCACCTTTGTCGCTACTTCACCCTCACTGCTGCCGAAACTTTTATTCACACCTTCGGCACATCTAGACTCGAATTCTCCAATGGGCATTGTAGTATACTGAGCTGCAAGTAACTTTGTAGGCCCAATTTTCTTTACCACATGTCAGATAGAGCCCACCTGGAATGCACTCTGCCTGATGGGCCTCAACCCACCTGTGTTTGTGGGTTAGGTCATTATCATATTTATTGACATTCCCCTGGCACAGGAACATCCCATGGAAGGGGCTGGCACCTAAAATTGGGTAAGGAAAGTGCACCATGCTGCAGATCTGAAAGGCCTGGAAGTGGTAATGACTGTCATCTTCAAGACTTCTGGCTGCTGTCCAAAATCAACAGCTAGAAGGCCTCAAGTCCTGATGATCCTCCTGCTGGTCCTGCAAAGACAATTCTTACCCAATGGGAGGTTTGAGGAGGTTGCTGGCAGCTCCATCTCATATCCAAATTGAGGAGGCCTTCTGTCATTTGGGCAACCACTAAGCAGAGCTCCAAGAAAGCAGAGTACAAAGGCCTTGCGTTGGGGTGGAGGGCTCAGGATGGGATGGAGCACTGTGCTTGGAAAAGACTGGTGGAACTCTGGGCTTTGAACATAATGGAGGAACCAAGAACTGGGAAAGAATCAGGATCAGAGCATCGACTGGGAGGAAGCGAGAAGGTTAAGGGACTAAGGTGGGATGCGGGCGGGGCACAGGCCTAGAGACAGTCGCTTGCATATGACTGACTGGTCCCTGGCAACCAGTCATGTTATTACCACAACTCAGTAACAACTCTAAATGGATTGACATGGGCATAGCCTTTTTATATAATATAGATAGATGCATATACGCAGTTAATATTTCCATATCAGTTTTTCCATCACATTCCTACATATGCATATGTCTGTCAAACATCTAAATTCATCTGCTTTGGTGCACACTGAATTTGATTTTGCTGTATTTTAGTTCATTTTGATATTTTATTTTTACCTAGAATCAGTTCTCTTGGCCTGTCCACTTCCACAGCAGTGCTGGCCAGGCTACCTTAACTAGTGAGATCTTTGGTTGTTGGTTGCACTCTTCAAGGGTCTCAAGGGAATATTTTGGAGTTGGATGACCTTTATAATTTATGGGGGTTGGGGGTGGGGGGGGGCGTTGTGGGGACAGGCCTGTATTCCAAGCATTTCAGGTTGGTCCACTATATTGCTGTTTATATTGAAACAAGGCAATAAAAAATCATGGTTGTGTAATCATAAAAATCTGTGAGGGCTGCGTTTGTTTTTTGTTTGGGTAGTTAAAGAGGATGGATTGCCAAAGTTCTTTCAGATGTGACTCTTACCAGCCTCACACAGGAGCTGCTACATGCAAACAGCTCTGATTCTCATTACTAAATATCATAATGGTTACTGAGCTGCCTGAAATCTGGCAAATGTTAGAAAGGCAATAATGCAATATAGCTTACAAAAACCTGCCAACTTCTGGAGGTCTCCTTCAGGGTGGTCTAGGATATCAGCTTTGGTACTGTTATGGTAAATTATCAAAATAAAAGTGAAAGAAAAGACTGGGTGGGAGAAAATGTCAGATAAGCTTTTTAAATTGTTTTATGTTTCTTACAGGATTTTTAGTCTTATTTCCATTACCTTGTCTTCTAATGTTTTGAGATTTTTCCAAAAAATGTCCGCAACTAGACATTATACAATGTATGTACACACACACTCAACCTTATACTAGTTCAATGTTGGGTCTCTGCCATTAGATATTGCTAGCATTTCTATCATCTCTAGTTGTTGCTAGTAGGAAAAAATCATATATTAAAACACTCCGAGGTGGCCAAGATGGGGTCTTGAGCTGTAACGCCAGTTTAGCCCGTGTTTAGTGCAAGAAGCCATCTTGGTAAAGGAGTTGAAGTGCGCGCTAGGAATGGCCGCCCAGAGGATCGTTAAGGCTCTGATTGACAATTAAATTGCCTGCTAGTGCTCATTAAAGAGGCTGCACGCCAGTTTGGTGGCTAGCATTTCAATTAACGACCTCTCCTAACAGCAACCAGCTGAATAGGAGTAAACAAGTCGTTGCTGAGGATTTTGAGCGCTACTGAAAGCCATGTTCAGCTTTCACAGTTCACTTGCTGCTGGAGATAGCCTGCATTTGAAGAGGACTTTTGAGACACATTGGGAGACTTTCTGGGACACTTTGTCAAGACTTCACCAAGACACTATCAACAGTTTTCCTGAAAATTCTCTGAAGACTTCAACTAAAGAGAGTGAATGCTGTGCTCCTCTACCTCATTGGAGATCTTATAGGAGTCACCAGGAGAATGGGCGTGCTTGGTCCTGGGAATCTTGCTAGCCGCTTGGTCTGGAGGAGGAATGGGAGGAGGAGATGAGGCCAGGCAGAGCAGCACCAGCTGCTGCAGGAGAGAGGGACAGGAGGGACAGGAGGGCGAGGTGGGCTCTCCTGTGGGAACAGGACATCCCCCCTCCTCTGGACCTCCTCTACCAAGACCTCCAGTGCTGTCCGAGAACCTGTGCGCCCTCTTCCTCGGTCCCTGAGCCATCCTGAAACAGTCCATTGTGTGTTGTGTCAGCGCACTCCACATCTTCAGTGGAAGTAGATGCGTGGAGGCTACATGTACTGCTCCACGAAAATTGCTCGAAACAGCTTTTGAGTGCTAAACCTGCAGGGTCTATTTTAGTGCCTCCAGGCACGTTTAAATCATGGCAATCATGAATTAGCCCCCAAATTGTAGGCTAAAACCAGACTTTCATACAGGCGTGTCTTATTACCACAGCACAGCACCCATTTAGTGCCAGTTTTCACCCTTTCACCAAAATACCCTCCTATTCTCCTGTGGACTATTTGATCTGCAAGTCTGTACTGTCCATTCCTATACTAAAACGGCCAGTAATAGAAATTCAAATGCACTTTGTGCTGCATATGGATATTAGCTTCCCATCATAGCAGTCAGCATAATTCACTTTATGCTGGCCCAGTTTGGTCAGAGTTGGATTCTGTTTACCTTCAACTTCAAGACTCATATCACGAGCTATATGTTTCATATTATACATTTCTCACTCAATTTGACATTGGAGACATGATAGAAGTGCTTTTATTGTTATATCATTTGTTGGAGTCAAACGCAGCTTTAAAAATTTTATTATTTTGGCTGTATAACTCCATCCTTTTATTGGGAGAGCACAACATAATTAACTATAGAGCACATCTGCTCCTTTCAAAGGACCCTGCACAATGTGCATTGTCATGGAATCTACCCAATTGACGTATTCTCTTCAGGGAGGTGAACCTTGAGTAAAAATGTCAGAAAAATACAGCTCTGTGACCTTTGTCATATCAATGAAGGAGTGGGCGAATGGGTAACAAACATTTCTGTGATATCTGATGGCAAATAAACTGGCCCATAGTTTACTCTTGGCTTAAATGTTAAAGACATTTTCATTATGTGTAAAGTGCTCAGGGAAAAATTAAGCTGTAGTAAATGCAAATAAATTTCTTTTTTTGTAATTCTATTAATTCCTCATTCATGCAAAGGACTGAAGGGAAATGTAGGAAAACATTGGGTGCCAAAAAAAATCAAGGTTGTTAACAGCTTGTGATGGCCAAGCAAATTGAAACTGGAGAAAATGTATAGATTTCCTCAGGATGGCATGTATAGGATAAAACCTTTGTGAAAGTCCAGTGATAGCACTTGTAAGTGGGAGCATTATTGCATGGTTTTCAGCGGCAAGCATCATGGGTGTTGTTCTATTTGTTCCCTACCAGATAATGCACCCCCAGATGGAGGAAATGGCGGACGAAATGCACAGATGTCATAGGAGGTACACCACGGGTTAAAACAAATTACACCAGAGTAAAGATACTGGGCGAGACATAACCTTCGTGACCTCACAGAGGAGCCATCCATTATTATATTGACCCTCCAAAGTACCTTTACAGGCATAGGCTCCTGGCGCAATTATGTTAACGACCTTTCCTAGAAACTTAAGCTAGGTTCTACAGCGGTCACCATGGGCAGATGAGGGTTCCGTTCCACCATACTTATGCCAGTGGAGCAGAATTTCAGAGCTTCTGTAATCAAGTGAAATTTGCTGTACTGATTTTCTGCTATTTTGATGATGGAGTCCCCAGGTCTGATAAACTGTTTATTCTTCTGTTGTCTGAAGTCTAGGAAAACACGAATGTCAATTCAATACATTAGTCACAGAAACAAGGATTTCTGATTGACTCTGGGTAATACAAGATATTGTGCAACTAAAGTCATACTCGAATTTATAAGATTAATTTACAGGGTTCGCTTACAGGGAACGGGAGGCAATCATGGATGATGGGGAGGTGGGTGCGGTAGGGTTGGCACTGGGCCGGAAGATTTTTGTGGGGACAGGAAAACCATTTGGAATATTGTGTGTAGTTTGAGCAACTTGCCTTTATAAGGAAATTAATTTAGAAAAGAAAAGAACAACAATGAAGATATAGGACTTAGGACTCTGGTTATGAGGAGAGATAAAGCTGAACTCTTTTCAGTGGAGAAATAAATAAATAAATATAAATATATAATAGGGAAATGGCAGAGACTTTGAACAAATATTTTGTATCGGTCTTCACGGTAGAAGACACTAAAAGCATTCCAATAATAATTGATAATCAAGGGGCTATAGGGAGGGAGGAACTTAAAACAATCACTATCACTAGAGAAAAAGTACTAGGCAAACTAATGGGACTAAAGGTGGACAAGTCCCCTGGAACTGATGGCCTGCATCCTAGGGTCTAAAAGAAGTGGCTGCAGAGATAGTGGATGCGTTTGTTGTAATCTACCAAAATTCCCCGGATTCTGGAGAGGTCCCAGCGGATTGGAAAACCGCAAATGTAACACCCCTATTCAAGAAAGGAGGGAGACAGAAAGCAGGAAACTATAGGCCAGTTAGCCTAACATCTGTCATTGGGAAAATGCTGGAATCCATTATTAAGGAAGTAATAGCAGGACATTTAGAAAATCATAATACAATCAAGCAGAGAAAGGGAAACCGTGTTTGACAAATTTACTAGAGTTCTTTGAGGATGTAATGAGCAGTGTGGCTAAAGGGAAACCAGTAGTTGTCGTGTATTTGGATTTCCAGAAAGCATTCGATAAGGTGCTGCATAAAAGGTTACTGCACAAGGTAAGAGCTCATGGGGTTGGGGGTAATATATTAGCATGGATAGAGGATTGGCTAACTAACAGAAAACAGAGAGGGATAAATGGGTCATTTTCAGGTTGGCAAACTGTAACTAGTGGGGTGCCACAGGGATCTGTGCTGGGGCCTCAACTATTTACAATCTATATTAATGACTTGGATGAAGGGACGGAGTGTACTGTAGCCAAATTTGCTGATGATACAAAGATAGGTGGGAAAGCAAATTGTGAGGAGGACACAAAGGCTGTGATTCTGTTCGTGGAGGCGGTTTGGCGTCAGGAACGGAGCTCGGCGGGTTCCAGACCCACTGCCGGCTCCAGCTGGCCTCCAGACACAATTTTGGTTTAATTGGGCTAATTGGCCAGGTCAATGGTAAGATGCACATGGATTCAATGCAGGAAGAGCTTCAATGATCTCCTGTGCACAGGAAAAGTGAGTATAAAAGCACAATTCCCCTAATTCTGCTGTGCCTGTCATCACATCCCCATCACTCTGCATTGTCAACCCTACACCTGCACATCCTCACTCAACCCAGCATCACTTGCACCATCGACCTTCCCTCTCTCCCTATGTACAGAATCACTACCCCATCTAACTATGCACCCCTCACACCCACCCTCATGGTTATGCAATGACAACAACTAGCAACTCAAAAGGAGGGAACACGGTGGCATAGTGGTTAGCACTGTTGCCTCACAGCGCCAGGGACCCGGATTCGAATCCGGCCTCGGGTGACTGTCTGTGTGGAGTTTGCACATTCTCCCCGTGTCTGCGTGGGTTTCCTCCGGGTGCTCTGGTTTCCTCCCACAGTCCAAAGATGTGCGGGTTAGGTTGATTTGGCTATGATAAATTGACCCTTAGTGTTGGGGGGATTAAATACGTGGGGTTACGGGGATAGGGTGGGATATGTGTCGGTGCAGGCTCGATGGGCCGAAATGGCCTCTATCTGCACTGTTGTGATTCTGTGAACTTGGTAATGGGAACCCACTCCATCCTAGTCTCCCTCCATACATCTATCCTATCCATTCTATACACTCATTCCATCACTCTCACTGAAAATCCAATTCTTTCCCTCATTGCAGGAAAAGAGAGCCCACAATAAGAGGGGGAGGACAGGAGGAGGACCACCATCCATGGCACCAACGCTGAGGAGGCAGCTCTAGACATTGTGGGAGGTCCTGAGGAGCTTGAAGTGGGGGACGGAGAGACGGGCTCAATAGAGCAACCTGGTGACAGAATTCTTTTCCAGACATCTGATTTGGCATTCATGAGTGACGAATATGGGATCTGATGTTCATATAAATGTAGTCATGATCATGTGCACAATGGTATGTGTCTGCAATCTACATATCACATGTGTAACTCATGTCTTTACTCTCCCACAGGACCATCAAGAGCCCCGCTCCCTACTGTCCAGGAAGAAGAGCAGGAGGACTCCTCAGAGGAACCTCCATCCTCTGAGGGAGCAGCATCAGCTGAAATGAGTGCACCCAGCACCAGCGCAGAGACGCACACCTCGGTGGGTAGTTTGCGACATAGAGCAGTGTTGTCACCTGGTGTTTCACAACTCACAAGTAAGCAAGAGCAGATGGTGGAGACAGTGACAGCAGGGGAGACTCCTTGTCAGAGGCAGCAGGATGATCCTAGCTCTGCTCAGCTGCATTTAGACACTGAGCCTCTGGAGCCATCCAGAAAGAGAGCGGTGCTGGAGCTTCAGGAACAAGTACAGGAGGCTCTGACTGTCTTTGCAAGCACAGTGACTGCGAGTGTGCAGAGAATGGAGGCGTCCATCTCAAACATGAGCAATGCCATGGTGCACGCAATGGTGAATGTGGGTTCCGCAATGGAAAGGATGGCAACCTCCATGGAGGACATCATTCACCAGAATCAAAACAACATGGTGACTCTTCTAGATAGATGGTCAACTATGGAGGATAGAAGGGCTTCTATCGTGGAGAGGAACCAGAGGTACATGGACGTCACCGTTATGAGGACTGTCAGTACAGAGACGGGTCCACATGGCCCCACTGATGTGCAGCAAGGTGCCAACCAGCTACTTGCTAGCAGAGAAGTGTGAGTGGCCCATGAGAGAGATGATGGTGGGAGGGGACATGCAAGTGAGTGCTTCTCTCCAAGCGCTCAAACTTCCATCCCTTTGCCAATCCCTCGGTCAGAGCCCCAGATGAGCACCCAAGCAGTGATGCCCGAGTCTGCCCCTGTGCAGCCGCAGGAGGAGCAGACTTTGGCGGGGCCTTCATAGACTCCAAAACCCAGAGCACGACCACCAAAGGCGCAGCAGGGAGTGAGCGGGCTGCCTCTGTATCTGCTGAAGCCACAGGGGGAGCACACATAAGAGAAAGATGGCACGTTAATAAGCACAAGGGTTCTCACTTGGGTGTTCTGATAGATTTAATTGTGACGTTTCTGTCCTTTTCTTATGTTGGAATCAATTTATGTTGAATGAAGGTTTGACATCGTTGCCATTTGTGTCCTGACAATTTGAGGTGGCACAGCGAAGGGTAAGTGCGCCTTTAAAATCCAGCAATGCAGGTGACAGTGGATATAAAGTGAACACCACATACTTGCAGCCTAAACACAGAATGTGTCTCCCAAATAGTTCAATCACCAACCTCTGACATTTGAAACTGACCAGATTTGAGAGTGCAGCTTTTAGACTGCAGTTGCAGCGGTGAAGTTTCCAGCTCGTTGGTGCTCCCGACACATTTACCTGCCGTGTTCTCCAAATGTCATGAAACCCGACCCAAAAGTATGAAAATTGAAAAATGGTGTCAAAATAGCTCTAAACAAGCACTTAACAAGCAGTTAAGTGCCTTTAATCCCTTACCTGCCACTTGGTGTCAGGTCTGTGTTTAAATCGCAGACCCGACACTTGGGAAAGTGGTGTGGAGATGGGTTCGCGGTGGGTTCGGAACCCACCGTCAATCATTTCGGTTTTAACCCCTGACCCGCCTCCAAACCCGCCCTCTGAGCGCTGGCAGAATCGCGGCCATAGAGTCTGCAAAGTGATATAGATAGGTTAAGTGAGTGGGCAAGAATTTGGCAGATGGAGTATAATGTGGGAAAACGTGAGGTTATCCACTTTGGTAGGAAGAATAAAAAAGCAAATTATTATTTAAGTGGAGAGAGACTACAAAATCTTGCGGTACAGAGGGAGTTGGGGGTCCTCGTACATGAAACACGAAAAGTTAGCATGCAGGTACAGCAAGTAATTAGGAAGGCAAATGGAATGTTGGCCCTTATTGCAAGGGGGATGGAATATAAAAGTAGGGAAGTCTTGCTACAACTGTACAGGGCGTTGGTGAGACCACATCTGGAGTACTGCGTGCAGTTTTGGTCTCCTTATTTAAGGAGGGATATATTTGCATTGGAGGCAGTTCAGAGAAGGTTCACTAGGTTGATTCCTGAGATGAGGGGGTTATCTTATGAAGAAACGTTGAGTAGGTTGGGCCTATCCTCATTGGAGTTTAGAAGAATGAGAGGTGATCTTATTGAAATATAAGATTCTGAGGGGGCTTGACAGGGTGGATGCTGAGAGGATGTTTCCCCTAGTGGGGGACTCTAGAACTAGGGGGCATAGTTTCAGAATAAGGGGTCGCCCATTTAAAACAGAGATGAGGAGGAATTTCTTCTCTCAGAGAGTTGTGAATCTTTGGAATTCTCTTCCCCAGAGAGCTGTGGAGGCTGGGTCATTGAATATATTCAAGGCGGAGATTGACAGATATTTGAGCTACAGGGGAGTCAAGGGGTATGGGGAGCGGGCGGGAAAGTGGAGTTGAGGCCAAGATCAGATCAGCCATGATCTTATTGAATGGCGGAGCAGGCTCGAGGGGCCAAATGGCCTACTCCTGCTCCTATTTCTTATGTTCTTATTTAGAAAAGATGGCAATGATCCTTTTCTTAAAATGCTGATGCAGCATTGATGTAGGCAGACTACTTGACAGGAACTGTGAGCACAGCACAAAAGAGGAAGAGATTAGGTGGAAGCTTTCCCCACACAGAGTAGTGGAGATGTGCAATAGACGCCCAGCAAAAGCAGATAAGTCAATCTTAATTAGCCTCTTCAAGGAATTAAATTGATTTTTGCAAAAGCAAAATATTGCGTATGCTGGAAATCTGAAATAAAAACAGAAAATGCTGGAAATACTCAGCAGGTCAGACAGCATCTGTAGAGAGAGAAACAGAATTAACGTTTCAGGTTGATGAACTGGAAAAAGTTAGAGGTGTAACAGGTTTTAAGCAAGTACAGAGGCAGGGAAAGGGGGAGGGGAGGAAAGAACAAAAGGGAAGGTCTGTGATAGGGTGGAAGGCAGGAGAGATTGAGTGATAAAAGAGATGATAGTGCGAGGTAAAACGAGATGGTAATGGGACAAGTTAAGAAACAAAAGATGGGTTTAGAGGAGGTGTTAATGGGAATAGCAGAATCATCAGCAACAGCTGCCGTCCGAAAAAATGTGGGCAGAGGTTATGATCTGAAATTGTTGAACTCAGTTTTGAGTCCGGAAGGCTGTAAAGTGCCTAATAGAAAGATGAGGTGCTATTGCATTTGTTGATACAATATGGATAATTTTTTGCAAAAGCAAAATACTGCGGATGCTGGAAATTTGAAATAAAAACAGAAAATGCTGGAAACACTCAGCAAGTCAGGCAGCATCTGTGGAGAGAGAAACAGAGTTAACATTTCAGGCCGATGACCTTTCGTCTGAACTGGAAAAAGTTAGAAATGTAACAGGTTTTAAGCAAGTGCAGGGGCAGGGAGGGGAGGAAAGAAACAGAAAGCAATGAAGATGAACAAGGTAAAAGAGATAAATGGAAATCCCGTCAGAGAGAAGAGCAGAACTTCTTCAAGTTGGGCCTTCCTAGAAAAGAAGTGGCAGTGAATTAAACACTAATACAAAAGCAAAATACTGCAGATGCTGGAAATCTAAATAGATTTTTGGTTGGGAATGGGATTTTCTTTTTTTCGTTCACAAGGGTGAGCATTACTGGCAAGCAGGTAAGGACATAGTTAATGGCCATCCCTAGTTACTCTAACAACACTCTAACAAGTGGTTGGCCCTCTGCTTGAACTGCCACAATCCTTGTGATGATGGTGCTCCCACAATGGTATTAAGTAGAGAATTCCAGAATAATGGCCAGCAATGTTGAAGAAACAGAGATATGTAGATCCAAGTCAAACATGTGTGTGACTTGAGGAGAATTTAGAAGTGATTATATTCCCATACTATATGGAGATTATATGGTTAGGTATAGACTGAGATTACTAAATATTCCATGAGACACAATGGCCCTGATATTTATGGGGAGGTGGGGAAGGAGTGGGGAGGGGGGGGGAGAGCTAGTTTTGCGGTCGGGAAACCCTGAAGAACAGGTTTCCCTCAGGTCCTGCTGAATATAACTGTAACAGCAAAAAAAATCTGAGGCACATAGCCTGATTAAAATATTTAAATGAGGGATCCGCCTCCTGGGAGCGGATTGGTCGCCCGCCCTCCGTCCCACCTCCATTAAAACCGGAAGTGGGTAGGGTTCGAGACAGGTTGGGTTCTGGTTTGAGATATTTTATATTTTTACTTCCCACCTGATCCAAACGCACCCGTTTTAGGGGTTAAAATTTCCCCCAATGTGTTGGGGGGTGGGGAAGAATGTTGTCAGAAGGTTAGCAGCCTGCGTTTAATAGTGGATATGTGAGGATGCATAAATTTCAGGTGGTTTATTTCAGGATCAAAGGCAGAACATTCCCAAGGTAAATAAGGTGGGTAGAGTCTATGATAGTCATACTTACACAGTTTGTAGAAGGAACCAGCTTGATGGGTGAAATGGCCTTATCACATTTTGGGATATCAGACCATGCCATCATGGAGGTACCTTGGTGTAATATATTTTAAAGATGCCACTGTTGTCAGCATTTTCTAAAAGCTGACACAGGAGTGAGGCTTTTAGAAAAAGACAGGAGACTGCAAGGAAAGGAGGTGCTGCCCTGGGTTACAGAACAGAATACAGAGAAGTTATTCTGTTTCAGTAAGATGTTAAGTGAGACAAGCCACTAAAGTGGGACAGAAGAGGATGTTCATTATTTTTATATCGTAACGAGAAGAAAAGTGTTATCAATTGAACTAAGTGAATCTGATTGGAACTGTTGCTCTATGTATTCACCTTAGTGTGGAATAAAGCAGATTAACAATTTGAACCAAGTCTCACCTCATCCTGTGTTAATTTGATCCACTGTTGGAGAGATTGAAGAAATACTCATGCAAAAGACACAAGGATCTAATCCAGATCACATGGGGATGGTATTGTTCATCTCTTGGTTATGCTATCATACATGTAGATAAAGGTCAGTGTGAGTCAACTCCGATAAAAGTAAGTTGCTCAGACTGCTTAGGGGAACAACCGATGCCACTGAACCCAAGAAGGTATTTATGGTAGACCTGAATTTATAATAGGCCTTTTCACATCCCACACTTTCTTGTCTTCTTACAACAACAATAGCAGTAGAATATAACTCCTCCCAGCGAGCAGGGACTGCAATAAAATAAAGCCTACCCTTTAACTGTGAATGAGTTAATAGTTTTGAAGCTAAGCAGAACAAATCAACCACAAGAGGATACCACAGCTTTGAGGGATTATAAGAATAATATTACAAGCTGGTTTGTTCTGCCACAACGGCACAGATTTTCAAACCTCAGCAGTGATCTGGTATTCACTTATGTGATAGCTGAAATGTGACTGCTTGTTTAAAATAAAGTGACAGTTTAAGTTATATGAAAATCCTAGCACCTCAACGCCCTGCCAAACCAATATGGCCAGATTCCAAAGCTTCCCAATGTAAAGGAACTGAAGGATAATAGTTTCACTTAATCACAACCACCCTAGTGCTTATTTTACAGCAATTACCTTATTAGGGAGTATTATGTGCAACCAGTGTTGAAAGAAATGTCAGGAATAGATGGTCATGTTCACTTGAAGGATTTGTCTAATGGGAAAATTTCTTTTGATGTGAGGTCTAGTATGTCATGTCATTTGTTTACTTCAGGTGTGATTTGTCTAGGCAGCCCACAGGTGTTCAACAAGCTTAAACCAACTACAACAAGTAGGTTTACATCTTCATTGTAATCTGACTTGCATTTACTACCAGTGTTTGCATTGCAGTTGGGAAAATGCAAATGGGGTGTAAGGTACAGAGTAGGTAGAATCAGTATAATATATTTTACTTTTTTTTCAAAGAACTATCTGAATTTTTAACAATTCAAGCATCTCAGAGTTCAAGCCCATGGCCTGCTGTTTATATGGATTTAGGATGGCGATGATAGATAGAGACTAGTCAATGTCATATAGCCAACACTGTACAGACACACTTCCTGTTAGCCATCCATAAGGAAATATGGAGACGTTTGAAGCCCAAATTATCAGACCTCCTGGCTGAAAGAAGATGCATCATGTTAGCAGGAAGCAGCATTGAAGAAATTAAAAAGGGGAGCAAAGATTTAGTAACTCCAATGGTAATAAATATACAGAAAATAATCATCACTCATTAAGATGAAATGAAATACTTTTCCAGTTTGATGCCAGGGGCCAAAAATCATCATCCAAGTATTCCGGCATAAGTGGTGGGCTGCTCCTGCCCATGGCCTCCCGCATTGACCCACCTAAGTTTGTGGGGTCAGGTGAGTTCACATAATTTAAATATGACAGGCTTTCCTCAGGAGACCCCCCAGTGGGAGAGTATGCCAGTTCCGGGCTATGGGTTGCCAGGGCCTTCCCACAGAAACATCTTTTAATGGCCCAGCACGGCCTTCGTAAGTGTGCTGAGAAATTATGGCTATTTTTAAAAGATTTATGTGGGTCCAGGCCATGATCTGCCAGAAACTCTGCCCATGGGAAGAACTTGCCCAGCAATGGTCCTCTCGGCCTCCTGAGCAAGGGGGCGATCTCCATTAATTGTTTAAGAAATAAATATATATCCTTCACCGGTGGGGCCCACATAGGTCCTTCTGGAGCCCAGAACACCTCCACTCATTAGATGTACCAGCCATCACTACTACACCAAATCCCTTCCAGTTCCAAGAGCAGGAACTATTGGCTTAGGGAGTCCATGCTCCTGGCTCCTCCCTGGCCATCATTTGCCTTGTAAGGTACCGATGGAAGTTCCACCCCTTACATGGCAAAGAAAAACTCCCGGAAATGTTGGAAAGCTGGCACAACTGGGTCTTTGTCGGATTCCCAGGTGTTCTGCTGGTCTCCTGCCGGAGTCACGGTGGGAGACTGGCAGAACCTCTGTGGAATTTCGACTGTGAATTTCGGGCACATCAAGCTGAGAGATGTTAGTGCTGGAATGTGAACTTGGGTACCAAGTAGCAGCATCAAGCACTCCAGGTCAGATATAGTCTGGTTAGATGCAGAGTAAAGCTCCCTCTACTCTCTCCCAACCTCAGCAGAGCACCCTCTACTGCACTAATGTGACATATCTCCACTTGCCACACCAGGCCCCAGCCCCTCCATACCCTCTCTGAGTGAAACATTTCTGATTTTGATTAGGGTGTATTATTTTTATTTTGTCTTTTCATTATCGTACTTGGAGCTTAAAAACGTGTTTACTAAAAGAAATAACCTAGTCTGATTTATACACAACGTCCCAGGAACAGAAACAAAAGAGACAAAAGTATCTAAATAAAAAATAATTCAAATATATAACAGGCGGGTGCTCCACTCAGCACTGGATTGAGGTTGTTCAAACACATTTAATCTAGAACACTTATAGCCAGCAGAAAGGACTTTCATCCCATCAGTCTAGCTTCCAAAACAAGTCCCAGCGGTGAAAGACCAATGTCACCTGTGCAATGCTCAGCCCTTGACAACACACATTGCCTTACTATTGGTATGACACGAGTCAGATTATTCTCTATTTCATATTTAATTTTCTATTATTTCTCATTCTCTGATATGTCATATTTATTAAACATAGCCATTTCCCTTTGCCTCTATTCTCAATCCCAGGACCACCTCAGTGAAAGTTGGCTTCTGATAGGCTGATTGCTGATTTGAAGTTTTTTTCAGCCTTAACATTTGATTGACATGGCAAAGTTTTAAAGTGATTTTTGCCCTCTAACATACAAAATTTGTCGGGCGAGAAAATTCAACAATGACATATCTGTATCCCAGCCTAATTCCTGGGATTTCTGTCACACGCTCACCTCGCTTACAGTGGGAGTGCACCAGAAGGGCCACGGATATTCGGCACTTATTTCTTTTATATGGGAACACCACAGAATTTAGTGCAAAGGCCTTCTGGCATTGTGGTCCCTGGTCAGCTCACTGGTTCTGGTGCCTCGCCACAGGTTATTTGCTGAAGTTTCTTTGTTTTACATCATTTGTATTCAACTTTATTCAAGCATAGAGTGGGACTCTTCCTCTCCCCCACATTTCTTTTCCCTTTAGCCAGTTGCTGCTTAGCTAAACTTAACCCTGTAGCTCCAAATCTCTTGGGCCTAGGAGGGCAGAACAAGGACATAAGTTGGGCAGAGTTGTGTCAGAATTTAGGGCAGGATCCAGCTCCGTCAGGTCTCTGCCCCCTTTTCATGTTAGGAAAGTGGAGCTGAAGGGAGGAAGCTTCCTGCCTCATCCGTTCTTCTGCCCTGAGGCAGGACTGGCGAGGTGACATCCTTTGCTAGAAGTCGCAGGTGGGAGAAAGTGAACCTGCATGTTCCAGTGTACTTACTGTACAAATTAGAAAGTGGGCAGCTAATGCCAGTTTCCTAATAGCAATCGATCAATTGGGAGGGGTCAATATTGAGCCTAGTGACTAGTGGGGTACCACAGGGATCGGTGCTAGGACCCCAGTTATTCACAATATATATTAATGATCTAGACGAGGGAACTAGATGTAATATCTCCAAGTTTGTAGACGACACAAAGCTGGGTGGGCGTGTGCACTGTGAGGAGGATGCAGAGAAACTCCAGTATGATTTGGACAGGTTGGGTGATTGGGCAGATGCAGTATAATGTGGATAAATGCGAGGTTATCCACTTTGGTGGCAAAAACAGGAAGGCAAATTATTATCTGAACGGCAATAGATTGGGAAAAGGGGAAGTGCAATGAGACCTGGGTGTCCTTGTGCACCAGTCGCTGAAGGTAAGCATGCAGGTGCAGCAGGCGGTTAAGAAGGCAAATGGTATGTTGGCCTTCATAGCGAGAGGATTCGAGTACAGGAGCAAGGATGTCTTGCTGCAGTTGTACAGGGCCTTGGTGAGACCACACCTTATATATTGTGTGCAGTTTTGGTCGCCTTATCTGAGGAAGGATGTTCTTGCCATGGAGGGAGTGCAGCGAAGATTCACCGGACTGATACCTGGGATGGCAGGAATGACGTATGAGGAGAGATTGGGTTGATTAGGCTTATATTCGCTAGAGTTTAGAAGAATGAGAGGGGATCTCATTGAAACTTATAAAATTCTAACAGGACTAGACAGACTAGATGCAGGAAGGCTGTTCTCGATGGCGGGGGAGTCCAGAACCAGGGGTCACAGTCTAAGGATAAGGGGTAAGCCATTTAGGACTGAGATGAGGAGGAATTTCTTCACCCAGTGGTGAACCTGTGGAATTCTCTACCACAGAAGGCAGTTGAGGCCAATACATT
The DNA here is from genome assembly GCA_030390025.1 of Squalus acanthias. Lineage (NCBI taxonomy): Eukaryota > Metazoa > Chordata > Chondrichthyes > Squaliformes > Squalidae > Squalus > Squalus acanthias. Next base: position 67,813,135 of record CM059433.1, on the reverse strand, counting down.
AAATATATTCAAGAAGGAGTTAGATATATTTCTTAAGGCTAAGGGGATCAAGGGATATGGGGAGAAAGCAGGGACAGGGCACTAAATTTGGATGATCAGCCATGATTGCATTGAATGGCAGAGCAGGCTCGAGGGGCCGAATGGCCTACTCCTGCTCCTATCTTCTATGAGCCATACAGGTGGCCTGAAGTTCCATCCCATCACAGGTCCAATGGTGGAGTGGGACTCAATGAATTTCAGGGCCTTTGTTTCTTCTGCTTTCCTCAACTGTACACAGAATTCTGGCACTTATTCTGTTATTTAGACATATTGCTAGGCCCATTGCAGGTCTCCACCAGTTTCCGCACTGTTCTGCTGACCCTGTGGCATTCTACTATAATTGGTATCCAGGCAGTGCTCCAAGGTCCCCACTACCTCACACACTAATAACACCACTGCCAACTACTCACAGAACCGTTAACAGTTTAATTGCTAAAAGTTCTGTGGATGCACTTTATGACCAAGGGAGCCTACTATCCCCTACAATATTCAGCTTGAATATAATTTGCGCCGTAACTTGCTGGAAGTGCGAGCTGATAATAGGGGCAATGGGGCATCTGGGACCTTAGTGAACAACGGGACCAACCATCCTTAACCAATGAGATTTAAGGATTAAGAAAGAAAGGAAGGTGAATTAGAGTCAAATCAGGTACAGAAAGAGAAATAAATAGAGGGAAAGAAAGATTGGGTTAAGAGAGAGAGAAAAGAGACAAAAAGGAAAAGTAAGAAAAAAAAATTTGAAATTTGAAATTTTTTAAATCTCGAAGAATAACTTACTGCAAGTAGGAATGAGACTCAACAATTTAAATTGTTCCCTTTCTGAGCTGGAGAGATTGATTGGTATTGCATTAATAATTATCACATCATTAAAAGGGTACTTACACTGTTAATTATGCAACCTAACTTCCTGCAGCGAGGCTAATGGCAAGATGCCATTTGTGCGAGGCAAACTGGAGCAGCGTAAATCGACCAGCAAGTTCTGGAGATTTGCAACTCACGCTGTATCTCTTCATTCCCTGAACTTTCTGGCCAATTTGCGCATTAATAATGGCGTGTATCGAAACATAGAAGATAGGAGCAGGAGTAGGCCATTCGGCCCCTCGAGCCTGCTCCGCCATTCAATGCGATCATGGCTGATCATCCAAATTCAGTACCCTGTCCCTGCTTTCTCCCCATATCCCTTGATCCCCTTAGCCTTAAGTGTACCCCTTAGCGTTAAGAACTCAACGTTATTTTTCCAGGAAGATTTGATCCAATGAGTTGCTAAATTGCCAAAATTTCTTCCCAGGGATCCACCTATATATCTATTTGCAGGCATTGGATTGAACTATACCTACTATTCTGATTAGACTCACACATTTTGATTTTTGTTGATTTGTGAACTGCTGCATTACAGGCAAATACTCACTGCAAGACTTTGCCAGTAAAAGAAGTAACACAATTCAGGCATCTTGTCTAACCTGCTCTGCAAGGTTGGTTTCTGTGTAAAATGTTCATGTGATATGCAGCTTGACATCTGCTCCTTTGCCGTCTGACAAGATAATCGAAGGCATTTGAGGGTTTCCACAAATCAAAGACTTCAACAGGTAACAGTACTGCCTTTCTCAGAAGAGGGCTGAAGTCTATTTTGTATTGTAATATATTTTGTAGTTTAAGGCCCTTACTGCCAAAATACAAATAATAAATATTTTATCTAGACTGTTACTAAAGAATGGTAATTTCTATATAAGGGAATGGAATTAACAATAGCACATTGTGAGGACCAAAGCTGAAAGGTCCACATACTGTATTATGCAGCTGCAGATTACTGTGTTTTGATAGTTTAATCCTCCGCTCTTCCCTCCCCTCACCATTTGGTTTTCCTCCCTGTGCCACGCACAATTTCCCACTGTGAATGTGAGCAGGTGGCCTGTTCTCAGGCTACTGCTGATGCCACTCTTGAGTTAATCGTCAGGAGGTAATAAGCCTGCCAAACTTACTTCCTTTTCTCTAGGGAAGGACGTTGCCTCTGCATGCTGACTACTCAGACTGCATGACTGAGGTCAGGAACTTGTGGTGTGAGGAATTTTGTGTGTTAATTTACATTCTAACACTGTGACACAGTGCATTGATGTCTTCAACACTCTATTGTTTGGAATCTGCTTGTTTGCTGGCAGTACAAAAAATCTTGGGAGAAATATTGGGCTGAGGTACCAATGGACAACTGATTTTGCGTAATGGATGATTCAGCAGCCCTAGTTCCGTGAGTGATGGTTAACTCTGTATTTGAACTATATTTAGAGGAAAAGGCTCCACGTGATGGCACTAACAGGAAGAGAGTTCCAAAGGCAATAGCAGTAGTGTCTTGAGCTTTATCATTGGTATAGTATTCTGACTGGACGTTCTATGGGTGCAATAGTTTTCTTCCTAGTGGGCAAGGTTCCCCACAGGAGGGTCACATCACAAAATTACCCTTTTTAAGTTGATGCAAAATATTGAGATGCAGCGGTAGCTGCAGCAACTCTTGTTCAGTTATAATCTTGGAGAGGATTGGCAGCTTGGATGCATCTATTCAGTATTGCAGATAGTGAACTCTGGTAAGGAGTAGCTGGTCCTCATCATGTCCATTTGGACTGTGCTGAGTCCAGAAGCAAGGAATGGGTTTTCTCAGCAATCTGCCAAACTGCGTTACAATATTCCATTGCTGGCCAGATAGATGTTTTGTAGAATACTGAACTTGTGAATGGTGACAAATGGGGGCTACTTTGCCATGAGACTTGCACTCTCCTATTATATTTTCCAGACACCCTCCAGCATAGCTAAGATGTGATTACCGAGCCAAAGACCTTAATGCTTGTAACTGAAGAGAGTTTACAAACTTTCTAGAGCAGTGGTGTCCAACATGTAGCCCCCAAGCCCTGGTAACCCAGCTCTCAAAGCCCAGGTAACTCAATCCTATTTGTGCTTACATTTCTTATTTGTTGATTTGTCCTGTTTCTATTTGATGAGCCTGGAGACTTACAAAGGTCTGGTTTTGGAGCTCATTAGTGGATACATCCTAAAACAGAACACCAAGATCTATTGGTATCAGCACCTGGAAATATATGCAAATAAATTGTACATAGGCTTAAACTTTAAACTAGGCTCCTGAAGCTCTATGACAACCAGCTATACAGCCCCTGAAAACAAAAGTTTGCCCATCCCTGTTCTAGAATAAAAAGGTGTTGCTATTTTCAACCCAATTAAATTTTATATAAACTAAATGCTTTAAGTTCAACTGAACAAAGCAGTTGACACAAAGTTATCAGTTTGTAGATGTGCTCAGTAGGTTTCTCATTTTTATCACCTCCTGGCTGGATAAACCCAATCATTACAATAGTTTCCCTCCTAGTTTTGTTGAATAATAAATAAGAGTTTATCATTTAACTTATAAATTGTTTTCTATTTGTTATGGTGATAAATCACTAGTTAGAAAGTTTAGGTTAAGAAGAATGGATTTTATCTTGCATCTATGGAAACATATGGTTTTCCAAAAATAAGGAAGCACCTTGTAAGAGGAAACACACCTGTAATAAAATCTGATGCAATATTTTCACCTCCAAACAGGTGTTTAGCAATTTGTGAACTGCAGGTTAGGATTCATCAACTATTGAAAGTGATCATTTTCCACTTTACATTAAAGTTGTGAATGCAATTTTACACTAGAGAAACATACACACAGATTCTTAAGGATTACATTACACACAGTTCATAAAAGATAAAAATACATATAGTTAGTAACTGGATCTGGATACATGCTCAGCCTTAACCATTTATGAAGTAGAAATGTTAAGATCCAAGGAGCTTGACCATTTGAAGTGATGATACAGATATATCCTATAATTTTATAATATTGTTCTGCAATAATGCTTCCTGGACCAAGATTACCTGTCTACTGTAAAAATACAGTTTTATTGTTATCCCTTAATTCAAAAAAGTCAGGCAATCTAAAGTAGTGTTGGTAGATTTGATCAGTTGCATACAAAAAAACTCTACTGTAATGATAAGTGGCCTTCTAGCTTTTCCAAAATGAGAATTATGTATTGTTCTTAAAGAGCATGAACATTATATAAAGGCATGTTGAGCTGCTTCTAATCCTCCATTGACGAACACTCTTTCTTTGCCTGGTTTATGTTGTGGGCAGTTGCATCTTTTGGTTAATTCTTGCCTTACCCACTTCCTCCTTGAGCCTGTATTGTGTTTCTACTTTCCTTTAATAGACAACAATTTCCAGTTGTTCTCAAGTTGCTTCCTTTTCTTGCAGACCAAATTCTGAATTTTCACTATAATCACTTTCAGATGCTATCTAACAGCTTTTCCTCCCTCTACTGAATAAAGCTGGTTTTCTCAAAAGGAAAAAGTAGGACTGGCGACCAAGAACAAATGATTAATGTTAATTTGATCTAAAACATTTCAAGATAAATCAAACATTAAAAAACACTGCCAAATTAAAAAATAAATTACCAAGACTGCCAAGCCTAATTATAGCCAGCAACCACAGCACAGCGCGTGGTGCCTTTCTGACTCCCATAGTAGGAGCCAATAAGGTTCATTCTAGCATTCCTGGTGTCAGGCAATACTCTTGGCTGCTGTCTTTCTCAGAGGGAATCATTCAGTCTTTTTTGTATACTAGTTAGTAACCACAACACAGTGCACACTGCCTCCTTGACTCCTGTGTAAGGAGTCACTGAGATCCAGTTCTTGCATTTCCCATGCTTAAAGTGTCTTGTGCGGGTCCCATAGGCTTTGTGTTCCCAGACTTGGGTCTTTAAAATTTGCTGTGGGACTTGTCAGCAGAAACCAATTTTACAATTACTGGGGAACTGCCAAGAGAAGCAACTCTTGCATTGGCGCCACCCCTCTAATATGAAAGCATTGCAAGAGTTTGTTCCTAAGTTCTCTACTGCAGTTCCAACTCCTACGTTCATGAAACAACCCAAAAATGCTAAAATTTACATAAAATAAGGCTATTTTTTTTACCTAGAGAGCATCATCAGACAATGAGTAACAGGAAAGAATTACCCAATCAAGAGATTCCCTTGTTCAAGAATAACAAGGAATTTGATAATGCACATACTCCCCTGGGATTGTCTTTTAGTCCATTTGCCCATCTATCTATCTGAATTTTCATTCAAATCACTTGAAAGTTTTCAAAAGATAAAAATGTAATTATCAATATCAATTACAAAAAGTAAGGTCACGTGAGTCATATTTGGACTTCTGTTATTTTCCCAGCAATGTACAATTTGCTATAAAATCTTCATCACTAACATACATCTATATGCATTAATCTCCTAAAATTGTTAACGCCTATCCTCTCAATTGAAGAGTCTCTATTTTTACTTCATTCTTTTTCTATTACTGTAATAGCACATAGTCCAGTGGGTTTGATTGCCTCTGAGTGTTGTTTTTAGCATACTAGTATATGCATTCATTTAAATTCCTGCCTGTGATATTTTAGTAATTTTTTAACCCATTTATTTTAAATTTAAATGTGTTAAAATATCTCAGAATGGAATTTGCATGAACTCATTATCGGCTGCACTAAAAATAGCATCCAAAGGAGATTACACCCAAAAGCAGCTCTACACCTTACATCTTCATTTTCTTTAAACATCAGAAAATTAGGAGCAGCAAAAATTGGCTCCACTGACGTCCACATCAGATTCTTTGATCCAAGTTCCTGTTGAACAAGACTGCATGTTGGGAGGGGTGCTTTGCAAAATTTTTCCCTATAGTGTCTTGTGATAAGCCTGAATCACAGCCAGAGCATCTCCAGCAATGGCTTCGCTTCTCATCCAAGACCGTTGCCTCTGAAGTCCCCCAAGGATCTGCCTTGGCCAACCTCCTATTTCTCATCTACATGCTGCTCCTTGGCGCCATCATCTGAAAACATAATAACAGGCTTCACATGTACGCTGATGATACCCAGCTCTACCTCACTACCACCTCTCTCGACCCCTGCACTGCCTCTGTGTTGTCAGAATGCTTGTCCGACATCCAGTTTTGGATGAGCAACAATTTCCTGCAGTCAAACACTGGGAAGACCAAAGTCATCATCTTCGGCCCCCACCATAAATTCTGTACCCTTGTCATCAAGTACATCCCCTCCCTGGCCACTATTTCAGGCCGAACTAGCCTATTTGCAACATTGGTGTCCTATTTGATCCTGAGCTGAGCTTTCGACTCCATATCTTCTCTATCACAAAGACTGCCTACTTCCACCTCCGTAACATCGCCTGTCTCCACTCCTGCCTCAGTCTATCTGCTGCTGAAACTCTCATCCATGCCTTTCTCACCTCCAGACTCAACTATTCCTTTGCTCTCCTGGCCGACCTCCCATCCTCCAGGCTCTGTAAACTTCCGCTCACCCAAAACTCTGCTACCCGTATTCTAACTCGTACCAAGTCTTTGTTATTCATGACTCCTATCCTTGCCGATCTACATTGTCTCCAGGTCCCCCAAAGCCTCCAATTTAGAATTCTCACCCTGGTGTTTAAAATGCCTTCATGGCCTCTTCCCTCTTTATCTCTGTAACCTACACCAGCCCTACAACCCCCCAGAGTTCTCCATTCCTCTGATTCTGGCCTCTTGTGAATCCCCCCTCCCTTTGCCCTACCATTGACGGCTGTGCCTTCAGCCACCTAGCCTCATGCTCTGGAATTCCCTCCCAGCATCTCCTCTCCTCCTTTATGGCACTCCTTAAAACCTACCTTTTTGACCAAACTTTTGGTGACCCCCTCCTAATATCTCCTTCTTTAGCTAGGCATTAGTTTTGTTTCATGATTACTCCTCTGTGAAGAACCTCGGCATTTTTTTAATGCAATTTGTTGTTTTTGTTGTTGACCAACCGTTTCAACTCCAGGAGGAAATGTAATAGCAATTGGTCTACAAATGTGAACGAAGAACAAAAAACTTAAAAATTAACAAAAATGGAATGTGAAATGCCATATGAACTGCATTTTCTTATACTACATCAAAGATTTCTAATTATGGTGTTTTATTCTAACACTCCAGCTCGTGTCTAAGTTCTTTTTAGTAAGTCACTGCATTTTCTATCTGATTATATCACTTTGTTTCATTAATAAATATCCAGGATTTTACAGTCATTTATTGAGTGCTTCATTCAGAAACTGTCACTGTGGTTCCCCAATGACTTAGAGGTGAAGGCACTGTCTCTGAGCCATACTCACCAAGAAAGTCCCAAGTTTGATCCCCAGTCTGTGGTAAGTTAACTGATCTCAGCTGGGATGTCAGTAAAGGCCTTCCATTGGCCACAGTGGTAATTGCTTGTGAGGTCCCCCACCGTTAAATAGCCTGCCAGCATTCACCGTAGATCATTTACTCTTGGGCGAGGTACTGGAGAGTGGTCCACCTTGTGGAACTGGACTCCAGTAAGGGAGTTAACCCCTTCAACAGAGGATAAATGGAAAGAAAACTGGAAGAAAATTATACCTGGCCATTTTGGTTCTTTCATTGCATTTCCCCCTCTCTTACCTTTTTTGAGTTTAAAATATTGGATGTAAAACATAGTAAGTTACCATAACATTTATGAAAAGTTGGTCTTACAGTATTGCCTGTAGGTAACATGCCAATGTCAACACTTCAAAACCCTCGCTATTATTTTTAGAATCAAGAACGTCTTTGAATTCTTAATTTTGATATTTATATTTGCATTTATCATCCACGGTGATAATCTATCTCTATGTCCAAAAGAAAACAACAAAGGAATGAGTAAATTAATAACAGATCATTTGGGGGCATTATTTTTCTCCACAAATTTGTGCTGTCATCCAGGAACCGAAACCGTTATTTTTAGACTTTGTATGCAATATAACTGTTATACTATTCTAAACAGAATATAAAACATAGAAGACTGATATTAAGAGCTCAAATATTGAAGTTGGATGTCAGACCAACCATTATATTAAAGAATAAAAGCATTTGGAAAAGAAAACACAGAGGGGGAAAAATTCAGTTGGTTAGCGCCTCCCGTTAGCGCCTGGCAGGGGCATAAATGGCTGCTGATGCAGTAGCGCCAGGGCGAGGCGAATCCAGCGACGCACGCCAAATCTGCCCCCCCCCCCCCATAGCGCCGCTGCTATGGGTTACCACTGGGGACTTCAGCGCCAGGCAGATCGTGATGTCAGTGAGCATGCAACGCTCACTGGGCGCCCGATCTGCAAAATTCATTGTCGCTCCCTGCCTTAGCGCCTCGCCCCAGCAGCAACAGGGAGAGGAGGCGTCAAGCAGGTGGATGCCGGCTCCAGGAGCGCTACTTAAAGGGATCAGTCGCAACTGTTTGCTTAGTGCTGTTCCACTGCTTCCTTGTCAATTTGATATTGTGCAACAGTTAAATTCAGTCATTTAAAGGTTGTTTAGTATCAGGAGTGTTGTGGCTAGCAAAAATTAGTTACATTTATTCTCACAACATATCAAAGTTCTACACTTGGTTACATTAATGGTGGCTGTACTGGCAGTCGACTTCGCCCTCCAGGATCTATGGCAGAGGGAGCGGAAGCAGTGAGATAGATTGGAACATGTGGCCAGAGAGAGGATGAGGGCCATCAGGACTCTCAACAGGAGGCCAGCCCTTCTCCTACCTTCAACGAAGCAAGGAGTAGTGTATTAGACGGCTCCGCATCACCAAGGTGGTGGTCACAGAACTCTGCCACCTCCTCCAAACAGACCTCCAGCCTCACACCAGGATGACTTAAGCCCCAGATCCCTTTTGCTCACCACATGCCCATCATGCCATCCCTCTGTCATGCCATATCACTGCGTCCTCCTGGGTGCAAAGTTGAAATGAGAGAGAACACAAAATATTGCAAACTCCATGAATAAATTTATGCATAAACATATCACACATATCACAATCATTCCAATAACTAATGACCCTTGTGCCTGCCATAGTTGAATAGCTGTCATTGTATGTAAGGCGTGAGATATGGGTGTGATTCTTGGTGGGTAGAGATTGTTGGTGGGTCAGTGCTGGGGGTGTAGGTGCTTTGGGCAGTGTGTGAAGCTTGTGGTACAGATGGTGGTATGTAGCATTTGATGAGGCATTCAATCACCCTGACCACCCGACTGAGGTGGATCTGCTATGAGCACACCTGCTTCAGTCCTCCTTCTCCTTCTCCTTCTCCTTCTCCTTGTTGTGCTTCTCCTTGCTGAGGCAGCTGCACAGCCAGCAATGCTGAGAATGAGGTGCTGCAATAGCAATGAACCTCCCCTTTAAGCACTGGGAAGAACCTATGGCAATGATGACTTGTGATTAAAATGAGAAGTCGCACAACACCAGGTTATAGTCCAACAGATTTATTTAATTTTACAAGCTTTCGGAGCTGTCGCTCCTTCCTCAGGTAAGTTAGCAGTGAGAGAATCTCCCAGAATTCACAATTTAAACACAGACAAAATCTATTCAAATATTTCCCTACATCAAAGACACACTAAGAGCACAGCCAAGACAATGAGATGTGTCCCAGGGACTTGTGATTAGACTGCACCTGATATTGGTCAGCGCTTTGAGTTTAGCGCCACTGAGCTAGGCCATTAGCACTTGATTCAGTGCTCCCATCCGTTCTTTGAGCAATGAGACTGAATTTTGTGTGCAGTCTGAATCATTAGGGCCTGGCGCTAAATCTCAAACTTTTCTAAAGTTACCGCCCATTCCTGGGCTATAATGAATTTCTCCCCCAGAGATTTGTAATTTAATTAAGATTAGATAAAGATCAAATCCAATTTTAGGCCTGAGATAGTTCAGGGACATACTACAATATATTGGGACACAGGTTTCTCTGTCAATCTGTCTGAAGCGCCATATACCATATCTAGGCGAGTAATGTCTTTATAATGTATCTGGTTTTATCTATTTAGTCAGGAAAATTATTTATGAATTTTGTCATTTTTGATATTTTGGTGGAAAAGTGGCGTTGTTTTAATTGCTTAACTGATGGTATAAAGGTGATTCGTGTGGATGCTTTGTAACTGCCCAATTACCTTTAAAGAGCCTCAGGCATAGTTGATTTACTTTTATATTCTGTAAGCTCACTGTAATGAATTGTCACATGGTTTAGCATGAGCATGCTCAGTTTGCTTTGGCCTAGTAAACAAGCACCTTGATGAGCAACTCATTGTGTCTCTGCCCTTCATTTGTCCTACCCACATATATTACATTCACCATATCTTTCAATTGGCTCCCAAAGATGTTGAGAAAATTATACAACATTAGATAATAATATAAGCCGACAATTATATTTTATGAATAGTGCTAGACTTCACTCCTAGGTTTCTTGATTTATAGTTTAGAAAATTGCACTGTTTATGGTGGAAAATGGGAACTGAATGATATGTTCATTTGCTAGCATAAGGCTGCATTTACACCAGAACGGAAGCATTAGTGCAAAGTAATTTTGCTTTGCACTGATGCTAAAGTTGTAATGTAAATCCAGAACCAAGGCCCAACATAGCTCCAAACAAAGCAGAGTGAAACTCCCTCCCTCTGCTTTACTCCAGAGTTCGGTGAGATCCGACTCTGGATTTTCATTACAACTTCTCAGCATAGGTGCAAAATGAAGCAATTTTGTATCAACATTGCACTTGTAGTTTTAATGTAGCATGAATTCTTTTTAAACTTGTTAGCGGAATGTGGGCCATGCAGGCAAGACTGCATTTAGTGCCCAGCCCTAGTTGTCCTTAGAAGGTGGTAGTGAGCCTTTCCCTTGAACCGTAGCAATCTTTGTGGTGATGGTGCTCCCACAGCAGTGTTAGGTTGGGAATCCCAGGATATTAACCCAGCAACAATGAAGGAACAAAGATGTATATCCAAGTCAGGATGGCGTGTGACTTGGAGGGGAATTTAGAGGCAATGGTGTTCCCACAACATTGCTGCTGTTGTCTTTCTTGGTGGTAGTGATCGTAAAAGAAGGGAAGTGCTGCCAAAGCAACCTTGGTGAGTTGCTGTAGTGCATCCTGTAGATCATACATAGTACACTGGTTGTGGAAATGGTGGATATTGAGACCAGTGGCAGGGGCGCTGATCAAGCAAACTCTGTCTTGGATTGTGTCAAGCATCTTGAGTTGTTGTAGCTGCATGCATCCAAACCCTCATCCATGCCTTTGTTACCTCCTGATTCAATTTTTCCAATTCTCTCCTGGCCAGCCTCCCATCTTCCATCCTACATAAACTTAAGGTCATCCAAAACACTGCTGCCCGTATCCTAACTCGCACCAAGTCCCGTTCACCCATCAGCCTTGTGCTCGCTGACCTACGTTGGCTCCCGGTCCGGCAACACCTCGATTTTTAAATTTTCATAATTTTTTCGAATCCCTCCATGGCCTCACCCATCCCTATCTCTGTAACCTCCTCCAGCCCTACAACCTTCTGCGATCTCTGCCCTCCTCCAATTCTAGCCTCTTGCGCATCCCCGATTTTAATTGCTCCACCATTGGCGGCTATGCCTTCAGCTGCCTAGGCCCTTAGCTCTGAAATTCCCTCCCTAAACCTCTCCACCTCTCTCCTCTTTTAAGACGCTCCTTAAAACCTATCTCTTAGACCAAGCTTTTGGTTATCTGTCCTAATATCTCCTTATGGTGTCAAATTTTGTTTGATAATACTCCTGTGAAGTGTCTTGGGACATTTTACTACATTAAAGGCGCTATATAAATGCAAGTTATTGTTGTTGTTGCGTGGTGAGTATTCCATTATACTCCTGATGTGAGCCTTGTAGATGGTGGAGAGGCTTTAAGGGGTCAGGAGGTGAGCTACTTGTCATAGAATACATAGCCTCTGCCCTGTTCTTGTAGCCACGGTGATGATATGACTGCATGAGTTCAGGTTCTAGTCAGTGGTGACCCAAGAATGTTGACAGTGAGGGACTCAGTGATGGTGGTGCCATTGAAGGTCAAGGGGATATGGCTGGGCTTTCTCTTGTTTGAGATGGTCATTACTGGGCATTATATGGCGCTAATGTTATCTGTTACTTGGTCAGCTCAAACCTGGATGTTGTTCAGGTGCTGCTGTAGGCTGGCATGGACTGCTTCATTATCAAAGGAGGAGACTATTGTGCTGACTATTGTGGAATCATCAGCAAACAGCCCCATTCCTGAGGAGGAAACATCATTGATGAAGCAGCTTAAGATGGTTGGGCCAAGGACATTTCACCTGTAGAAATGTCCCGGGGATTTGATGATTAGCCTCCAACAACCACAATTATTTTCCTTTGCATCAGGTGTGACTCCAACCTCTGGAGGGTTTTCCCTTTGATCCTCATTGGCTTCAATTATGCTTAGGCGCCTTGGTGCCATATTCAGTCGAATACTGCCCTGATGTTGAAGATAGTTACTCCAACCTCTCTTCTGGCATTCAGCTCTTGCGTCCATGCCAGGATCAAGGCTGGTGACGAGGCCTGGAGCCGAGTGGTTCTGGCGGAGCCTGAACTGAGCATTGGTGAGCAGGTTATTGGTGAGTAAAGAAGTGTGGAAGGTGAAAAAAGAATCTGTTTTCTGACACTGCCATTTTCACTTAAATGAGCATAGAAATTCACTAAAGGTTGGGTGGAACACATCAAAATGGAAGTTTTAGAAAAGGGGAGCATTCACTGTATTGTTTATCATGAACTCGACCAGCAACTCTCACATGCAATGGCAAACCACCACCCTATCGTCCTGTTCCTTTTCCTGTGGTCTTTGAGTCCTTTTACTCTTTCTGCCTGTGGTTATGCTAGAGTTGCTTACTTATCATCTCCTCTCTTTCCTATCCAGAAAAAAATAATCACACAGAGGACTTACTCAGCTGATGGCAAGGAATCTGAGGACAGAGCAAAGGACTAGCTTCAGGGTGTCCTTGTCAGTTGATCAATGTTAGCATTGCTGCTGAACACCCTGAAGGACATCTGGCTGAAGTAGTTAACAATTTTTGTTACTCTTCAGCTTTACTGTTAAACTTTACAATTTAATTTTTCTCTCCAATTCTCTCTTCTCCCCTCCTGGGATAGTTGATTCTGTGCTGGAGAAAGGTTCCACAGAATCAATATTGTACCCAAGTAACCATTATTCATCATGCACCAGCACAGCCCAGCACCTGGCCTCCTTTTTGGCAACTGTTGAAGTTGAGGTGCTGCTACATGAGTTACTTGTGAGGAGGGTTTCCTCTGTGCCATTCCACAGCACCATTCTATAGATTAGCACTTTTGAGTGCTTGCAAGGAAGTGCGGGCAAGTTTCAAGCCACAACTGACCATTATTGATCTTACACAGAATTACATAGAATTCACAGCACAGAAACAAGCCATTCAGCCCAACTGGTCTATGCTGGTGATTATGCTCCACATGAGCCTCCTCTCCCTCTATTAGCTTTATCTCACCCTATCAACATATCTTTCTATTAATTTTTCTCTCTCATGTACTTAACTAGCTTCCCCTTAAATGCATATATGCTATATGCCTCAATTATTCCATGTGGTAGCAAGTTCCACATTCTCACTACTCTCTGTGTAAAGAAATTTCTCCTGAATTCCTTATTAGATTTATTAGTGTCTGGGAAAATGCTGGAATCCATTATTAAGGAAGTAATAGCAGGAAATTTAGAAAATCATAATACAATCAAGCAGAGTCAACATGGTTTTATGAAAGGGAAATCATGTTTGACAAATTTACTAGAGTTCTTTGAGGAAGTAACGAGCAGGGTGGATAAAGGGGAACCAGTAGATGTCGTGTATTTGGATTTCCAGAAGGCATTCGATTAGGTGCCGCATAAAATGTTACTGCACAAGATAAGAGCTCATGGTGTTGGGGGTAATATATTAGATTGGATAGAGGGTTGGCTAACTAACAGAAAACAGAGAGTCGGAATAAATGGGTCATTTTCAGGTTGGCAAAATGTAACTAGTGGGGTGCCACAGGGATCAGTGCTGGGGCCTCAACTATTTACAATCTATAATAATGACTTGGATGAAGAGACCGAGTGTACTGTTGCCAAATTTGCTGATGATACAAAGATAGGTGGGAAAGCAAGTTGTGAGGAGTGCACAAAGAGTCTGCAAAGGGATATAGATAGGTTAAGTGAGTGGGCAAAAATTTGGCAGATGGACTCATAGAGTCATAGAGTCAATGGGCTGGATTTTGTCTTGGGGTCGGGTTGGGGTCGTGTAATCCGCATTTCGTGTTCCCCCCCGACTCCAGATTAATGTGGATGAATGATGCAATTTTCACTTAATTGGGCAATTGAGTTCCAGCATGTGGGAACCCATGAACCAATTAGTGGTTTCAGTCTGAAAGTCGCCTCTGATGATGTCATCATTGCTGACAGCCTAGTCTCAGAGACTGTTGGTGAGAGAGGACCTGCCTGGCTTGCTTTTGATGTGAGTGGACCTGGATGCAAAATATGGGGGGGGAAAGAAGAAGAAGGAGGAAGGAGAGAGAGAGAGAGAATGAGAGAGAGAGAGAATGAGAGAGAGAGAGAGAGAGAGAGAATGAGAGAGAGAGAGAGAGAGAGAATTTTTTTGCATCCAAGTCCTCTCACAGCAAAGGCCAGGCAGTCTCTGAACACATTCAATGCAGCAGCGGCGACTTTCAGACCTAATACTACTACTACCTTCATCACATCTCCGTTGTAATAGTGGACCTGCAGCTGATAGTCAGCTATCCACTTGTGCTCCCGTCAGGTTTCACTGGAGTGTTTCACGTCAGAAAAGGGTTAAACTAGCTAAAATGTTTCAAAATGGCATTACAGAACCAATTTAGAGCTTGTTAAGGGCTTTAATGTCTTCTCCCGCCTCTTGGAGGCGGGACGGAGTCGGGAAACCCGCGACTGATTTTGTCAAAATTGCGTGGAGGCGGGATGGAGGCGGGATGGGGTCGGAAACCCCGACCCCGCAAATTTAACCCCCCACACGCCTCCAAACCCGACTCCATGGGTCATTCAAAATCCAGCCCATAGAGTTATACAGCACAGAAAGAGGCCCTTCGGCCCATCGTGTCCGAGCCGGCCATCAAGCCCTGTCTATTTTAATCCCATTTTCCAGCACTTGGTCCGTAGCCTTGTATGCTATGGCGTTTCAAGTGCTCATCTAAATGCTTCTTGAATGTTGTGAGGGTTCCTGCCTCTACCAACATTTCAGGCAGTGAGTTCCAGATTCCAACCACCCTCTGGGTGAAAAAGTTTTTCCTCAAATCCCCTCTAAACCTCCTGCCCCTTATCTTGAAACTATGCCCCCTGGTTATCGACCCCTCTACTAAGGGGAAAAGTTCCTTTCTATCTACCCTATCTATGCCCCTCATAATTTTGTACACCTCAATCAGGTCCCCCCTCATGCTTCTCTGCTCTAAGGAAAACAACCCCAGCCTGTCCAGTCTCTCTTCATAGCTGAAGCGCTGCAGCCCAGGTAACATCCTGGTGAATCTCCTCTGCACCCTCTCCAATGCAATCACATCCTTCCTATAGTGTGGCGACCAGAACTGCACACCGTATTCCAGCTGTGGCCTAACTAGCGTTTTGTACAGCTCCATCATAACCTCCCTGCTCTTATATTCTATGCCTCGGCTAATGAAGGCAAGTATCCCCTATGCCTTTTTAACCACCTTATCTACCTGTCCTGCTGCCTTCAGGGATCTATGTACATGCACACCAAGGTCCCTCTAATCCTCTGTCCTTCCTAGGGTCCTACCATTCATTGTGTATTCCCTTGCCTTGTTAGTCCTCCCAAAATGCATCACCTCACACTTTTCAGGGTTAAATTCCATTTGCCACTGTTCTGCCCATCTGACCAACCCGTCTATATTGTCCTGTAGCCTGAGGCTTCCCTCCTCGCTATTTACCACCCCACCAATTTTCGTGTCATCTGCAAACTTACTGATCATACCTCTTACATTCATATCTAAATCATTAATGTACACTACAAACAGCAAAGGACCCAGCACCGATCCCTGCAGTACACCACTGGACACAGGCTTCCAGTCACAAAAGCAACCTTCGACCATCACCCTCTGCCTCCTGCCACTAAGCCAATTTTGGATCCAATGTTCCAAGTTGCCCTGGATCCCATGGGCTTTTACCTTCTTGACCATTCTCCCATGCGGGACTTTGTCAAATGCCTTACTGAAGTCCATGTAGACCACATCAACTGCACTACCCTCATCCACACACCTAGTCACCCCCTCGAAAAATTCTATCAAATTGGTCAGACATGATCTCCCCCTGACAAAGCCATGCTGACTATCCTTGATTAATCCTTGTCTCTCCAAGTGGAGACTAATTCTGTCCCTCAGAATTTTTTCCAATAATTTTCCTACCACTGATGTTAGGCTCACTGGCCTGTAATTCCCTGGTTTATCCCTACTACCCTTCTTGAATAATGGTACTATGTTAGCTGATCTCCAGTCCTCTGGCACCTCCCCTGTGGCCAGAGTGGTTCTGAAAATTTGTGTCAGAGCCCCTGCAATCTCCTCCCTTGCCTCACACAGCAGCCTGGGATACATCTCGTCTGGGCCTGGGGATTTATCCAAATTTAAGCCTGCTAAAACCGCTAGTACCTCCTCCCTCTCAATACTAATTTGTTCAAGTATATCATAATCCCCCTGCCTGATTTCTATGCCTACATAGTCCTTCTCCATAGTGAACACAGATGCAAAATATTCATTTAAAACCGCACCTACATCTTCTGGCTCTACACACAGATTGCCACTTTGGTCCCTAATGGGCCCTACTCTTTCCCTGGTTATCCTCTTGCCCTTAATATACTTATAAAACACCTTGGGATTTTCCTTTATATTGCCTGCCAGTGTTATTTCATGCCCCCTCTTCGCTCTCCTAATTTCTTTTTTAAGTACCCCCCTGCACTTTCTATACTCCTCTAGGGCTTCCACTGTTTTGAGTCCTTTGTATCTTCCAAAAGCCTCCCTTTTTTTCCCTAATCCATTCTTGTATATCCCTTGACATCCAGGGTTCCCTGGGCTTGTTGGTCCCACCCTTGACCTTTACGGAAACATGTTGGCGTTGTACTCTCTCTATTTCCTTTCTGAAAGACACCCACTGCTCTGATGTGGATTTTCCTACAAGTAGCCGATCCCAGTCCACTTTGGCCAGATCCTGCCTTATCATATTAAAATCGGCCTTCCCCCAATTTAGAACCTTTATTTCCGGTCCATCTTTGTCCTTTTCCATGACTACCTTAAATCTCATCGAATTATGGTCACTGTCACCAAAATGCTCTCCTACTAACACTTCTACCACTTGCCCGGCTACATTCCCTAGAATTAGGTCCAGTACCACCCCCTCTCTTGTAGGACTTTCTACATGCTGGCTCAAAAAGCTCTCCTGGATGCACTTTAAGAATTCCGCACCCTCTAAGCCTTTCACACTCTGACTATCTCAGCTAATATTGGGGAAGTTGAAATCCCCTACTATTATTACCCTATTATTTCTACACTTCTCTGAGATTTTCTACATGTCTGTTCCTCTATCTCCCCCTGACTGTTTGGAGGCCTATAGTACACTCCCAGCAAAGTGCTTGCCCCTTTTTGTTTTTAAGTTCTACCCATATGGCCTCATTAGAGGAACCTGCTAAGATATCATCCCTCCTTACAGCAGTAATTGACTCCTTGATTAATATTGCGACACCCCCTCCTCTTTTACACCCCCCTCTGTCTCGCCTGAAGATTCTATACCCCGGAATATTGAGCTGCCAGTCCTGCCCCTCCCTCAACCATGTCTCTGTGATAGCAACAATATCATACTCCCATGTGTTCATCAACACCTTCAATTCATCTGCCTTACTCGCAAGACTCCTTGCATTAAAATAAATGCCATCCAGCCTTGTCATACTCCTTTGTGCCGTTACATATTTGCTCTGCCTTCCAGGCTGACTTGTTTTTTCCTCTATATTTGGCTGTGCATTACCCCCTACTATAGCTCCACTCCGTATCCCATCCCCCTGCAAAGTTAGTTTAAACCCCCCCCAACAGTACTAGCAAACCTCCCCGCAAGGATGTTGGTCCCGTTCCGGTTCAGGTGTAACCTGTCCGACTTGTACAGGTCCCACCTTCCCCAGAAGCAGACCCAGTAATCCAGGAAACTAAAGCCCTCCCTCCTGCACCAACTCTTTAGCCACGCATTCATCTGCTCTATCCTCCTGTTCCTATACTCACTAGCACGTGGCACCGGGAGTAATCCAGAGATTACAACCTTTGAGGTCCTGCTTTTTAATCTGCTACCTAGCTCCCTAAATTCTTGTTGCAGGACCTCATCCCTCTTTCTACCCATGTCATTGGTACCAATGTGAACAACGACCTCTGACTGTTCGCCCTCCCCCTTCAGAATGCCCTGCAGCTGTTCAGTGACATCCTTGACCCTGGCACTAGGGAGGCAACATACCATCCTGGAGTCACGTCTGTGGCCACAGAAACATCTATCTGTTCCCCTTACGATAGAATCCCCTATCACTATTGGTCTCCCACTCTTTTTCCTCCACTCCTGTGCAGCTGAGCCAGTCTTAGTGCCACGGACTTGGCTCTTGCTGCATTCCCCTGAGAAACCATCTCCCCCATCAGTATCCAAAACAGAAAATCTGTCAGAGAGGGAGATGGACCCAGGGGACTTCTGCACTACCTTCCTAGTTCTTTTACTCTGTCTGGTGGTCACCCATTCCCTGTCTGCCTGTGCACTCTTTACCTGCGGTGTGACCACCTTGTTAAACGTGCTATCCACGAAGATCTCAGCTTCGCGGATGCTCCACAGTGACTCCAGCCACAGCTCCAGCTCTGAAACGCGGATTTTGAGTAGCTGCAGCTGGAGACACTTCCTGCATATGTGTTCGCCCTGGACACCGAAAGTGTCCCTGACTTCCAACATAGCACAGGAGGAGCACTCCACGCTGTATAATGTGGGAAAAAGTGAGGCTATCCACTTTGGTAGGAAGAATAAAAAAGCAAAATATTATTTAAATGGAGAGAGACTACAGAATGCTGCGGTACAGAGGGATCTGGGTGTTCTCATACATGAAACACAAAAAGTTAGCATGCAGATACAGCAAGTAATTAGGAAGGCAAATGGAATATTGGCCTTTATTGCAAGGGGGATGGAGTATAAAATTAGGAAGTCTTGCTGCAATTGTACAGTGCGTTGGTGAGACCACACCTGGAGTACTTTGTACAGTTTTGGTCTCCTTATTTAAGGAAGGATAATCTTCTATTGGAGGCAGTTCAGAGAAGGTTCACTAGGTTGATTCCTGAGTTGAAGGGGTTGTCTTATGAGGAAAGTTGAGCAGGTTGGGCCTATACTCATTGGAGTTTAGAAGAATGAGAGGTGATCTTATTGAAACATATAAGATTCTGAGAGAGCTCAACAGGGTAGATGCAGGGAGGATGTTTCCCCTCGTGGGGGAGTCTAGAACTAGAGGGCATAGTTGCAGAATAAAGGGTCGCCCATTTAAAACGGAGATGAGGAGGAATTTCTCTCAGAGGGTCGTGAGTCTTTGGAATTCTGTACCCCAGTGAGCTGTGGAGGCTGAGTCAGTGAATATATTCAAGGCAGAGATAGACAGATTTTTGAAAAACAAGGGTTATGGGGAGCGGGCAGGAAAGTGGAGTTGAGGCCAAGATCAGATCAGCCATGATTTTATTGAATGGTGGAGCAGGCTCGAGGGACCGAATGGCCTACTCCTGCTCCTATTTCTTATGTTCTTATGTTCTTATGACTATCTTATATTTATGGCCTCCAGTTTTGGACTCCCATAAGTGGAATCATTTTCTCTACATCTACCCTATCAAACCCTTCATGATTTTAAAGATCTCTATCAGGTCACATCTTTACCTTCTCTTTTCTAGAGAAAACAGTCCCTGCCTGTTCAGTCTTTCCTCATAGTTGTAACCTCTCAGTACTGGTTTCATCCTATTAAATATTTTTTGCACTATCTCCAGTGCTTCTATATCCTTTTTATAATATGAAGCCAGAACTGTACACAGTACTCTAAGTGTGGTCTAACCAAGGTTCTATATAAGGTTAACATAACTTCTCTTCTTTTTAATTCTACTCCTCTAGAAATGAAACCCAGTGCTTTGTTTGCACTTTTATGGCTTTGTTAACCTAAGTTTTTACTTTTAATGATTTGTGTATCTGTACCCTTAGATCCCTTATCGCCTCTACCCCATTTAGACTCTTAGGCCGTGATTTTGCTGGCGCTAAGAGTGCGGGTTTGGAGGCAGGTCCGCTGTCAAAATCGAAATGATTGACAGCGGGTTGGGAACCCGCTGCAAACTCGCCTCCATGTAAGTTTCCAAAGTGTCGGGTCTGCGAATTCAGAACAGACCCGACACCAAGCGGCGGGGGAGGCATTTAGGTACTTAATTGCTTGTTAAACGCTTGTTAACTACTATTTTACCAGCCTTTTTCTATTTTCCCACATTTTTAATGGGGTTCACATCGTTCGGAGATCACGACAGGTAAGTAGGTCGGGTTCTCTATGTCTCCCCATTGCTTTGAATAGGTGACAGCTGCAAAAGTGGTATGAAAGCTACCGTTTCACAGCTGGTCACTTTCCAATGTCAGAAGCTTGAGCCTTCAGGACTTGGAAAACACTTTTGCGCTGTATGCAGTTTGGAAGTGTTTGGAGTAAACTTTCTATCCACTGCCACCTCCTTAGAGCAAGCTCTCTCACCACTTCTGTCATCTCAACTTCAGCTGCCATCTATTCCAGCAACATCGGTTCCTTTGAAAAAATCTCACCTTGGTCCTCTGAATCCCTCCACGATCAGCCCCAACACCAACATCACCAGGCACACCAACAACACCAACAACAACACCAACTTCTCCGCAATCACCTGATGCTGCACAGGACACAGGGCATCAGCACCCGACAACATTGCTGCCCGGGAAGCCAGCGATGGCATCACCATGGCCAGATTTACTTCACTTGACGCTGTACACCCTGGCTGCCACATGATCCGCCAGGTTAACACCACCCCACACCATCACCATAAAGCATTCCTACAATGACCAAGCCATTCCTTTCACACTCATCACCATTGCGGGGGATACCGTTATGTCTCACCATTCACTGCAACTCACTAAGACACTTCCAAAGGTGAGCACAGATCTGTACAATAAGGCATGGTGTTAAAAATAAAGATTTCAATGTTTGACAACACATTAACAGATAATGTACATGAACATTGCATAAGACACCCAAGTGCCTACCCTTGTGTGTTGTTAGTTGGTATGATTGCACTAGGATGAGCGTGAGTGTGAGAGGTGGCTAGTGAGATGGGGAAGTGATAATGTAGATAGAGAGGGTTGGGTGGAGGTGCAAGGTAAGTTGGTGTGAGTAAGGATGTGCAGGAGTAGGGTAGGGAAGGCAGAGTTATGGGAATGTGATGAGTGGCACACAGGATGAGGTTGAATGTGGCTTTGCAGTAACGTTTCGTGATCTACTGAGATCATTGAAAGGTTTGCGCCACTGCAGCCTGGTCCTTCTGACAACATCCCTGCTTGTGCCCTCCTGTGCAATGTGCAACCAGGCTGTGTTGGTCTCCTGGGGAGGTCTCTTCCGCCCATTGGAAGGGAAGAGAACCTCCCTGCGTGCTGTGACTCCCTCCATAAGCATATTGGGGGAGTCATGGGAGAGCCTGGGTGCAGCCCTGCACCTTTGTGCAGTGCTTGTCAGTGTTTGCAACACCTCAATGCTGCAGAACACTGTCAGCAGAACTGTCAAAATCAATTTGGACATGGTACCTTTAAGGGAACCGGCTGATGGCGTGTCATCAAATGATGTCATCAGACCCGCTTCCCTTTAATTGGCCGGGAACCCCACAGTGAGGGCTTAACAAGCCCTATTAACGGAAAATCCTTTTGACAGAGCGGATGCAGCTGGGAGCTGGACCGGAACCCACCAACTACCTCTCCCGCCACGATCCCGCCTCCGCTGGGAAAATCCAGCCCTTATTTTCAAAACAGTAGGTGGCCTCCTTATTCCTCCTACCAAAATGCACAACCTTACACTTACCTCTATTGAAATTCATTTGCCATTTACAAGCTCATTCTGCAATTATGTTAATGTCTTCTTGTATTTTGTCGCAGTCCTCCTCAGTATTAATTACATTGTAGCCGCAAATGCCACATCTGCTGAAGACCCTAAGAAAGCAAGTTGCCATTGCCATTCCCAGGTAGGTTTTACTGGGCCTGCAGATATGTTAATAGCATCTCGGCAGGGACGACCAAAGAGGCAATGCAGGCAGTTAATGACCCTGGCATATCTTCTTTCATGCAGTACCATGTAAACATGATATGCTGTGATTGGAGCTAGTCAGGCATTCACATCAGATTGTAATGCCACCAGAGAACACTGGTGGAGTCTCTCCTGGGAAGCAAAAGCTCATTTACAAAATTGAGGTATGTTACCTATCACTGCTGATGTGAGGGTGAGGGTGAGGATGCTGGTGGCAGGGCACAAAGTACCTCTTGTACAGCAGGTCCTGTCTGACATCCCTCCAAAGCTCCTCCTCCAAACGTGTCAGCTTGGAGGATCCTTAGTGGCAAATCCTCTGGTGCTAAATAAAAGGAGCTCGGGCAAGAGATATATAGAGGAAACCAGCACAAAGGCTCATGAAAGACTAAAAAAAAGTGCCAACTGGAAAAAAAAGGGGAAAAAATTACAAGAGCCTTTAAAAGTCCCATTGCACTTAGCTGTAAAATCTGCAGGTCCGCTTGAGGCCTCCTGCCTGCCAGTTTTCACTGGCCCGCTGGGGACTTGGCGTCCATCACGTCTGTGGGCTAGAATATGGCACGACGCCATTTCTCGTCCTGTTTTGCATAAGCTAATGCATCACCTGCCTGCTAAG
This sequence comes from Squalus acanthias, assembly GCA_030390025.1. NCBI lineage: Eukaryota > Metazoa > Chordata > Chondrichthyes > Squaliformes > Squalidae > Squalus > Squalus acanthias. The sequence continues at coordinate 67,790,249 of CM059433.1, read as the reverse complement.
AGTGGGAGCTTCAGCCAGCCGCCCCAGATCCAACTGGAAGATACAGTGGGGCCTCAAACCAACGGGACACCTGCTGACCTGAATACTGCCAGTTTTTCCAACCTCTGCCATCGCATTAGCGCCCAAAAATATGCCCCGAAGTATACAAGGGCTATGTAGAAAAAGATGGAGACAGAAAGAGAGAAACAAATAGACAGACTGAAACAAAAGGAAATTAGAATGGGAGACAAGCAACAAGGTAGTTAGAGGAAGAGACAGACTCTTAAAAAAAATGAGCTCAAAGAGCAATTTCACGAGAGATACACTAATTATTTAAAAGAATAGGTATAAGTCTGAAGGACATCATAGAATCCTACTGCACAGAAAGAGGCCATACTGTCCATTGTGCTTGTGAAGGCTCTTTGAAAGAGCGATCCAATTAGTCCCACTCCCCTGTTCTTTCCCCACAACCCCACAAATGTATTTCTTTTAAAGTACATATCCACTTCCCTTTTGAAAGTTACTATTTGAATCTGCTTCCACCACCTTTTCAGGAAGTGCATTCCAGATCATCGGCAAAAATCTGTCCACAGGAATTTCACGTTGGAATTCAAAATTCTTTGACAGTTAAATATAAAGCTGTCAACGTTAAAATGGACATAAATTTAACACAAAATATACCTGAGGGATCCTCTCCGACTTAAAATCTGCAAGTATGTGACAAATATAAATAACACCAGCAGTTGTGCACAAGATCCCTGAGGTGGAAACCCTCCTGTCTCAACATGAACAGAAACTCTTTTGAAACAGGTGTGGATGACCACCTCAGAGAGCAAATGAAGTAACATTAATGGTGTAGTATTCAGACATGCTGACTGTTGACACTCTGCCATAGATTATGTAAGAAATGCCTGTTTGTTTCTATGACAGTACCTCAGACTAATATCTGAAAGTGTTTTTTAACGTGAGAAACAGAAGTAAATTTTGGCCTTGAAATTCCTTGAGGGTTCCTCCAGTCTTCTGATGTAACTCCAGTGGGAGACAGGCAGAACTCTCAGGGAAATAATGGAGATCTGGCATAACTGGGTCTCCATCATTTTTGGGAGTTTCCTTAGTGCCTTTCCATCTTCCCCTTAAAAGATAAATGATGGTTTGGGGGCAGGGACTCTCTAATTAACACTTCCTGTTCCTTCATTCAGAGAAGGACCCAGAGTTGTAGTGGCAGCCAACTCATGCAGTGAGATGAGATGTACCAGCACGCACAAGGGAGCATGTGAGCTCCACCGGTGAGGCACAGACCAGGCAAGTGGCCTAGACCCCAAAGCGTGAACAGTTAAAAATCAATTCATGAATCAGGCCCTTTATTTGGCAGCCGATCCTTTAGAGGGAGGGGTCTGGGCAGTCCACCCAAAGGGCAGGCAGAAGCCGATATGCATTGGCATGGAGCTGGTGGGTGCCAGAGATGTGCCCATCTGCCTCATGCTAATGAGATGCTGAAGGCACAGTTGGTCATGATCCTAGCCTAACAGGCGAGGCTGTAACCTGAGCAAACTCGGGCCCATTATTCCTTTGAACACGAAATAATTTGTTGTAATAAAAACAGAAAATGCTGGAAACACTCAGCAGGTCAGGCAGCATCTGTGGAGAGAGAAACAGAGTTAACTTTTCAGGTCTGTGACCTTTTGTCAGAACTGGAAATAGTTAGAGATGTAACAGATTTTAACCAGGTGCAGAGGCAGGGAGAGGGGGGGCGGGGAGGAAAGAACAAAAGGGAAGCTCTGTGATAGGGTGGAAGGCAGGAGTGGTTAAATGCTGCAAATGGGGATGGCAGAATCATCAACAGCTGCCGCCTGAAAAAATGGGGGCAGAGGTTATAGTCTGAAATTGTTTAACTCAATATTGAATTTGTTGTAATATTTTGGTATTAATTTTCTTTTTAGTAAATATTAATTAGTCACTCAATTTTTGTAGACACTTTGGGCTGGATTTTCATTGACCCATGGAGGTGGGTTTGGAGGCGTGTGGGGGGTTAAAATTGCGAAAACTGGCGGGCGGGCACAAGCCTGCCTCCATCCCGCCTCCACCCAATTTTCATTAAATCATGTCTGCTGGTCCTGACTCCGTCCCGCCTCTAAGAGGCGGGATAGGCTGTTAAGGCCCTTAACAAGCACTAAATTGCCTCTATAATGCCATTTTGAAAGGCCTTTGTGATTTTAACCCTTTTTCTACGTGAAGCATGCCTGTTCTGAACCACGAATGTGAAACCTGGTGGGAGCACATTTGGATAGCTGACTAGTAGGCAGGCAGGCAGGCAGGCTGGATGGATGGATGGATGGATGACATATCTGGGAGTGGTGGTGGATGGGAGACATATCTGGGAGTGGTGGTGCAAAAATATCTGGGAGCAGACTTAGGGCTGCTGCTGCTCATTTTGCATCCAGGTCCTCTCACAGCAAAGGCCAGGCAGTTTTTGCAGACCTTCAATGCAGCAGCAATGATGACATCATCAGAGGCGACTTTCAGACTGAAAACACTAATTGGTTCATGGGTTCCCACATGCTGGAACTCAATTGCCCAATTAGGTGAAAATCACATCAATCTCCCACATCCAATTGCAGTTGGGTGGATAACACGAAAAGTGGATGACACGACCCCAACCCGCCCCAGTATCAAAATCCAGCCCATTAACTTAAAATTGCTTGAGTGGTGAGCGCTCTGGTGCGTTAATTTACTGCTCAGCAGAGCCAGCATGACGCCACGGTGATTTTAACCTTTGAGCCTCATTTAAATGTCATCAATCCACATCCTGGCACAGGTGTGAAGAGGGCGCAGAGTGGCTGTCGACAGGTGAAGATCGAACAGCCCTTGGCTGGCTGCCTTCTTCCAAGGAGGGGGGCTTGGGGAGGGTCTCATGAGAGGGAAGGAAGCGGGGGGGGGGGGGGGGGCAGAGTCTGGGACAGGGGAGGCTACGAGTTTTCTTGTGGGGCCCAGAACAGTTCCTCTTGGCCCTGCAAGGAGAGTTTTACACTTACCTGAAGTGCTTCTTCTGTCTTCAGACCAGCTGGTGACCTGCTTCCACCTGGCGGGAAATCCATGACGCCTTCCCCACTTGGGGCCCGTTAAAACTGCTTCAGGGTCCTATTGACATATTAGGACCCCGATTTGCATAAATTTATGAGGCTCCCGCCTGCTTTAGGCGAGCACCTCATTCACATACAAAACATTGCTGGTTAATATCGGAAATGATTGGGAACCGAGTGGGTAAGTAACCGGCTCGGTTTTAAATGCCCACTTGCCCGGTTTCCGCTGGGCAGGCAGGGTTAAAATCTCCCTCACTGTTGCTGAAACTATGGTACCAGTGGTTAATAAACTTATATGACATTCCTCTATCTGCAATTTTAATGGAGGCTTTAACTAGTTTATTTTAAATGGTTTAATATCTCTATTAAAATAGCAAACAGAGGAAGGTCATACAAATGCATTAAACATTTATATGCAAATAACACAAAACAGTCATTTCTGGACCATTTAACTTTAATCTATGTTTTGATAACAAAAGACCCTCAACAAACTTGGATTACACAGACATACATATTGAAGTTCTCTATGAACTGGATCTTTCAGAAATGTACATGGCTAAATAGTAATACTTTGGTCTGTTAGATCTTGATTTATATCAATGATTCTAGTAAAACAGTAGCCATTTGCAGCCCACAGCCTCCTCACCTGTGGCTCTCAACAAATGTGCTGCTACTGGCACCTCTAAGCCTTCCTTTAGGACCTGCTTGGCTGTGGAGTGTTGGCTGAGGAGGGATTCAGCGCTATTGCCTCTCCTTTTCTGAGGAGGGATTCAGTGCTATTGCCTCTCCTTTTCTGAGGAGGGATTCAGGGCTATTGCCTCTCCTTTTCTGAGGAGGGATTCAGGGCTATTGCCTCTCCTTTTCTGAGGAGGGATTCAGGGCTATTGCCTCTCCTTTTCTGAGGAGGGATTCAGCGCTATTGCCTCTCCTTTTCTGAGGGGGGATTCAGGGCTATTGCCTCTCCTTTTCTGAGGGGGGATTCAGCGCTATTGCCTCTCCTTTTCTGAGGGGGGATTCAGCGCTATTGCCTCTCCTTTTCTGAGGGGGGATTCAGGGCTATTGCCTCTCCTTTTCTGAGGGGGGATTCAGGGCTATTGCCTCTCCTTTTCTGAGGGGGGATTCAGGGCTATTGCCTCTCCTTTTCTGAGGAGGGATTCAGGGCTATTGCCTCTCCTTTTCTGAGGAGGGATTCAGGGCTATTGCCTCTCCTTTTCTGAGGAGGGATTCAGCGCTATTGCCTCTCCTTTTCTGAGGAGGGATTCAGCGCTATTGCCTCTCCTTTTCTGAGGAGGGATTCAGGGCTATTGCCTCTCCTTTTCTGAGGAGGGATTCAGGGCTATTGCCTCTCCTTTTCTGAGGAGGGATTCAGGGCTATTGCCTCTCCTTTTCTGAGGAGGGATTCAGGGCTATTGCCTCTCCTTTTCTGAGGAGGGATTCAGGGCTATTGCCTCTCCTTTTCTGAGGAGGGATTCAGGGCTATTGCCTCTCCTTTTCTGAGGAGGGATTCAGGGTTATTGCCTCTCCTTTTCTGAGGGGGGATTCAGCGCTATTGCCTCTCCTTTTCTGAGGAGGGATTCATTGGGGCAGAATTTGCGGTCATACCGCCTTTGAAATTGACCACAAATTTGGCATGTGTGTTATAATGATTATCATTATTATTTACAGTGGGAGTGATAAGTCATCAATTCAAATCAATATTCTCACCATTTAATTTAAAATTTGATTGATGTCAGGCATCGGAGATTTCTGTTTCCTGATTGGCGCACCGCTTCACGTGATCCCAGGTATGCTTACGCACACGGTGGGATCTGTGGGCCACTACGCTGCGCTGAACTCCGCAGCGAAACAACACGAGTTTCGAAGGGAGCCTCACACCAGGTAAGTGCGGATTTCTTTCGGAGGTCGGTGGCGAACTCCTTAGTTACGCTGCCGACTGCAATTTCAGGGCTATTATTATTCCCTCACCTTGTCTTCTTATCAGCTAAAGGCGATCTAATGTGGCAGGGTTATTACAGTTTCCCAAGGGCAAACTAAAGGGTCCTATTAAAATAGAACTATTCACCCTGTAAAACATTTTCTCTTCCTGTAGGAATGTGGCTGACTCCACAACTGAAATCAGGAGTTCACTATGAGGGAATCATAGGAGCAGATTTGTATCCGATTATTCTGTGGGCAGTGTGTCCCCGAGACTGTCCCAGACCAAGACATTGGCAGGGATTGTGGCCCTTGACAGAAGTTCATGACACTGATTTATACCATTTGTTCTCCCCAATAAATGTTCTTATCCAATCTGATCAGAGGTAAGATATATTCTGTGGAATTCCTCCTATTTAATATTCTCAAACGAGGGAATGTATTATTTTAAATAAAATTTTTATTGTTTTTCAATAAACATTTGTAGTGTAAAATCATGCAGATAATAACATCTCCCTTTCTACAATCATAGAATGTTTAGCACAGAAACAGGACATTCAGCCTGTCAAGTGTGCACAATGTTTTTCCCACATCTAATCCCACTCCCCTGTGCATGTCCCATATCCTTTAATATCCTACTTACAAGCATCTGTCTAATACCTTTTTAAAGAATTTCTGGAGTCTGCTTCATCAATGATTTGCACAGAGAATCCCACATTCTAACCACGCCCTGCGTAAACAGATTTTTTCTCACCTCTCCTTTATTTCTGTTTGTGATTATTAACTATAGAACCAGGTAAACTTATAACCCAAATATATGGACAATGCAGTCACTGGAACGAAAATACCTCCGTACTTCTTTGGGGAGAATAAGTACCACAAAATGGTAACGGAAAGAGAGAAAAAAAGAAATGCTATTTCTCCAGTTTTGAGACTCTGCTGGTGCTGTATTGCCTTAAGTGCGGGAAGCAGGCCAGAAAATCAGATCCCCAACCTCATGCAGCAGAGCTGCAACATGACCAATTTTCCGATGTGTGATTTGGGTGGAGCAAAGCACTATCGGCTAGCAAAATCCATCATTTGTATATGTAATGCTGAATTTCATGAGTTCAAGGTGAGACTCTAACCCTAGCATACACCTCACCCATGTAAAACAGGTGCAAGAAAAGGGATACGAACCTGGCCTGCTTTTGAGTGTCTTTTAAAGAAACTTGTTCTTGTTGCATTGAACGTTGAAGTCTAGTTTTTTGGCAGTGAACATTTTTCTACTTGTATGTTGAACATCCTGCATTCTTTTATTTCCCTTTACAATTTTACCTTTTTGTTGACACCTTCCTGGAGTCCTGGGAATTACTGTTGCCAGACAAGTAGCAGCTAATGAAGCTGGGAGGAAGGGAATCCCCTTTGGCTGCATGAATTGGATGAGCAGGATCCGTTTATTAGTGCACAACATGTAAAGCAGTATATTCACTGCTGTCAATACTCCAGGACCACGCTGCTCCTACTAAGGTATGTCACAGGAAACCTGTCCTCAGCACCTTTGCTGAGTTATGCCACATGCTGCAGGCTGATTTACAACTTCAAGGAAGGGGACAGCTCTTCCTGTAGCTGTATAGGTCACTATGACATTAAACTGCAATGCAACAGGATTCTTCCAGGCCACAGCAGGAAATATCTGCCAGATAAACCAGTCTGCAGTTAATAAAGCAAGTAATCGGCACTATGTGTGCCAAAGGGAACACCTTTATCACTTCCCAGTGCAAAGAAGATACCACCTTGCAAGGACCAATAATTATAGATAAAGGAACCCATGTTGCCATCAACAGGTAGGGATACCCACTCCATTAATGTGCAAATGGTTTCAGATCACAGAAATGTAATCCCGCACACTGATGCCCATTATTCAGGGAGCAGCCATGATGCTTTTAGCCATCCACAGTGTCTTCATTATTTGGCAGACTAAATCTACTCTTTGTCCCCATGGCTAATGACCCCTATTATAAACCCCCACACAGCAGCAAAGCACGGATACAATAAGGCCCATGCCATCACCTGAGTTACTGTGGAACACACCATAGGAATGGTGAAGCAGTGATTCTGTTGTTTGGACTGCTCAGACGGGGTGCTATTCTATAGTCCAGCAAAGTCTCCAAAGTCTTCACCATCTGATGCATGCTGCACAGTTTTACCATCCAAAGAGGAATGAACATACGACAGCAGAAGGAGCAGCAGTCCCACAGAAAGAGGATGAGGAAGAGGAGGAGGGCGATGTTGTCTGAGATGATGTACAGAAAAGGAGGTGGTGTGGAAATCTGTGAATGAAAATTACTTCTGGTAATAGATACCTCCTGCCACTGAACAATTTTGTTATCTGGTTTTTCGCCTCTCACAGGAGATTACATGACTTTTGGGAGGGGTGAGGACTGTATACAATATGATGCACAAGGCATTGCAGTTGTGTGGGACAGCTTGGATGCACCAGAGGGCTTTTACCCGTCTGTCATTGTTCGCATGTTTGTAGATCACAGTACTGAATTATTAGGAATTAGTGGTAGTTGCTGCTATTTCCCACAAATTTTAAATGAGGATAACATTGGAAATAAATAATAGATTTCCCTCTAAAGACAATAAGTCCATTTCATTACATGTGTTGTTACGGTAACGATGACATGGGCGCATCGGGGCCTAAATGACCAGATCCAGTCTGCGTAGAGCATTTGGTACAGCTAATGTTGCCAACTCTGGTTGAAAGTATTCCTGGAGGTTTCATCACATGACCTCTTACCTCCACATGTCCCGCCCCCACGCTCCCGCCATTGATCACCCGTCACGCCCAGCCTCACAGTTTATCGCCTTTCCATGCCAATTGGAAAGCGAAAAGGCTCTTCATTAACCAATTGGATAATTCTTGACTATCAGTCAAGCAGCCTTTTTACCCATCTCCAATATTTTAATAACTAATTAGCAGAAGTGTTCAAAGAAAATGAAAAAATAACACAATTTTTTTTAATGCCTTATGATTTTTCCCCAGGGTTGCTCGCAGCAGTGTCCTGGAACTTAATCTTCAATTCCTGGAGACTCCAGGACAATCCTGGAATGTTGGCAACTCTAGGTACAGACAATATTCTCTAATAGGAGGGAAGGTGAAAATAAAAGAATTAATTTAATTTCAGAGCAGACAGGAGGAACCTTTAAATGATCTTAAACCAAGGATCTGGATGGGGAAATGATCCTTTGCAGGTCAGCCTTATCCTTGGCAGGGGGACAAGTAGATATTGTTGAGGCCCATAAAAGTAGTGCCTGTGAACTGTGTAAATACTTGTGGGTTGTCATTTAGCTTAACCTTGCCTTGTTAGTCACTGGCTTGTTTTCTTGAGGTTCAATGATGTTCGAAATAAAAACTGATTTTCTCCAAATTTACCAGGTTTTTTGGACTCCTTTTTCCCCCTGGTTTGCGATGCACGAAATTAAAACTGAGAACATCTGTTTTTAAATTGTGAATAAAAACTGACTTTAAAGGTTCTTATCCATCCCACAGTGAAAAACTCCTGTAACTGGGTGTCCAAGATCTCAATCGCAGCAGGCACGGCACGAGTGAGAGAAACCTGTTTGGCGCTTGCTCCATCACTGCTTCTGTGGCTCCCCTGCCTATGGCTGTGAAGATGCTGGCCCTGAATTTACGGGGCCTATGATGGCGTACGCTGTTGTAAGTGCTGTGAATGGCCCTGAAGTTCCGGGTTTCCGCACACGGTGCGCATGCGTGAAAACCTAGAACTTGCAATCTATCAAGTTTCTCCTCAACAGATCGTTCGCATCCACTGTAAATTCACTTTTGCTGGCGCAGAGTTGCGCTATTTGCCCAACTGCTGCCCAGCCAATACCCACCAAACCCTTATGCCTGCAGGTCCAGGACTGCAAGAGTCCGAAGCTCCGGAGACACAAGGTAAGTACGTAGTTTTCTTGCGGTCCGGAGGCGTACGTGGGTGGCAAGCCTCCGACCACAATTTCCAGGCCACTACTTGCTCTGTGGTGCATTGCATTTGAGTAAATCGGTCCTGCATAACAGCAGTGATGTTGGAGATGCACTGCTGCATGTTCTCTGCCAGCTGCTGCAGGATGTCTCTGGTGGATGCAAACAATGGCCCAGAAATTGATCTCGCTCTGTTCCCGCGGGGGTAAGGAGCAGGCGCGATCTCTCACTCCGCGTTGGCTTTTTCAGATCCAGCTCGCACGAACTTGATGTTCTAGATATCAGCTGGGCAGTGCTTGCGTATCCCACCGGCGTAGTGAATTCGTGCGAGCTGTGGGATCACGTGACTCAGTTAGAGCCAATGGCAGCACACCATCTTCCATTCATAAGTTTCACATACGTGCTGTGAAAGCTATGAATCTTACACACCCCCAAAATAACAGCTAAACCTCAATTAAATTTTTTTTTAAAACCATCACATTAATAAAATAAGTATAGTTAAATAAATTAACCATTTTAAATAAAAAATTAAATTTTTGAAAAAATTTAAAATCTTTTAAAAAGTTATAAAAATAAACTTACCTGTCTTTAAAGTCTCTAAAAAAATATACCTGTTAAAAAAAATTCAAAATAATACTTAATTCACTACTTACCTTGTTAAAAGTGGGTCTTACTCCTCCTTTTTTCATTTCTAAAATCTTCCGTCCTTACCTGCGCGTCCAAAGCACTAAGTGCACAGCGTGCGCGCAGCCTGTAGCGCGCACGCGGTGCACCGAGGAACCGCCCCCTTTTCCAAAGACCAACTGCCGGTTTTCAGCGCATGCGCAGGGCATGCAGAAGACCGGCAATTGGAGAGAGAATACGCGAGAGTACGCAGTGCGTACTCTCACGTAGCGGCATCAATTTTTGGCCCAATGTTGCAAAAGCCTTTTGCTTTTGCATTAACTCCTGTCTAAATGTAGGCCCAATAGGATACCAATCCCTCGCCCATGCAGTGACATACGAGGATGGAATTTCCTGTGCATTTGCGCCCAGTGACACGTATAATAGGAGCATTAAACATATATCTGGCGTAAAATATCGAGGAAACTTGGGTGGAAACTCCTCCAAGTTCAGAACCTTAACAGAGTCTGGAGTTACCACATGAGAGACGATTAGCTGTTGGCCGCTGAAACAGTCTGCAAGCAGCAGTCACTCAATTTTTCCAGAATAGGATTTTTTTTAATGCTCTACAAGAAATATCTACTTGTGTTTGAGACGTTCCCAAGGGAACATATTTTTAAAACACACCTTTCTTTGAGAAAAACTTGAGTGCGGGCCAATATATCAGAGAATTTAGTCTCCAGTAACTGGAATCTGATAGCTAGGGTTTTTCTCCTATTTTTTTCTTTCCTTTTTCTCCCCTCCTCCTCATCTGACGACATTGATTCCCTGTTGGGGCAGGTTTCAATAGACCAAAGACGCTCTTCTGTACCTTGGCCAAGTGGCCATTCTTTGTGCGTAAGCCTAGATAGTGAGTATAGGCAGGCTGTTTGACCATAAGGGACCTCACATTCAAGCCCAATCATGTCCTCACCTGATGTCCACACACAGACACATCCAGCAGGGGCACTTGGATAACAATCAAGAGCAGGAATCCTATTTGATTTCCCTTTTTAAGCCAAGGTACTGTGATCAATTATAGCACACTACGGTGCCTCTGGCTGAAATCAGTTAACAGACCAGGAGTCAAACTTGGGACCTTCCTGATTTGTTTTACTCAGCTATTCACTGTCTTAATCAGCAGATCAATCAAAGGAACATATTGTTATTCTACTTAAGAATAAGTTTATTTTATGTTTATATTTGTTCTGACTTTAATTTCTACAACATTAAGGAAGGGTGGGGGATTTTAAACTTCCACCCAAAATGGGTGTGAAGTCGAGGTAGTGGCCACACTGCCTGCCTGAAGCCAATATCGGGAAGCCCCAATCGTTTTCAGTTTTGGGCCTCATTTGAAGGCAGCCAGTGCGCAGCGGGTGCCCACCAGAGCTCCGTGGTTGTGGGAGGGCAGGAAATCGGCAAACTCCTATGCTGAACTGGTTGGCAGGTCGGCCTGAGGGGGGTGGGGCTGGAGCCATTCCCAAAGGGAGGGGGGAAGGCCAGCACAGTCCGGCAGTATTTTGTTCAGCTTCCGTTATTTCATTATCGCAAAAAAAGAAAATGAGCGTTTTCTTTTTAAAAGGAAAAGAGAAACAACAGTAAATGCAATGTTCCAAACATGGCTGAAGTTAATGAAACTGTAAGCTAGTTATAGAGAGAAAACATGAGCATGAACCAAAAAACAAAATCTATAATAGATAGACAGTAGACCAATGCAATGTGAGGAATATCACCCCAAGATAAGCAACTTGCCTTCCTGGAAGTATGAGAATAATGAAGGCCTCAGAATGATGGAATACCAGGTAGCCATACAAGATCCAATCTAACAAGGCCAGCTCAGTTCTAAGGCACCAGGACAGGCATGCACCATAGGATCACGGGCCAGATAGAGATGAGCTAATCGCTAAAACTATAAACCCTAAAATTCCTTGGTGGTTTGTGTATTATTGGAGCGTAATGGTGGTAGATAAATGCTGAGGAGAGTGGATATTGGGGCAGGACCCATTCTCGCCATGTTTTCACCAATGTTCCCTTTAATTTCTTTTGGGTGCGCGGTCACTTTAAGGGGCTGAACAGCTCATTCAAAATACCGCGCATGGTCGGTTTTTCCTATTTAAAAGCTGGTGAGCCAGCTGCGCGGGAGCTGCAGAGCGCCATGCGGCCGCGCAACTTAAGGAATATTAGTTTTCACCCCATTTTGGTGACAATGCAATTTCTTCCTGATGTACATAGAATTACATAAAATGTACAGCACAGAAACAGGCCATTCAGCCCAACAGGTCCATGCCGGTGTATATGCTCCACACGAGCCTCCTCCCACCCTTCTTCATCTCACCCCATCAGCATAATCTTCTATTCTTTTCTCCCTCGTGTGATTATCTAGCTTCCCCTTAAATGCATCTATGCGAGTTGCCTCAACCACTCCCTGTAGTAGCGAGTTTCACATTCTAACCAATCTCTGGGTAAAGAAGTTTCTCCTGAATTCCCTATTGGATTTATTAGTGACCATTTTATATTTATGACCCTTAGTTTTGGTCTCCCCAGAAGTGGGAATATCTTCGCTACATCTACCCTATCAAATCCTTTTGTAATCTTAAAGACCTCTATCAGATCATCCTCTGAGCCTTCTCTTTTCTAGAGAAAAGAGCCCCGCTTGTTCAATCTTTCCTGATAGGTAGATCCTCAGTTGTAGGGACAGATAGTTCCTCCACTCATCCCTTTAGCAGCATTGCTGTGTAGTTTTAATGGTAATGATGGGATGATAATAGGTCTCAACATTCCTGTCATTCCCACCCTCCTATGACAGGATAAATGAGCATTATGTCTTTCCAAGATCAGATTATCCTGGATGAAACTACTTAATTTAAAGGAACTTCAGCCCTGAAGAAGTTTTACTCATGCCCCCCAGCTTTACCTACATTTTTGGTCATTCTTTCCCCCTTGGGAAGCTGCTGAGGTGGAGTTCAAACTGCCAGAGTGAGGGACTCTCTGGACACTTGCAACTTTTCGATTCCCACCCAAAATAAAGGATTGAATTTAAGACTATTGGGTTTCCTATGGGAATTCTACTGTATGCCATGTTGATGGACGAGGAAGAGGGGTCCCAAAGGAAGCTAAAATGAGTGTGGCAACATTGGAAAAGGATGAGACCAACCGACCAGTACTTCCCCTCTCCCCCCACCCCCACCCCATGAGTATAGACTCTAGCGGTCTTACAAGGGTGTGAGTGAAGAGGTGTGGCTTCACAGAATAAGAATCCTTGAATGACCAATGATAGCTTCGGCGCCCAGAAATACTGCACAGATTGCATGACAGCTGTCAATCAAAGTGAGTACAGTTGTGTAATCACCCAGGGTGCTGGCCAATCCTGCATTCAGCCAGGTCACAAACGCCCACTTTAGGAAAGTTGGGGACTTTATCCTTGTTTCCAATAGAGCAGAGAAGGCTAAGAGGATATTTAATAAAGGTTTTTAAAATTATGAAGGGAGTTGATAAAATTAATAGGGAAAGATTATTTTCTCTCGTTGGCGTGCCTGTAACAAGGGGTTATCAAATTAAAATGATCACCAACTGAGTGAGGAGAGAAGTTAGGAGCAATCTCTTCACACAGAGGGTTGTTCCAGCATGGAATATTTTACCACAGGGAGTGGTTGAGGCAAAGATCATTGCTTCTCTTAAGGGAAAATGTAATAAGCGTTAAAGGCAGAGAAATATACAAGGTTATGAGGAGAGGGTGGAGCAGTGGGATTAGTTTTGGATTGTTCTGGCAAAGAGCTGGCACAGACATGATGGGCCAAATGGCCTCCTTCTGTGCTGTAAAGTTCTATGTTCTATGACATCAAGGCAGCACCATGAAAGGGCAATGTTGCTGGAGCGCCAAAGTTCGGGGTGCAATAGATTAGACCCATGTTGCATTGCAAGCCCCTACCACTGACCCAATAAATTTCCTTAACAGAAAAGGATTCCACTCCTAAATGTTCAACTAGTTTCTGACCTGGATCAGGAGGGGCACTGCAGTCTGCTCCTGGGCAGGTTCTTGCATCATGGTTGCATGTTGTGCCTGCACAACTTCACCATTCAAAAGTGACTGCAACTGGATTCCCTGGAGAAGGAAGACCTGGCTGCTCTGGACACAGAGGCACCTGGAACCCAACATCAGGAGGATCTTGATTTAGAGGAGTTTACCATCACACCTGCCAGGATTATTAGACAGACATTTTCATAAGATTAATATCACTCTCTTGACGACACATCTATCACAACTCCCTAGCATCCTTGGCTGTTCCAATCCTTTCAAACATCTGTCATTGGGTGTTGTGGCCAATATTTATCGCTCAACCACTAATCATATCTCAGTGCTGTTTGTGGGGCCTTGCTGTGTGAAAATTGTCTGCCACTTTTGCCTACAAAAAGACAGTGACTACACTTCAAAAGTAATTAATTAGCTGTGAAGTACTTTGGGCATGTAAAGGGTATTATGTAATGGAAGATCTTTCTTCCTTTCTCTGTCACAAACCAACCATGCCAATTCACCACAACCAGACCTCATGAAACTTAATGGCCCCGATATTTGAGGGGAGGACGGGAGGGAGCAGGGGCACCTGTCAGTGGCCAGGAAACCCGGAAATGCCAGGAAAGCGGAGGTCCTGCTGAGATCAGGGTGGTGGGGGGTTTGGTCGGACAATCACGGGGGGTATCTGGAGCTCACGAGGAGGGAGGCAGATCTCAGCAAGTTTGCTGAGGAGTCGGGGGAAAGCACTCCTGCTGCTCCTGGCCCACAAGCAGTGCTGGATCTGGCAGCTCTTGCCTTCCTTTAGCTGCCGGGTTTTCCGGGCCCTGGGAAACCAGGCCCACAAATGTTAAATACAAATCGCTGCTAAAATCTGAGGCACACAGCCTCATTTAAATATTGGCTCAGATTTTGCGGTAAAAATAACGGTGTGGCTATCACCGCTCACCGTTATTAAGGAATAAATCGGACAGCAAATTCTGGCATCCGCACGTTCGCAGTTAAATGTTGAAATCAGGGCTGCTGTCTGATTTGCGCTACTCCCCAGAAGCTTCATTACAATGGTACCTTGCCGAGACATTTGGCATTGAAACACATGATGGGCGCAGAGTTGTGGTACTTACCTGCTGGTTACCCACTAAACAGACCAGAAAAATTAGGGCTTGTCTATTCAAGTGTAAGTGAATGATAAGTTTTAATTATTGCCAAACAGCCTCTCTGGCACTGAAAGTTAACTTTTACAAGTGTGCAGCCTCATTCCTTCAGATTTTAATTATTATTGAAGACCTTAAAAAAAAAATTAAAAATTAAGGGGGGAAAATTGAGTCACGCCCCCTTTAGGGCGCTAACTTTGCCAGGGCACTACTTTTAGCGCCCCGAAAAAATTAGCACCCCTGTGGCCAAAATTGAATGGTAACACCCCAAGAGGGAAGCGGGGCGCTACTGGAAGCACCTCGCCTCCCTCTTGGGGCGCAGCAAGGGAATCTCGCGTGCTACGTGCCGCAGTGCCATGCGCTGTGGCATGTCGCGCTGCGGTACTGCAGGCCTTCCTCCCCTTCTTAAAGGGGAGGGGCCTGGCACAGTGCGTCCCGGCCCCCAGCTGGGCCACCAGGGATCGGGAGTGCCGGGAAACAAGTGCCGGGCTCACGGAGAGCAGCCGGCACCCCGCGGGGGGGGGGCTTCACAGGGGCTGGGGACGGCAACGGGGGCAGGTGTTGGCAGGCGGCCAGCAACAAAAATGGCCGCCCGCCACCTCCCCTTTAACTAGCGCTGCCTTGGCCGCAGGTAGGCCCCCCTGACCCCGTCGGACATAGCGTCCGGCAGTAAGTCGGGGGGCACCACCGAAGATCGCGGCCGGCGCGCAAGCAGGACGCTGCGCACGGCGATGACGTCATCAGCAGCGGCGCAGCGCCGTGGGGTGCTAACGGTTACCGACGGCGCTAACCTCCCGCTGAATTTCACCGTAGGCGCTGGCGGCGCCGCGCCCGGGCGCTAGTTGCTTTATGCCCCGTTAGCGCCTTCTTAGGGTGCTAACAGGAGGCGCAAAACAACCAAATTTTTCCCCCTAAATATTTTTTAAAAAATTATTTCTGTCTCTTTTATCTCTCTCTTTCCCATTTTTCTTTCCCTATCTTTATTTCTCGCTCTGTACATGATTTGGCATTGAATTAACTATTCTAACTTACACTTCCTGGTTCAGACTCAACTGGGGCTAAATTGGACTATGTAGCGCCCGCTTTTTAGATGCTACACGGCCACACAATGCTCGAAAATGGGGTCCCAGTTACATACGCAGACTTCCGATGAGAGATGCGCAGGATGCCATCTTGGTAAAGGGGTTCTAACGACTGCTGGCAGCCTGCAGATCAGGTAGATCATGACGCAAATCAGTGTATAACATTGATTGTCAGCGCTGCCATTTTCCAACTGTACACCCCAGCCAACGCCCTGTCTTAAACTCACACAGCTGAATACAATATGTGGGACCCGCCCACCAGCGCTATATAAAAGGATTATGAACTACCTACAGGTTAGTTGCTGGATTATTTCTTCTGGCTGCTGATGCAATTACACATGTTTTTGGAGCTTTCCTATACTTGGCTAAAGTTTGAATACTCTACAGGGAGTGGTCTTGTTGGTGCTGAAGTACTTTTCTGTTCATTTAAAAGCTTGTGCTGAAACAAGTTTCTTCCAGACATGGGTGGCCTGGTAGGGCTTCCTCTGGGAATTGAACATGACTGGGAGAATGAAGAGAGGCCACACAGAGCAAGACAAGCTTCTAGAAGAGGGAGGAGGAGGAGGGGGAGAACAGTTCTCAGCAGGAGGCCATATCCACGGAGGGTCTTTAGGGAGCAATTCTCTTACCTCAACTTCAGCGAGGACCAATGCTTGAGACGGCTTTGCTTCACAAAAAAGGTCGTGAGCTAAATCTGCCAACTGCTGCAACTACATAAGGAACCTCAAAGTAGGGCAAGGACAGAATTGCCTGTAGCTGTCAAGGTGACCGTGGCTCTTAACTTTTATGTGTCTTCCAGGCTGCTGTTGGAGATATAAACAACATCTCACAGTTTGCAGTACACTGTTGCATAAGGGAAGTCACTGAGGCTCTCTTACCAGAGACAAGCGAACATGAGGGCTTGCACAGATTGCAGGCTTCCCCATGGTGCAGGGTGCCATTGACTGCATGTACATTGCCTTGCATGCACCTCATGTGAATTCAGCTATTTTCATGAACTGAAAGGGATTCCACTTCCTCAATGTGCAGCTGGTGCGTGACTACAGCTAACGCATCATGCAGGTGAATGCCCGTTATCCTGGTAGCAGTCACGATTCCTTCATTCTGCAGCAGTCCTCTGTGCCACTTGTATTTGACCCACCATGGCAAGTCAAAGGATGGCTACTGGGTGACAAAGGTTATCCATTCATGACATGGCTCATGACTCCGGTCCGAAACATAAGAACATTAAGAACATAAGAACATAAGAATTAAGAGCAGGAGTAGGCCATACGGCTCTTCGAGCCTGCTCCGCCATTCAATAAGATCATAGTTGATCTTCGACCTCAACTCCACTTTCCCACCCGATCTCCATATCCCTTGATTCCCCTAGAGTCCAAAAATCTATCTATCCCAGCCTTGAATATGCTCAAAGACTCAGCATCCACAGCCCTTTGGGGTAGAGAATTCCAAAGATCCACAACCCTCTGAGTGAAGAAATTCCTCCTCATCTCAATCTTAACTGGCCGACCCCTTAACCTGAGACTATGCCCCCTAGTTCTAGACTCTGCAGCCAGGGGAAATAACTTCTCAGCATCTACCCTGTCAATCCTCCTCATAATCTTATAGGTTTCAATGAGATCACCTCTCATTCTTCTAAACTCCAGAGAGTATAGGCCTATTCTACTCAATATCTCCTCATAGGACACCCCTCTCATCCCAGGGATCAAACTAGTGAACCTTCGTTGCACTGCCTCTAAGGCATGTGTGTCCTTTCTCAGATAAGGAGACCAAAACTGCGCACAGTACTCCCAACGGCCATTTTGGTAACGCACTGCTTTTTCTGCTGCTGCTCTTGCTGGGCTTGTTGCTTGCTTGCCAGCATGTTTTGCTACTGTCACCAACTTTGTTGCTGCCTCTCACAGTCTATCAGTCTTGTTGCCATTGAACTCATCTCCCTTGCCACCAGTGCCCCCTTCAGATTTTCTCCTAGAATACAATCTCCCTAGGTTAGTGTTGGAGGAGTTGGGTTTAGGGTTAAAGTTGGATTTAGGATTAGGGCTGGTCTTCAGTTTAGGGCTAGTATTAGGGTTTGATTTAGGGTTAGTGTGAGGGTTGAGATTAGGGTTACTGCTAGGCTTAGATTTTAGGGCTAGGCTTAGGGTTAAGTAAGATTATGGCATAGAATAGAGTTAGGAAGAATTTATTTCAGGAGCAAACTTTGTTTCATTGAAGGGAAGCATTTATTTCAAGGGGAGAGGCCCTTGTGCTGGGGGGAGGAGTGTTGAAAACAGTTCTGTTTTGTGCCCAACATATTTTCTGACACCAGCTTCAATATTGCCTTTGCCAACCTCACTGCTGTTGTTGTTTCCCTCTCTCCCACTCTGACCACGCTGCCTCTGCACCATCTTAGCATTAGCCATGTTTCTTCTGAAACAGTGGGTAATGCAGGGAAGTTCTTGAACCAACAATAATTCCTTAGTGTCAGCCTTGGCTCAGTACTAGCAGTCTTTTTTCTTATTCGTTCATGGGATGTGGGCGTTGCTGGCAAGGCCAGCATTTATTGCCCATCCCCAATTACCCCTGAGAAGGTGGTGGTGAGCTGCCTTCTTGAACCGCTGCAGTCCATGTGGTGAAGGTACTCCCACAGTGCTGTTAGGGAGGGAGTTCCAGGATTTTGACCCAGGAAGGATCGGCGATATACTTCTAAGTCAGGATGGTGTGTGACTTGGAGGGGAACTTGGAGGTGGTGGTGTTCCCATGCGCCTGATGCCCTTGTCCTTCTAGGTGGCAGAGGTAGCGGGTTTGGGAGGTGCTGCCGAAGAAGCCTTGGCGAGTTGCTGCAGTGGATCTTGTAGATGGTACACACTGTAGCCACGGTACGCCGGTGGTGGAGGGAGTGAATGTTTAAGGTGGTGGATGGGGTGCCAATCAAGTGGGCTGCTTTGTCCTGGATAGTGTCGAGCTTCTTGAGTGTTGTTGGAGCTGCACTCATCCAGGCAAGTGGAGAGTATTCCATCACATTCCTGACTTGTGCCTTGTAGATGGTGGAAAGGCTTTGGGGAGTCAGGAGGTGAGACACTCGCCGCAGAATTCCCAGCCTCTGACCTGCTCTTGTAGCCACAGTATTTATGTGGCTGGTCCAGTTAAGTTTCTGGTCAATGGTGACCCCCAGGATGTTGATGGTGGGGGATTCAACAATGGTAATGCCGCTGAATGTCAAGGGGCGGTGGTTAGACTCCACCATTGGAGATAGTCATTGCCTGGCACTGGCACTGTCTTGTTTCTGAGTCAGAAGGTTTTTGGGTTCTAGTCCCACTCCAGGTACTTGAGCACAAAATCTCGGCTGTCACGCCAGTGCAGTACTGAGGGAGTGCTGCACTGTTGGAAATGCTGTCTTTTGGATGAGATGTTAAACCCTCTCAGGTGGACATAGAAGATCCTATGGCACTATTTTGAAGAAGAGGAGGGGAGATCTCCCCAGTGTCCTGGCTAATATTTATCCCTAAACCAACACCTAAAAGCAGATTATCTGGTCATTATCACATTGCTGTTTGTGGGACCTTGCTGTCCGTAAATTGGCTGCTGTGTTTCCTACATTACAACAGTGACTACACTCCAAAAGTACTTAATTTGCTGTAAAGTGCGTTGGGACGTCCGGAGGTCACGAAAGACGCTATATAAATACAAGTTCTTTCTTTTCTTTTTAGGTATTACTCATTTTCTTGGTTAAAATTAAATAGTGTCATCAATAAGATTCTTATCCATTTCAAATTAATGATTTTCTTGCTGCTGTTGCTGGCTCCTGTTAGTTTTCAACACCGGATATATCCAGTGGATGCTGATGTATGGGAACTGCCAAGGCAGCTTAATTAAAAATTACTTTCAACTACTGGAAATCATTCTTGAACAATGCTTGAGATCCTTGTGAAACATATGCTAAAAGAATTTCCTTAGTAAATATTTAGTGTACTTAGATTACATCATTATGTACACAAATGATTTTAACAGTGTAGTTACTAGGGCTCCAGGAGATATTTGTTAGCTTGTGTCATGCTGAACTTGATACATCCTTTTTATTGCAGAACGGTTTCCATAATGCCTCCTTAGCCTTATTGTGAATATGACCAAGTATTTATGAAATGCTAAAGTTTGCTTGGGGAAATCAAAGGTTATGGGGTCGAGTCAAACGTTGCAAGCGGGATCAGATATTGAATGATCAGAGTGAATGATTATACAAGTTGTGGGGAGGTGGGGTGAAGATGCATCCTGAGAAATTCCACTTTAACTACTAGGCAGCAAAGCACTGCAAACAGCAAGGGCCTATGCTACGTCCCCTGAAGCCTGGTACAACTATTTCCCACCCCAATTTTGCCGGACTCCGTGGAGGAGGATGGGGAGGTAGCATCCCATATATTAATGAGGCTGCAAATTCAACCAGGGTCAAAGGGCACCTACATAGTGAGGAGACGTCCTGTCCCACCGGAGATGCGCCCCAACCAGTAAGTATTGGCTGTGATCGCCTAAGCAAAATATCGGCTTGGGGCTATTTGTATTTAAACATTTTGGTTATAAATTGCAATCAGTCATTTGTTACTAAAATAGCTGCACATTTATGCCTTGCTTAAAAAATGAATTAAAATGAATAGTGAAAATGGGAGTTCCTAATAGGAGTAAGCTTGCTACATGTGTGAACTGAGCCTGTGTATTATTTTTCATTGTGTTTTTTTCAGGTTTCTCCCTTTTTCTTCCTCCCTTGAAGGCATTACATCATACTGGGTTATAGTTCTTTAGGTACTAGCTGCCTCCAATAACTCATCCAAGTGGTTATTCTTCATGTGTGAGTCTGGACAATATGGGGATCATTTTAACCTAACTGGGAAACCCATGGGATTGGGTGCAACCCCGCACAATATTACTCTCCAGTGACATCAGTTTCCCAATGGATAGATTAGGTTAAAATTGCCTCCTGAGTGTTATCAAGCTATTCAATTGTAGGGGCAACACAACCAAGTTCAAACTCATTCTCACATACACAACTTCTAGTATGGATCACTGGATAGTCATCAGGAGAAAAACATTGGTTTATTTTCCCCTAGCATAGCCTAAGAGCCCTGAGGACATGCGCAAGCCCCCACTGCTAATCTGGCTGAGAGCAGCTAACTCAGCACAGACCAAGGATTGGCTCTGGAAGACTCCTGACACTCTGGGTCATGTGCAGCAAATTTACCAACTGAGCCATTGGATGAGCTCGTGCCATCTATTCAGTCACTATCATTACATTTGCAGGGCTGTTTTATTTGCTTTGGAACATAAAATGACATATTGGCAGTTTGCATGAAAATTTTGCTTCTGGACAGAAGACCAATATGAAAATGTCCTCAAATCACCTTTAATAAAGACGAATGGTTGCACGACTAGACATAACAACAGTTGAAAAGACTGGTGGGAAACTTTGAAAGCTTTTAAGTGAGCTGCTATGGTCTAAAGAAAACACGGTAAGACCAAGGCTACACAATTTATTTCCACTTTGTGTCTGTAGAACTGGCAGCACCATGTCTCTCACTCCTCAGATTGTCTCACAGTCAATGTATAGACCATTCAGAATTCCTGGCAATGTGCCCAACAGTAAAACAGGGTAATTGACCACCACAGACTGATTCTTCATTGGCTGATACATACAATATTTAAGACGATAGAACACATGATCAGAGTTAATAAAACAAAGTTATTTTAGTTAAGTATTGTAAATTTTAGTTGAAAATGTAAGATGATTTAAGAATTATGGATTTCCGTATACATTCACATCCTTTATATAATCTTTATGACTGCGGCACATTTGTACATAACTAAATTGTTTTAATGTTTTTGGTTAGTGTCAGCTAAGTAAGTGAATAGATTATGCCAAGCTAATATGTAACTTTATGAAATAATCTTTAAATGAACAAAGGAACTATTGCAACACAGTATGGAGCACATACTCATATAAAGAGCAGTTAAAATAATCCCTTGAATGCAACCTTGTATCTGTCCTCATTATTGCTGGACTGGTACTGAAATGTTGTTGGATATAGGGAGTCAATTTAAGACCATTCCTTTATGAGATTATTTCAGTGAAGATGAACTTTTACAGATTCTTAAATCAAATTTTAATATAAATGTAGAGGTAAAGGGCTAAAAATTCAGTTGGTTGCGCCTCCCGTTAGCGCCTTAAGAGGGCGCTAATGGGGCGCAAAGCAGCTAGCGCCCGGGCGCAGCGATGTTTGCGCCGCTCGCGAACTTCACTAGACATTTTGCGGCGGCGCTAAACTTTATCGCCGCGGTCCCCTGCGCCCGCGGATTGTGACGTCATACGAGAGTGCAACGCCCTTGTGGCGCCCCGGAGCAGAAATTCAGTGGCGCCCCCATCCTTACCGCCTGGCGCATCCAACGACCGGTAGAGTGGAACGCTACCAGTCGCTGTGGGGCTCGGGGGGGCGCTATTTAAAGGGGGCCTCTTCCTGTCTTTCTCTGTGGTTGACATTTTTGCACCACTCGTTCTGAGAGAGAGAGAGAGATTCGGAGAGAGAGAGAGAGAGACTTGTGCATTGAGTCAACGCTGTGTGAGGTAGTTTTGGCTACTGATCCTAACTTCGCTGGTACTTTGGTTTCTGGCCTTCATAACTTTGCTTGCTAAGAGACTATGGGGGCTGCACTGATGGGGGGTGTCGTCCTGCGCCAGCTGAATCGGAGGAGACGGAAACGCAGAGAGAGAGTGGCAATGATGGCCAGACGGAGGAGGGCCAACAGGCGTCTGTACAGGAGAGCTTACCCTCCCAGGGTATATCGTGAACAGCTCTCCGACATCTGCAGCCTCAACTGAGGTCCAGGACGTCTCTGTCGGTGGCAGTGAAGGTCACAGTGGCTCTGAACTTTTATGCTACTGGCTCATTTCAATCTGCTGCTGGGGACATCGCCAATATCTCCCAGTTCGCGGTGCATTGCTGCATCCGGCAGGTCACAAATGCCCTCTTTAAAAGGAGACGAGAGTTCATCTCTTTCCCCATGACCCCAGACAAGCAGCAAGAACGCGCTCTGGGCTTTGCGAGGATAGCGGGCTTCCCCATGGTGCAGGGCGCCATTGACTGCACGCATGCGGCTTTGCGTGCTCTGCATGAGAATGCCGAGGATTTCCGGAACAGAAAGGGGTTCCATTCCTTGAATGTTCAGTTGGTCTGTGACCACAGACAGCTGATACTCGCTGTCAATGCCCACTATCCTGGCAGCTGCCACGATGCTTTCATCCTGCGCCAGACTACTGTGGCAGAACTTTTCGAGGCACCGCATCAGCCAGTTGGTTGGCTTCTCGGGGACAAGGGGTATCCACTGAGCACCTGGCTGATGACACCGCTCCGTACGCCCAACACCCCTGCTGAGCTGCGGTACAACGAGAGCCATCAAGCTACCAGGAACATCGTGGAGCACACAATCGGTGTGCTCAAGCAACGGTTCCGCTGTCTCGACCATTCTGGAGGAGCCCTGCAGTACTCGCCTGAGCAAGTTTCCAACCTCGTAGTTGTGTGCTGCATGCTGCATAACATGGCAATCCTCAGGACCCAGCCAATGCCACCAGGCCTTGGAGCACCACCAGAGGAGGAGGAGGAAGAGGAGGAAGAGGAGGAGGAGGATGATCAGCAGCAGCACCAAGGCGTGAGGGCGGCCCACAATGGTGAAACTGCAAGGGCCGTCCGTCAGCGGCTGATAGCAAGCCGCTTCTAGGCCCCTGCTGTGGAAATGGCTTCTGCCATTGAGAACAGCATGAATGAACACAACACGCAACCCCTAAGCCGGCCAAGGCACCAATGATTCCAAACACCAAACATGTATATTTTGAGTACCAAAACCTATTTATTTTACAAACTCTGTGTGTGTCATTTCTTCATGACAAACTCATACAAATAAACACAAAAAAACAGTCATTACCATAACTGGTTCTCACAACCTGGAGATCATGTGCAAAACGCTCAACAAAAGTTTGACCACGAACCTCGGCCTTTAATAAAAAAATGACCAGCATTTTGTCACACCTCCTACATCGAGGGTGAACTCCTTCCCGTGCGCCCTTCCCCCCTTCTTACCCTACTGCTCCTCCGCAATGGGACCTCAGTGGCTGCAGCAAGGCTGGTGGAAGGCTGCTGACTGTCAGGCCCTGACAATGCAGATGCCCTTGAGGGACGGCCTCGACCAGTTCTGGGCCTGGAGGGCCCGGCTGCAGACTGCACCAACTCTGCATGGGCGGCAGCAGTCTGTCCTACAGGCGGTGGCAACTGCAGTGGAGAAGCAAGGAGGTACAAGAGTGGCTTTAGCGTGAGGACAGGGTGGCAGTAAGGGAGGAATAAGTGCAGCGAGTTAGTAAGTTGGATTGAAAGTGTCAAAGGCTGGTGTTGTGAGGGACAAGTGGAAGGACAGAGGACAAAAAGGTGATGACCTTACCATTGCTGTCCAGAACGGGGTCGGCGTCTCCAGTGGCGACGGGACCGATCACCCGGCTTGCCACAATCCTGTGGACGCGCTCCTCAAGATCGCTGAGGGGTTGCAGCTGAGGCGGCCCTCCACCCATCCGTTGCTGCTGTCTCCTATTATGCGCCAACTTGGCCTGCAAGAAAAAGGACAGCGTCTGAGTAAATATACAGCCATGGTCTTGCCTGATGTGCCTCCCATAGGTGAATAGCCCTTACTGTATGCAAAGTGTGGAATGTGTGTGTGTGCTTCATGAAAGGGCCATAGGTGTTGGATGAGTGCTGTTAATTGTGGTTTTAAGACCCTCTGGCCATAGAGTGAGGCTGAGATGGAGGGATGGAGAGGTATTGCAAAAAAGCCACTCACCCTGACGACCCGAGTGAGGTCGTTGAACTTTTTCCGGCATTGGACATGGGTCCTGGGCACCATGCTCCTGGAGGAGACGTGCTGAGCCACCTCCCTCCACACCCTTCTGTAGTCGCGCGGCAAAGGCCTCCTGCCACTCTCTGGGTACAGTGTTGATCCTCGGCGCTCCACCGCGCCAACCAGAGCATCCAAGGCCCGCTCACTGAAGCGCTGAGCTCGTTCTCTCGCCCTCTCCATCCTTGGCTGGAAAATGGAAGCTCAGGTCGCTCCAGGTCGAGATTCAAGGCTGCAATGAGCAGGGTGTGGCTGGGGAGCAAGATCGCCCCCCCCCCTTTAAGAAGTGTCCGGCGCCAGTGTGTCTGTGTTCCCTCGCTAACTGGCAGCACCTGCGCTGCGCTCGCGCTCTGAGTTAGCGCCTCACTCCTCGGCCTTTGCGCCTTAAGACAGGTGTACAGCGCCTGATTTAGCGCTCCAATCACCTCCCGGGGCGTTAAAAGTGAAGTTTCCAGACTTTTGAGTAATCCAGTGAAAGCTAAATGCTTTAGATAACGGTGTCCAAGGTTTTGGGCTTCATGAGCCACATAGGTCAATACCAAAGAGTCACAAGTGTCAGGAATAAAGTTTACATCCATATTTCCATTAATGTACATTTATCTCAAGTTGCAGATACTAACAGATCTTGGTGCTCTGCTTTAGGACTAATCTACCAATGAAGCAACAGCACTAAGAACTTCCTCAACCTTCAGGTTCACAACATTCAAATAGAAGAAATCATTGAGTAAGAAATATAAACACAAACAGGACAATGTTGACTGGGCTTCAAGAGCACAGCTTAGACATCCCTGCTTTAGATCAAATAATTTGCCAAAACTGAGTTGATCTCTTCAGGACTTGACTGTAGGTGTAAATATAAACTTTTAGATGTAGAATTTCTTCAGGGGTCCCTCAATCTCCTGCTGTAACTTCGGTGGAAGATCAGTGGAAACCCTGGAGAAATAATGCAATTGGCCATTACCAGTGTTTCCATGGGATTTCCCCCAAATTATGGCATGAAATCAGAAGAACCTCATGGAAATTCCAGGCAGTATTTTTTGTGTATAGATCAACCACCCTGAACTTTAGGCTTATGGCTTAACTGCTGGGGAAAACATGTATTACAAAATCAATATCTGTGAATTGCGTTGACTTCAGGTTTTGTGGTGTACCAGCTATATTTAGTTCTGCAGTATTGTTATTGTACAGAACATCATAACTAACTGAACTACTGCTCCTCAAATCTCATTTGTATAATCATCTTTGTTGGTGAGAATTGAATTAAATTATTAAGGAAGTGGCCCTAGAAATAGTAGATGCATTGCTGATCATCTTCCAACATTCGATGGAATCTGGAACTGTACCCATGGATTGGAGGGTAGCTAATGTTACCCCACTATTCAAAAAGGGTGGTAGAGAGAAGGCGGGGAATTACAGACCGGTAAGCCTGACATCGGTAGTGGGGAAAATGCTAGAGTCCATAATAAAGGATGTAATAGCTGAGCACTTGAAAAACAGTGACAGGATCAGACAAAGTCAACATGGATTTACAAAAGGTAAATCATGCTTGACTAATCTACTGGAATTTTTTGAGGATGTAACTGGGAAAATAGATAAGGGAGAACC
Organism: Squalus acanthias; assembly: GCA_030390025.1. NCBI lineage: Eukaryota > Metazoa > Chordata > Chondrichthyes > Squaliformes > Squalidae > Squalus > Squalus acanthias. The sequence goes on along the minus strand of CM059433.1, from coordinate 67,763,916 downwards.
AGTAGATGTGGTGTATTTGGACTTTCAAAAGGCTTTCGATAAGGTCCCGCATAAGAGATTAGCGTGTAAAGTTAAGGCACATGGGATTGGGGCAAGGTATTGATTTGGATAGAGAACTGGTTGGTGGACAGAAAGCAGAGAGTAGGAATTAATGGGTCTTTTTCCGAGTGGCAGGCAGTGACTAGTGGGGTACCGCAGGGATCGGTCCTTGGACCCCAGCTATTCACAATATACATTAATGATCTAGATAAGGGAACTAAATGTAATATCTCCAAGTTTGCAGATGACACAAAGCTGGGTGGGCGTGTGTGCTGCGAGGAGGATACCGAGAAACTCCAGGATGATTTGGACAGGTTGGGTGAGTGGGCAGAAGCGTGGCAGATGCAATATAACGTGGATAAATGCGAGGTTATCCACTTTGGTGTCAAAAACAGAAAGGCAGACTATTATCTGAATGGCAATAGATTGGGAGAAGGGGAAGTGCAACGAGACCTGGGTGTCCTTGTGCACCAGTCGCTGAAGGTAAGCATGCAGGTGCAGCAGGCGGTGAAGAAGGCAAATGGTATGTTGGCCTTCATAGCGAAAGGGTTTGAGTATAGGAACAGGGATGTCCTGCTGCAGTTGTACAGGGCCTTGGTGAGACCACACCTTGAGTACTGTGTGCAGTTTTGGTCGCCTTATCTGAGGAAGGATGTTCTTGCCATGGAAGGAGTTCAGCGAAGATTCACAAGGCTGATACCTGGGATGGCAGGAATGACATATGAGGAGAGATTAGGTCGATTGGGCTTATACTCGCTGGAGTATAGAAGAATGAGAGGGGATCACATCGAAACATATAAAATTCTGACAGGTCTGGACAAACTAGATGCAGGAAGAATGTTCCCGATGGTCGGAGAGTCCAGAACCAGGGGTCATAATCTAAGGATAAGGGGTAAACCATTTAGGACAGAAATGAGGAAGAATTTCTTCACCCTGAGAGTGGTGAACCTGTGGAATTCTCTACCACAGAAGGTAGTTGAGGTCAAGTCATTAAATATATTCAAGAATGAGTTAGATATATTTCTTAAAGATAAAGGTATGAAGGGATATGGGGAGAAGGCAGGTACAGGGTACTGAGTTTGGATGATCAGCCATAATCTCATCGAATGGCGGAGCAGGCTCGAGGGGCCGAATGGCCTACTCCTGCTCCTATCTTCTATGTTATGTTTTTAAATATCCTTTAACGCATTGCTTGAAAAAGGTTATCTGCTGTTATCAACTCACAGTTTCACAGGAGCACTAGTGCTTTGACCATGGATAGATTTATAGGATTCAAGACAAAATTCTGAAATGCTTCTTTAAGGCAATGAGGAAAAACTAGAACAGTGTCTGCCAGTTTAATAGATTTCTGGCTAGACCCTCCAAATGAGTCTTAGGATAAGAATATTATGTCTGTTGTCCATCTGAAATCTGGCCTTTGTAAGGACTGTTGAAATGGTTACAGCTGAGTATTTTTAGATTTACTAGAAATCCCAGTTGGTTGTATTAAATATTTACATCATTTGTGAAATTCCATTTGGGTTGATTCTGTGGTCCAAGTGTTCCAACTAGCAATACATATTCGGTGATATAAGAACGTAAGAACATAAGAAATAGGAGCAGGAGTCGGCCATACGGCCCCTCGAGTTTGCTCCTCCATTCAATAAGATCATGGCTGATCATCGACCTCAACTCCACTTTCCCGCCCCATCTCCGTATCCCGTGATTCCCCTCGCGTCCAAAAATCTATCTATCTCAGCCTTGAATATGCTCAAAGACTCAGCATTCACAGCCCTCTGGGGCAGAGAATTCCACAGATTCACAATCCTCTGAGTGAAAAAATTCCTCCTCAATTCAGTCTTAAATGGCCTAGCCCTTATCCTGAGACTATGTCCCCCTAGTTCTCGACACTCCAGCCAGGGGAAACAACCTCTCAGCATCTACCCTGTCAATCCCCTTCAGAATCTTGTATGTTTCAATGAGATCTTCTAAACGCTTCTAAACTCCAGAAAGTATAGGCCCATTCTACACAATCTCTCATCAAAGGACAGCCCTCTCATCCCAGGAATCAATCTAGTGAACCTTCATTGCACCGCCTCCAAGGCAAGTATATCCTTCCTTAGATAAGGAGACCAACATTGTGCACAGTACTCCAGGTGCGGGCTCACCAAGGCCCTGTACAATTGTAGACTGTATGTGATTATCACTAAAAGGCATTTTGTAAAGACCTGATATGGAGAGACCAAGCTAAAGACTTTCCGTAACATTTATCAACTATCTGTTACTTTTCTTGATGGTTATATTGGGCGGGATTTTTACCTTGGAGTTGGGTCGGGTGCATGAGGGCCGCGTAGCGGGTCGGGAATGCGATGTTTTGCTCAGCACGTTGTTCAGTGCGACTTTAACTTAATGGCCCCACTTAAAGCAGTCATGCACATTTCCTGGCCTAATTAAATGGAGCGGGTCTGATGACGTCATCGATGACTCGTTTCCAGCACTGATAATTAAAGCAGCCTTGCACACAACTCATTTGAAGGTTGCTAGAGGTGTGTGCAAGGTCAATTACAAACGTCTGAGAACTGTCCCAAATGTTAAAAGATGGATACGCAGAGGGCTGCATCCCGATTTTCTGATGCATCCCTGCATATTCTTGTGGAGGCAGTGAGAGCACGCAGGGAGGTCCTATTCCCTGCAGATAGGTGCAAGAGACCTCCCAAAGACACCAAAAGGGCTTGGTTGGAAATAGCAAAGGAGGTTAGCAGCAGGGATGTTGTCAGGAGGACCTGGATCCAGTGCAGGAAACGATTCAATGATCTCATGAGGTCAGGAAAGGTGAGTGCAATGCCACACTCACCTTCATCCTGATGTGCCTGTCACCGCATCCCCATCACTCTGCCTTCCCAAGCCTACTCCTGCACATCATTCCTCACACCAACATACCTTGCACTTCCACACATCCCTCTCTCTCTATGTACATACTCATATCCCCATCTGACTAACCACCCCTGACACTCACCCTCATCCTAATGCAATCATAGCAAGTAACACCACAGAAGGAGGCCATTTGGCATTCTTACCCCACTCCCTCATAGTCACCCTCTACAGATGTAACCCATCCATTCCTTACACTCATTCCATCACTCTCACTCAAAGTTCTCTTCTTTCCCTCCTTGCAGGAGAAAAGAGCCCAGAACAACAGGGAGAGGCAGAGAACTGGAGGGGGCCCACCAGTATTGACGCAACTGACTCCAGCAGATATTGCAAGTTGCAGAGCTGCTGGCGGTGGGAGACAGAGAGAGGGGGACATTCCAGAAACCTGGTGACAGAATTACATCTCATACCACATGGCATCCAGCAGTCACTCATATGGTGATTGTTGTCAGCAGCCAGTGAATTTTCATCATGTGCATAATGGTAATGTTACCCATTCTTAATATAACACTTCTAAATCAGCTCTTTACTCTCCCACAGGTCCATCAAGGGCCTCCCCACTGTCCAGCTAGAGGAGGAAGACAACTCCTCAGAGGAAGCTCCAGCCTCTGAGGGCGCTCCGTTACCAGACCCAAGCGCACCCAGCACCAGTGCAGATGCGCACAGCTCAGTGGGTCCTGAGCGAGATAGAGTAGTGTTGTCACCTGGTGTCTCACACTTCACAAGTGGGCAAGAGCAGATGGTGTTGACAGGGACAGCAGTGGAGACTTCTTGCCGGAGGGCGCAGGATGCTTTAAACTCTGCTGAGCTGCATGCAGATGCTGAGCCTCGGGAGCCTTCAAGAAAGAGGGTGATGCTGGAGGGGAAGCAACAATTGCACGAGGCTCTGGCAGCTTTTGCAGCCGCGATGTCTGCAAATGTTCAGAGAATGGAGGAGTCCATCTCCAATGTGAGCACCACCATGTCGCAGGCAATGGCGACGATGTGCTCTTCCATGGAAAGGATGGCCACCTGCGTGGAGGAGCTAATGCGCCACTCACATGAGTCCATGCTAGCTGTGGACAATAGATGGCAGACTCTCATAGACCTCCTCTCTAGGAGGGATATAAACGTATACTTGAGCCCTCATGGCCCCACTGCTGTGCAGCAAGGTGCTCTCCAGCTCCTTGCTAGCAAGGAAGTGCGGGTGGCCCCGTGAGAGGGATGATGGTGACAGAGGACATGGAAGTGGGGGCTCTTCTCAAAGCGCTCCCACTTCTCCCCCGTTGCCTCCCCCTCAGTCAGAGCCCCAGATGCCTCCTCGGATCCCAATGGCCAAGTCTGCCCCTGCACAGTTGCAGGAGGAGCAGACTTTGGTGGGGCCCTCACAGGCTCCAAAACCCAGAGGATGTCCTCCAAAACTGTCAAAGCAGTTGCAGCAGGGAAGTGAGCAGCCTACCTCTACCACTGCTGAAGCCACAGGGGTTGCACCTCGTAGAAGCACTCGGAAAAGGAAAAAGACACAAAAGTAGATGCACAAGTGTATGCATATGGGTGTATGAGTAAACGTTAGTGTTAAGTTTCAGTTATTTTGAGGACACAGATAAATGTATTTCTTTGCACCACTTTTCGGTCTTGTCCATTTTTGCCTTCTACCTTGGAAGTGGCTTTGCCACTTGGAGTGAATGGTGAGACATGACTTAACCTCGAGCAATGGGGGTTTGGGTGAGAGGAGTGGCTTGGTCATTGTTGGGATGCATTGTAGTGTTGTTGGCTGGGGTGGGGGAGCTTAGTACACCATGTGGCAGCCATGTGGCTGAATTGGAGCAAGTTAAGTAAATCTGACCATGATTATGCCATCCCGGGCCTCCCGGGCAGCAATGTGCGCCGCTGCTGGTGCCATCTCCATCAGGGTCCTCCTCTTCGCCTTCCACCTGTTCCTCCTCCTCCTCTGAAGAGGCTGTGCACTTTGCGCCTTGCTTCTCCTGCAGCTCCAATCCTCGCTGCTGTGCTATGTTGTGCAGCGCGCAGCAAACGACGATAATTCTGGAGACCCTGGCTGGTTCGTACTGAAGGGCTCCTCCAGATCTGTCAAGGCATCTGAAGAGCATCTTCATCATGCCTATTGCTTGCTCTATGACAAATCTGGTTGACATGTGGCTCTCATTATAATGCTCCTCAGCCTCAGTACTTGGCCTCCTCAAGGGTGTCATGAGCCACGTCTTCAGTGGATAGCCCTTGTCTCCAAGCAGCCAGCCAGTAAGTCTGTTTGGAGGTGTGAAGAGTTGAGGGAGGGTAGACTGGTGCAGCACGAAAGAGTCATGACAGCTGCCAGGGAATCTGCCGCACACATGCATGATGATCTTTTTATGCTTGCAGACGAGCTGCACATTGCGGTTCACAAACACTCCTGGGTGATGGTGGAGTGCCTTCATGGCCACATGTGTGTAGTTGATGATGCCCTGCTCCTGTGGGAAGCTAGCCAGAGCCGCAAAGCCAAGCGCCCGCTCAGTAACACTGGCTTCATCAGTGGCAAAGTTGACATAAATGGCTGACTTGTGAAGCATGATATCGGTCACCTGGGTGATGCATCTGTGGGCGGCCGACCGCGAGATCCTGCAAATGTCTGCTGCAGATCCCTGGAAGGAGCCTGAGGAGAAGAAGTTGAGGGCGATGGTGACTTTGACAGCGTGTCCAACAGGTCCTCTGGACAGCACGTCTTGTTCCAGCAAGCTATAAATGCCTGTGATGACCTGGCGTGATAGCCTGAGCCTCCTGAAGCACTGCTGCTCAGTCATGTCCAGGAAGCTCATTCTCTGCCTGTATACCCTGTGTTGGAGGTATCGCCTCCAGCATGCTGCAGCCCTGTGGTGCCCCCCTCTCTCCTGTGGAGCATCAGGTCATTGAGGAGGAGGAGGAGGCTGCTGTTGTGGTTACTGCTGCTGTTGCTGGTGTTGTTGGTGCTGGGGCTCATCTTGGTCCGATTCTGAGGACCAAAGTGAGACAGTATAAGCGGCACCCATGCTGATGTAGTAGATGGCAGGTAAAGTGGAGATCAGAGGGCCAATCCCTCAATATTCTGATAATGAGTAGCAATGTGGTGAGAGTGGCTTCCAAGGTTGCAGAAATGACCTGCAAACTCCTGACATCTAAATCTGTGGACAAAATGGAGGTGTAAATGTTGGAGTATTTAAGTGCTTTTCCCAGCTCTCAATGAATGGACTCGCACTATGGCCACTGAGCCTCCGCCTCCACCTCCCCTTCACTGGCGAGGTTCCTGAGCTGCGTGAATACTGTGCTCCTGTAGTTAAATCAAAAGCTGCTGTTAAAAACCCTCTTAAGGGTCTCTCAACAAGCAGTTGATTACTTGAATGGGGTTGCGAGCCTCTGCCGATCGGGTCCAGGGCGAGCCTTCAAAGGCGCCCGAGTTAAATGCGCGAGACGGTGGGATGACGGCGGGTTCCCGACGTGCTGGCAATTTCGGGGATTTTTACTGCCGACCCGCCCCCAAACCCGCACGCTCAGCAACAGTTTTATCTGTACTTAGGGATGATAGTACCTTTGAGTGGAGACTTTTTTATCCATATCTTTCTTGTGTCAGCCATTGTGATCTTAGTAATGCTACTCACTGCAACCTGTTTTCCTTTGGTTTGTCCAAAAACTTGGTAACATTTGCAGACCACAAAATCATGGTTTACAGCAGTGATTCTCAAACTGGGATACGTGGTCCCCTGGGCGGTGAATGGTTCCCATGGCAGCGGCTGTGCACTGCAGGAAGAGGAGGAGGAGGGAGTGAGAAGGACTGCGGACCAGCAGCGGCTGCAAGGCCACCGCCAGCAACAGGACTCGGAGGTGGAAAGCGCAGGGCCAGCTGTTCGGAGAGGAACCGACCGTCTGTAAACAAAGATCCCGTCCCGACTACCAGCCGGCTGCTGCAGTGCCGGGATACGGCCAAAAGGAACAGGATCCCTAAGTCGGACATTCATTACATTAGATCTGTCCACGGTCATGGGCTGACCAAGGAGCAAATCTGACATAATAATCTGGGCAGTACTTGAATACACTGAATAGCCAATGCATTTGCAATTTAAAAAAATCAATGCTTTAAAATCACTCTCATTTTATACATGCATACTTGAGGGTTTCCCGTTTTGTAAATGTCACCATAGCTATATTGCAATTCATTGTCAGAAGATTCTGGTACAGTATCAATTCAAGGGGGCAATAATAATTTAGATGGGGAGTCCGTGATCACTAATCCATTTGAAAAGGGGTCCTTGAACGAAAAAAGTTTGAGAGCCACTGGTTTAGTGGGACACTCTGGAAGCACTCAGACTCAGTGCTCATACAGAAAGGCTTTCTGCACCCTGTCGGAGATGGAAAAGCACAATGTCATAATACTGCAGAGAAAATGTCTCTCTGTTTATTTATACAACTTTTGAATACTTGAAGTAAATAAACGTCTGAGCGGCCTTTTTGTACTGCTTACTTCTCATATGCAGTAAAGCAGCTCACATTATGAAAGATGTTGATAGCAAGAGAAAAATAACTAAAATTGGAAACGGGTGGGAGGTAGCTGATAGTTACAGTGAGTCAAGATCATACGGCTCTGGCCTAAAATTTCTTAAAGGGACAGTTGATCTCTATTTTATTTCTTACAGTTGCCTACATTGCCTTGTCTCATGTGTGAATTCTAACCAAATGCAGAAATAAATGCAATTTTTTTTTTTGCTCAAAGTGGTGTTACAGTGAATGTCCACTGTAACATGTATTTAGATGGTGTTGCTCGGGCACAGATATGCTGGAATAGCTGTAGTAGTTTAAGTCAAGTGAATGTACTTATCTAGAACTACAGCCATCCATGCATGCGACATGAAATCATCCCAAATTTAGAAATCAAAGCATGGTTCAATATTTAAATAGAAATTAGCAGTCTTAAGCTTGTTCTGTGGAAGTGTAAAATAAAAACAGAAAATGCTGGAGATACTCAGCAGGTCAGGCAGCATCTGTGAAGAGAGAAACAGAGTTAACGGTCGGAGGCTTCCCGCGGGTGCAAGTATAGCGGGTGAACTTACATACCGCGCCTGCCGTTGTGCTGTGGGCCCGCGTGGAATTCGGGTCCTGGGCCTCCTCCAGCTGCCGGCGCGCAGTGCTCGCGGATCCCAGCGGCGCAGTTAGTTCGAAGCGTCCCCTGGGATCACATGGGCCATGGGGAGCCAATCGGAGCAGGGAATCTCCATTCATAGATTTGACAGGAAGACCTGTCAAATCTATGAATAGAGATCGGCCCCAAAACCTAACTAAAACTTCAAATAAATAAAAAATAAATCACATTTTTAAAATAACTATAAATTACATAAAATAACTATTTTAAACAATAATTTAAATTTTTGAAAAAATTAATTACAGTTTTTAACAGGGCTAAAAATAAACTTACCTTTCTTTAAAGTATTTAAAAATAATAATCCTGTGGAAAAAATGTTTTAATTTTACTTAATTCACCACTTACCTTTTTCCCCGCGCAGCTGCTAGGGACTTACCCGCACGGAGAAACCTGTAAAAAAAGCCGAAGTTCGCTGCTCCCGCGCACGCAGTTGACCCGCGAACCCCTTCCTTTGCGAGACCGGAAGTTCCGGTTTTCCGTGCATGCGCAGTGCATGCGCGAAACCGACACTTCCGGTGGCCCTACAGGTGAGTACACAGCGCGTACTCACCCGTGGGGACCCGAATTTCTGGCCCAACGTTTCAGGTCAATGACCTTTCGTCAGAACTGAAAAAAAGCAGGAAATGGAACAGATTTTTAAGCAAGTGTAGGGGCTGGGAAAGGGGGGAGGGGATGAAAGAACAAAAGGGAAGGTTTGTGATAGGGTAGGAGACAGGAGAGGTTAAGAGACATTAAGAGATATTCAAGGCAAAAGGAGATGGTAATGGGACAGGTTAAGAAACAATGGATGGCTCTAGATGAAGTGTAAATTGCGCTGGCAGAATGAAAGACAGCTGCCATGTGGGAGAGAACAAAAGACACAAACAAAAGGTGTGGATAAAAAATATATATAGGATAGGGGCCGAGGTTATGATCTGAAATTGTTGAACTCTATGTTGAGTCCAGAAGGCTGTAAAGTGCCTAATCGAAAGATGAGGTGCTGTTCCTCGAGCTTACGCTGAGCTTCTGTGGAAGTGTATGTACATTGAGTTATATATGTGTTATTTATTTACTGAGCTGAATTAACAATGTCATTAATCCCGGGTGCTTCAGTTTGATGTGATAATTCAGCTCTTTTCCCTTGATAAATGCCTGTTTGTTGGGCAAAGATCGGCGCTACGCTGACAAAATTTAGCAGTGGGACTGCCAGCACCAAACTTGCGTTTGCGTTCGGGACACTGCTAAATTCGTCGGGCCCTTTCTTTAGGTGTCGCAAGCGGCTGCCTAAAACAGACATTGGGCCCCTTGCATATGTTAACGAGGGGCCTAAATCCTGTTTAAGGACCCCTCTGTGAAATTTGCTTTTGATGAGTGGAGCAGGCGCCAAGCCTATTCTGCTTAGGATTCTTCAGCGGCTCCTGCGGCCTAAGCAGCGGCCACCAACAGAAGGTAAAACCTATTTTTTTTTTAATGTAAAAACCATTCCAGTGGAGCCAGAAGCAGCAGGAGTGTTCACAATTACCCCGTCCGCATTGCCCGCTCCAACCCACACTGCCTCCTTCCCGGGACTTACCTGGATATTCGTCCTCTTCAATTGCACAACCAGCGGCTCATATAAAAAATGTTAATGAGGCCAGAGGACCAGTTTCACGCATTAGACCTACCTGTCGCCGTGTTGCTGGTTACGGGCCTGCAAACGGGCCATAACCAATTTCTACCCCACAGTTTAGAAATCAGAAAGCAGACAAAATTAAGCAAATTACTCAAAATTTGCACCCCCGATAGTAGAGGCAGTAGGTAGCTGAGACATACAGGTCCAGAAGGTTTGATTCCCAGTCTCTACTGAGTTGGCTGTTTGACAAGTAAAGGAACAAAAGATGGGTCTAGAAGAGGCTATCGACCAATATCCACTATAAGCCCACTGACTCCCACAGCTACCTTGACTACATTTCCTCCCACCCTGCTTCCTGTAAGGACTCTATTCCATTCTCCCAGTTTCTCCATCTCCTCCGCATCTGTTCCAACAATGCCACCTTCCATACCAATGCTTCCGATACGTCTTCCTTTTTACTCAACCGAGGATTCCCCTCCACTGTGGTTGACACGGTTCTCGACCGTGTTCGTTCCATTTCCTGCACTTCTGCTCTCACCCCTTCCCCTCCCTCCCAGAACCACAATAGGGTTCCCCTTGTCCTCACCTTTCTACCCACCAGCCTCCACATTCAACCGATTATCCTTCGCCATTTCCGCCACCTCCAGCATGATCCCACCACCAAACACATCTTCCGTTCCCCTCCCCTTTCAGCATTCCAAAAGGACCATTTCCTCTGAGACACCCTCTATCACCCCAATATCCACTCCCATTCCCACGGCACCTTCCCGTGCAAGCGCAGGAGATGCAACACCTGCCCTTTTACCTCCTCCCTTCCCACCGTCCAGGGACCCAAACACTCCTTCCAGGTGAAACAGCGATTTACTTGTACTTCTTGCGATTTAGTATACTGTACTCGCTGCTCACGATGCGGTCTCCTCTACATTGGGGAGACCAAACGCAGATTGGGTGACTGCTTTGCGGAACACCTCCGTTCAGTCCGTAAGGGTGACCCCAAGCTTCCAGTCACCTGTCACTTTAATTCTCCGCTCCACTCCCACTCAGACCTCATCATCCTCGGCCTCTTACGCTGTTCCAATGAAGCTCAACGCAAGCTCGAGGAACAGCATCTCATCTTTCGATTAGGCACTTTACAGCCTTCTGGACTCGCATCGAGTTCAACAATTTCAGACCATAACCTCTGCCCACATTTTTTCGGATGGCTGTTGTTGCTGGTGATGCTAATATTCCCATTTACACTTCTTCTAGACCCATCTTTTGTTCCTTTACTTGTCCCATTACCATCTCCTTTCACCTTGCACTATCATCCCTTTTGTCATTTAATCTCTCCTGCCATCCCATTTGTTGTTTCCTCCCCTCCCTCCTTTCCCTGCCTCTATACTTGCTTGAAACCTGTTACATCTCTAACTTTTTCCAGTTCTGACTGAGGGTCATCGACCTGAAACGTTAACTCTGTTTCTCTCTCCACAGATGCTGCCTGACCCGCTGAGTATTTCCAGCATTTTCTGTTTTGATTTTAGAGGCATTGGAGACAGTGCAAAAAAGATTTACAAGGATGATGCTAGAATTGAGAGGTTATAACTATCAGGAAAGATTGAACAGGCTGGGGCTCTTTTCTCTAGAAAAGAGAAGGCTGAGAGGTGACCTGATAGAGGTTTCTAAGATTATGAAAGGGTTTGATAGAGAAGATGCTTTCTCTTGTGTGGGAGACCAAAACGTAGGGGCCATAAATATAAGGTAGTCACTAATAAATCCAATAGGGAATTTAGGAGAAACTTCTTTACTCAGAGAGTGGTTAGAATGTGGAACTCACTACCACAAGGTGTAGTTGAGGCGAATAGCATAGATCCATTTAAGGGGAAGCTATATAAACACATGAGAGAGAAAGGAATAGAGGGTATGGAGTTAGATGAAGAAGGGTGGGAGGAGGCTCGTACAGAGCTGGCGTGAACCAGTTGGGCTGAATGGCCTGTTTTGTGCTGTACATTCCAGATCATTCTTTGTAAGATAATGTAAACCATGACAAAGTTGTGCAGAACAGTAGAACCAGAGGACCGGCCTGTGCTTGAAGGGGAGTAACTTTGAAACTAATTTGTGGAAACAATATTTCAGTGAGCGAGTGGTCAATGTATGGAACAGGCTCCCTTGGGAGATGGAGGAAGCAGTTAGTATTGATTCATTCAAATGCAAATGAGATAGATTTCTTTCAGAAAATAACATTTTGGGATATAGGGCATTTGAGACATGGTAAGTGTTGCATGCTTGGGAGGAACAGGTGAGTTTGGACCTATGGTTCCTAAAGCTTTCCACCACTGGGGTTTACCTCACCTCATGTCTGGGTCTGTTGTAGACTCATTGATAGAGATTGTTTGCTATGATTAGTCAACAAGTCCATTATCATTCTATCACGCGACTACCAGGATGGTAGAAGGCAAACTAGATGGACCTTGATCTTTTTCGTCTAGAAATTCCTATGTTCCTATGTTCATTTAAGTGCATAAATTAGTGAATAACAATAGTATGCATTAAAGCAAAAACATGTTTTGATCAGGCACACCAGATGAACATTTCTAATTCTTTATATCATCAAGGAGAAGTCAAATGCTGCATTTCCAAACATTTTTATTTACAAATCTCTTTTCTGTATTCGGCACTGCTCCCACTTCTCAGAATGGCTGATGCAATGTACTCGTAAAGGTATGGGTAACTGCTTACTTTGTACAGCAGATAGCACTAGAACTCTCTAGGGGTAATTTGGCAAGGTTCCACTGCCAGTGCCCTGCTAGTGACAAGCGTGGGAAGGGGCTAGAACTACCATACTGCAACTCCAATTATCTACCCACGCTTGCTGCTAGTAAGGTCCCTCGCTGGCAGTGTCGCCTCGTGAGATTATCCTTTATGTATCTAAGCCAGTTGCTGGCTGCTTCAGTACAGCAGTTCACATTGCTTCTCTAGGGTACAGTCAGGTTTTAATACAATGAAAGAGAAATATGAGACAGTTAAAATATCTGCTGATTCACTTGGCCTCTATGTTAGCACTGGATTAATACTACAGGGCGAATACAAACCAAAACAACCTACCGTTCTCTCAAACATTGTAAGTCATCACTTCATGTTAATGCATGTTTCCAGGCCTGATACTATAGCTTTCTTGAGGCAAATATCTCCAAAGCAGAGAGAATCATAAATATATAAATTATGTGTTTTTTTTACCAAAGGCATCCTGTTCTGTAAAGAAAGAACATTTGAAATATTTGGGTATTAAATCCAGATGCTTCATAAGGTTCAAGTCTGTGTTCTTTTAAATTACAAGTAATTGGAAAAATGAAAGAGGAACTTAACTTTTTTGCCAAATTGTCCTAGCAGTACAGATTCAAAACCAAGTCAAATTTTAATTTAGAAAGGGTGGTTTGGAGTACAACCATATTACAAACATATTCGTTTCACGACATTTATCACATACAATGGGGCATGATGTACTTAAGTTTCTGCTTTAAGAATTAAATAGTTGTTATGATGGCATCTTGGGAACCTACAGTTTCTTATGTTTATTCAGCAAGTTTCACTAGTCTACACTTAGGCCACCCTGAAGTATAGAGTATCAAGTTTTATAAGAAAACAGAGCTATGCTTAAGAGAACAGGAAACAATTCATTGTTATGTACTAGGCAAACAGGGTAAGTAGTAGTTACAGTGCACTTCCTAAACATGATAGCTTTATTGCATTAGGGTCATTTTGTTTTGACTGTTAAACATACTTTCATCATAACTATTAATATATCAGAAAACACAATAGTCAATTTCACATGCAACATTTTTCCTTAAAGAGGGCTCATTCAATGTAAAATTTTGTAATGTTGTACTTAATCAAGCAGTGTATCATAAACATCATCATCTGCTGCCCTAAAATATCTGTGAGAAGTCGCACAACACCAGGTTATAGTCCAACAGTTTTATTTGAAATCACAAGCTTTCGGAGCTGCTGCCCCTTCGTCAGGTGAAGTAAAGGAATACGAATCGGCAAAGCATATAGACAGAGAACAATGCCTGTGCAGCGTACAATGTCAGACGACTACAGTTAATCTTTCTGACTGCCTTTTATCACACCTCGGCAGAGAAACAATCAGGTCAGTCAGGAAGGCATTATATCAAAGACATAGCAAGATACAACTAAGACAATGAGGTGGGGTCACAGGGGGTCTAATGTGTCAAATGCAGTCTGTGTGGAAAACCATAAACTTTAAACTTTTTACTTTTTTTTACTGGAAATCACATCTGTGAACAAACCAACGACGACGCGAGTCTGGATGACTCTACGTTATGTAGCGTGACATGAACCCAAGATCTCGGTTGAGGCTGTCCTCATGGGTGCGGAACTTGGCTATCAGTTTCTACTTGATGATTTTGCGTTGTCGTGTGTCTCGAAGGCCGCCTTGGAGAACGCTTACCCGCAGATCCGAGGCTGAATGTCCTTGACTGCTGAAGTGTTCCCCGACTGGGAGGTAACAATCCTGCCTGGCGATTGTTGCGCGGTGTCCGTTCATACGTTGTCGCAGTGTCTGCATGGTCTCGCCGATGTACCATGCTCCGGTGCATCCTTTCCTGCAACGTATGAGGTAGACAACGTTGGCCAAGTCACATGAGTATGTACCATGTACCTGGTGGGTAGTGTCCTCACGTGTGATGATGGTATCTGTGTTGATGATCTGGCATGTCTTGCAGAGGTTGCAGTGGCAGGGTTGTGTGGTGTCGTGGTCGCTGTTCTCCTGAAAGCTGGGTAATTTGCTGCGAACGATGGTACTTTTGAGGTTAGGCGGCTGTTTGAAGGTGAGTAGTGGAGGCGTGGGGATGGCATTAGCGAGGTGTTCGTCGTCATCGATCACATGTTGAAGGCTGCGAAGAACATGGCGTAGTTTCTCTAAAATATCTGGCAATACTTTATTTACATAGAAACCTCAGGTATTTGAGCGCCTATGAGAAAACTTACTTTCTGTCAGCCTAATTGGTGTAGATGATGATTTGTGAATAGCACTGAACTAAGAAATGTAGGAATCACTAATGAGACAGAGAATGGTTCATGCACTGTTTGATGATAATTGGTAATGGATGAAGATCAAACCAAATACAGTGCAAAAGGTTGCGTGTGTGTGTAAAAGAGAGAATGTGAGTACGTGAGAGAGAGAGAAAAAACAGGTACCATTTATCAGCCAGCCTCAGGTATTGTGAAGATATTTTAGATGTCAGACTTCACGCCTTATGCGTGGTCTCTCATTCTTTGGATTTCATCTTTCACAATAATACTTTCATTTCATGAATGTATCTACGTTGAAGTAACTGCTCTCTACAGAGAACAGAGAAATCCTTTGCATGTTGAGCCAAGAGGTGGTTACAGCACAAATAGGATGAGCTTTGAAATTATATAACACAAACAAATACATTTTACTATCTATCCTGTTATATATTCTTGGTGATGGGGTTATCTAATGTTTTGCAACCAAACTAACAGCTGCTATAACTGGTGAACATTCTTGGTCCTGTCTACAAGAAAGCCAAAGGGGTAAAAATTCACTTGGTTGCGCCTCCCGTTAGCGCCTTAAGAGGGCGCTAATGGGGCGTTAAGCCGCTAACGCCCGGGCGCAGCGCTGTTTGCGCCGCTCGAGAACTTAACTTGAGATTGTGCGGCGGCGCTAAAACTTACCGCTGCGACCACCTGCGCGCGCAGATTGTGACGTCATTCCATGGTGCAACGCCCTTGGGGCGCCCCGGAGCGGAAATTGAGTGGCGCCCCCTGCCTTACCGCCTGGCGCTTCCAACGACCGGAAGACTGGAACGTTATCAATCGGTGTGGGGCTGGGGGGGGCGCTATTTAAAGGGGGCCTCTTCCTGTCTTTTTCTGTGGTCAACATTTATGCACCACTCGTTCTGAGAGAGAGAGAGAGATTCGGAGAGAGAGAGAGAGAGACTTCTACATTGACTCAACGCTTTGTGAGGTAGTTTTGCCTATTCATCCTAACTTTGTTGCTACTTTAGTTGCTGTACCTCATTACTTTTCTGGCAAAGAGAATATGGGGGCTGCAATGATTGGGGGCGTCGTCCTGCTCCAGCTGAATCGGAGGATAGTGAGACGCAGACAGAGAGTGGCAATGATGGCCAGACGGAGGAGGGCCATCAGGCGCATGTACAGGAGAGCTTACCCTCCCAGGGTATATCGTGAACAGCTCTCCTACATCCATATGTCCGAGGAGCTGCGTTTGCGAAGGCTGCGATTCAGCAAGGAGGTGGTCACTGAGCTCTGCCACCTGCTGCAGCCAGATCTGCAGCCTCAGCTGAGGTCCAGGACGTCTCTGTCGGTGGCAGTGAAGGTCACAGTGGCTTTGAACTTCTACGCCACTGGCTCATTCCAAGCTGCTGTTGGGGACCTCGCCAATATCTCCCAGTTTGCGGTGCATCGCTGCATCCGGCAGGTCACCAATGCCCTCTTCAGAAGGAGACGAGACTTCATCTCTTTCCCTATGACCCCAGACAAGCAGCGTGACCGTGCTCTGGGGTTTACGAGGGTAGCGGGCTTCCCCATGGTGCAGGGCGCCATTGACTGCACGCATGTGGCTTTGCGTGCTCCGCGAGAGAATGCAGAGGAATTCAGGAACAGAAAGGGGTTCCATTCCTTGAATGTGCAGTTGGTCTGTGACCACAGACAGGTGATACTCGCTGTCAATGCCCACTATCCGGGCAGCTGCCACGATGCTTTCATCCTGCGCCAGACTACTGTGGCAGAACTTTTCGAGGCACCGCATCAGCCAGTTGGTTGGCTTCTGGGGGACAAGGGTTACGCATTGAGCACCTGGCTGATGACACCGCTCCGTACGCCAAACACCCCTGCTGAGCTGCGGTACAATGAAAGCCATCAAGCAACCAGGAACATTATTGAGCGCACAATCGGCGTGCTGAAACAACGGTTCCGCTGTCTGGACCATTCCGGAGGAGCCCTGCAGTACTCGCCTGAGCAAGTTTCGAACTTCGTAGTCGTGTGCTGCATGTTGCACAACATGGCAATCCTCAGGACCCAGCCAATGCCACCAGGCCTTGTAGCACCACCAGAGGAGGAGGAGGAAGAGGAGGAACAGGACGAGGACGATGATCATCAGCAGCACCAAGGCGGGAGGGCGGCCCACAATGGTCAAACTGCAAGGGCCGTCCGTCAACGACTAATAGCAAGCCGCTTCTAGGGCCCCTGCCATTGCTACAAACACTAATCAACCCAGCACGCAACCCCTAAGCCGGCCAAGGCACCAATAATTCCAACCACCAGCCATGTATATTTTGAATACAGAAACTTATTTATTTTACAAACAATTCCTCATGACAAACTCATAGAAATAAACACAAAAAAACAGTCAATAACATAACTGGTTCTCACAACCTGGAGATAATGTCCAAAACACTAAACAAAAGTTGGACCATGAACCTCGGCCTTTAATAAAAAAATGACCAGCATTTTGGCACACCTCCTACTTTTTGCCCTTCGAGGGTGATCTCCTTCCCTTGCGCACTTCCCCCCTTCTAACCCTACTGCTCCTCCGTAATGGGACCTCAGTGGCTGCAGCAAGGCTGGTGGAAGGCTGCTGCTCGTCAGACCCTGACACTGCAGATGCCCCTGAAGGACGGCCTCGACCACTTCTGGGCCTGGAGGGCCCGGCTGCAGACTGCAACAACTCTGCATGGGCGGCAGCAGTCTGTCCTACAGGCGGTGGCAAGTGCAGTGGAGAAGTGACAGTGTTGGCAGCAGGAATGCTGTCATCGTGAGAGAGGACAGCAACTCCCTGCTCGCCCGACACACTGGCACTCCCACGGGGCAGCACTTCAGCATCCGGAGCAATTTGCCGGAGAACAGATTGCTGGCCTGCTGCGGCGCGGTGACAGCCCCGGGGACATGTGCACGAACCATCGAGGATGGCAGCAGTCAGTGCTCGCGTGGCCTCAATCTGAGTCTGCATGAGAGCAGTCTCAGATGGGTTCCTGGCAGCCAGTGACTGAATTGCAGCACTAAGCTTTAGTGTGGCATCCGCCTGTGCTACAGCGAAGTGCTCCACACTCCTTGCCAGTGACTCAATGCATTCGGGCACCCTTCCCACTGCACCCATGAGCTCAGTGTGCATGCCCACCGCCTGGCTGTTCATTTCTGCAATCAGCCGCTCCTCCTCTGCGTCCATTGCAGTAGGAGTGTCTGGCATACTCTCCCTCTGGGGAGAAGGCCCCCGTTCTTCCCTCCCCCCCCCCATGGCGTTGCTGCAGCCCGCTGGGTCCTGGAGCTTCACCATCATCAGCCCCTTCCCCCCTGCTCCCCTCCGGGGAAGGCGTGTTCCCAGTGTGGGCATGGGCTTCCTCGGGAGAGGGTGGCACTGATGCTCCGGCTTCCTCTTCCTCCTCAGCTGCAGCATCACTCCCAGTGGCAGCTTCAGGGCCCGTCTCCTCAGCTGGTGAATCACCATCTGAAAGCAGGGAGGTACAAGAGTGGCTTTAGCGTGAGGACAGGGTGGCAGTAAGGGAGGAATAAGTGCAGCGAGTTAGCAAGTTGGATTGAAAGTGTCAAAGGCTGGTATTGTGAGGGACAAGTGGAAGGACAGAGGACAAAAAGGTGATGACCTTACCATTGCTGTCCACAACGGGGTCGGCGTCTCCAGTGGCGACGGGACCGATCACCCGGCTTGCCACAATCCTGTGGACGCGCTCCTCCAGATCGCTGAGGGGTTGCAGCTGAAGCCACCCTCCACCCGTCCGTTGCTGCTGTCTCCGATTATGAGCCAGCTTAGCCTGCAAGAAAAAGGACAGCATCTGAGTAAATATACAGCCATGGTCTTGCCTGATGTGCCTCCCATAGGTGAATAGCCCTTACTGTATGCAGCCATGGTCTTGCCTGATGTGCCTCCCATAGGTGAATAGCCCTTACTGTATGCAAAGTGTGGAATGTGTGTGTGTGTTTGATGAAAGGGCCATAGGTGTTGGATGAGTGTTGTGCATTGGGGTTTTAAGACCCTCTGGCCATAGAGTGAGGTTGAGATGGAGGGATGGAGAGGTATTGAGAAAAAGCCACTCACCCTGACGACCCGAGTGAGGTCGTTGAACTTTTTGCGGCATTGAACATGGGTCCTGGGCACCATGCTCCTGGAGGAGACGCTCTGAGCCACCTCCCTCCACACTCTTCTGAACTCGCGTGGCAAAGGCCTCCTGCCACTCTCCGGGAACAGCATGCATCGTCTGCGCTCCACTGCGCCAACCAGAGCATCCAAGGCCCGCTCGGTGAAGCGATGAGCGCGTTCTCTCACCCTCTCCATGCTTGGCAGCAAAATGGATTACAGGTCTCTCCAGGCTGAGATTCAAGGCTGCAATGAGCAGGGTGTGGCTGGGGAGCAAGTGGCCCCCCCCGCTTTAAGAAGTGTCCGGCGCCATTGTGTCTGTGTTCCCTCGCTAACTGGCAGCAGCTGCGCTGCGCTCGTGCGCTGAGTTAGCGCCTCACTCCTTGGCCTTTGCGCCTTAAGAGAGGTGTGCAGCGCCTAATTTAGCGCTCCACTCACCTCCCGGGGCGGTAAAAGTGAAGTTTCCTGTCAGTGCCGATAATTAGCGCCAGGCGCTAATATTTGCGTCCGGACGATATTTGCGCCCCAAATGGGGCGCGACCTAATTTCTACCCCAAAGAATTTCAAACTATATACAAATTAAGAGATTACATCATTATTGTATAAGGTGTTAGACACTATCTTCAGTACTGTGTGTTGTTCTGATCACCTAATCATAGAAAGGATATTATTGCCCTTAAGAGGGTAAAGAAACCATGGTGATTTTGTGTATCAGGAATCTAAGTTATTTACAGTTAGTTAAAGGAAAGCTGTAAAAACTTAAAATGTGGAGCACCAGTTGGATACCGTTGCTCACAATGGGAGGATAAATAACTAATGAGAGGAAAGTAAAGGGCTGGGGAGATTATGACATGAAAGGGCTAGAAAAAGAAAGATGAACAGGGAGTGTGTTTTCCCAGTTTGGATAATGGTCTGTTCTTTTGTATGCTGAGGATGCACAAATAAAGGGTAAACGTTTTTTATAATGAACCAAGAAAAGCAGATTAAAAAGAGGAAAAAATATAACTATAAACATTTTGGCAAAATAAAAAATATTATAATAAAATGTAAGACAGACTGCATTGTCCCTCATGCCCCATCCATTTTCCTCATGGCGTCGGTGTCTTGACCTAGGATTTCAAAATTCATTTCTACTAGATTGGTCACTTACAGTGTGGTAACAAGAGTAAAGGAAAAAAACAATGAGCTGGATTTTGCCAGCCCTGGGGTGGCGGGTTTGGAGACGGGACTGCTGGGAAAATGGCAGAATTTGGGGGCGGGTGCCCAACCCGCCTCTGTGCCATCTTGCCGGGAGGAGGGTAGCTGTCCCGCGCCAGGTCCCGTCTCCTTGGAGGTGGGAAGGGATTAAAGCCACTTAACTGCCTGTTAACAGGCAGTTAACAGGCAGAAAATAGGCTTATCACCATTTTGCCCACACAAGTGCGGGCTTCCCGAAGGCTCCGAAACCCGCCAGGGTCACCGAGGCGAGCAGTGGGTCTGTGGGGGTCGGAGGGGTCCAAAAGTGTGCTGTGGAGGTGAGTGATAGGTGCAAGTGTGGAGAGGTGAGTATCTGAGGTAAGTGCAAGTGTTAGAAAAAGTGTACTTACCTTTGTTTCTTCCTGCAGGCTTCAATCGGTGGGTATGCGGAGAGTCTCGCACCTCTGCGGTAGAGATGACAGATGGCCGTTGCATTCTCCAATGCAACAACCATCTCATTTCTGCAAAAGAAAGAGGTTTGATGAGGTCTTGAATTCAAGAACTCATCAAACTACAGAGAATGTCACTGTTTGACAGCTTCACAGACTGTCAAACGATGATAATTCATCTAACAGGAGGCGCAAAGCAACCCAATTTTTCCCCCAATGTCTTTTATGACAGCCTTTAAATTACTTTGGAGAAAACGAAGTACAATACAGAGAAAGCTATAGAAAATTAGAAGAAAAATGCTTCCTTGGTGTTACTTTTCTTGACATTTGTATCACTATTTCTAATTTTTTTTGTGAGCCAAGCATGCTCAAAATTCAACTGTCTAGGAGTTGATATTGTTTAGAAAAATATTAAATATTGTTTTGAATGTTATGTTTATTTGTGCCCTGGGCTTCATACAACAGCTTGTAACAGGAGATTCAGAGAATTAAGATTGTAAATATATAAACACAATTTTCTTTAATTTACTTATTTTATTAATAATTATTTGGATTGAGCTCCTGACCAGTGGCTTCTTCGTGTCACTTCATGGCTTTCTGGCATCAGCTTTCTTCCCACAGTCCTATTCTGTAATTTATATTTCTTATAGATGTTCACTGTTATCTCACAAAACCTATTGTGATCATGTCAAACGAGGTGACATCCTTTCATGGAGTATTAGTTTGCTGTGTCATTAATAACAAGAGGATTCTCTGTAGAGAAAACTCCTGATCAGCTGTACAATCTGGGAGATATGTTGAGAAGAGAAATGGTATGGTGCTTTCTTAGAATGGTAGGATAGAAAAATTGGAGATTATATCACAAAGCTCACTCATGCTCCTATCACTTGGCTTAAAGTGTTTTTTGCAGAGGCCTGGGAGGAGGTTCCCTGTCTGAGTTTTTGGACATGGGCAAAGCAGTAAAGGGGAAAATAAAATAACATACTAAAATTGGAATGAATAAAGAAAATAAGGCTACACCACAATGCCTCTGCATATTCACAGGACAGCACTGGTAAACCATAGGGATAAAACAGAGGAAATTGGACTTATAATTGGAAATTGTCAAAACCAAGATGGATGTCCCTGTAGAACTGTAAATCACCAATATGCAGAAATATAAAATAACTTACAATGAGAAATTATGCTTAATGACACAAGATCAAAATCATAAATGCCAGCAAATGTGAAAAAGGTTTGAGCTGTGTTACAAATTGGGGTCAGCCATAGATGCCTACCCAGGTTCAGTGGCATAGGTCACTCCCTTAAGCAATCTGTGTGTCTTACTTTATGGAAGTTGACTCACACTTTCATGTATGTATTTCTATGGTAGCATAACCCAGGGTCATAACAATAGCATAACCTTGTGATCTGGACTGTATTTTATGTCTTTTGCACATATACTCCATCAATGTCTCCGAAGGCAAGTGAGACAAGGCCTGCTTCAAATCAATAATTGCTTTATTTTACAGTAAAGTGAACATATAGAACAGGCATTATGACCAAACCCATTTAATTCAATCTGTACAATTTATCTTTGACTAATATTACAAAATAAAAATCATACATTAAGCCACACCAGTGGGTTGGCTTACTTGACTTAAATAAGATCACTTCTAACTATTCTCTAGCATTTCTACCATTTTCACCACAGTGAAAGCCCTTACAGCTTTCCCTTTAACAAAGTTGCCTTCACAGCCTTGTTGTTCCACTCTCACAGCCTATGTCCTAGCCTCTATCTTATATCTTTGTTCACAACCAACAAAGGATCAAAGACTTTGTAATACAATGGGTGTGAGATGGTTTTTCGATTGCGGAGACAGGCTAATTGCTTATTTACAGTCTATGAGGAAACAACATCAAAACTAGCTTATTAGCATCTTAACTATCGATCATCTCAGCCTTTTAAAATATTTTTGCATAAACTAAGCTTTTTAAAAACCCAACATTAGAGGTAAAAACATAGAAACATGGAAAAATAGGAGCAGGAGTAGGCCATTCGGCCCTTCGAGCCTGCTCCACCATTCAATATGATCATGGCTGATCTATCTCAATACCATATTCCCGCTCTCTCCCCATACCCCTTGATGCCTTTTATGTCGAGAAATCTATCTATCTCCTTCTTAAATATATTCAGTGACTTGGCCTCCACAGCTTTCTGTGGTAGAGAATTCCACAGGTTCACCACCCTCGGAGTGAAGAAATTTCTCCTCATCTCAGTCCTAAATGTCCTACCCCGTATCCTGAGGCTGTGACCCCTCGTTCTAGACCCCCCAGCCAGGGGAAACATCCTCCCTGCATCCAGTCTGTCTAGCCCTGTCAGAATTTTATATGTTTCAATGAGATCCCCTCTCATTCTTCTACACCTCCTCCTATCTCCGCCTGGACCATGACCCCACTACTGAACATCAAGCCACCGCTTCCAAGACCGTCACTGACCTCACCTCCTCTGGAGATCTCCCCTCCACGGCCGCCAACCGCATAGTTGCCCAACCCTGCACAGCCCGCTTCCACCTCCTTCCCAAGATCCACAAACAAGACTGCCCTGGCAGACCCATCGTTTCAGCCAGTTCCTGCTCCACGGAACTTATCTCTTCCTATCTCGACTCTATTTTTTCTCCCTTTGTCCCGTCTCTTCCCACCTACATCTGCGACGTTTCCGATGCCCTCCGCCACTTTAACAGTTTCCAGTTTCCTAGCCCCAACCATCTCCCTCTCACTATAGACATCCATCCCTCCACACCTCCATCCCCCACCAGGATGGCCTGAGGACACTCTGCTTCTTCCTTGAACAGAGGCCCAACCAGTCCCCATCCACGACTACCCTCCTCCACCTGGCTGAACTTGTTCTCACATTGAACAACTTCTCCTTTGACTCCACTCACTTCCTCCAAATTAAAGGTGTTGCTATGAGAACCCGCATGGGTCCTAGCTATGCCTGCCTTTTCGTGGGATATGTGGAACATTCTGTGTTACAGTCCTACTCAGGTCCCCTCCCTCACCTTTTTCCGGTACATTGATGACTGTATCTGTGCTGTCTCCTGCTCTCGCCCCGAACTAGAAAATTTCATTCACCTTGCTTCCAATTTCCACCCTTCCCTCACCTTCACATGGTCCCTCTCCGACTCTTCCCTTCCTCGACTTCTCTGTCTCCAGGCTAATGACAAACATTCACTACAAGCCCACTGACTCCCACAGCTACCTGCACTACACTTCCTCCCACCCCGCTTCCTGTTAGGACTCTATTCCATTCTCCCAGTTTCTCCGTCTCCGCCGCATCTGCTCTGACGATGCCACCTTCCATACTAGTGCTTCCGATGTCTTCCTTTTTCCTCAACCGAGGATTCCCCTCTACTGTGGTTGACTCAGCCCTTGACCGTGTCCGTTCTATTTCCCGCACTTCTGCTCTCACCCCTTCCCCTCCCTCCCGGAACCACGATTAGGTCCCCCTTGTCCTCGCCTTTCACCCCACCAGCCTTCCCATTCAACGGATCATCCTCCGCCACTTCCAGCGTGATCCCACCACCAAACATAGCTTCCCCTCACCTCCCCTTTCAGCATTCCAAAGGGACCGCTCCCTCCACGGCATCCTGGCCCACTCCTCTATCACCCCCAACATCCCTTCCCCTTTGCCCGGTACCTTCCCGTGCAAGCGCAGGAGATGCAACATATGCCCTTTTACCTCCTCCCTTCCCACTGTCCAGGGCCCCAAACACTCCTTCCAGGTGAAACAGCGATTTACTTGTACTTCTTGCAATCTCATATACTGTATTCGCTCACTACATTGGGGAGACCAAACGCAGATTGGGTGACCGCTTTGCGGAACACCTCCGTTCAGTCCGTAAGGGTGACCCCAAGCTTCCGGTCACCTGTCACTTTAATTCTCCACTCCACTCAGACCTCATCATCCTCGGCCTCTTACGCTGTTCCAATGAAGCTCAACGCAAGCTCGAGGAACAGCATCTCATCTTTCGATTAGGCACTTTACAGCCTTCTGGACTCGCATTGAGTTCAACAATTTCAGACCATAACCTCTGCCCCTATCCTTTTTTTCCCCCCATTTATTTTATTTATATATTTTTCTCACATGGCAGCTGTCTTTCATTCTGCCAGTGCCATTTACACTTCATCTAGAACCATCTTTTGTTTCTTAACTTATCCCATTACCATCTCATTTTGCCTTACACCATCTCTTAATCTCTCAATGTCTCAATCTCTGCCTTCCATCCTATCACAGACCTTCCCTTTTGTTCTTTCCGCCCCCTCCCCCCCTTTCCCTGCACTTGCTTAAAAACCTGTTCCATCTCCAGATTTTTCCAGTTCTGACGAAGGGTCATCGACCTGAAACATTAACTCTGTTTCTCTCTCCACAGATGCTGCCTGACCTGCTGAGTATTTCCAGCATTTTCTGTTTTTATTTCAGATTTCCAGCATCCGCAGTATTTTGCTTTTGTATAAGTACATCTCAAAGTTTGGATTGAAGGTTTACAAGTAATCCAAAGCCACAAACATTGATGGAAAAGGATACCTATAAAAGTGTGCTTTTAATGTCATTGGGTGTATTTAAAGTATATTGTTGTTGCTCTGGGCTAGATGATTTAAAGTCAGAAATTTCTAGAAACTTCTCCTTTGTAACAAAATCCTGTGCTAGCACAATTTAGAATGGGGGAACACAAGCGGTCAGCCCAGTAATGTGCCATTCTCATTTGCTTGAGACTAATATGTTCCAAGATTGGAGTTTCTGAAGTGCATCGCTTCAAAGTTCAAATCCTAAACCTAAAATTTTAGAAGTGAGTATTTCAATAATTTAACACTCAGGTCTTATGCACACAGATTTAATTATTTTCTCAGTAAAAAGGAAATAAAACTATACAAAGAATAAACAAATTTCACATTTTATTAGAATGTTACTCAAATCACAGTACAAATCACTCTTTTCCATAAGTTTAACATAGTTAAGAAGAAATGCTCAGATTCAGAAATATTTATTTGACTGCAGAAGCTTTGACAGTAGATCAACTTAACATCCTTTTCTTGCAGCACTGACAAACATGAACATTACTCCATATATTTCTTATGTTCTCCATGTGGAATATACAAAGGATCCATATACACTACAGCAAAATGCTAAGCACAATTTGCATGGGGTGACATTTCTGAAGTTTCCTTTATATCCATTATTGTAACAGAAAATACTCTTTAAATGGAGTTCACTGTGAAATGCATGCAGAGCAGAGGTTGTTCCACTTTTCAATACTTGGCTGCCACAAGCCCTTCTTTTTCCAGAAGCAGGTCTGCGTACCTTTGCTGGAGCTCCTTCTCTCTCTCCTGTTGCCGCGCAACATCTTCCCTCAAAGACTGAGTTTGGAGTTAGAAAAGGATATGACAAATAAAATAAATCAAATGATTGTTTATGAACAGGCAATATTAGAGATCCAATCACTACTGGTTCAGTTTATTTTAAAGTCAGAAGACATTTATAGAGTAAGCTTCACTGTAACTTTTTAAATTGCACAGTGAAAGAGCACATACTTACGATGTGCTACAGAACCTTCCTATAGACATTTGGCAGCTACAGCACATATTACTCACACACCATTAGATAAATTATTCTTTTATCTTATGAAAAATAAAAAAATAAAATGTATCCTGTCAAACAGAGATCAGCACCAATAGAACTATTGGGTCTAATTGACTAAACCTAGTTGACTCAGAAAATACAAGTAGTTCTGAGTTTTATCAATTGTCGTCCCACAATGTCTAATGCTCATAGTAGTACCTAGGAAGTTTCTTTAATTCAGAATTCATTCACCAATGAAGTTTTTCCTAGGACTACTGAGGAAAGTGCAAAGAACATCATTCTTGGGATGAAGGAGCATTCTACCCAATATTGCTAAGGCTACCTTTTAATACTTTGTTCAATATAAAAAAAGGCAGGTCAGAACCTGTAACCTCTGTTTCCTGCAGTATACAAGACACCCATGCTTCCTTCCCCCATCAGACAGACAGGAAGCAAAGAGTTGGAATAAACGGTTCTTTTTCCAAGTGGCAGGCAGTGATTAGTGGGGTTCCGCAGGGATCGGTCCTAGGACCCCAGCTATTCACTATATATATTAATGATCTAGACGAGGGAACTAGATGCAATATCTCCAAGTTTGCAGATGACACAAAGCTGGGTGGGCGTGTGTGCTGCGAGGAGGATGCTGAGAAACTCCAGTATGATTTGGACAGGTTGGGTGATTGGGCAGAAGCATGGCAGATGCATGCAGTATAATGTGGATAAATGCGAGGTTATCCACTTTGGTGGCAAAAACAGAAAGGCAGATTATCTGAACGGCAATAGATTGGGAGAAGGGGGAAGTGCAACGAGACCTGGGTGTCCTTGTGCACCAGTCGCTGAAGGTAAGCATGCAGGTGCAGCAGGCGGTTAAGAAGGCAAATGCTATGTTGGCCTTCGTAGCGAGAGAGTTTGAGTGCAGGAACAAGGATGTCTTGCTGGAGCTGTACAGGGCCTTGGTGAGACCACACCTTGAGTATTGTGTGCAGTTTTGGTCGCCTTATCTGAGGAAGGATGTTCTTGCCATGGAGGGTGTGCAGCGAAGATTCACCAGACTGATACCTGGGATGGCAGGAATGACGTACGAAGAGAGATTGGGTCGATTGGGCTTATACTCGCTGGAGTTTAGAAGAATGCGAGGAGATCTCATTGAAACTTATAAAATTCTAACAGGGCTAGACAGACTGGATGCAGGAAGGATGTTCCCGATGGCGGGTGAGTCCAGAACAAGAGGTCACAGTCTAAAGATAAGGGGTAAGCCATTTAGGACAGAGATGAGGAGGAATTTCTTCACCCAGAGAGTGGTGAACCTGTGGAATTCTCTACCACAGAAGGTAGTTGAGGCCAAGTCAGTAAATATATTCAAGAAGGAGTTAGATATATTTCTTAAGGCTAAAGGTATCAAGGGATATGGGGAGAAGGCAGGGACAGGGTACGGAGTTTGGATGATCAGCCATGATCTCATCGAATGGCGGAGCAGGCTCGAGGGGCCGAATGGCCTACTCCTGCTCCTATCTTCTATGTTTCTATGTTTCCCCTTCCAAAGACAGTCTAGTCTGCATAGAATTTAGGACTGAATGCTCCAGAGTGAAAGCCGGGTGGGGTGTAAGATACCCAAGGACTGATTTTGCAACAGGGCTAGAAAATGTCCAGTAGTCTGTTGGTGATGGTTGTGTGGTTGGCTTATACCCCCCTCCAATATTCTGCATGATTGGCTAATTTAATGTGCCTTATCTCAGTATATATTTGTGTGTGTGCAAGGGAGTGCTGAGTTACGAGAGGCATGGGGAATCCAAATTAAAAGAGTTGCTGCACTCAAAAGGAAAGGGATCTTGCTTCATGACGGCTAACTGCTGTGTAAAGGTGGTGGCTGCAGGAGCTGCAAAAACAGTTCCCTTTACTGGATCGAGAGTAACATTCCCTCAATATCTCTCATCATCCAAAGTCAGCCACTTGAATAGATTAGCTTCAAGTAAAAGCTAACTTTTCAAAGATGAAGTTTTATTTTCTTTCACAACAATGTTTAAGATTATAATGATGCTTGTACCTTAAGAGTAGGACTGCTTTTCTACTGAAAATAGATGGGCAAGTTGAACCCTAATGGGTTTTTCTGGTTGCTAAAAATTCTTAGACTTTAAAAAAAAAGTTGCAGTTTTGCCCCTCAACCGGTTTTCCATGCTAATTATTTCAACTTACTAGATTTAAATAAGTTAGTATTGTATTAATAATGCATTTTAAAATATTCCATTGTGACAACTACTGGAGACTTGCTTATAAAACAAAAATTAACCTACTGATTCCGCAAAACTCAAATAAGCAAAGATTATACCAGAATTACCTCTTGCCGCCTTGGAATAGCAATGTCTTCGTGTTTCTTCAATTCCTCAAAGGTACATAATTCCAGGTGTGCCTGCTCAATCTGATCCCACAGATCGCTCAACTGTTTCATAAGGCCTGTAGCACGTGACTGATATCCACCAAGCAGTATCTTGAGTTTTTTCTCCATTTTTGCTGCCTGTTTTGCTTCTGCGGTCATATGATTTCTGTTGGTCTAGAACAAGAAAAATTGCTGCTTGTACAACTTCAAAAATTATTTCCAGCATTTTCTAGAATTAAATAAATACTAGTTATCAGAGATCAAATGTTGCATTACCCCAAAAAATGTACACAATTTGGTGCTAATTTCATTTGAGAGATTCTGGCCTTGTGATATTCCAAACATACCTGTTAAGTCCAAGTTCAAATAATCACATTTTTAAAGTTAGACATTTTATCCGCAGTCTTTTTCAGAAGACATTTGATAAGTTACAGCATAAAGGAGTACAAAGATGAAGGAGTGTCAGCATTTTCCATACACAAATTTAATGCTGCTATGAACAAGGGCAGCCGAAATGACAAACGTATTCTGATTGATTTAAAACAAGTTATAGACACCAATGCAAAAACAGGGACAAAATCCTGCTCACGAGATCAGACTATAAATTGTGGTAAAATTATTTTAGGGAATGCTCTTGAGAAATTGGTGCATGCAACTTCAAAACTGCACAAGAAACTCTTTTAGCAGACCACCATCCTACATTGAACTTGTATACCACATTCAATGTTAGAGGGTATGGTAGCCTAGTGGTTATGATACTGGACTAGCAACACTGAAGTCATGAGTTTAAATCTCACCATGGAAAATTTTCAAATTGACTTCAATAAATCCGCAGAATTTATAGGCTATCACTAGAAAATGACCACTGTCGTAAAAACCCACTAATGTCTTTCAATGAAGGGAACTTGCCACTCCTACCTGGTCTGGCCTACATCTGATTCCAGTTACACACTATGTGGTTGACTCTTAATGCCCTTAGGTGAAGTAGGGATGGGCAGTAAATACCATCTTACCAGTCTCGCCAACCTACAAATATGTATTTTTTTAAATGTCTGAATGCACTTCATAAAAGTGAGTAAATAACTGGAGACCAAAAATGGAGGGAGGAGGATATGGGGTATCATAGAATGGTTACAGCACAGGAGGCCACCATTCGGCCCATCAAGCCCATGCCGGCTCTCTGCAAGAGCAATTCAGCTAGTCCCACTTCCTCACCCTTTCCCCGTAGCCCTGCAAATTTTTTCCCTTCAGGTACTTATCCAATTCCCTTTTGAAAGTCACGATTGAATCTGCCTCCACCACCCTTGCAGGCAGTGCATTCCAGATCTTAACCACTTGCTGCATAAAAAAGGTTTTCCTGATGTCGCCTTTGGTTCTTCTGCCAATCACCTTAAATCTGTGTCCTCTGGTTCTCGATCCTTCCACCAATGGGAACAGTTTCTCTCTATCTAATCTGTCTAGACCGCTCATGATTTTGAGCACCTCTATTAAATCTCTCAACCTTCTCTGCTCTAAGGAGAGCAACCTCAGCTTCACCAGCCTATCTACGTAGCTGAAGTCCCTCATCCTTGGAACCATTCTTGTGAATCTTTTCTGCACCCTCTCTAATGTCTTCACATGCTTCCTAAAGTGCGTTGCCCAGAATTGGACACAATACTCCAGTTGAGGCTGAACCAGTGTTTTATGAAGGTTCGTCATAACTTCTTGCTTTTGTACTCCATGCCTCTATTTATGAAATTGAGAGGTCGCACAACACCAGGTTATAGTCCAACAGTTTTATTTGAAATCACAAGCTTTCGGAACTATCGCTCCTTCCTCAGGTGAAGTAAATTGGACACAGAATCGTCAGAGCATATATAGATGGAAAAAAAAGCATGTGTACTTTACAATTGCAGACCAATAAATTAAATCATCCTGACTATCTGCCGAGGTGTGATAAAGTTAATTAAGTCAGCCAGGAAGGTACCACATCAAAAGACATAGCAAGATACAACTGAGACAATGAGGTGAAGTCGCAGGGGTTCTAACGTGTCAAAAGCTGCCGTCTGTATGTAAAACGAAAAGCTTTTAAAAAAAAAAAAAAAAATTTACTTTTTTACTGGGAAAATTTTTACTTTTTTACTGGGAATCACATCTGTGAACAAGCTAACGACGACTCGAGTCCGGATCACGTCATGTATCGTGACATAAACCCAAGATCCCGATTGAGACCGTCTTCATGAGTGCAGAACTTGGCTATCAGTTTCTGCTCGATGATTTTGCGTTGTCGTGTGTTTCTAAGGTTGCCTTGGAGAACGCTTACCCGCAGATCCGAGGCTGAATGTCCTTGACTGCTGAAGTGTTCCCCGACTGGGAGGTAACAATCCTGCCTGGCGATTGTTGCGCGGTGCTCGTTCATACGTTGTCTCAGTGTCTGCATGGTCTCGCCGATGTACCATGCCGCGGTGCATTCTTTCCTGCAACGTATGAGGTAGACAACGTTGGCCGAGTCACATGAGTATGTACCATGTACCTGGTGGGTAGTGTCCTCACGTGTGATGGTGGTATCTGTGTTGATGATCTGGCATGTCTTGCAGAGTTTGCCATGGCAGGGTTGTGTGGTGTCGTGGTCGCTGTTATCCTGAAAGCTGGGTAATTTGCTGCGAACGATGGTACTTCTGAGGTTAGGCGGCTGTTTGAAGGCAAGTAGTGGAGGCGTGGGGATGGCCTTAGCGAGGTGTTTGTCGTCATCGATGACATGTTGAAGGCTGCGAAGAACATGTCGTAGTTTCTCCGCTCCGGGGAAGTACTGGACGACGTAGGGTACCCTGTTGGTTGTGTCCCGTGTTTGCCTTCTGAGGAGGTCTATGCGATTTTTCGCTGTGGCCCGTCGGAACTGTCGATCGATGAGTCGAGCGTCATATCCCGTTCTTACGAGGGCGTTTTTCAGCGTCCGTAGGTGTCCATCGCGTTCCTCCTCGTCTGAGCAGATCCTGTGTATTCGCAGGGCTTGTCCATAGGGGATGGCTTCTTTAACATGGTTAGGGTGGAAGCTGGAGAAGTGGAGCATCGTGAGGTTGTCCGTGGGCTTGCGGTAGAGTGAAGTGCTGAGGTGTCCGTCTTTGATGGAGATTCGTGTGTCCAGGAATGAGACCGATTCTGAGGAGTAGTCCATGGTGAGTTTGATGGTGGGATGGAACTTGTTTATGTTATCGTGTAGTCTTTTCAGTGATCCTTCGCCATGGGTCCAAAGGAAGAAAATGTCGTCGATGTATCTGGTGTACAGCGTTGGCTGGAGGTCCTGTGCAGCGAAGAAGTCTTGCTCGAACTTGTGCATGAAGATGTTGGCGTATTGGGGTGCGAATTTGGTCCCCATGGCTGTTCCGTGTGTTTGGGTAAAAAAATGGTTGTCGAAGGTGAAGACATTGTGGTCAAGGATGAAGCGGATGAGTTGTAGGATGGCGTCTGGAGATTGGCTGTTGTTGATGTTGAGTACTGAGGCTGTTGCAGCGATGCCGTCATCGTGGGGGATACTGGTGTAGAGTGCCGATACGTCCATCGTGGCAAGGAGTGTTCCTGGTTCAACTGGTCCGTGGGTGCTGAGTTTCTGTAAGAAGTCTGTAGTGTCGCGACAGAAGCTGGGGGTTCCCTGTACGATGGGTTTCAGAATGCCCTCGACGTATCCAGAGAGGTTCTCACACAGGGTTCCATTGCCTGATACGATAGGACGTCCGGGTGTGTTGGCTTTGTGTATCTTTGGGAGGCAGTAGAAGTCTCCCACGCGGGGAGTACGTGGGATGAGAGCGCGTAGGATGTTTTGAAGGTCTGGATCGAAGGTCTTGATCAGTCTATTGAGTTGGCGGGTGTGTTCTTTGGTCGGATCTGCGGGTAGCTGTCTGTAGTGTTCCTGGTTGTCCAGTTGTCGGTATGCTTCTTTACAATAGTCCGTTCTGTTCTTTATGAAGCCCAGGATCCCATATGCTTTTTTAACCGCTTACTCAACCTACCCTGCCACCTTCAACAATTTGTGCACATATACCCCCAGGTCTCTCTGTTCATGCATCACCTTTAGAATTGTACCTTTTAGTTTATATTGCCTCTTCCCGTTCTTCCTACCAAAATGTATCACTTCGCACTTTTCTCCGTTAAATTTCATCTGCCATGTGTCCGCCCCTTCCACCAGCCTGTCTATATCCTCTTGAAGTCTATCACTATCCTCCTCACTGTTCACTATAATTCCAAGTTTTGTCTCATCTGGAAATTTTGAAATTGTGCCCTGTACACCCAAGTCTAAGTCATTAATATATATCAAGAAAAGCAGTGGTCCTAGTACCGACCCCTGGGGAACACCACTGTGTACCTTCCTCCAGTCCGATAAACAACCTTTCACCACTACTCTCTGTTTCCTGTCACTTAGCCAATTTTGTATCCATGCTGCCACTGTCCCTTTTATTCCATGAGCTTCAACTTTGCTGGCAAGCCTATGATGTGGCATTTTATCAAACGCCTTTTGGAAGTCCATGTACACATCAACCACATTGCCCTCATCAACCCTCTCTGTTACCTCACAAAAAACTCAATCAAGTTAGTTAAAAACGATTTGCCTTTAACAAATCCGTGCTGGCTTTATTTAATTAATCCACACTTGTCCAAGTGACTGTTAATTTTGTCCCTGATTATCATTTCTAATAGCTTCTCCACTACTGAGGTTAAACTGACTGGCCTGTAGTTGCTGGGTTTATCCTTACACCCTTTTTTGAACAAGGGTGTAACATTTGCAGTTCTCCAGTCCTCTGGCACCACCCCCATATCCAAGGAGGATTGGAAGATTATGACCAGTACCTCTGCAATTTCCACCTTTACTTCCCTCAGCATCCTAAGATGCATGCCATTCGGTCCTGGTGACTTATCTACTTTAAAGTACAGCCAGCCTTTCTAGTACCTCCTCTTTATCAATTTGTATCCCATCCAGTATCTCAACTATCTCCTCTTTCACCATGACTTTGGCAGCATCTTCTTCCTTGGTGAAGACAGATGCAAAGTACTCATTTAGTACCTCAGCCATGCCCTCTGCCTCCATGCGTAGGTCTCCATTTTGGTCCCTAATCGGCCCCACCCCTCCTCTTACTACTCGTTTATTATTTATATGCATATAGAAGACTTCTGAATTCCCTTTTATGTTACCTGCCAATCTATTCTCATACTCTCTTTGTCCCTCTTATTTCCTTTTTCACTTCCCCTCTGAACTTTCGATATTCAGCCTGGTTCTCAATTGTACACTTAACTTGACATCTGTCATACGCCCCCTTTTTCTGCTTCATCTTACTCTCGATCTCTTTCATCATCCAGGGAGCTCTAGCTTTGGTTGCCCTACCTTTCTCCCCCACGGGAATGTATTTGAACTGTACCCGAACCATCTCCACTTTAAAGGCAGCCCATTGTTCGATTACAGTTTTGTCTGCCAATCTTTGATTCCAATTTACCCGGGCCAGATCCATTCTCATCCTACTGAAATTGGCCTTCCTCTAAGTATTTTTTGTCTAGATTGCTCCCTGTCCTTTTCCATAACTAATCTAAACCTTATGATACTGTGATCACTGTTCCCTAAATGTTCCCCTACTGACACTTGCTCTACTTGACCCACCTCATTCCCCACAACAAGATCCAGCAATGCCTCCTTCCTCGTTGGGCTGGGAACATACTGATCAAGAAAGTTCTCCTGAACACACTTAAGAAATTCTTCCCCCTCTCTGCCCTTTACATTACTATTCCAGTCTATATTAGGATAGTTGAAGTCCCCCATTATCACTACTCTATAGTTCTTGCACCTCTCTGTAATTTCCCTGCAAATTTGCTCCTCTATATCCTTCCCACTAGTTGGCGGCCTATAGAATACACCTAGTAGTGTAATGGCACCTCTATTGTTTCTCAACTCTAACCAAATAGATACTGTCCTTGACCCCTCCAGGACACCCTCTCTCTCCAGCACTAACATTTTCTCCTTAATCAATACTGTCACCCCACCTCCTTTCTTTCGTTCCCTATCTTTCCTGAACATTTCCAGGAATATATATTTATTACCCAATCCTGCCCTTTTTTGAGCCAGGTCTCTGTTATCACCATGACATCATATTCCCATGTGTCTATTTGCGCCTGCAGCTCAGCAACCTTATTTAACATGCTTCGTGCATTCACACACATGCACTATAAACCTATCTTAAACCTTCCTGTATTCTCTCTTAATCTGACCCCACCTAATACCTCACTATTTCTTACTCCAGTGCTAACTGTCTCTCCCAATCCTTTGTGCACCTTGTTTCTCCTTTCTAATGCTACATCCTGGTGCCCATCCACCTGCCAAATTAGTTTAAACCCTCTCCAATAGCACTAGCAAACCCCCCCCCCCCCCCCGCGAGGACATTGGTCCCGGATTTATTGAGGTGCAACCCATCTACAGGTCCCACCTCCCCCAGAACCGGTCCCAATGTCCCAGGAATCTAAAGCCCTCCCTCCTGCACCATCTCTCCAGCCACATATTCATCTGCTCTATCCTCCTATTTCTATATTCACTAGCTTGTGGCACCAGGAGTAATCCGGAGATTACTACCTTTGAGGTCCTGCTTTTAAATCTCTTTCCTAATTCCCTAAAATCTGCCTGCAGGACCTCATCCCTTTTTCTACCTATGTCATTGATACCAATATGGACCATGACCTCTGTCTGTTCACCCTCCCCCCTCAGAATGTTCTGCAGCCATTCAGTGGCATCCTTGACCCTGGCACCAGAGGCAATATACCATCCTGGAATCACGTCTGTGGCCACAGAAACGCCTGTCTGTTTCCCTAACTATCAAATCTCCTATCACTATTGCTTTCCCGATCTTCCTCCTCCCCACCCTGTACAGCTGAGCCACCAGTGGGTGCCGTGGCTCTGGCTGTACTCCCCAGAGGACCATCGTCGTCACCAACACCAGTGTTAGAGAGTGAGATGCACTCGGGGGACTCCTGCACTACCTGCCTGGTCCTCCTCGTCTGTCTGGTGGTCACCCATTCCCTCTCTGCCTGCACACTCTTATGCTGCGGGGTGACCATCGCCTGAAACTTTTTTGAGCAAGGTCTTTTTACCCAAACTTTTTTGGGTAATGACCAAAAGCAAGATGAAGAGGAGGATTCTGAAGTAGGGGAGAGAGGTAACAAGGAAAAATATTTAAGAGAGGCCGAAATCCCTGAAGGCTCTGCAACTAAAAGCGGCGCAGAGATAGGGGGAACACAAAGGTGGCCAGAATCAGAAAAGCTGAGGGTGCACACAGGAGCATAGGGCTGAATCTGGTTCCAGAGGTAGGGAGGAATTTCTAGATGAGGATAAGGATTTTAAATGTATTTTATTAGTAGGTGAATAGTGTGACAGTGAAGGTTCACGAGCAGAGGAGTAATAGGGGAATGGGATTTAATGCAGGATAGGATACAGGTGGCAGAGTTTGGACAAGTTGTAATTTGTAGAGAGGCTGGCAAGGAGAACTTTGGAGTAATCGAGTTTGACGGCAATGAGGCATGAATAACCTTTTCAGTGACAGTAGTGGGGGTGGCATTGCGTTGAGGTTAGCATCGAGACTGGTGATATTGCAGAGCTGGATGAAGGCAGTCTTGGTGGTGGCAAGAATATGGGGTTTGAAGTTCACCTCAGAGTCAAGCATGACACCAAGGATGTGTACCTTTGGGCTTAGGCCCTGTCAGAAATGGGGCGGGAATTGGATGCTAAGGTTTGGAGGTTAGGAGAACCAAATATGATGGGTTCAGTCTTGCTGATGTTGCGATGAAGGAAATTCTAGCTCATCCAGGTCTGGATATCATCTAAGCAGTTGGATAGCGCAGTGGTACTCGAGGAGAATGGTGGCAAAGAGGTAAAGCTGGGTGTTCTCAGCATAATATGAAAGTTGACTCCAATCCTATGAATAATGTCACCAAGGGGGAAACATGTGGACAAGGAAAAGAATGGGGCCAAGGATAGAGCCTTGGGGCACATCAGGTGTGATCACAGGAAGTGTGTTGACTGCATTGGAACAGGCAGCAGTGGAACAAGAACTAACTTGTTAAAATACTATTTTACCCTCAATTATAAAAGTCTTCAAGCTTATATAATGAACTATATGAAGATTTCTCAGTGCACTGAATTGCTGAATAGAACAGATACTGATTACATTAAAATAAACTGATGAAAGGGCCCTATGTTACAGTATAAACATCTGCCCCAATAGCTCAGCAGCAACAGATGCAGTGAGCTCTGAATAAGAAACTTTATACAACACATTTTTGTAGACTAGTGGTTTATTATTTGACAGGATTTAAAAAATCTTTTCATTGGTTTAATTTATAAAAAAAGGGATTCCTTTGTACGTCCACTTTAAATATGCTTATTGTCTATATTTTAAAAGAAAATGTTTTATCACCCCGATTTTGTGTCATTTCAGGTGGTAAAACAGCAGTGTAGGAGAAAAGTCTTCAAGCAACACGAAGTTGTTCAAATTCCTCTTGTTTTTTTGAATATCGTTCGAGCCACAAAATGTATATAGCTGTGCACTACATTTAAGTCGCACTATTGACGATAAGAAAAAAAAAGGAAAGGCCATTCAGCACATGCATCTCTTCTTGTTATGTAGGCCCTTTCTGGAAGACTGAGGCTTTAAACAAAAATAATTTTCCTACCACTGTGCATTTGCCATTTCAAATGGTTCAAAATGTTATTTCTAATTTTGCTTTGCGAAAAGGAGTATGAGGGAGGTAGTAAAACTGCCTCAAAACCATCATTAATTCTGCTGGGTTTTCAGACTTCATTCCAGTCCACTTCACTGGCTATAATCCTTAATCACTGTTTTGATTCAAAATGGCAGCCAGAGCTTTGAAGTTTCACAGTAATATAGCTTGGGAGACTGGAATGAGGGGGCAGAAAAAAAACAATTACTTGAATTAAATTATATATAAAGATGGGCCATTAAATAATAATAGCTGGGAAAGTGCTCATTTAGTAGCTGTCCTTGCAAAAGGTCACAACTGCCATGACTATTTCAAGCCACCAACTCAAAAAAGGGTTGAGTATGCACACCTTAGAGTTGTAACTTACAAACGTTTACTGCAATATGGTCTGCAGCTGTTTTCAATACCAATAGAAGCAGCATAAATTCTCTGAATGGAACTGCTACTGCCTGATTCTCAGAACTACCCGTGTGAATGATTTCCAACCTACTTCCCACTTTTCCCTGCCAAGATATTTTAAACAAATCCACCCTTTGTGAATAACTTCCTTGATTAACTGAAACTTATCCATACGGGTATAAATAAAACATACTATCCTTGCAATCCTGTTGTGCTTATTTTTTCAACCAAAAATGGAGTTTAAAAAAAGAAACATTACTTCTATATGCTTATTCTGTATTAAGATTCTTGCCATTCATTTTTGTTGTAGAAATAATAACTGAGTATACTATGAAACAACAAGATTATCCTAAAATAATAGAAAAGCAAGCTTTTAAAACAGTAATTATAGAATACAACACTTTTTGCTAGAAATACAAAGCAAAATGTCTTGATGCACATTAAAGTTCTTGTTGCATCTTGGCCTGCACCATCAGTTCAGTGGTGGGTTTTAAAATGTAGTTCCATGCAGGTTCTGCAATACTAAAAGCTAAAACATTGAGTAACTAATATTTAACCATTGAAGCCAAAAGAACTAACAATTTCTGAAGTGTGGAGGTAGTTTCACAAATTAAACACTTAACAGGAGGCCATAGTATTGTGCAGGTTGGTAGGGCAAGAGATTTATCATTTAGATTCACTTTTAGCTTTGTACATCTTAAGTTTTTAATTCAAGAAACAAGCCATCAGTATCAATTAATAAAAAAATTCCACAAACTTTCATCCACAGTTAAATCATTATTTGCAACTAACTGATTTATTCTGCATTGAGAAAAAGTTCTGATTTTAAAATATGGCCTAATCAGAAGTAGATTAATACTGCGCCCTGCTGGATAACTAAGTGTAAGTCTTGCAAATATCTAGCATCGCCTCATGTTCCCAAACATGTGAAATGTATTTAGAAGTATTTCTATCTAAATGCAACATACTGTTTAAACGTCAATAAGTTGTAATGTTTGCATCTATGGCAAAATCATCAGCACTTCTTTATGTAGGTGAAATGGAAGGAACAAAATTGCTTTTAAAGTTTTAAAAATCATTTAGAAAGAACCAACAAAAAGTGCATTTTCATTGTGCCTGTCATGACCTCAAGACACCCCAAAGCACTGCATAGCAAATGAACTACTTTTGAAATGTAGTCACTGTAGGCAAATACAGCAGCCAAGTTGTACACAGCAAGGTCCCACAAACCGAAATGAAATAAATGATCAGATAATCTGTTTTGGTGATTTTAGTTGAGGGATAAATGTTGACCAGGACACTGGGAAACTTCTCTGCTCTTCAAATAATGCCATACGATCTTTTACATCAACCCAAGAGGGCATACTCGGCTTTAGTTTAATATCTCACTAAAAAGACTTCATCCTCAACAATGCAGCATTCCTCAGTACTGCATTGTTTGGGTCATGTCTCGAATAAAACATTAAACTAAAGCCGTGTCTGCCCTGTGGGCATAAAAGGTCCCATGATACTATTCAAAGATTATCTGATCAAGTTCAGGAATGGAACTTGAACTCATGATTTTCAGAGGAGAGTGATGTCTCTGAGCTAAGGTGGCAGTTAGGTCATGTTTATGGTCAGGTTTCTGTTATCTCCAAAATTCAGTAGTTTACAATACTCCTGTGTTTTAGATGGAACCATTTCTCAGAGTTCAAAAATGCTGGCATGTTTTAACATAGTAAAAAAAAAATGGAGCCAGTATTAAATATTGCCAACATCACTAGACTAGGAGTGGTTTCCCCTTTTCATATTGGTTCTATTTTAAATTTAGTCAACAGAAGGTTTTCTGTAGCAAATTGTGGTTTCAAAAGTTGGTTATTACAGAGCTTAGAATTTTTCTAAAAGCATTACAGTGCACCACGTCTGGATGGTGTGGACTTGATGGACCAGATGGTCTGTTCCTGTCTTTTTTTTTTCCTGTAGATTGTCAGACATAATAGCAGGTTTCTCCTGAAAGGTTCAATTTTTTGTGCTGTTACAGTGGACACTACCATCTAATATTATAGAGCGTGCACCAGAAAGTGCAACAATTAGTAAAGGCATCTCCAGATCTTAGAAAACTGCTTTTATATTGGGTTTAGTAGGGTGTTAGGAATGCCAGGTGTGATGGGTCTAGATCCAGTCTTAGTGAATCTAGCAACTTTACGTTGGATTTGCACATTGGAAGCCAGCAGTTCGATCACCCCACCAAATCCAATATGAAAGTAGCTTTTATGAATAACAGGATGGTTCTCTATTCTCTTATCAAATATGCTGAGGAACACCAAGATTGAAATTGTTCATGTTATGGAATCTGTGCTTCACACAATGTGCTGGCCACGTGCAGTACATGCACAATGGGAATACACTGAAGTATTATGAGCAATATTGCAATCCTTAAAATAATGGTAGGTCAAAGATCGAGAAAATGCTGACTGATGAACTGACAAGACAGTGTGAATTTTTAAACACACAGCATAAACTAAGATATAACGAAATATGTTGACGACTTAATAGCATGCTAATTTTGAGTTTAAAACAGTGTTGACCACTTGCATTACATCTGCATTTTGTTATTCCAAAGTTGATGTGATTAGCAGGTGTTCACTAGAATTTGAGAGCATTCATAAATACTAAAGCTATATTTCACCCTTTGGAGGACTACCCCATCCAAAAATAATACAAACTTAGACTTTCCATTTCCTTCAGTGTACAGTATATCCTAAATCTTTTTCTACACCAATACACAGGTTCTCAGGGGGTTAATATGCAGTTTATATCTTCAGTAAGACTTGCAAATCATACTTAACCCTTTAAGGGCTTCATACATTTGCAATTTTCAAAATAGGTTTTCTTTTTAAACAAAAATTTCCAAACAGGTCTTTCTACATCTTTCAAATTGATTTTTTTTTAAATTCTTTTATGGGATGTGGGCGTCGTTGGCAAGACCAGCATTTATTGCCCATCCCTAATCGACCTTGAGAAGGTGATGATGAGCCGCCTTCTTGAACCGCTGCAGTCCGTGTGGTGAAGGTACTCCCCACAGTGCTGTTAGGAAGGGAGTTCCAGGATTTTGCTTTTAAAAGACTGTGTTTGTGTGTCAAATGGGTTTGGAATAAAACAGAATAACACCCACTCTATTGACAGCATTTCTGGCGTGATTCCTTTGCCAGCAGCACATGTTCCAACTTGCTGACCACCTACATTTCAGCCAGGAGCTAACCCAGTGAATAACAGTATTACTTTCACGACTAACTCCCTCTGATGGTTACATATGCAATTACACTACGCGATACAACTTTAAACATTACACTTCCATTCCAATTTCAAACGCGTATGAATAAAAGACTCCATTTAGATTATGGAGAAACTGGAAGGTTAACAAAAAACCTATATACAGGAAACTCTTTATTAACCGGCACCGACGGGACCGGCGTGGTGCCGGTTTATCGAAAGTACCGGATAACGGAGAGTTATATCTACCGAGGCTATTTTTAACAAAGAAAAATAAATAAATCAAGAAATGCGCAGTATACAGTATTTGGGTACTTTTGAAAACTACCCCTACTGACTAAATCGGCGTTCTCGGACTCTGGATCGGCAACATTGCCGGTTATTTGAGAGGAGTTTTCGGAGTACTCGGCGTTCGCGGAGACTCGACTGCGACTCGGCAACATTGCCGGTTATTTGAGAGGAGTTTTCGGAGGATGATTTTTGCCGGTTAAGCGAGAATTCCGGATATTTGGGTGCCGGATAAACAAAAGTTTCCTGTATTCCCTAATCAAAGATTTGTCAGTTTGTGGCCTAATACTTTTTTTTTTAAATGACACTGAAGAGGATAGCATGCTGGACATCACAAGGAAACTAATATTAAATCAGGGACCAAAATGAACGTAAGCAAAATAACAGCAAGGAAGAGTATAATGGCACCAAAGAGTGACAAATCCCCAGGACCAGATGGTTTCCCTCCCAGGGATTTAAAGGAAGTAGGTGAGAACATTGCAGATGTCCTAACTAGAATCTTCCAAAGTTCTCTTGATTCGGGAACCATTCCTTTAGATTGGAAAATTGTGCATGTCACTCCACTATTTAAGTGAGAGGGAAACCAGGGAATTATAAGCCAGATAGCCTAACATCTGTAGTCGGGAAATTACTAGAGTCTATAATTAAGGATAGTGACTGAACACCTTGAAAATTTTCAGTTGGTCAGAGAGAGCCAGCATGGATTTGTAAAGGGTAGGTCATGCAAGGATCTGTGTTGGGGCCTCAACTATTCACCGTATTAACGACTTAGATGATGGGATAGAGAGCCACATATCCAAATTTGCCGATGACACATGCAGCATTGTAAGCAGTGTAGATGGAAGCATAAAATTACGAAGAGATATTAATAGATTAAGCGAATCGGCAAATCTATGGAAAATGGATTTCAATGGAGGCAAATGTGAGGTCATCCACTTTGGACCAAAAAAGAGAATGGTGAAAAGCTAGAAACAGTGGAGGTCCAAAGAGACTTGGGGGTCCAGGTACATAGATCATTAAAATGTCATGGATAGGTGCAGAAAACAATCAAAAAGGCTAATGGAGTGCTGGCGTTTATATTTGGAGGACTAGAACACAAGGGGGTAGAAGTTATGTTACAGCTATACAAAGCCCTCGTTACACCACACCTGGACTACTGTGAGCAGTTCTGAGCACCAGACTTTAGGAAGGATATATTGGCCTTGGAGGGAGTGCAGCGTAGGTTTACCAGAATGATACCCGGATTTCAAGGGTTAAATTACGAGGAGAGATTACAGAAACTAGGGTTGTATTCCCTGGAATTTAGACAGTTACGGGGTGATTTGGTCGAAGTTTTCAAGGTATTAAGGGCAACTGATAGGTTAGATAGAGAAAAACTATTTCTGCTGGTTAGGGAGTCCAGGACTAGGGGACATAGGTCTGGCTCTAATTGTTAGACTTTCAGGAGTAAAGTTAGGAAACACTTCTGCAAACAAAGGGTGGTAGACGTTTGGAACTCTCTTCTGCAAATGGCAATTGATGCTAGGTCAATTGTTAATTATAAACCTGAGATCGATAGATTTTTGTTAACCACTTTAAGGGATATGGGGCAAAGGCGGGTATATGGAGTTAGGTCACAGATCAGCCATGATCTCATTGATCTCAAGAGGCCAAATGCCCTACTCCTGTTCCTATATTTCTTTCATCTCTGGTATTCAACAGTCCAGTCAGATGGGAAAAAAAATGTTACTGCTGACTGCAAGGCTATAATCTGAAGTGATTCTGTAGTCTTGGCCCAGTTCCCAGTGAGTAGAAGCCCACAGCACAAACCGTCTATAATTTGGCACTCAGAGAGGCCATAAAGATGGTGGATCTGGGAAATGTGATACTGCTGTATTAAGGGTTCTCTTCTGAAGTTGTGCTATGACACACTGGTGGGTCATAACAGAGGAAGCTCTGGTCTTTACCTTTCCCATTTCATACCTAACCTGGGTGCTAAATAAGAAT
This sequence comes from Squalus acanthias, assembly GCA_030390025.1. Taxonomy (NCBI): domain Eukaryota; kingdom Metazoa; phylum Chordata; class Chondrichthyes; order Squaliformes; family Squalidae; genus Squalus; species Squalus acanthias. The sequence continues at coordinate 67,720,850 of CM059433.1, read as the reverse complement.
TCCATTCTCTAGCACTGACATCCCACTCATTTTAATGTACACATAAATTTACCACTACAACCCAAAAACATAACATTTTATAAAATGGTAGGCACTTGTTCTTTAGTATTACATTTAATTGCTACAGAATTAACATTTTTCCACTTTGGATTTGATGACATCACATACTCCCTAGTTAAGTACAGCATGTCAGAACTAATGCAGAGTCCCTACTATCTTACCCTGACCGGTCAACTCTCATTAATTTAACTACACAACCTGTTTTGGCAAACTCAATTCTTAAAAAAAAGTTTGTTTAAACAGGTCTGCAATCTGTTTTGCACAAATCTTACTTCTAGCATTTTCATGTCAACAATGTGCCTCATATTCCTGCCTCATAACAATTTTGCCAGTTCCCAAACTGCCCGTAAACATCTGCAAGTGAGATCACCATCAGTTAATTGTGCTCAGTTTGAAAGGTTTAATTGTATTGATCTTGCATCCTCTAAGAAACTGGTTTTAGACAGGCCTAACTCATGTTCCTTTGGACCATGAGAGAAAAAACAGTCTTTCCACTTTCTTGGGCTGCAAATAGCTTTCTATTTATAGCATCACCCAGTTCCTCATAATGTACACTAACCTCCAGTTTCTTTTCCAGTGATTCTATTCGGTCCTTCTTGCTAGCCAGGTTGGCACGAGTGTACCTATTCTGTCCAGGCAGATACAGCACCTGACTGTAACATTCTTCCCACACCTGGTTATATGCGTCAAGAGGAAGGTCTCCGTGGCCCATACCATGTTTTACAACCTCCATCTCCAGAGTTAACAAATCACTTGCCTGAAAAAAATGTACACAGTAAATATGTTGTAAACTCTTATAATTAAAAGGTATTATTGGACATTATAACTACATTATGATTTTTTTTAAACAAAAAACCTTACCAGCTGTTTTAGAAAATTTAAATAATGCACTGTTGGTTTTATTTCAAATAGCTCCAAATCTGATACTCTACTAGAATTGTGCTTTTCTAGTGTTTTCTTGCCATTTTATTTATCAAGATATTAAATGAGTAATTTTGAATGAAAAGCCAACAATGTAGAAATATACTTATTGTTGTCCTCATCATTGCTTTTGGACCAGGTGAAAATGGCAAGTGGATTTGAAAAGCAACCTTAATTATTTTGTCAGAAAAGTAGACTATTATGTGAGCATCTGGTTCTGAGTGTGTGGGTCCATTCATTCATTACACTAGTCTTGCCAAACTCTAGCACACTATTGCAAAAACATTACTGACATCCAGTGGCACAATCGGAGTATTGTAACAGTACCATGTAACATTTGATCTCAAGTTTGCATTTTTCCTACCAAGTGGATCTTGAAACCGGTGCCATAAACCATACAAAAAGGTGCTTTCCATTAAGGATAGCAATAATGTGGCTTAACAATTTTAATTAGAGGCCAAAATGTGCCCTCAGTGCATTATGCCCCACCCCCACTTTCACTAAAAAAAAATTACTTTGATCAAAATTCATATTAGTCAGTCACCTGGGAAAACAATACAAGAAATACTTGAATCTGACATTTTAGATTTTTTTTAATGCAAAATCTTAAGAGAATTTCAAACATTGAGGCTAAGAAATGCAAAATGTTACATTTTTGTAATTATTGTTTATTTATTCATTCAGATTACAAGGCCTCTGGCACTTGCTAGACTGGCACATCATTACCAGTTTAAATAATGCAGAGATTAAAGGACCTAATAGCTAAGATTAATGCGCAGCCATAGCTGCCCAAAAGAACAGTATTACTTTTTCCAGACACAGGCATGCTTTAAACCGGCTATGCGCTATGTCCCCATGTACAAGTCCTTTTGATTATAACTAATAAATTCAATGACTGTGACCTACTACTTCTTTGCCCAATCCAAAGTGCTTCACAAACAATCATACTAATCCTAACTTTTCATGAACATTTCATCACTTCTTATAAACTGTGCATGGTGCTTTTGCAAGTGTACAAGGGCACCCACAATACATAGGAGGAAAGGATGAAATGTTTACCCAATTTGGTTCGAGTATCCTTCAAATCGCAATGACAGTATACATAGAATCATAGAGCACAGGAGGCCATTCAACCCATCGTGCCTGTGCCAGCTCTTTAAAAGAGCCAGCCAATTAGTCCCACTCCCCCACTCTTGCCCCATAGCCCTGCAATTTTTTTCCCCTTCAGGTATTCATACAATTCCCTTTTGAAAGTTACTACTGAATCTGCTTCCACCACCCTTTCAGGTAGTACATTCCAGATAATTAACTCACTACGTAAAAACATTTCTCATCTCCCCAATGGTTCTTTTGCCAATTAACTTAAATCTGTGTCCTCTGGTTACCAACCCTCCTGCCACTGGAAACAGTTTCTCTCTATTTACTCTACCAAAACCCCATCCAAGTATTTATCCATTTCCCTTTTGAAAGTTATTATTGAATCTGCTTCCACCACCCTTTCAGGGAGTACATTCCAGATCATAACTCGCTACGTTAAAAAAAATTCTCCTCATCTTGCCTCTAGTTCTTTTGCCAATTAACTTAAATCTGTGTCCTCTGGTTACCGACCCTTCCGCCACTGGAAATCATTTCTCCTTATTTACTCCATCAAAATCCTTCATGCTTTTGAACACTTCTATCATATCTCCCCTCTACTCTAAGGAGAACAACCCCAGCTTCTCTAGTCTCTCCACAAAACTGAAGTCCCTAATTTCTGGTAGCATTCTAGTAAATCTCCTCTGCAACCTCTCCAAGGGCTTGACATCCTTCCTAAAGTGTGGTGTCTAGAATTGGACACAATACCCTAGCTGAGGCCATACGAGTAACATAAATTATGCTACAATTGCAACAATCACACTGGTTAATTTTTAAGAAATTAGTAATAACTAGCCAGCCATTTTATTACAATTTTGTGTACGAAAAAACACTTATGCTCTCCTTACTATCTGAAAACAGAAACTGCACTGCCCATTCAAAAAGCTTTCGATCCCAGCTACATTTCCATGATCATCAGGACAAATCAGCAAATTAGATTAAAATGTAATTAATTCAGGCAGCTGAATTGATAAGAGGTAACTGAAAAGCTTTTCATCATAGCTTTTCATTAATAGTTTGGATATTACTTTTGTGTTTCCAGGATTTTTAAATATAAAAGAGATTAGCCTTATTCCAGATTTAAAAAATTAATTACATTGTTCAGTCTAGCACTTTTCAATCAAGAGTACAATACAATTGAAATCAAGACAAAATTCTACTGCAGTGCTATAATTCAGCAGTGCAAACATTTACTGCTGATATTACTGCATTTAACGTGGAAAATGCAATACCAGCACTTGTCATTTGCAGTTTTGGAACATATTTTGGAATCTTGTGTACTGCCTTTCAAATTGTTTTGTTCATTTTATACAATTTAAAAATGCAAAACATGCATCTTTGTACTAATTTCAAAATTCTATAGTGATGTACATATTAATAAAGGGAGAGGTTTTTTAAGATACAAGACATTTTTTGAGCTTCTATCCAATGTCAGATTAGAGAGCAAGTATAGGAAAGGAAATGCATAAGAAAATGTAAAATTTGCAAGAAATATTTCAGCAAACAGTCCAAAGAATAAAAGACTACCTTTTATTCAGAAGGTTCATATTTCATCATGGTGCTTGGGGTGCATAACATTCAGTCCCATTAACTTTTCTTTTTGCCACAGAATCTTCAGTATCTCTGTTATAATTCAGTATTACCTTTTGAAGCAATGACTTGGATGTGGAAATTATGCATTTGTTCTCTGACTATGCCAAATGCATCAATGTGGTGTGAAATAAACAACTATAAAAGCACTGCACTGATACCCCCCAAAAAACATCAAAAATCAAACTTAGTTAGAGCCACAAATTTATTTATTTTTTTTTTTTTTATAAATACTTACACATTTTGAACTCGGACATGGAAATGATCAGCTTATGAGCACATATTTTTTGTGCTAGTTATGAGATTTAAACCTCTCATTCTATTATTATTACAAGTTGCTTGTATTCTGATGGCCAAGAGAGTCACAAAGGAAACAGTGACTGTTGAGTCCTCAACTTATAAAATAGGCAATATAAAACTGAACAAGAAAAAAAATTGGTTCATCAAACCTAATCCATCCACATACCATGTGCAATTTACCCTACCCATTTAATCGCCTGAGGGAATGTTCTGTATAATTATTTCCTAATCCTCAAAGGTGATCAAGCAATGATCTAGATTATTCATCCTCTCTTATCTCTTCTGTTCAACCCTGACCTGGTGCACTCCCTCCACCAACCCTCCTCTGCTGCCCTTCCCTACACCAGCAGCACAGAAATCATTGTGACCCAAGCAGTGTTTTATCCCTATTACCTCCAATCTCATCACCAACCAGATATTCATCCATTTTCTTTCTAAAGAAGTTTATTGACTGAACCTCAGCTGCTTTTTCTGGCACATCCACAACTCAGTAGAAAAAGTCTCTTCTAACCTCAGGAGTATTAATTTTAAGCCTGTTTCTGCTATTCTGGTGACAGTAAGACAAATAGCCTGCTTATATCTACCTCCCAGCATTTTAAAGTCCTGGATCATATATCCACTCATTCTTTTTTTCCAATGAAAAAAATGCAAGTTCATAATTAAGAGCCCCAAGTCCTGGAATTATTCCTCTTCCTAGATGGAAACTTTAGAAAATTCAATTTTCTTTTGTTCCATGCCTCTTCAAATTTTATTCACTCAATGGAATGCTCCATCATCCAAGATCTATCATTGGTTACAAATTCTATTTGAAACATTACAACAGTCAACAAACCTTTTTCATGTCTTCTTTACTGATTTTTTCATATCCATTGTGCTCCAGGAAACCAATATGCTCAGCATTGCCAGAGCCTGATCCTGTTCCTTTCCCTCTTTTACTAAACTGGTCTACATATGGATGATGAAGTGTATCATAGTGAAGCATAATAATCATTTCTTTCTTCACCATCTCTTCAGCTTTCTGCATCTCAGTCAGAGGTGGTTCAACGTTCAGAGGCCGCAATATGGTTTCATTTACCTAAAATTAAAAGAAAATGCGGTTTATACACTACAACTTTATATCTTGAAAGAACATTTCCATAGTATGATGCCTAATCTTACAAATTGTAAAAATGTTATTCATAGGTATTTCTCTATGCTACTTTTGTCATCTTTTCATAATGCAATTCTTCCATTGATAGGATGGCAGTCCTTTCTACTTTCTGTAGGATATGATTTACTAGTCTTCAATTCCATGTTTATTTTCTGCCTATATTCAATATTAAATCACAAGTTTTATACTCACCTCTGTCGGTCTTGGAAAATTTCGCTGTACTGACTGATGTCTCTTTTTTAATTCCCTCTCACGTTCAGCATCTTTCATTGCCTGAAAAGAAAATAATGAAACTTCTGAAAATTACAACACATAAATTTGGCTTTAAAATACAAATACATGCTAAACATACTGTACTATTCCACTGGGCTATCAGCAGGTCATTAGTAAAAGAACAGATCAGTTTCTAGAATTCAAATACTGGCCATGTGATTCAATGAAATTCCTACTATTAAAATGTGATTCACTAAATTCAAAGTACAATGCATTACAAGTACACATGAATTTTGAAAAGACTACTTTGGTAAAGCTCCGGAAGAAGCTTACTTGTCTACGAGATTCCACATCAGCAGCATCTTCTATGAAGTTATCTTCTGTCTCTTGTTCCTCAAGCTCTCGCTCTGCATTCTCTGGGAGCACAATTTCAAAGTCATTCTTTGGAGTAGGAAGGTTCAGCAGACCCATTCTCAGTTGCTCACGATGCTCTCTTTCCTACAAGCAAAATTAAGTATGAGAGTTGGGGCAACATTAGCAAAGTCCAGATTGAAAACACAATTGGAGTGCAACTCCAACAACACTCAAGAAGCTTGACACAATCCAGGACAAAGCAGTCCGCTTGATTGGCACCCCATCCACCACCTTAAACATTCACTCCCTCCACCACCAGCGCACCGTGGCTGCAGTGTGTACCATCTACAAGATGCACTGCAGCAACTTGCTAAGGCTTCTTCGGCAGCACCTCCCAAACTCACGACCTCTACCACCTAGAAGGACAAGGGCAGCAGGCGCATGGGAACACCATCACCTCCAAGTTATATACCATTCTGACTTGGAAATATATCGCTGTTCCTTTATCATCACTGGGTCAAAATCCTGGACCTCCCTCCTAACAGCACTGTGGGAGTACCTTCACCACAAGGACTGCAGCAGTTCAAGGCGGCAGCTCACCACCACCATCTCAAGGGAAATTAGGGATGGGCAATAAAATCTGGCCTTGCCAGCAACGCCCACATCCAGGTACAAATAAAAAAAATTGTAGGCTTGATAAAATCTTGATGTTGGATTTCAATACTGTACCTTTAATATCATGAAGTTTTGTAGAAAAAAATCTTGAAAGTTTGAAGGTATTCAGAACCAAGTCTTTATTTAGAATCATAGAATGATTACAGCACAGGAGGCGGCCATTCGGACCGTCGAGCCCGTGCTGGCTCTCTGCAAGAGCACTTCAGCTAGTCCCACTCCCCTGCCTTTTCCCAGTAGCCCAGCAAATGTTTTCCCCTCAGGTACTTATCCAATTCCCTTTTGAAAGCCAAGATCGAGTCTGCCTCCACCACCCTTTCAGGTAGTGCATTCCAGATCCTAACCACTTGCTGCGTAAAAAAGTTTTTCCTCATGTCGCCTTTGGTTCTTTTGCCAATCACCTTGAATCTGTGTCCTCTGGTTCTCGACCCTTCTGCCAATGGGAACAGTTTCTCTCTATCTACTGTCGAGACCCCTCAGGATTTTGAATACCTCTATCAAATTTCCTCTCAACCTTCTCTGCTCTAAGGAGAACAACCCCAGCTTCTCTAGTCTATCCATGTAACTGAAGTCCCTCATCCCTGGAACCATTCTCGTGAATCTTTTCTGCACCCTCTCTAAGGCCTTCACATCCTTCCTAAAGCCAAACCAGTGTTTTATAAAGATTCATCATAACTGCCTTGCTTTTGTACTCTAAGCCTCTATTTATGAAGCCCAGTATCCCGTATGCTTTTTTAACCGCTTTCGCAACCTGCCGTGCCATCTTCAACGATTTGTGCACATATACCCCCAGATCTCTCTGTTCATGCATTCCCTTTAGGATTGTACCCTTTAGTTTATATTGCCTCTCCTCGTTCTTCCTACCAAAATCACTTCACACTTTTCTGCGTTAAATTTCATCTGCCACGTGTCCGCCCATTTTCATGTCTTCTTGAAGTGCATCACTATCCTCCGCACTGTTCACTATACTTCCAAGTTTTGTGTCATCTGCAAATTTTGAAATTGTGCCCTGTACTCCCAAGTCCAAGTTATTAATATATAGTACTGACCCCTGGTGTACCTTCCTCCAGTCCACAAAAATCTCTGTTTCCTGTCACTTAGCCAATTTCGTATTCATGCTGCCACTGTCCCTTTTATTCCATGGGCTTCAACTTTGCTGGCGAGCCTATTATGTGGCACTTTATCAAACGCCTTTTGGAAGTCCATATACACCACGTCAACCTCATTGCCCTCTTCAACCCTCTCAGTTACCTCATCAAAAAACTCAAATTAGTTAAACACGATTTGCCTTTAAAATTTCCGTGCTGGCTTGCCTCAATTAACCCACACTTGTCCAAGTGACTATTAATTTTGTCCCTGATTATCGTTTCCAAAAACTTCCCCACTACCAAGGTTAAACTGACTGGCCTGTAGTTGCTGGGTTTATCCTTGCACCCTTTTTTGAACAAGGGTGTAACATTTGCAATTCTCCAGTCCTCTGGCACCACCCCCCGTATCTAAGGAGGATTAGAAGATTATGGCGAGTACCTCCGCGATTTCCTCCCTAACCTCCCTCAGCATCCTCGGATGATCCCATCCGGTCCTGGTGACTTATCAACTTTAAGTTCAGACAGCCTTTCTAGTAGCTCCTCTATCAATTTTTATCCCATCCAGTAACTCCACTTTCACCATGACTTTGCCAGCATCTACTTCCTTGGTGAAGACAGATGCAAAGTACTCATTTAGTAACTCAGTCATGCCCTCTGCCTCCATGCATAGGTCTCCTTTTTGGTCCCTAATCGGCTCCACCCCTCCTCTTACTACCCGATTATTTATATGCCATAGAAGACTTTTGTATTCCCTTTTACGTTAGCTGCCAATCTATTCTCACTCTCTCTTTGCTCCTCTCATTTTCTTTTTCACTTCCCCTCTGAACTTTCTATATTCAGCCTGATTCTCAATTGTATTCTCAACCTGACATCTGTCATACGCCCCCTTTATCTGCTTCATCTTACTCTCAATCTCTTTCGTCATCCAGGGATCTCTGGCTTCAGTTATCCTACATTTCCCCCTCGTAGGAATGTACTTCGACTGTACCTGAACCATCTCCTCTTTAAAGGCAGCCCATTGTTCGATTACAGTTTTGCCTGCCAATCTTTGATTCCAATTTACCCGGGCCAGATCCGTTCTCAACCCGCTGAAATTTGCCTTCCTCCAATTAAGTATTTTTACTCTAGATTGCTCCTTGTCCTTTTCCATAGCTAATCTAAACCTTATGATACTGTGATCACTGTTCCCCTACTGACACTGGCTCCACTTGACCCACCTCATTCCCCACAACCAGATCCACCAATGCCTCCTTCCTCGTTGGGCCGGAAACATACTGATCAAGAAAGTAATCCTGAACACACTCCAGAAATTCTTCCCCCCTCTCTGCCCTTTACACAATTACTATCCCAGTCTATATTAGGATAATTGAAGTCCCCCATTATTATTACTCTATAGTTCTTGCACCTCTCTGTAATTTCCCTGCAAATTTGCTCCTCTATATCCTTCCCACTAGTTGGTGGCCTATAGAATACACCTAGGAGTGTAATGGCACCTCTATTATTTCTTAACTCTAACCAAATAGATTCTGTCCTTGACCCCTCCAGAACATCCTCTCTCTCCAGCATTAACATTCTCCTTAACCAATATTGCCACCCCACCTCCTTTCTTTCTTTCTCTATCTTTCCTGAACAGCTATATCCAGGAATATTTAGTACACAATCCTGCCCTTTTTTGAGCCAGGTCTCCGTTATCACCACGATATCATATTACCATGTGGCTATTTGCGCCTGCAGCTCACGAACCTTATTTACCATGCTTCATGCATTTACACACATGCACTGTAAACCTGTCTTTAGACCTTCTTGTATTCTCTCTTAACTTGACCCCAGCTAATACCTTACTATTTCTTACTCTAGTGCTATCTGTCTCTCTCCATCCTTTGTGCACTTTGTTTCTCCTTTCTAATGCTACATCCTGGTGCCCATCCCCCTGCCAAATTAGTTTAAACCCTCCCCAACAGCACTAGCAACCCCCCCCCCCCCCCCCCCCCCGCAAAGACATTGGTTCCAGCTCTGTTGAGATGCAACCCATCTGGCCTGTACAGGTCCCACCTCCCCCAGAACTGGTCCCAATGTCCCAGGAATCTGAAGCCCTTCCCCCTGCACCATCTCTCCAGCCATGCATTCATCGGCTCTATCCTCCTATTTCTATACTCACTAGCTCGTGGCACAGGGAGTAATCCGGAGATTATTACCTTTGAGGTCCTGCTTTTTAATCTCTTTCCTAGCTCTCTAAAATCTGCCTTCCGGAACTCATCCCTTTTTCTAAGTCGATAGCAAAATACTGCGGATGCTGGAAATCTGAAATAACAACAGAAAACGCTGGAAAAACTCAGCAGGCCAGGCAGCATCCGTGGAGAGAGAAAGAGAGTTAACGTTTCAGGTCGATGACCTTTCGTTAGAACTGTGAAGAGCCGGAAATCAAATAGATTTAAGGCCAGAGTAAAGCTGGGAAAAGGGGGAGGGGATAAAAGAACAAAGGGGGAGATGAAGAGACATTAAGAGATATGCAAGGCTAGAGGTGATGTTAATGTGACAGATTAAGGCTGAAAGAAGTGTGAAATCCACTGGCAGAATGAAGGACAGCTGCCAGCTTCTAGGAGGAAAAAAAAGGTGGGGGGGTGCAAATAAAAGGGTGGAAAAAATAAAATATAAATGTGATTGGAGCTGAGGTTATGATCTAAAATTGTTGAACTCGATATTGAGTCCAGAGGGCTGTTGCGTGCCTAAACGAAAGATGAGGTGCTGTTCCTCGAGCTTACGCTGCGCTTCCGTGGAACAGTGTAATAGGCCGAGGACGGTGAGGTCAGAGTGGGAGTGAAGCGGTGAATTAAAGTGACAGGCCACCGGGAGCTCGGGGTCCCCCTTACGGACTGAACGGAGGTGTTCCGCAAAGCGGTCACCCAATCTGCGTTTGGTCTCCCCAATGTAGAGGAGACCACATCGTGAGCAGCGAATACAGTATACTAAATTGCAGGAAGTATCTGTCACATTAACATCACCTCTAGCCTTGCATATCTCTTAATGTCTCTTAATGTCTCTTCATCTCCCCCTTTGTTCTTTTATCCCTTCCCCCTTTTCCCAGCTTTACTCTGGCCTTAAATCTATTTGATTTCCGGCTCTTCACAGTTCTGACGAAAGGTCATCGACCTGAAACGTTAACTCTCTTTCTCTCTCCACGGATGCTGCCTGGCCTGCTGAGTTTTTCCAGCGTTTTCTGTTGTTATTCCTTTTTCTAAGTCGTTGGTACCGATATGGACAACGACCTCTGGCTGCTCACCCTCCCCCCATAGAATGTTCTGCAGCCGCTCAGCAACATCTTTGACCCTTGCACCAGGGAGGCAACATATCATCCTGGAATCATGTCTGCGGCCACAGAAATACCTGTCTGCTCCCCTAACTATCGAATCCCCTACCACTATTGCCTTCCTGATCTTCCTCCTCCCACCCCCATATAGCCGAGCCACCCGTGGTGCCACGGACTTGGCTCTGGCTGTACTCCCAAAGGAACCATCGCCCTCACCAGTATGGTTGGAGAGCAAGATGCACTTAGGGGACTCCTGCACTACCTGCCTAATCCTCCTTTTCTGTCTAACGATCACCCATTCCCTTTCTGCCTACACACTCTTATGCTGCGGGGTGACCACCTCCTTAAACATGCTATCCACGTAGCTCTCAGCCTCACGGGTGCACCGCAGTGATGCCAGCTGCTGCTCAAGCTCCGAAACCCAGAGCTCGAGCTCCTCCAGCCGATGACACTTCCTGCACATGATTGTCCAGGACATGAGAAGTGTCCTGGATTTCCCACATGGCACAGGATGTGCATTCCGTGGGACTGAGGTGCCCTGCCATGCCTCTATTTATTCGACTATTAGCTAACTTACAGAAATAAACTTAAGACTAAGAGTCTTAAAAGTCGGGCCTACCTTTATCTCCGGCTGCTTCGCTCGCTCTCTTAGTTAAAGTCTTTATTCACACAATTATTTATAGTTAAACTAATTTGTTTATCTAGTTGTTAGAGACAATAAAATGCTAATACTCACCCACCAATCACCTACCTGCAGTCCTGTGACGTCACTCCTTGATTTTGCTGTTCTTTTGGAATTCGTCGGATTTGTATCTGCCTCCTCCTCGCAGGTCCGCGCTGTCCTCGGCCTCCCGCTGTATTTATGCCTCCTCCACTGCAGCTGCCGACTCCTCGCAGGTCCGTGCTGTCCTCGGCCTCCCGCTGTATTTATGCCTCCTCCACTGCAGCTGCCGACTCCTCGCAGGTCCGTGCTGTCCTCGATCTCCCGCTGTATTTATGCCTCCTCCACTGCAGCTGCCGACTCCTCGCAGGTCCGTGCTGTCCTCGGCCTCCCGCTGTATTTATGCCTCCTCCACTGCAGCTGCCGACTCCTCGCAGGTCCGTGCTGTCCTCGGCCTCCCGCTGTATTTATGCCTCCTCCACTGCTGCTGCCGACTCCTTACGTAACTCATGTTATTCATTTTTCAAACATTCTTTTTTATGATTTTTTTTGATTTTGGTGGAAAGACTATAGCAGAATAGGGTTGATTCGTTTTTGCCAACTTTCAAGGTTGGCAGGTATATGGTTACTTAGTTTTCTGCAAGATCACCAGGGCTGTTGTTCCAGAGAGAAATTGGAGGAAAATAACTGCACCTTTTAAATCTATCTACCAAAAGCAGACAGATCTCACTCCAAGCTTGTGATTTTTTTAGCATTTGAAGAAAAACCGCAACCGGGTCCTGATGGCTTGGTAGATTTGTCGAGTGATTAGCATGAGCCATACACTAGAAGGTTCCAAGTTCAGCTCCCGATCTGTGCTGTGTTAGCGGATCTCAGCTGTTATGGTACAGGACTCACAACTGGCATCAGCACCCTTGGATTGGGGTTAAGAGAGGGAGGTAGAAAGCTAGTCAAGGTCTTCACTCCTGATTTCTCTGCAGCAACATGTGCTGCAAGTGTTCGTTTGTAGATATTGGGTGAGGCCAGGATAGAGCTTTGGTGTGATACTGCCAACACTCATTTTCAAGGTTCATATGTGGGCAATTATCGGAGAGTGCCAGATAACATTGAATTTATACCCCAGCAAGGAATCAACAGCTTCAGGAGAGGAGGAGAGAAAGTTAGCAAGAAGGGAAAAAATGAGATACAGTAAACTCTTTCATATCCAGCACCTACGGGACCGGGATGGTGCCGGTTGATTAAAAATTCCGGATAACTGAGGGGTATACCTACCGAGGCAATTTATATATCGGCCGGCCTCAGACCAGAAGAAGGGACATGGAGTGACAATGGCCCAAGGTACGAGAGCCCGGTTACCCGGCCACAGGTGCAGGGGACCCGGCCACAGGTGCAGGGGACCCGGCCACAGGTGCAGGGGACCCGGCCACAGGTGCAGGGGACCCGGCCACAGGTGCAGGGGACCCGGCCACAGGTGCAGGGGACCCGGCCACAGGTGCAGGGGACCCGGCCACAGGTGCAGGGGACCCGGCCACAGGTGCAGGGGACCCGGCCACAGGTGCAGGGGACCCGGCCACAGGTGCAGGGGACCCGGCCACAGGTGCAGGGGACCCGGCCACAGGTGCAGGGGACCCGGCCACAGGTGCAGGGGACCCGGCCACAGGTGCAGGGGACCCGGCCACAGGTGCAGGGGACCCGGCCACAGGTGCAGGGGACCCGGCCACAGGTGCAGGGGACCCGGCCACAGGTGCAGGGGACCCGGCCACAGGTGCAGGGGACCCGGCCACAGGTGCAGGGGACCCGGTCACAGGTGCAGGGGACCCGGTCACAGGTGCAGGGGACCCGGTCACAGGTGCAGGGGACCCTGGTTACACAGCCACAAATATACAGTAAAACTTACCTTTGGGTTCCTGAACCTACACCTGAATTTTGCCGGTTATTAGAGAATTCCGGATAATTAGGTGCCGTTTAAATGAGAGTTTACTGTAGTTTGGATGAATTTACACTGCAACTCTGATCAATAGCTGCAGTTAAGAGTTCTTGCAACCAGAACTGAGTTTATATTGTGTGGCTCCTGCCTGGCTGGAATTGTAACAATCCTGCTCAGACGAGAATTGTGTGTATGCCTGGATACAGACATAGGTAGAGGTCTCTTCCCACTGGTAAAAATTTAAACCACGTTTGAGAATGCACAGGATTTATACTCCTCGTGGTTCTCAAACTGAACTTGTGTAAAACTTTTCTCTGTTGCAACTTTTGATGTTTCCAGAATTTTAGAACAGCACTAGTGAATATTAAAAACCATAATGATGGACATCTCAGTGATAGCATAAATCTCAAGATAAGGCTGCCAGATAACTAATTGTCAAAATCAGCTGAATATTAGCATGTGTAGATTTATTCTGTCGTACTGGGCCTGTTAATAATTTCAGAACCATTATGACTGTAACCAACCAAAACACTCATTTTAATAAAATCCATTCCCCAAGAAAGGGCCAACCTGCAGAAAGGTATCAAAAAAGCTCTCACACAAAATGGCAACACCCTCCCCACCCCAGATAGCCAGAGAGCGTAGCCAAGTGACAAAATAATGCACAGAGATGAACTCAGCCACAGAGAAAGGCACATCTCATCTACAAAGGTGACTGAGCCAGTGATCTAAAAGTAACCACCCTGGAGCAGTACTCCAGGAGGGAGCACAACTCTTTCAAGAACTTCTGAAAAGTTCCAATCCCTACTGTATGAACATTTTCAGATGTATATCAGGCTGAGAATTGTCCAGATAGTGTCTGTTTAAATTCTCACGTTCATTCCTTGTGATTGGTTCACCGTTTTTACTGAGGAAAAACATCCCATCAGATACTAAGAAAAGCATTTTAAGCTCCCCTTTAACAATCATTAGTTTACTACTTAGCTCTGTACAGCCACACAAAATAGAGAAACTGAGGCAAGTTGTGACTTTTCTATAATCGCTGGCATGTTCCCAATCCCATAACAGAAGTAGTGTGCTGCTCCCTTTCTGTGCCTCTCACTATACTACCATCTGTGAAGCACCTTAGGACATGTATCTACATTGAATGAGCTATGTAAATGCAAGTAGTTGTTGTTAAGGAGAGGAAAATCAGTCAAGGTTTCTACTCTTAATTTAAAAAATAATCATTCTCAGGATGTGGGCATTGCTGGCAAGGCAGGCATTTATTGCCCATTCCTAGTTGCCCAGATTTTGATACAACTGAGTGGCTTGCTAGGCCATGTCAGAGGGCAGTCAACCATGTTGGTGTAGGACTGAGTCACATATAGGCCAGACCAAGTAAGGACAGCAGGTTTCCTCCCCTAAGGGACAATAGTAAACCAGTGGGTTTTTAAGACAATCCAACAGCTTCATGATCACTTTTACTTATACCAGCTTTTTATTTGAATGTTCTCTGCATTATTAGTCCAGGCCTCTGGATTACTGGTCCAGTTCAAGGTGGCGGCTCACGACCACATTATCAAGGGTAACTAGGGATGGGCAATAAATGGTAGCCAGTGACCCACATCCCGAGAATGAATTTAAAAAAACATAACCACTATGCTACCATACCCATCATTACTGATAACTCCTGCCAGAGAGTGGATCAGGCTGTGGTGCCTTCCCCATGCTCACCATCTAAAGATTACATATAAAGAAAGGCCACTTGGGGGAGGTATCAAGGGATGAACAGTAACTACGGAACCGCACCCAAACTGGAGCAAACATTTTTATCTCCACTGCTCTTGTAAAGGAAAGAAAATTGGCAAAACAGAAAAAATATACAAGGCTGCTTCAGATGAGCTACAATACTGTACCTACACGTTGGCCAGATTATATCTGCTAGCGACAACCATTATTATTTAAAAATACCTGCTAAATTAACAGGCTAAATAATGGTGAAAACAGTTTAGTAAATAGATTATCTTTTCTGCAAAGATTTCTCTTACAGTTTATATGCCCTTTTTTATAACAGTGTACAGAGGGCTGTGCAACTTGGGGCCAATAGGTTAAATGCACTTTACATAATATAAATCAAGTCAGGCTTTCTCTTTCATTCTGGATAAGTTAATTACCTCAGGACTAAAAAGGCAAGCAATAAATAACCAAACTATTTAGCAATGCAGCTGATAAAAGTTTCACTAGTTAGAAGTAATGAATTAATTAGACAAGTATTCTACATCTCTCCTGCTTTAATACATTACAAAGCATGAACATTCAATCTATACTGAAAACCTTTAAAGTAAAAGTATTGACTTCAAATTAAAATAAACTCAAAACTACAGGTCATATCCAAATAAAAACAAATTGAAGGGAAAATTGTTTGGAATATTGCTATTTATACTACATAATACATGTGCAGCACATGTGTAGGAATGTTAGTATTGGGGCAAGTACTTAATCTCAGATGACTCACTGCGTGTACATTGATGCACTAATATAAAGTATAAAGGTGAACTCCAGAAATGGCCCTTTGTCCTACCAGTTGCTTGGTGTATGAAGGATCATTATAATCCACCATTTCCTCTCCTGGATTGATATTCAATTTGTCTCGTAAAGGAGTCCTTCCTGGGGTCACTGCAACGCCGGGTTTAGGTGTCATTCCACTACGTGGAGTCAAACCATCGCTACCATGTGTTGGAGTCCTAAGTGTTGTGAAATAAAATAATTGTTTCTTATTAAATGTCATTCACTCTGCAAAGACTCCTCTCTTCCAAACAGTCAAATAAAAGCTGAAAAGGTGATGGATGAAATGCAGATGCTACTTCGAGCGGAATCATTGCCCTCCACCTTTCCATTTGAATTGCTATTTTTTTATTCTTACTTGGTGTTTCTCTGCCCCCTCACCCTGGCAAGGAGCTAAAGGACTGGAAGCAATGCCATCCAGACCTACACTTGCTTCTCATGACCTGGCTTATCATTCTGCACTCAGTTTTCAAGACCTGAACATAAGTAATGGTGCAAGGAGATGGGTTGTATTTTCTCTTTTCAAGAATCAACTCAGGCTGCTCTATAGTCTGTGCTGTACATAATCTAGAAGTTAAGAATGTTACTATGCAATATGAAAATAAAAACCATGTTAAAAAATAGAAGAAACATTATCAAATTAAGCAAGTAAGTCAGATATCAATTGTTTATCTGTTTCTCCCCTCAATATAATTTAAACAAAAATTTCAACTTTTTAATCCAAAACTGGTTGGAAAAAATATTAAATTGCTGCATCATGAAATTACGTATAAACATTTACCTGAAAGGTGTAGCAAGCACAGTGTTCGGTGTCTGAACCACCTGTCGCTGTGGGGTCACTCCAGAGAAATCACTTTCATGGAGAGGGGTGTTCAGTCCACCTTTTAGAGGCGTATCAACATTTGTCAGTGCCATCAAGTTTTGAGCTTCCTACACAATGAAGAACAAAATAGAAAAAGCCACTTTAACAGCTCTCTAATTTTTCTGTTTAACTTCTCCATCCTTTCTCCTGAGGTCACTCATCGCCTATGGCCAAGGAACCCATTTCTAGCACTCCACCAACCCTACTCTGAACCAGAACAGACCCCTGCTGAATGCCCTCAAATCTGTTGAAAGAGCTTGGTACCTCCCTATAGTGGTACAGCAGAGAACAAGAGCAAAGCAGAGATCTAATCTGTGTTTTGCTACCTTGTAAAGCTCCAATAAACCACACTAGACTCGTCAAAATGTACAATTTTATATATTTTTTTATTTGCCTCATTGAGCTGATCAGACAGTAGCTGTCCAAAAATAACAGGAAAGACCTAGGTTCGATTCCTGAGATGTGCTGAGTTAGCTCATTTCAACCAGTACAGCATTAGCGGTGCTACCACTGGCCTTATTGCCGCTGGGTTAAAGAAAGGAAATATATGGCTATGGTTCCCAGTCTTGCTCTGTCCACTGATTCCTGCTGGAAGTGCTCATGTGTGGACATTAGACGAAGATTTAGACTTCAATGTAGGGGGCATGATTAAGAAGTTTGCAGATAATGGACCGGATTTTCCGACCCCCAGGGGTGTGTACGCACCCGTAGGGGCCTCACAAGTGAGCATGTGCTGAAAACTGGCATTTACGATCCGTCAAGAATTCTCTAGACAGATCATCCGCCTGCCCGGGAAAAGGGCCTCTGTGGGTGAAGAGTTGCGCTTTTTGCACAACTTCCGCCCGCTGAAAGGCCATAGAATTCTTATACCTGGTAAAAGCAGGCGTAAGACCTGCTTTTACCAGCTTAAGAGTGTTGAAAAATAGAAAAATGAAATTTGATAACTCATTTATAAATTAAAAATACTCTTCAAAAAGATAAGTTTATTTTTAGCCCTGTAAAAACAATTAATTTTTCAAAAAATTAACATTAATATTTAATTAAATGGAATGTAATTAGAAACAAATTATTTAATGTTTTAGTGTGTTTTTAAATGTGATCCCCATTCATACTTTTAACAGTTCTGTCCATACGGACCTGTCAAAAGTATGAAAGGGGGATTCCCTTCTTTGATTGGTTCGCCTGGCCCAAGTGATCCCAGGGGCGCTTGCAAACCGCATGCGCCCCTGGGATACCTGGGCCTCTGCGCATTTCCAACATCGGCCCAGGATCAGAAGCATCCGCCCGCAGGAAGTCTGGAAATTCAGGGCCAATACAAAAATTGGCTGTATGGTTGATAGTGAGGAAGAAAGCTGTAGACTGCAAGAAGATAGCGATGGACTGGTCAAGTGGGCAGAAATGTGGCAAATGGAATTCAAGCTGGATAATGAGAGATTTGGGGAGGGCTAACAAGGCAAGGGAATACAAAATAAATGGTAGGATTAGTGTAGAGGAACAGAGGGACCTTGGTGTGCATGCCCACAGATCCCTGAAGGTAGCAGGACAGGTAGATAAGGTGATTAAGAAGGCATACAGAATGCTTTCCTTTATTAGCCAAAGTATAGAATATAAGAGCAGGGACATTATGCTTGAACTGTATAAAACACTAGCTAGGCCACAGCTAGAGTACTGTGTACAGTTCTGGTCACCTTACAGGAAAGATGTGATTGTACTAGAGAGGGTACAGAGGAGATTTACAAGGATGTTGCTAGGACTGGAGAATTTTAGTTATGAGGAAAGATTGGATAAGCTGGGGTTGTTTTCTTTGGAACAGAGAAGGCGGAGGGGAGATTTAATGGAGGTGTATAAAATTATGAGGGGTCTAGATAGAGTGGATAGGAAGGACCTATTTCCCTTAGCAGAAATGTCAATAAGCAGGGGTCATAGATTTAAAGTAATTGGTGGAACGATTAGGAAGGAGTTGAGGAGAACCTTTTTCACCCAGAGGGTGGTGGGGGTCTGGAACTCACTGCCTGAAAGGGTGGTAGAGGCAGAAACCCTCATCGCATTTAGAAGTACTGGGATATGCACCTGAAGTGCCATAACCTACAAGGCTACGGACCAAGAGCTGGAAAGTGGGATTAGGCTGGATAGCTCTTTTTCGGCTGGCACAGACACAATGGGTCAAATGGCCTCCTTCTGTGCTGTAAACTAAACTTCTATGATAGAATCCGACAGCTGACTCAGCTGTGATGCCATGTAGTCCAGAAGCCTGTGGTTATGGCTCACATGGCATCTAAATGGTATTTAGGCAAGGTACCAAGGGTGCTGGTGGCCATGGAACAGCTTAACACGGAGTCAAAAGCTTCAGAAGACTGAATAAAAGTTGGCGGAAAAATATCTTAAATGCAAAAGAAGGTTTCTTAGTGTCCAGAACTAAACAACTTAAAAGGGCCAGTACTACACTTCTACAATTACTAGTTTGTATTTTAAAAATGAATTAGCCATGGAAACTTTAGGCTGTAACAGTCTAACTTCAGGTCAGAAAACACATTATAATTTGACAGTTTTGTGAATGCCTTAATGGCTCATATGAGGGAATGAAAGAACTCCACACTTCACCCAAGACAAGGATCTCGCCCAAAAAGAACAGAAAAAATTAGATAGCATTTATCCATCCATAAAAATTCAAGAGTATTACAGTGATCTTTGTACTGTGGGTGAAGTATTTGCATGAAGCCTCCATATAATGACAACGTACTATGGGTTCCGATACAAAATCTGCACCAGTTCAGCTTAATATGGCTTGGTTACCTGGAGAATACGATCTTGGGCTGCAGGGGTACGTGCAGTTCGCAAACTCAAACCAGTGTTGGCAATGCTATATTCAGAAAGGAGAGCATTGGAGGCAGAGTTTGGCATTCCAGATTCTTCGACTGTCTGACAGGCCATCTCACTAGCCTGACCAATTTTGACTACTTCTTCCAGTTCAGCATCAGAGATCTTTTAAAAAGAAACACAAATAATTCTTTATTGGATAACAAAGGTTCAATTCCATTAGTATTATGACATTTACAGGTTCTATTAAAATTATACAACTATTAAGTGTACATCTGAAACTATGGGTGGATAATATTTCTCCACCCATAGAACTTAGCAAAGAATGGTAAAGTGACAAAAGTCACAAATGCATTACGATGCCAGATAATTCATATCCAATGGCTCTCTGACAGCTTGCTGCTTACATCAAAGGTACAAGACAGATAATTATACTGAAAGTGAGATAGTCCCACTGCAGATTGAGATGATATGGTGTACAGTGCTATAAGGTGACAAGAAAGCAAAACAATGATATCACAAAGCAGGGGGGGAAAGTCAGTTATGTAGCTATTATGCACAAAACTGCAGGGACCACTTCAAGTGGGTAGTTCAGAACTTCTGTTGAGTGGTAGCAGTGTAGATGCTATGAGATTTATTAAGCACAGGATTTCCTGTATTGAGTGGATGAAGAGGAAACAGCTGCCAATGTTTAAACTCTCAGTACATTCTATTAACATACAAGGAACAAAAAAGTAGATGGCTATGGTCTTATAACAGCTCAAGTTAGAATTGTTGCTAATTCTCATTACTAACACAAGCTATGGAGATCAATGAATTGATGCTCTTAAGGAGTTCTTAGACCTGATCTATTTCTTGGTCTTCACAGACCTCAACAGTTTGTTAGAATGAGAAGTTTGATTTTTTTGTACAAGACTGTGGTCTCATCTGTTCAGCACATGGTGTTACTTAAGGGGGACGGAGGAAGGAAAAGTAGTCACACTTAGGATGGAGATAAAAGTCATCACTACATAGCCTTCAAGGCTTGTTATGCTGAAGTTATCAAATTACATCTGCAAGTGTGCAATTCACACAAACAACCAGATGTATGAATTTTGAAGAAGGAAAACTATTTAAGTTGTGCAGCCTTAGGGAAAATGGGAATTTCAAACTTCAGTGAGGGACCCTAAAAGAGAGTAATAGCATCAAAATCTCTAGTTAGGGTGATTGTCTCCAGTCTAATCACTGAAGGTGAAGACTAAAGAATGCAAACCAGGTTTTAAAAATTAATTTTTGACCTTTTGACAACCAAGGCCATCCAGGCTGTCTAGGGGGTTAACATTTTACTTGCCACATACAATTTGAAGTGTAGCAACAGATGCAACTAAAAAGAAAATAGCCAAAGTTAATCTTAAAAAAAAAAGCAACCGCCAAGTTGGGCTATACACTTGTGCACAAGAATGTTCTTGAGTCAGCATTTATCTGTGTATATTACGAGGAAAAAAAAACACTTGCCTCAAAAAACTCTGTTTTAGATGGAACTAAAGTTAAATTAAAAATAGAGAGCGCAATTTTACGATTGGACAAATTGCTGCCACCTCATATCACATAATTGAAGTTTCTTAAAAAAGGATATTAAAGATATGCAGACCTGTTGTGCACACAACAGGTGGACAATAACAAATTCACTTCTTTTACACATATCTTCAAACATTTAAAATACTTGGAAAATAACTCAGTATAACCATAGATTGACATTTCCTTGGGGCCAAATCTCGTTCCATTCTTATTTTACAAAAGGAAGGCTTCTGATACTATTGGACAATGTATCTAGATAATCTGAGTTTATGAAGAGAAAGTAAAACCGCACAACAAAAGAACATACATTATTCCTCAAAGCTAGACATGATATTTTAATGCAATTTTCAGGTTAAGAAATATAAAACTTTTTAAGAGTCAAGATAATAAATGGATTCTTGGGTTCATTCTGACCTATGGATCCTGTCAAACACATTCTTCTACTTTCAATTGAACTGATGTTAAACTGATTGTAGTAAAAAGCGTACTGAAGGGTTTAATCCCAGTGACTCAGGCTGCACACAAGTACAACACCAAGCAGTAAAGTCAACATTTAAAACTTAACAGCCACACTAATAAACAGACATTTAACCTAAAGACACAGTGTTGATATGTGCAGCTATGGTGCACCAAGCTGTGTCTTTAGATTAAATGTCTGAATAATCTGGATCATGATGAGCACATGGCTGTTTTGTACTATGATAGTGTTGATATGAGCAACTATGGTGCACCAAGCTGTCACAGAGCAAAACAGCCATGTGCTTATCATGATCCAGTTTATTCAAATTACTGACAGCTATAGGAACAGTTCACCAGTTAGGGTATATATTTCAGCAATATATGTCAAAGCTACTGAATCAGAGACAATAAAACAGCCCTCATGTGCCAAACATAATGACCATCAGTGGTCTCATCTATGAGCATGGGGAAAGTTTGTGCTGAACACACACACACAGATACAAATACACTGATAGATCTCCCGTGGTGTTGCACATGGCAAGTCAATACTTGCAGTATTCAAGTGAAGCAGGGAGAGGGGTTGGGGGAGAATTGGACCAGAGCACACAATCATAAGTTCTGTCTTCATCTTTATATTTCCATTATAACTTCCTATTTCCACATGTATAATGGAAACTGCCTATGTAAACTTGTCATACTATAATAACACTCCTGTAATTACAGTGTGACAAGTTTATATTAGGCAGTTTCCATTTTAAATGTGGACAGAGTAAGTTATAATAGAAAAAGTTGATAAGCAGTGCGCGCAGAAACAAGACTTTTAATATATTACTAGTCAATCTCCCGTGGCATTGCACACAGGAAATCAAACGTTATGTTGTTTCATAAGGGCAGGAGCATTAGATGGCGAATGCATCATTTTAAATAAAAATAGAAGTTATAATTAAATGAATGTAAGCAATTGGGATAAAATAGATTAGAAGGTTTTCATAGAGGTTTTAAAAAAACAAATAAAGGTGAAATATATAAATTGTATAGTAAAGTGTATTTATAGATTTAATGTATATATAGTGTGTATGCATATGTAAAAAACTTGAATTCTTTTTTATAATGTGTAAAGTATTACATAGAATTTGTATGCAGTATTATGCATATAAATTTTACACTAGAATTAATAGAATTTTACATTTGTGTGTTAGTCTCCCTGTTATTTTGAAAGCAAATGTGAAGTTAGAAATATGACAGCTGGGAGTAAGACTTAAATGATGGAGGGATATGAAACATTAGGGGAGGAAACAGTTGGGCTCTGGGCTGGTAGTGTACTGAATACCAAAGAGGTTGTGGAGGGGAGTGGGCAGTAAAAGTTGAATAATGGGTAAATTTTGAAGGGTAAGTGTCGAAAAGTTTCAGAAAGAAATGTAGGTGATTTCACAACATTTGCTGCTAATGAGTGCAGAGCGCAGAAGATGATGTTGCAATAAGATCAGTGTAGGAATGAGGGAGTCAAGACTATTATGCTGAAAAGAACACCAAGTGAAAACAGTGATGGTACAAATCATGTTTTTATATAAAAATGTAGGATGAGAGTCTTGGGAGGTTTTACGGTGTGTGGTACTTAAAAAAACAAACTGGAGGACTAAAAAACAGAAAAAGTAGCCATTTAAAATAAAAGGCCCAACTGATCTATTGAAGTATTGTGAGGTACAGTGCAGTGGTGTTCATGACTATCAAAAATAGAGCTCCTCCCCAGGTAAGTCGTTCTAGGAGATAACAAGGAGGGTCGATGAGGAGAACACGTCTGATGTTGTCTACATGGATTTTAGCAAGGCTTTTGACAAGGTCCCACATGGCAGACTGGTCAGAAATGTAAAAGCCCATGGGATCCAAGGGAAAGTGGCAAGTTGGATCCAAAATTGGCTCAGTGGCAGGAAGCAAAGGGTAATGGTCAAAGGGTGCTTTTGTGACTGGAAGACTGTTTCCAGTGGGGTTACGCAGGGCTCAGTACTAGGTCCCTTGCTTTTTGTGGTATATATCAATGATTTAGACTTCAATGTAGGGGGCATGATTAAGAATTTTGCAGATAACACAAAAATTGGTCGCGTGGTTGATGGTGAGGACGAAAGCTGTAGACTGCAGAGAGATATCAATGGACTGGTCAGGTGGGCAGAAAAGTGGCAAATGGAATTCAATATGGAGAAGTGGGAGGGCTAACAAGGCAAGAGAATACACAATAAATAGTAGGATACTGACAAGTGTAGAGGAACAGAGGGACCTTGGAGCGCATGTCCACAGATCCCTGAAGGTAGCAGGACAGGTAGATAAGGTGGTTAAGAAGGCATACGGGATACTTCCCTTTATTAACCGAGGCATAGAATATAAGAGCAGGGAGGTTATGCTTGAACTGTATTAAACACTAGTTAGGCCACAGCTAGAGTACTGCGTGCACCACATTACAGGAAGGTTGTGATTGCACTAGAGAGGCTACAGAGGAGATTTACAAGGATGGTGCCAGGACTGGAGAATTTGAGCTATGAGGAAAGATTGGATAGGCTGGGTTGTTTTCTTTGGAACTAAGGAGGTTGAAGGGAGACTTAAATGAAGTGTATAAAATTATGAGGGTCCTAGATAGAGTGGATAGAAAAGACCTATTCCCTTTAGCAGAGAGGTCATAACCAGAGGGCATAGATTTAAAGTAATTCGTAGAAGGATTAAAGGGGAGTTGAGGAGAACTTTTTTCACCCAGAGGGTGGTGGGGGTCTGGAACGCATTGCCTGCAAGGGTGGTAAAGGCAGAAACCCTAATCACATTTAAAAAGTACTTGGATATCCATTTGAACTGCTACAACCTACAAGGCTATGGACCAAGAGCTGGAAAGTGGGATTAGGCTGGATAGTTTGGCCGGCACAGACACGAGGGCCGTATGGCCACCTTCTGTGGCGTAAATTTCTATGATTCTATGAGAAACAGTGACTTTAATTTTTAATTTATGTGGTACCAAAACTTAAATAACATGGTCAGAATTTTGAGTGCTTTAATTTGCCAGACCAATTTTATATAACAGGGATCTACCATGTTTATCTGCCTATATCAGAGTCCACTCTAAGGAACAGTGCAACTGCAGTTTTCCTCTACTCACATGTTTGGAAGACTGTAGTGTCAAGCAGATGACACCACAGAAAGCACAAATATTACCTTTGCAGTGTTTAGAATGGACTATTTACCTGTGGCGCAGGAAGAACTAATTTACTTCTTTTTTTGGTGAACTCAGAGACACCACTGATCTGTAATATAGCAGAAGGCAAATCAGATTCCTTCTTCTTTTTCAGACGCTGCTTATCTTTCTTCTGTTCAGATTCTTCTTTTTCACTGAATAAGAAATGAACAATTTATATTACAATCAACATATTTAAAAACATTCAAGAATTGTAGAAAGCTAACCGCAGGCTCGAACTGCCCATTAAATTTGTGAAATGGCTGTGTCATGTTTTTTCTCTGAACTGCTACAGAGCATTTAAAAAACACAGTATTTTGATAAGGCCAAGAAACTGAAAACTAACATAATTGTACTTAAAATATTTACTGAAGCCTGGTCTCATGAAACAGTTGGACATGCTTGTAAATCTTAAAACTAAGCAGCAAGAAAAATGTTGGGTAATCAGGTCTACTTTGAACTCCAAGTTGTTTCTGGTATTATGGATTACATTGATTCATATTTTACAAAGGGAGTAAAGGCTGCAGCGAAAACTAATGCTTCAACCCACCTGTGGATTCAGAATGCCACCAATTATATATTCACAAACATTTGGTGCCACTAATTTTTAAATGGGTAACTGCTGCCAATAGTTACCCTTCTCAGTGAAAGATTGAAAGCCCACACTCCATCCCATTAATCTTCTTGAAGCAAAGAGTCAGACAAACATTAGGAGTTGGGAATAATTTTAGATTTGAGAGCTCGCACAAACGCACACTGCAACTTAGTTCCTAGTGTTTTTTAAGTGCACTGTGACAAGAGAGTAATAATGTAATATATTTTCTGAATTTAGGCAGACAGATAAGTGTGATTTAAAAGTTGGCTTCATTGAGCTATATCTCTCGGCAAAGTCCATTTGTTCTGTTCAATGATAATCAATAACATAATCAGACCATAGTATTGGGAGGGATCTATCTTGAATGGATTTTTTTTGTTAATGTAAACACCTCTGTTCAGCAATTAATAGTCTCTCTCTGTCTTTGATGGTGAGACCTCTCTCAATTGCTCAGATCATTGCTCCTTGCATCTGTCACCACACAGACCTCCTTGTTGACCCTGACCACCTTGATGACTTTGGATTCCAGAGTCTTGATGCAGACTTGGACTCCCCGAGCTGAAATGCCGATCCCAGAATCTCTGACCTCCTTGTTGGTTATGACTCTCCTGGTTTGAAGCATTTCCTGCTGAAATCACAGTATCCTTGACAACACTCATACCTGAACACTTACCATTCAAGCTTCAATATTGATGTATAACCAAAATCCTAAACTCATTCCCCATTCCTGATAGGTTTCCCTAGAGTAAATATCTCTAGCCTCCTTTCCATCCCCTTCTTCTCTGGCTCCTTATCCACCTTGGAACACTTTGCTCTCTTGCATCTCTACTTCAAGATCCTCCTTGTATACTAGCCCCGGCATCTTCCTCACCAAATTCTCCTTTCTGTCTACCCTCTAGTGCTGCATCAAGAAGCTCCTTAACCTCAGCAATTTCAACCTCCATCTTATAGAATCATAGAATGATACAGCAAAAAAGGAGGCCATTTGGCCCATCATGCCTGTGCTGGCTCTTTGAAAGAGTTATCCAATTAGTCCCACTTCCCTGCTCTTTCCCCATAGCCCTGCACATTTTTTCACTACAAGTATTTATCAAATTCCCTTTTGAAAGTTACTATTGAATCTACTTCCACCACCCTTTCAGGCAGTGCATTCCAGATCACAACAACTCACTGCAAAAAACGTCCCCCTCATGTCGCCTCCAGTTCTTTTGCCGATCACCTAAAATCTGCGCCCTCTGGTTAGTGACTCTTCTGCCACTGGAAACAGTTTCTCCTTATTTACTCCATCAAAACCCTTCATGACTTTGAACACCTATTAAATCTCCTATTAACCTTCTGTGCTCCGAGGAGAACAACCCCAGCTTAGAAACATAGAAGATAGGAGCAGGAGTAGGCCATTCGGCCCCTCGAGCCTCCTCCGCCATTCAATGCGATCATGGCTGACCATCCAAATTCAGTACCCTGTCCCTGCTTTCTCCCCATATCCCTTTAGCCTTAAGAAATATATCTAACTCCTTCTTGAATATATTTAATGAATTGGCCTCAACTGCCTTCTGTGGTAGAGAATTCCACAGGTTCACCACTCTCTGGGTGAAGAAATTCCTCCTCATCTCAGTCCTAAATGGCTTACCCCTTATCCTTAGACTGTGACCCCTGGTTCTGGACTCCCCCGCCATCAGGAACATCCTTCCTGCATCTAGTCTGTCTAGTCCTGTTAGAATTTTATAAGTTTCAATGAGATCCCCTCTCATTCTTCGAAACTCGAGCGAATGTAAGCCTAATCGACCCAATCTCTCTTCATACGTCATTCCTGCCATGCCAGGTATCAGTCTGGTGAATCTTCGCTGCACTCCCTCCATGGCAAGAACATCCTTTCTCAGATAAGGCGACCAAAACTGCACACAATACTCAAGGTGTGGTCTCACCAAGGCCCTGTACAACTGCAGCAAGACATCCTTGCTCCTGTACTCGAATCCTCTCGCTATGAAGGCCAACATACCATTTGCCTTCTTAACCGCCTGCTGCACCTGCATACTTACCTTCAGTGACTGGTGCACAAGGACACCCAGGTCTCGTTGCACTTCCCCCTTTTCCCAATCTATTGCCGTTCAGATAATAATCTGTCTTCCTGTTTTTGCCACCAAAGTGGATAACCTCGCATTTATCCAAATTATACTGCATCTGCCATGCATCTGCCCAATCACCCAACTTGTCCAAATCATACTGGAGTTTCTCTGCATCCTCCTCACAGCACACCCGCCCACCCAGCTTTGTGTCGTCTGCAAACTTGGATATTTTACATCTAGTTCCCTCGTCCAGATCATTAATATATAGTGAATAGCTGGGGTCCTAGCACCGATCCCTGCGGTACCCCACTAGTCACTGCCTGCCACTCAGAAAAAGACTCGTTTATTCCAACTCTTTGCTTCCTGTCTACCAACCAGTTCTCTATCCAAGTCAGTACCTTACCCCCAATCCCATGTGCTTTAACTTTGCACGCCAATCTCTTATGCGGGACCTTATCAAAAGCCTTCTTAAAGTCCAAATACACCACATCCACTGGTTCTCCCTTATCTATTCTACCAGTTACATCCTCAAAAAATTCCAGTCGATTAGTCAAGCATGATTTACCTTTTGTAAATCCATGTTGACTTTGTCCGATCCTGTCACTGTTTTCCAAGTGCTCTGCTATTACATCTTTTATAATGGACTGTAGCATTTTGCCCACTACCGATGTCAGGCTTACCGGTCTATAATTCCCCGTTTTCTCTCTACCACCTTTTTTAAAATAGTGGGGTTACATTAGCTACCCTCCAATCCATGGGAACTGTTCCAGAGTCTATAGAATTTTGGAAGCTGACCAGCAATGCATCTAATATTTCTAGGGCCACTTCCTTAAGTACCCTAGGATGTAGATTATCAGGCCCTGGGGATTTATCGGCCTTCAATCCCGTCAATTTCCCGAACACCATTTCCCTACAAATACTGATTTCATTCAATTCCTCCCTCTCATTAGACCCTATGTTCCCTGACATCTCTGGGAGGTTATTTGTGTCCTCCTTTGTGAAGACAGAACCAAAGTATGTATTTAATTGGTCTGCCATTTCTTTGTTCCCCATTATAAATTCCCCTGATTCTGACTGCAAGGGACCTACGCTTGACTTCACCAATCTTTTTCTCTTCACATATCTGTAGAAGCTTTTACAGTCAGTTTTTATGTTCCCTGCAAGCTTACTCTCATACTCTATTTTCCCGCTCTTAATTAATCCCTTTGTCCTTCTTTGCTGAATCCTATACTGCTCCCAATCCTCAGGTTTTCTGCTTTTTGTGGCCAATTTATATGTCCTCTCCTTGGATCTTATGCTATCCCTAATTTCCTTTGTTAGCCACGGTTGAGTCACCTTTTTTGTTTTATTTTTATGCCAAACGGGGATGAACAAATTCTGTAGTTCATCCATGCGATCTTTAAATGTTTGCCATTGCCCATCCACCATCAACCCTTTAAGTAACGCTCCCCAATCCATCCTAGCCAACTCGCGCCTCATACCATCGTAGTTTCCTTTATTTAAATTCAGGACCGTAGTCTCTGAGTCAACTACTTCACTCTCCATCCTCACTCTCCAGCTTCTCCAGTCTCTCCACATAACTGAAGTCCCTCATTCCGGTATCATTCCAATAAATTTCTTCTGCACCCTCTTCAAGGCCTTGACATCCTTCCTAAAGTGTGGTGCCCAGAATTGAACACAATACTCCAGCTGAGGCTTAACCACAGTTTTATAAAGGTTTAGCGTAGCTTGTTGCTTATGTACTCTGTGTCTCTATTAATAAAGCCAAGGATCCCATATGCTTCTTTAACAGCCTTCTCGACTTGTCTTGCCACCTTCAAAGATTTGTGTACATACACCCCCAGGTGACTCTGTTCCTGCACCACCTTTAAAATTGTACCATTTAGTTTATATTGCCACTCCTCATTCTTCCTACCAAAATGTATCACTTCACACTTCTCTGCATTAAATTTCATCTGCCATGTCTCTGCCCATTTCACCAGTCTGTCCATGTCCTCCTGAAGTTTCGTGTCATCTGCAAACTTTGAAATTATTCTTTGTATACACAGCTCCAGGTCATTAATATATATCAAAAACAGCAATAGTCCTAATACTGACCCCCAGGGAACACCACTGTATACTTCCCTCCAGTCTGAAAAACAACTGTTCACCACTACTCTTGGCTTTCTGTTCCGTAGCCAATTTTGTATCCAATCTTCCAATGACCCTTTAATCCCATGGGCTTTAATTTTGCTAATAAGTCTATTATGTGGTACTTTGTCAAACGTCATTTGAAAGTCCATATACACATCAACCCTCTCCATTACTTCAATGAAATCAATCAAGTTAGCCAAACATGGATTAAAACAAATCCATGCTGACTTTCATTTACTAGCCCATAATTTTCCCAGTGCCAAAATAATTTTTCCCCAGATTATTGTCTCTAAACATTTCCCCACCACCACGCAAGGCTGACTGGCCTGTAATTGCCAGGTTTATCCAATCCTTATTTCAACCTTGCTCTCCGCTAACCTCTGTGCCCTTCTTATTTCCTAAACAGTCATCCCCTGAAACTTGTCAACACATATTGACACTGGACCTTTAAAGTCTTCATCCCCAATAGGGTTCTCTATAACTTCATCTCCCTCCTCCTACTTATTCTTCCGCCTGTCTCAAACCCTTTCACGATCATCTGCTGACCGTGAAAAACAACTACAGCCCCAACTCCTTCACCAGTGCAGAGTCATATTCAAACATCCCATGACATCTGCCTTCCAGCCATGTTGTCATTGACATTGCTGTCAACCGTGTGTAAAATTGTTGGGTCCCCTCCTTTCACATTCTTGTCTTCACTAAATCGTAGACAGTCTTCCATTCCCACTATTCCTCCCGCTAAACAGCCACATCCACTGCCAGAAATGGTCAAATGCACCTCAAGTCATCTGCCTCCAGGCATACTTTAATGTTGTTAATGGATAGGGTTCCCTGACTGGCCTGCAGCGCCACTTGCCTAGCTACCATCAAATAGAGCTTTCTGCCACAAACCTGTCATGCTTCCACTTTTATTGTGCCAGTCACTTGGTTTTGCCAGGCATTTTTAGTACCCAAACAGCCTTTGCAAAGGCTGAAATATACATTATAAATATTAGAAACCTTTGTAAATACAATCAACATTTTAATCCCCATAAATGCCCGTTTACCTTTAAGTGGCCTCATCCTATTAAAATTACTCAACACCCCTTCTAAGAAGCCTTTCAAGAGCTGAGTTACATGATTTTATTTACCTCATATACAGCCCTGATCCACTGCTAAGCTCCCAATGTCAGGACCAATGTGGCTGGAGAGTTTAACCAAATTATGTAAACGAAGCTGAGCTCGCAAAATTAGGTGGGAACAGTGCGCTAATAATACATCCCTGACTAACGCTAATCTTAAAATTACTTGTGTTCAAAATCAAGGCACAGCTGCCACCGGCTCCTCGGACGACCCCTCAATCTCCCTCCAGTCCTCCACCTAGAGGAGCCTCTCTGCTCCTGCTCTCTGCTGATTCTTCCTAATCTCCTCAGCACATTCATTTGGTCCAAGAAGCCTTCAAGCTGTTGCCTTGATCTCCTCCGATCCCAGATTGACCTCTCAACTTTTCTTCTTCAACCCCATGCTTGCTGACATCATTCCAATCATTTTATGTGGAAAAAATGCAAGATATTGAGACTAGGGAAGGCAAATAAACAGTGGGAATATAACAAGCTGCATTTATATAGCGCCTCTAACGTAGTAAAATGTCCCTAGGTGCTTCACAGGAACGTTATCAAACAAAATTTGACACCGAGCCACATATGATATTGGGGCAGATGGTAGGTTTTAAGGAGCGTCTTAAAGGAGGAAAGAGAGGTAGTGAGGCGGAGAGGTTTAGGGAGGGAATTCCAGAGCTTCGGGCCTCGGCAGCGGAAGGCACAGCAGCCAATGATGGAATGTTTAAAATCGGAGATGTGCAAGAGGCCAGAATTGGAGAGGCACAGATATCTCGGAGGATTGTAGGGCTGAAGGAGGTTACAGAGATAGGGAGGGGCAAGGCCATGGAGGGATTTCAAAACAAGGATGAGAATTTAAAAAAAAAGGTGTTGCATAACCGGGAGCCAATGTAGGTCAGCGAGCAGGGGTGATGGGTGAGCGGGATTTGGTGCGAGCCAAGATACGGGCGAGAGTGTTTTGGATGAGCTGAAGTTTATGGAGGGTGGACGATGGGAGGCTGGCCGGGAGCGCGTTGGAATAGTCAAGTCTAGAGGTAACAAAGGCATGGATGAGGGTTTCAGCAACAGGTGAGCTGAGGCAGGGGCGGGGTCGGGTGATGTTACGGAGGTGGAAATAGGCAGTCTTAGTGATGATGCGGATGTGTGATCGGAAGCTCATCTCAGGGTCAAATACGACACCAAGGTTGCGAACAGTCTGGTTCAGCCTCAGACAGTTGCCAGGAAGAGGGATGGAGTTAGTGGCTAGGGAACGGTTTGTGGCGGGGACTGAAGACAATGGCTTCAGTCTTCCAAATATTTACTTGGAGAAAATTTCTGCTCATCCAGTACTGGATAACAGTCTGACGAGTTAGAGACAGTGGACATAAACTAAATGGTTCTAGGCTACAGGACAACACAGGAATGGGATTTTTGAAAACTGGTGGATAGTTCACTGAAACCAACAGTGCACTGAATAGCAGCAGTAAGGAAAGTTCACCGAATCTTGGGATGCATAGCCTGAAGGTTAAAGCACAAATCCCAAGAGACAATGGAATAGATTTTCAACTTGTTGCCCAAATGTAAAACTGGCATTACAGATCAGCTACCTGTTATAAATATCAACCAATCTCTATTTCCATTGAAATTAATGGAAATGAAAATTGGACCATTTCTAAAACGAGCTGCCGATCAGAACCTCTAGTTTAATATCCAGGCGGTAAGTTGAAAATCTATGTTGATAAGTCTATACAGAGCACTGGTACAAGTACACCTGGAGTACTGTGTACAACTGATTGCCCTTTCCCTTGTCTTGTTGTAGTACAGCAATTAAATAGATACTTAGCAAAGGCATCTAATCTATGAGGAGAAGTTAAGAGCATGGGACTATTTACCCTGCAGAAGAGGAAGCTAAGGGTATTCAAGTAGTCAAAATCCTTAAGGGAATAGACAAATAATATGTTTGAGATTGTCACAACCTCTACAACCAAGAAACACGGGCTCAAGCTTAGAAGTGGAAAGGTGCAGAGTTTGGATTAAATGAATTTACACTGGGATGGTGAACATGTTGGGGCCTCAACTATTCACTGTATTTATTAACGACTTAGATGATGGGATAGAGAGCCACATATCCAAGTTTGTCAATGAGACAAAGATGGGCAGCATTGTAGATGGAAGCATAAAATTACAAAGATATTAATAGATTAAGTGAATGGGCAAAACTGTGGCAAATGGATTTCAATACAGGCAAGTGTGAGGTCATCCATTTTGGACCGAAGAAGGATAGATCAGAGTACTTTCTAAATGGTGAAAAGCTAGAAACAGTGGAGGTCCAAAGAAACTTACGGGTCCATGCACATAGATTGTTAAAATGTCACAGGCAGGTACAGGAAACCTTTATATCTAGAGGACTAGAATACAAGGGGGTAGAAGTTATGCTACAGCTATACAAAGCCCTAGTTTGACCACACCTGGAGTACTGTGTTCAGTTCTGGGCACCACACCTTAGGAAGGATATACTGGCCTTGGAGGGAGTGCAGCTTTACCAGAATGATACCTGGACTCCAAGGGTTAAATTACGAGGAGAGATTACACAAACTAAGATTGCATTCCCTGGAAGTTAGATGGTTAAAGGGTGATTTGATCGAAGTTTTCAAGATATTAAGGGGAACTGATAGGTTAGATAGAGAGAAACTATTTCCGCTGGTTGGGGAGTCTAGGACGAGGGGACATAGCCTAAAAGTTAGAGCTAGGCCTTTCAGGAGTGAAGTTAGGAAACACTTCTACATGCAAAGGGCGGTAGAAGTTTGGAACTCTCTTCTGCAAACAGCAGTTGATGCGGGGTTAATTGTTAATTTTAAATCTTAAGATTGATAGATTTTGTTAACCAAATGTATTAAGGGATATGGGGCAAAGGCAGATATATGGAGTTAGGTCACAGATCAGTCATGATCTCATTGAATGGCAGAACAGGCTCGAGGGGCTAAATGGCCTACTCCTGTTTCTATGTTCCTGTGAAACAGACAGTTCAGGGAGGCAGTGGAGGTGGATAGTGTGGAAAAAATTAGGGGAGAATTGGATATATATTTGAGGGAGTGCATGGACTGTAGTCTTTTCAAATCCTGTACTTTCCTATGCAACCTGTGTCCTTCCTGTACAATTCTACCGCCCCCCCCCCCCCTCCCCGGCAAAAGTGCCGTTATCACATCCCTCAAGAACCTACCCCATAACCCTTCCATCCCCTCCAACTACTGCCCTACTTCTAAACATCTGCTTACCCAGCATTAGTTCTGTCCAGAAATGTGAAATTTACATCCATGAGCAACTTCACGACATGAAGGTCTATGGAAGACAATATTTTTCAAGGATCCTGTTGCTCATCAAGCTGTGTAATATGTTCTGAAAGGGTTTTTTAATCCCTCGTGGACCAAATCTCTCTTCACTGTTTTAAGTATTACTTTCAGTAACTTTCCATATTTTATGGGTTCTGTGCATTGTTCTACCTGTAAATAAGCATTAGTTTTAACCTGTGCATATTGATCTGACTGGCATGTACCTTCCATCTATTCCAAATAAATAGGAGACTTAGTCTGCTTTGGAAACTGCTATTTTACTATGAGCAGAAGTTTAACGTGTTGGAAGAAAGCCAAAATTGTATCATGATATATGCAAAAATAAAAAGCACTGCGTAGCGAAGAAAAAGGTGTAATATGTACATTTTCATACAGTAAGCAATTGGCTTCATAACAGAAATACAGCAAGTATACCAATAATAATGATGATAGTATTTATGCCATGACTTACGATCTTAGCTCGCCATCCAGATGTTGCTGGCGGAGTCTTTTGAAGTCTGGTTCAAGTGTTTGATAGTTTTCCTCAGCAGTATCATAAAAACCTGGAGCAGGTTTCTTTTCAAAGGGGATTTCAGCATTATAGTCCACTCCCCTCTTCTTTTTTCTTTTCTTCTGAATCTCTATGCCAGCAGCTCGCAGTTCCCTGCGCTTCTGAAGTGCTGCAAGTCGTCTACATAACAGGTGTTAATAGGCACATAGATTATCAATTTACCATCAAGGTTTCGTCTCCCAGTCCCATTTGATTAGAAGTTCCATTTGATTATACAGTAAGATGGATACCAAAGTTAGAACAAATTTACAGCAAATTAGTGTGCAAGTGAGGAAACCGAGGTGGATTGGACCAATCCTGAAACCTGTCTTTATGTAAAGGGTAGCAAATGTTTGTTCTGTGAAAGTCCATAAAAGGAAGCACCAGAATATTACATGTTGCTTTAATACACCCAAGTACAACAGCTGCTGAAGGTAAAGGAGGCTCATTTTTGAAAAATTTCTCCCCTCTTATTCAGACATCACCCTGCAGCCACAATTATCCTCAGACGCAGGGAGACAATAAGCGGATCAAGAATTTGCTAAAATGTTGTGGCCATTTGCATTAAGAAAATAACGCAAAGTGCTCCAGAAAACTGCTCAATTTTCTTCCGCAAGTAATACAATGAACTAGTCCTTATAAATAAAGACAGAATAAGAATAACCCCAGAAACTAAAATGGTATAATAATAGTCCGGCTATATAGTATAAAGTACAGGTAAAGTGAACTTTATTGTAACATAAAAATCTATTACTGAGCTTAATACAGTCCCCACCACTTAAAACGTCCCCGTTTAAAACAGACAGTTGTTTATATCGGACAGGGATAACCACTACTACTCATTTGCATTAACATCAATTTCAAAATTGCCGGTTATAGCGTCTTAGTGCTCCGTTTATTTCGGGTAGAAACAGAAGATGCAAGATGTAGTGATGAACTTAAAAAACTCTCCTTAGCTACTGCAATCTTATAATAGGGAAAGCAAGGAGAAACGCTGCAAACCACACTCAGATTAAAAGAGAGTACTGTCATAGCGTTACCCTGTTATGACTATTCTGATCTATACCCAGTGACAGTTCAGTCATCAGAAAGCTCCATCACAATACTCTATGGTTTCACAAAGAATTTATTACAATCGACAATATATCATCCATTTTAACAGCCAATACAAAAAGGCTATCATTTTATAAAATCAAAAATATCACTATAGATTGGCAACGGCTATCTTGACAACTGCTACTGAACAACTATCATATTGTTCACTTCTTTTTTTGTAAAAAAAATAAATATTTATTGGTTTTGATGTAGCCCATTACCGATAGTAATAAAAGCATAACTAATATAAACTGTGGCATCATAGCATCGTGTATATCGGGCAAATCACGTTCCGACGAACTCGCCCACGATAAGCGGTGGGGACTGTAATATCTATGCACATGCCCCTCACAGTAGGTTTTGCCCCCCCCCCCCCCCCGCCCCCGCCCCAAGATGGACATTTACTCATAAAATATGCTGTGAATTGTGCGGTACAACTTTGGTCATAAAGACTAACCTGGCTTCTTCAAGCTGCTTTTCCCGTGCTTTTCGCTTAGCTTTCTTGCCTTGAGTATTAGCCAAACGAGCTCTAGCCTCAGAGAGCATCTCAAGCTCATCTAAGAATAAAAAGATTTTTTTTTTTAATGTAATCTGGGATAATCTAAAATCAATACCTCTGGGATATTCAAGGGAAGGAAGAAAGTACTCAATATATAAAATGCACAGAAAAATATAGTCACACATACCATAATAAATGAACCAATAATATGCATTGAAAAATGTGAGTCATGATGAATCTCTTGTGTCAAATCTCAGACTGAACATTTTTTAAGCCATTTACATTAGAATTTGAGATTAACAGAAATATGCTACTGTTATAATACCAACAGGAAGTGGTAGGAAATTGAATCTCTCCCCATCCCAATGCAAATACCAATTTTAATACTGTGAAGATTTAACGGACCATAAATTTCACCCACTCAGTAACACAGTAATGCAGTTAATATTTTTCTTGATGTGTAGCAAATATAACAGAGCATATCACACTTTCACGATTTGAATACAATGAATAAAGGTCCATACAAGACCACATATGTTTTAGCACACACAATGTATATATTAATTCTTAACTGAAAAAAGATATTTAATCATATACTCTCAATAATAAAAGAACCACTGAGTAAAAACCTAAATCAGGTATCTTTAAAACAGTGCCTGCTAATAACAAACTTGTATTCTGAAGAAAGGTTTGGTATAGCTGGGACAAATAGTAGAGATACCTTAAACAGTATCTCAAACTAATCACTCTGAAAAACCAAATTCATAATAATCTTAGTCTAGAAAATGGATGCTCAATTCTAAATTAAATTGTGAGCATCCACATAATGTTTGACTACTAGGGTCCTCAAACGAGGGATTTTCGGTCATGTTCAATTATGATAAAAACCAAGGGGAAGGAATTCCTGAGATGTGTACAGGAGAAATTTCTTGATCAGTATGTTTCCAGCCCAAAGAGGAAGAAAGCAGTGCTGGATCTAGTTCTGGAAATGAAATGGAGCAAGTCTCAGTGGGAGAGCATTTTAGAAACAGTGATCACAATATCATTAGGTTTAGCGTAGTTATGGAAAAGGACAAGGAACAATCAAAATTTAAGACGCTCAGCTGGAGAAGGACTAATTTTAGTGAGTTGAAAAAGAATCTGGCCCAGGTGGATTGGAAACAAAGATTAGCAGATATAACAGTAAACAAGCAATGGAAGGCCTTCAAAGAGGATAGTTGAGGTACAGACTAAACACATTCCTATGATGGGGGAAAGGAAGAGCATCCAAAGCTAGACCTCCCTGGATGACTAAAGAAATTAAGATTAAAATGAAACAGAAAAAGGAGGCTTATGATAAATGTCAGATTCATAATACAGTAGAGAATCAAGCAGAATACAGAAATTGCATAGTGGAACTGAGAAAGGAAATAAGAGGGACAAAGAGTGTATAAGAAAAGATTAGCAGGTAACATAAAAGGAACACTTAAATCTTTTATAAACATATAAAGAGTAAAAGGCTAGTGAAAGGAAGGGTGGGCCTATTAGGGACCAAAAGAGGAAATCTTCTTCTAGAGGCAGAGGGCAAGGCTGAGGTACTAACTGATTACTTTGCATCTGTCACAATAAAGGAGATGGGGATGGAGCAAAGAAGGTTAAGGGCAGATTTAATTGAGGTGTTCAGAATTATGAGTAGATAGCGAGAAATTGCTTCCAGTGGCAGGAGGATCGATAACCAAAGGACACAGATTTAAGATAATTGGCAAATGAACCAGGTGGGAAATTAGAGAAATGTTTTTAAGCAGCGAGTCATGATCTAGAATGCACTGCCTGAAAGGGTGGTAGAAGCAGATTCAGTAGTAACTTTCAAAAGGGAATTTATACATCTGAAAAGAAAAAAATGCAGGGCTGAGGAAAGAGCAAGAGTGGGACTAATTGGTTCGCTCGTTCAACGAGTCAGTATAGGCACGATGGGCTGAATGGCCTCCTTTATGCTATATGGTTCTATGATTGTGTGTGTTTAGATTACTAATAAATTCAGAGCTCCCTGCATTAGCATGTTTATTTATTAATTTTCTCTGCCCCAGTTTTGGTTCTCCCCTGTCATACATACAATCAGGAGTACCAGCGAACATTAAATTCTCAGGCTGCTGCCATTCTTTAACCAGTCACTAGGAGGAGTCCCATCAGACTGGATAAATACCGGGACACACTTTCCTATCTTGCAGCAGATGCATATTGCCCCACTCAGACTTTCTCTGTGCTATGATGTCAGGCACTCAATGCATGTGCAAACCTGTATCATATACTTTGCAGCACAACACCAATATACACCAAAATGCTACCTGGGACGTGCATGTATAAAACAGCAGCTTAATTACCTTCTAGATGAGAAAGACTTTGATAATTCAACAATTTCACAAACTGCTGGCTAGATAAGAAACTGTGCACTGCAGTTGCACCCAAAAAGCATTCTTCCACAGCTCCTAGCAGTTTGTTATAGAAAAGCTTTAGTAGAAGCTTGGAAGTCAGCCAACCACAGTCAACCTAAAAGGTCTGAGATACAAATTCAAGGGTTGCCCAAGTAGAATAATCTTTAAGGATATGTATACTCTGGAAAAAAAATCAAAACTCAAGGGCAAATATGGCTGCTGTTCAATAGTGCTGGAGTTCACAAGATCTAAATCAGTCAAACAAAAACTGCAAACAGAGGCTTTTAAATAGTATAATACGCATAAAAATAAAATGGAGCAACAATAGGAATATAGGAACAGGAGTAGGTCATTCACCCCCTCAAGCTTGTTCCGTCACTCAATTAGATCATAGCTGATCTGTACCTTAACTCCATCTACCCGCCTTGGTTCCGTAACCCTTGATACACTTGCCTAACAAAACTCTACCAATCTCAATTTTGAAATTTTCAATTGACCTAGTCTCAATAGCTTTTTGGGGGGGAAGAGAGTTCCAGATTTCCACTACCCTCTGGGTGAAGATGTCCTTTCCGACATCACCCCTGAATGGCCTAGCTCCAATTTTAAGGTTAAACCCCCTTGTTCTGGACTTCCCCCACTAGAGGAAATGGTTTCTCTCTATCTACCCTATCAACTCCTTTGATCATCTTAAACACTTCAATTATCACCCCTTGATCTTCTACATTCAAGCCAATACAAGACTTGTCTATGCAACCTGTCCTCATAACTTAACCCTTTTAGTCCCAGTATCATTCTGGTGAATCTGCAATGCACCTTCTCCAAAGCTAATATACCCTTCCTGAGGTGCAGTACCCAGAACTGAATGCAGTACTCCAGATGGGGTCTAACCAGAGTTCTGTGCGGCTGTAACATAACTTCCACCCATTTGTAATCCAGCTCTCGAGATAAAGGCCAACATTTCATGAGCCTTTTAAATTATTTTTTGTGCCCGTCTACTAGCTTTGAGTGATTTCTGTACTTGGACCCCTAAATCTCCCTGCTCATCCACAGTTCATAGTTTCTTGCTATTTAGAAAATACTCTAATCTATCTTTCTTGGGTCCAAAGTGGATGACCTCACACTTTCCTACATCTGCCAGTTCTGCCAACACACTTAATTTGTCAATGCCCCTTTACAACTTTGTGCTCCCATCTACACTATTTACTGTGCCGCCTGACTTAGTGTCATCAGCAAACTTAGATATACGGCTCTCTATTCCTTCATCCAAGTCATTTATAAATATAATGAAAAGCTGAGGCCCCAGGGCAGATCCCTGGGGGACACCGCTAGTCACATCCTGCCAACTTGAGTACATACCCATTATCCCTACTCTGTCTCCTACCTCCTAACTAATTCCCTATCCAAGCCAATAGGTTGCCTTCAATTCCATGCACTCTCATTTCTGTTAACAGTCTCTTATGTGGAACCTTGTCGAATGCTTTCCGGAAGTCCATATAAAATCCATAGACACTCCCTTATCTACCACGTTCATTACCTCCTCAAAAAATTCAACTAGGCTTGGAAGACATGACTTACCCTTTACAAATCCATGTTGGCTCTCTCTGATCAGCTCATATTTGTCCAAATGCTCAGTCTGTCCCTAATAACAGATTCTAATAACCTGCCCACAACTGACGTTAGACTAACAGGCCTATAATTTCCTAGTTTATCTCTCCTACCCGTCTTAAATAATGGAGTGACATTGGTGATTTTCCAATCCAAGGGGACAATTTCTGAATCGAGTGTGTTTTGGAAGATCATAACTAATGCATCAATAATTTCCTCACCTACTTCTTTTAAAACCCTGGGGTGGAAACCATTGGGTCCTGGAGATTGCCTATCTTTAACCTCAGTATTTTTTTCCATTTAAAAAAAAACTTATATTGAATTGAGTTAGTTCCACCCTTTGATTTATTTTTAGTTTTCCTTGCATCTCTGGTACTTTATGCTAATCCTCTACTGTGAAGACCGATACAAAAGTAGCAATTTAGTAAGTCTGCCATTTCCTGATTTCCAATTACTATATCACCTGTGTCTATGTTTGAGGGCTTCACTATTTGCTTGTTAAACTAGGTCATTAAATATTTGGGAAGGAGCTTCAACAATGACAGCATGGTTAGATACACAAGTATGATCAAATGGCACTTTCCATTTAAATTTCCATTAAACAAGATTCATTAATCATTTTAATCTTAACAGCAAGGTCACAAATCTAGTTGCCAAAGAACCGTTGGAAACTTTTTAAAATCGAGTTTGGCATATCTTTTGGAACACCAACAGTGAATGATAAATCAACATGACCCTCCTGCATGCATGGAACACTTTTATTGAAACTTTGAACAGCATGATGTTCTCATGTTATTTTTAACCTACATTTCTGAATTTCATTATGTAATGCCACATCCCCAAAGTCCTGTTACAGATACCATCATTTCCAATGATATACATTAACAGTGACTGCTGCAGGAAACATCTATGGCTGCGTTTATATTGTAGCTACTGTTCGAAGAGGCCAACGTTGCAATATAACTGCACCCTAAGCCTGGTTGTGAAGTGCTGTCCCAATTATCTTGTCTCTCACCTCCTCTCTCAAGCAGACTCTAAAAAACCTTCCACATCAAGAGATCAGCTAGTCTCTAATTGGCCCTAAAGCTGTACTACAGGAAACTCTATTAACCGGCACCGACGGGACCGGCGTGGTGCCAGTTTATCGAAAGTACCGGATAACGGAGAGTTATATCTACCGAGGCTATTTTTAACAAAGAAAAATAAATAAATCAAGAAATGTGCAGTATACTTCCGACAGCGCCAGGAGGCCGAGTAGTGGCACTTTTGAAAACTACCCCTACTGACTAAATCGGCGTTCGCGGACTCGGACTCGGGATCGGCAACATTGCCGGTTATTTGAGAGGAGTTTTCGGAGTACTCTGCGTTCGCGGAGACTCGACTGCGACTCGGCAACATTGCCGGTTATTTGAGAGGAGTTTTCGGAGGATGATTTTTGCCGGTTAAGCGAGAATTCCGGATATTTGGGTGCCGGATAAACAAAAGTTTCCTGTATTAGGTTTATCTAAATGATCTGTATCTTCTCCAGGAGTTCCATAAATCTACTAAGCCCTCTATTTCAAACACATGACTTATTTTGTTCAGATGCAAAACTCATACTAAAATTCTGTTGGCTCTTTACACCAAGCTTTCCTTGAGAAGTCAGTGTCAATCAGGATGCAAGATATATCCAGCTTTACTGACATGGGATTGAAGCCCAGGAATCTTTTTATGCTTACCATAGACTCCCTGGCCAAAAGTAAGCATTTCCTGAAGTACAGCAATGTAAATGTTTAATACTATATTCTCCCTCTCTGTAGTAGAATATTAAAAATTAGATTTCTCATCTCTCAATCAAGTGTCTGGAACAGCAAGCACGACTACATGGAGACCTGCCACATCAAAGTCTGCTACTTGCTGGTAATCAGGCCTGTCCTTCACCCATTGCCCCTGTGGAAACCCATGCTCTCAGACCATGCCAGATAGCCACCAGACCAACTGCCACACCCCCACCTCTGCTGCTGAGAAATGGCAGAAAGCCGATCATTTCCTTTAACCTCCTTTAATCTTTCTAACTGCAGAGGGCTAAAAACAACATGGGAATATATTAATCTAAAACGGCATCCCTCAGAAACCATCCCCTCATGATGATATTGAAATTGGCACAATGAAAAGATGAAGGAAATCTCCCCAGCAAGCTACTGAAAGCAAAGTCAAAGCAATGAAGAAGTGAAAAGCAGCTCACTGGACTGAGGAGGAAATGGCACCTCGTGCTGCCCCCCACCCCACGAGAATGTACTTAAATTACCCCCGCTGTTCTTCTCCTCTTCCACTTTCCTTTTCCCCCACTTGGGTCCAAATATACCCACCCCCCATCCTCTAATTCAGCTTGACCTGAATACTACATATGCTCTTGATTCCCCACGTTCAACACAATGTAATTAGAGATACACATTTTTAAAACGTGATGCAGTACATTGTCATATATAATGAGAATGTTGCAATATTGGTTACAATATTTTTTTTTGAGTAACAATTTGGTAGCTCAAAAGTAAGCATTACAGAGCCATCCTTAAAACATTACTAATTTTAACTGAGGTGTACCTTCATCCATATCGACTGGATCAGGCCTGGCTGGTTTAGTTTCTGGATTTGGATCAATCTCGCCAGGTTTAAGCTTTCGGGGATCATCAGCAGTTTCTTCTTCTTGATCTCTCTGGGCAGCCTTGTCTCTGAAACATGTCCGGGTCCATTAAGTCAGTTGCATAACAAATCTTGTAAAAAGTGATTTTCTAAAATAGTCAGTATGTGCAAAATCCACAAAAAGCAGGACAAATCCAACCACCGACCCATCAGTCTACTCTCAATCATTAGCAAAGTGATGGAAGGTGTCGTTAACAGTGCTATCAAGCGGCACTTACTCACCAATAACCTGCTCACTGACGCTCAGTTTGGGTTCCGCCAGGACCACTCGGCTTCTGACCTCATTACAGTCTTGGTCCAAGCATGAACAAAAGATCTGAATTCCAGAGGTGAGGCAAGAGTGACTGCCCTTGAGATCAAGACAGCATTTGACAGAGTGTGGCATCAAGGAACCCTAGTAAAATTGAAGTCAATAGGAACCAGGGGAAAACTCTCCATTGGCTAGAATCATACCTAGCACAAAGGAAGATGGTTGTGGTTGTTGGAGTCCAATCATCTCAGTCCCAGGACATCAATGCAGGAGTTCCTCAGGACAGTGTCCTAGGCCCAACCATCTTCAGCTGCTTCATCAATGGGTCAGAAGTGGGGATGTTTGCAACTCCTCAGGTAATGGAGTCGTCCGTGCCACATGCAGCAAGACCTGGATGACATTCAGGCTTGGGCTGATAAGTGGCAAGTAACACTCGCGCCACACAAGTGCCAGGCAATGACCATCTCCAATGAGAAAGAGTATAACCACCACCCCATGACATTCAACGTGATTACCAGTGCCGAATCCCCCACTATTGACCCGGCGGGGTCATCATTGACCAGAAACTTAACTGGACCAGCCACATTAATACTGTGGTTACAAGAGCAGGTCAGAGGCTGGGTATTCTGTGGCGAGTGTCTCACCTCCACCTGCCTGGATGAGTGCAGCTCCACCAACACTCAAGAAACTCGACACCATCCAGGACAAAGCAGCCCACTTGATTAGCACCCCATCCACCACCTTACACATTCACTTTTTTTTCGACAGCACCTCCCAAACCCGCAACCTCTACCACCTAGGACAAGGGCTGCAGGTGCATGGGAACACCATCCCCTCCAAGTCACACACCATCCTGACTTGGAAATATATCGCCGTTCCTTCACCATCACTGGGTCAAAATCCTGGAAATCCCACCCTAACAGCACTATGGGAGTACCTTCACCTCACAGACTACAGAGGTTCAAGAAGCCGGCTCACCACCACCTTCTCAAGGGCAATTAGGGATGGACAATAAATGGTGGCCTTGCCAACGACATCCACGTCCCATGAACGAAAAAAAATCAAATTGCACACCAATGACATTTTTGTGCTACAATTTGTGTACAAATCTAAACAATCAAAAGCACTTGATCCAGCCAAAGAAATTGATTACTTCAACTATACAGTATGGAGGCTTTAAATATTACAATGGCAATATGATGGTAATTGGTTCAATCTTTTGTGCATAGGAAATGTACAAACGTTTCAGTTTCCTTCATGTTAGCTTCTCACTAAAACAACGTTTAAAACCAGTTTAAATTGGTACAAAAATATGTAAATGAAAAAATTAATCATCTGTCATAAATGCAGAATACAAAGACCTATGGTTCACAGAGAATAAACCATGCATGCTCACACCCTCACGGGTATCCTCAATAGGATGCCCTT
This sequence comes from Squalus acanthias, assembly GCA_030390025.1. Lineage (NCBI taxonomy): Eukaryota > Metazoa > Chordata > Chondrichthyes > Squaliformes > Squalidae > Squalus > Squalus acanthias. The sequence goes on along the minus strand of CM059433.1, from coordinate 67,676,301 downwards.
TTTAAATTCTGATTTCCAAATGAAAGCACTTCTCATATGCAACAAGTGACCATGTAAATGCTTTTGGGCTCTTTGTACATTGATTTCTAGCGGACCAATAATCATTGGTGGGTTGCTGGAAATCAGATTTGTCCAAATCACTTGTACCAAGTTTATACCATTTCTGAGTATCGATGCAACTTAGCTCCAAGTCAGATCAGGAAAGGATGTTTATGACAGCAAAATATTGAAACAAGTAGGAAATCCCAACAGAAAGGAGATGTTAGAGTAGGTTATTGAAATATGGAATAGATTTCTTTCAAATAAAAAGTGCCTTTCAAATATCTGGCTTGAAGAGCCTCTCCTGTGCAAAAATCCCTTTCTCCTCTACATCGCAGGAAGAGGGTATTTGGTCTCTGCAGCTTTTTATATAAGTAGCGACTCATAGATAAAGGCAATCTTAAAATTAAAAGAGCAATTTGCCTGTCAATTTACACATTCTAACGCTTATCACAGGACTTGAATAAGGTGAAGAACGCACAGATTAAATTACCCTGTCTGCCACTTGTAAGTGGAATTATCTACTGAATTCCTGACAGCTGCAGGCAACGCTAGAAAACTAGGCACACCATCCCAAATCATAAGTAAATAACACACCAGTGTAAAAAATACACCTTTCCCCAAATCTGTCATCTAGATGTGGTGTTTAACAGTTTAAAAAAACAAATTGCTAGTTTAAGTAAATGATTTGCATCTGTGTCAAATAGAATCTATCAATAAGAGCTGTTTTTCCACTTAAATAAAAACTTGGAACATATTACATAATCTACAGTACTGTACTTGGTCAGCTTTTAGGTATTTCTATTCAATTACAAGTCTCCCCAGTGGCAATATAAGCTTTCCCCTGGGTTTCAGCAGACGTTTTTTTCTCTGTTCCTACTTCCTCTATAGTGTTTTTACTCAATGGAAACATGGGGAGATTTTATTTCTATTGAACACAAGGAATAACTAACCAGCAATGTCACAAGTAATTGCACTCTTGTGAATTCTTGATAATGCAACATCTGTCTCTCAATTTAAAACTAGAATTGAACTAAAGAAAACAATCAGCTCACAGATTTTAAATTTCAAGGCACATTATCTGTCAACTTACAGAAGATACTCATAATGTTCCAAGCACTGGGCAGCAGTTCTGCCAATAATTGGAGCAATGGTCCTCCACTGGGTTGGCATGAGTTTTGCCAGGTGAAGTAACTTCTCTTCTTCCTCCCTTGACCATTCTGTCTTTTTGATACTTGGATCCAGCCACTCATACCTTGTTTGCGAAAAATAGCAAAAACATGATTTAATTAGATAGAACAATGAAAAGCAAGTCTGCAGATCCACTGGCTTGGATTTAGAGATATTTTTACTGTAATTAGCAAAGCGAAGCACACACAACTTGAAAATCATGACGTGAATGCAGTATTAAAGTAGTATTATAATTGAAGAACACTTTACTACAAGAAATTAAAACATACATAAATACATAAGACAATTCACTATTATAGTTCCCATTTTATGAAGCATTGTGCCTAAAATCACTGAAATATTATCTGTACTTAATCTATGCTGTGAAGCTGAATGATCTGTATCCGAAATCTAAATCTGGTACACCAGTTGCATCTTAAACCTATGGGCTGTTGACTGACACAAGTACAATGACCACACAATACTTTGATTATGTGGTTCCCAATGTACAACTTGTACATCCATTTTTACAGTATTAATTTAGAGAGCCAATAAACTGGAAATTTTGATAATAATGAAAGCTCACAAAGGGTTTTAATTGGAAAAAAAAAATCACTATACACTTTTTACTGGCCATAGAATGTCCAGATAATCAACTCAAAATTAAGCTTGCAGTAGGTGATATCAAAGCAGTGAATCATACCCAAGATAAATGCAAATGAGGAGGCCATTCAACCCAACTTAGCTCACCCATCACAGCACCCAAGGGACTCTTAAAGGGCAGAAGTTTTACTAGCACTACTCTGACCAGAAATCCATTCCAAGTGACCATCATTCCTTGTGAAAATCTCTACATTAGTACAAGATCTGTCTACAAACACTTTGAACTTGTCCCCGCTCATTCAACTTTTGTGACAAAATGAAGTAGTGCTCTAGATTTACCTTTTCTATACCATTTAATATGTTATAATTTTCTATTGGCGCTCTCTCATCTTAAGGCTAACAAGATTTTGGAATAATGACTGACAGATCTAGGTGAACACAAGGAATCCTTTTTTTCATTGAAAGTAAAGGTCTAAGGATTGTAATTCAGGGCACTACCAAGGCTGAAAGTAAAAGAAAAGATAAATCAGGAAGTAACATTATGAAACATTGCTTTTGTTTTAAAAGCCCAAATATTGGAGAAGGAAGAGGGTAGAGAAGTTCTAGTTTTGAAAGAAAAAGTTAGGAGATTGTGTGCCGAGTGATAGCAACAGTGAGGCTGTAATGTGGTGAGAAAGAAGAACATGTAGGATAGTATATTTGAAATTTAAACAGAAAAAATAAAGAAAAGTTGAAAAACAGAGAGATATGTTGGCAGAGCTTCCCCAACTATGGGCGCAGTATCCAAGCTGATTGAAAAGTGTTTGGCACAAAAAAAAAGTTTCCTGGAGAAATCTGAGATCAGAAGAAATAATGAGGTCTACAAATTTGACAAATGAAAGAAAACTACATGTGTAGCCATCAGAGGTTAGTAGTAGTAGTAGCTGTTACATCTGCAAAAGACATGAAAAAACTGTTTTTGAAGAAATGCAACACTTTTCATTGCCTCATTGAAAGACATGGGGAGGGGGAATGAGGATATAGTTATTCAGCCACTGTACTGAAAAAGGATTTTACATTATGTGCGCTGAGGGTATAGATCTGAAGGAAGTTGACGAATGTAGAATGGAATCATCAGCAAAAGTGGATAGGGCTGTATGATGAGTGGAATGTTACCGATATGAAAGAACAAGAAAGAAAGAGATCCCGATGGGATTGGCAGAGTTAATGGGGAAAAAAGAATGAAGTCCATCCCAGTGCAATTCTATACATTTGTCAACATTACGTTTTATTTACCCCATTGCGCAACTTGTCCAAGCCCTCTGCAAATCTTAAAATGCATCCTCTGATTCTAATGCTCTCCCCATTTTAGTGTCATCTGTAAATTTAATAAACTTACAAATAATTTTAACATTCAGGTTATTTACGCTGATTAGAAATTACAGCTGTCCACGCACCGACTATTGTGGACTCCATACTTCTCCCTCCAGTCTGACACTAAAGGGACGATTTTCCTGCATCTGTGTCCTGGAGTGCAGCAAATATTGGAAAATCAAGCTGTTTGGAGCACACACCTATAAAGAAACCTGCCCAATTTTCCTTGCATTAGATTAAATGGCATGCACTCCAACTTGTCCAATTTTTCCATATTCGCTGCAGCTAGGCAAGCAAATGCACCTGGTACAATCCAGGAAAACCTCCTTTTGCGCCTCTCAGGTGCCCACGGCTTCCTGTTTTTTAGACCAACTTCTCACCTGGTTCCACGTTCTACCATGGATTCCCATGGTGGTTAATTTAATCAAAAAGTCTTTCATATTGAACTTCATTAAAAGCTTCTGAAAAGTCCGAAAACATTAAAGTGGGAAAACTCCCTTTTTAATCCCTCCCAATCTGAGCGCCCTTTGGACTCTGCTCTGTGGTTCCCAAGAAAGCAAAGCCGAGATCAGGAACTCAGTGTGGACAACTGCAAGCATAAGATCACATTCCACCTTCCTGTGAAGGATGTTTATTTTTGCTTCAAGTAATAGTGAAGAGCAAGAAAATGTTAGTAAGGTTTCTTTTAGCTGTGATATGTAAATACTTTTATCTGTTTGGAGCATGGGAACAGGAGTAAACAATTTAGCCCCTCAAACCTGTTCCTCCATTCTATTAGATCATGGCTGATCTGTTCCTCAACTCCATTTACCCACCTTTTCTCCATATTCCTGGATATCCTTACCTAACAAAGATCTATCTCAGTCTTGAAAATTTCAAGAGATTTCCACACATTCTGTTGCACAACAGCTATTTTGTGCTCACTAACAGGCTTAAACAACAACTTCTGATAAAATGAAAAGAAAATGTCAAACTTACCATCTGGCTTTGCATTGTTTGGCTGACTTCCTGTGCAGCAAAGATGCAATACGAGACCACTGGTTTTTGCCATATTTCATAACCGCTGCTTTAAGAATCTCATCCTAAATAAACAGACAACATGTTACTTATGACAGAACTGAAGTGTGACTTTTTAAAGCAAATAAATATGTTTAGCATATGAGCCGTTTAGATCAGAACCAGACAAATTCTGATAGGAGTCCTGGTTAGCCGGAATACTTCCATCTACAATTTTTTTTTAAATTTACATTGAAAATACATTTAATAAAATATATTTAAACATTGTTTGTTCTTCTCCATTGCTGATTGGCAGACTCTTTGTCATGACTCTCCGGTGTAACTAGCTCCCAGTCTTGGCTGTGCTATCAGGTGGAGACAATGAACAGAGGGCAGGAATTTCCCACAAACAAATGGACAGTAATCAGAGGCTACTCTCAGTTGGTTCAATTTCAACACCGTTAAAGGTTATCTGTCTCTGGGGAAATAGCATGTGGAACAGATGTTGTTTTAAAAAAAAGGGGGGCGGGACAAACCAGAGGAAGGTAAGGTAAAATAAAATACATGAAAAACAGATCAGAAAAATTCTTAAAAATATGCCTAGTCTTGTGCCACAAACATCAGCACTGATGCATGCTAGATTAAATTAGGACAATGCATTGAACTCTTTGTAGTCTCCTAAATGAATGGAGATTAAATTCATTCTGAAAACATTAAAACTTAGTTTAAAATGGATTTATTGGAAGATTCATTTATGACTGATGGAAGAGACAAATTCACTAGATCAAATTCTCACATTTGTTGCCACCCTGGAATCAATAATTTTGCAATTCTACCCAAGACTCTTGAATTAGAACTCCAAACCGTCACTGTTTTCATCAAGGCAAGAGATGTCACTGCGGGGAAATGGAACATCTTTTTGCACCCATTGTCAAGTATCCCTAGGTCACACCCAGGGGAAGAGCAAACTCCACAGAAACTTCTCAACCCAAATCTCTGAACATCACCGCTATGAATTTGTTTCACGCCCGCTATCTTTCCAAACCCTAAAATGAGATTGCTAATTTGTACAAATTGCAGAAATGTTCAGGTGTACATAATCGTATGAAGCAGATTGAGACTGCCCAATCTCATGTTATTTAGGGCCATTCGAGCAAACACAGAGTAGAGACTTTCAATTACCAGTTTAGGCTGGGTTCAAATCCAGGTCCAAATAGGAAGACAGACAGTGTGCTACCCCCATTCGACTATTTTAAGTGTTTGCTATTAAATGGTCCAGAAGCACACAGACAAGCATCTTTTCCAAGATTGATAATAGTGTGTTGCGCTGATTCTGGGCACAGCCACAGAAAAATTGCAAGTCTTGTGCCAGCCTGAACCAAGAAAACCCTACACTCCACCTTTACTCCTCATTAAAAGCACAGAGTTAACCACTATGACTCGTGTCCATGTCCTGTGGCATATGTTCCCAAAGATCCCTCATTGATTAGTAAGTATGGCAGGATAAGATCACTAACAACAAAATACTGGAATGTACTGACAGCTGCAGCATTGAGGCTATGATAATCAATGCTCAGCTCCACTGGGCTGAACATGTTAGGATGGATGCCGTATGGTTGCCGGAGCAAGTGCTTTATGGAGAACTGGTGCATGGCAGATGAAAGCAGGGCAGACAACAAGGGCACACTGACGATTCACTTGAAGCAATGCAACATGGTCGTTGCCTCTTGGGACACCCTGCCCATTGATAGGTGGCAATGACATGCTGATGTGAAAGGAGAGAAGGGCTTTGAGCTACAACACCATGCCAGTGCGGAGATAAAATGCAAGAGACGTGCGGATCAGCAACAGCAGAGGAATCAACAGGAGAACTCCCCCAGGAATGAGGTGATGTGAGACTAGTGGTAGACAATATCTATCATGTATTGGCCTGCATAGTCATCAACACACTCGTCTACAATAAACTTATGTGCCCTTCCGTTGGCACTGTCGTCTTTAAGTATGAAGGATATACTACTACGAGCACATAATTAAAATAAGTTCATAATACAAGAATCTACATGAAGACATATGGAGTCACCTTGAAGACCAAGCTTATGGTCTACAATCTTTTCTTCTTAGGCAGTTCCTCGGAACCGAGGATGACTTGCTTCCACACTAAAAATGAGTTCTCAGGTGACTGATGAGTCCAATGCGGGACCTACAGTCTCTGTCACAGGTGGGGCAGACGGTGGTTGAGGTGCTTGGGTTGACGTGCGCTCTTTCCGCTTGCTCCCGGCGAAGAGACTCGAGGTGTTCGGCGCCTTCCCGGATGCTTCTCCTCCACTTTGTGCGGTCTTGGCCAGAGATTCCCAGGTGTCGGTGGGGATGTTGCACTTTTTCCAAGGAGGCTTTGAGGGTGTTCTTGAAGCATTTACTCTGCCCACCTGGGGCTCTCTTGCCATGTCGGAGCTCAGAGTAGAGCACTTGTTTTGGGGGTCTCATATCGGGCATGCGGACAATGTGGCCCGTCCATTGGAGCTGATCAAGCGTGGTCAAAGCTTCGATGCTGGCCTGAGCGAGAACACCGATGTTGGTGCGCCTATCCTGCCAATGGATTTGCAGGATCTTGCTGAGGCAGCGTTGGTGGTACCTCTCCAGTGCTTTGAGGTGCCTGCTGTACATGGTCCATGTCTCTGAAGCATACAGGAGGGCAGGTATCACTACTGCTCTGTAGACCATAAGCTTGGTGCTGGGTTTGAGGTTCTGGTCTTCAAACACTTTCCAGCAACTCCATGTTTGAACCCCTCCAATCAGGTTTCCACTCCTGCTACAGAACTGAAACGGCCTTCATCAAAGTCACAAATTACATCCTATACGACTGTTAGCATGTAAAATAGCCCTCCTCATCCTTCTCGAGCTGTCTGCAGCCTTTGACACGGTTGACCACAACATCCTCCTCCAACGTCATCCAGCTGGGTGGGACTGCCCTCGCCTGGTTCCACTCTTATTTATCCAGTCCTAGCCAGAGAATCACCTGCAATGCCTTTTCTTCCTGCTACCGCACCGTTACCTCTGGAGGCCCCCAAGGATCTCTCCTTGGCTCCCTCATATTTCTCATCTACACGCTGCTCATCGGCGACATCATCCGAAAACAGATCAGGTTCCCCATGTACTCTAATGACACCCAGCTCTACTGCACCACCACCTCTCTCGACCCCTCCACTGTCTCTGATTTGTCCGACATCCGGTCCTAGATGAGCAGAAACTTCCTCCAAAGAAATATTGGCAAGACCGAAGCCATTGTCTTTGGGCCCCGCCACAAACTCCATTCCCTAGCCACCGACTCCATTCCTCTCCCTAATCACTGTCTGAGGCTGAACCAGACCATTTGCAACCTTGGCACCCGATATGACAGATGAGCTTCCGACCACATACCAGCTCCATCACCAAGACCACCTACTTCCACCTCCACAACACCTTCCGTCTCCACTCATCTGCTGCTGAAACCCTCATCCATGCCTTTGTTATCTCTAGACTTAATTATTTCAATGCTCTCCTGACCTTGTACTCTCTGCAAACGTGAGCTCATCCAAAACTCTGCTGCCTGTATCCGAACTCGCACCAAGTCCCGTTCACCCCTGTGCTCGCTGACCTACATGGCTCCCGGTCTGGCAACGCCTCGATTTAAAAATTCTCACCCTTGTTTTCGAATCTCTCCATGGCCTCGTTCCTTTCTATATCTGTAACCCCCCCCACCCCCGCAATCCCGAGATCTCTGCGCTCCTCCAATTCTGGCCTCTTGCGCAATCCCAATTTTAATCACTCCACCATTGGCGGGCGTGCCTTCAGCTGCCTAGGCCCTAAGCTCTGGAATTCCCTCCCTAAACATCTGCCTCTCAATCCTCCTTTAAGACGCCCCTTAAAACCTACCTCTTCCCTGTCCTCATATCTCATGTGGCTCGGTATCAAATTTTGTTTGATAACGCTCCGGTGAAGCGCCTTGGGATGTTTTACTATGTTAAAGGCAAGTTGTTGTTGTTGCTGAGGCCAATTGTAGTAGTGTTTATTCTGATGCCTGAGACCAGCTATTTCAAAAGATCAGATTGAAATCTGGGAGCTTTTTGGTCCATATGGCTCAAGGAAAAAGTGATCTCTTTTGTTGTTTACAATAGGTATTTGCTTTTTTTTTTAAACAGATTTCAAGCTTTGAGGTTCAGCAAACATGTTCCGGCCTCTACCAATATCACTATGAAATCTATTGGTGATGGAAATGCAAAAACAACCCACAAAGGCTCTTCACTTGGATTCCCCTCTTCCTTAAACTCCCATAAAGGCAATGCACCCTCAGGAAAAGTATAGTCTGTCACAATAGATTTGTAGGAGAGAGTAGGGTAGTCGGGTTCATTTATTTTTTAAATACCATACCAGAGAGCCTACATAAACAAGACTGGCCTCCTTCTGAGCTGCAAACCTCTATAGTTCTAATACACTAATTCTCCCAATTCTGTACTGCTGTGGGGTACAGCCCTTCAACAAGTGTCAAGTGAAGAAACTCAACAAACTTCACATATATCAACTGTTATGACATTATACATCAGAAATCCTTTCACAAACCAATACAACTGACATGAAAGCAATGTTCAACAGGATTATTGGGTCAACCACATTGTTTACATGCTGGACAACTGATGTCCTAAGCTAGAGAGTTACTGTGAGGTCAAAAACGGCAGGTGTCCGCAGCAGTGGTACAAAGACACCTGGAGAAAGCTAGGACTGGGAGGGCAAGGCTCTGAATAGACTGGAATAGCACATCTTGAATGGTGTAGTATAAAGACCAGTACAAGCCGAGCAGAGAAACCCTGTGAGCCACACGGCAGGTGAGGCAACGGATTTCAAGCAGAGCATCTCCTGCGGGTCCCAGACTGGGCTCGTCAGACAGTCACCGGAAGATAAAACTGAATAAACACCTAATGATCCGGTCACCCTGTCCCCTCAAATACCCAAACCACTCCAAACCTGCACTTAACACAATACACTGATTAAATACAAAACTTGGACAGGTCGGTGTAACTTCAGGTGGAGGGACTGGGGAATCTCCAACATCACAGCGCGGTAGTTTAGCATTGAAAACATGACCCGGGGTCCACTGAAGTACCGGCACTGTCTCAGGGACAGGGAGCCCAGGGGGGAGTCGGGGTCAGGGGGCACAGGGGGGAGTCGGGGACCGGGGGAGTCTGGGAGGCCAGGGGAGGGGGGAGTCAGGGACAGGGGGGTCGGTCGGGGGGAGTCAGGGACAGGGGGGGGGTCGGGGGGAGTCAGGGACAGGGGGGGTCGGGGGGAGTCAGGGACAGGGGGGTGGGTCGGGGGGAGTCAGGGACAGGGGGCCCAGGGGGGAGTCGGGGTCAGGGGGCACAGGGGGGAGTCGGGGACCGGGGGGGGGGGGGGGGGAGAGAGACAGGGGGGGGAGGCCGGGAGTCAGGGGGGAGGGGGGGGGGGGGAGTGTCAGGGACAGGGGGGTCGGGGGGAGTCAGGGACAGGGGGGGTCGGGGGGGTCAGGGACAGGGGGGGTGGGTCGGGGGGAGTCAGGGACGGGGGGGTCGGTCGGGGGGAGTCAGGGACAGGGGGGTGGGTCGGGGGGAGTCAGGGACAGGGGGGTGGGTCGGGGGGAGTCAGGGACAGGGGGGTGGGTCGGGGGGAGTCAGGGACAGGGGGGCCGGGGAGGGGGGGAGTCAGGGACAGGGGGGCCGGGGAGGGGGGGAGTCAGGGACAGGGACAGGGGGGGGGGGGGGGGGGGGGGAGAGTCGGGGACAGGGGGGGGTCGGGGGGAGTCAGGGACAGGGGGCCGGGGAGGGGGGAGTCAGGGACGGGGGGGGGGGGGGGGGGAAGAGTCGGGGACAGGGGGGGGGTCGGGGGGAGTCAGGGACAGGGGGGCCGGGGAGGGGGGAGTCAGGGACAGGGGGGGTCGGTGGGAGTCAGGGACAGGGGGGGGGGGGGGGGGGGGGGGGGAGTCAGGGACAGGGAGGCCGGGGAGGGGGGAGTCAGGGACCAGGGGGGGGGGGGGGGGGGGGGGGGAGGGGGAGACAGGGACAGGGGGGCCGGGGAGGGGGGAGTCAGGGACAGGGGGGCCGGGGAGAGGGGGGGGGGGGGGGGAAGTCAGGGACAGGGGGGCCGGGGAGGGGGGGAGTCAGGGACAGGGGGGCCGGGGAGGGGGGGAGTCAGGGACAGGGAGGGTCGGTCGGGGGGAGTCAGGGACAGGGGGGCCGGGGAGGGGGGGGGAGTCAGGGACAGGGGGGCCGGGGAGGGGGGGAGTCAGGGACAGGGGGGCCGGGGAGGGGGGGAGTCAGGGACAGGGGGGCCGGGGAGGGGGGGAGTCAGGGACAGGGAGGGTCGGTCGGGGGGAGTCAGGGACAGGGGGGGTCGGGGGGAGTCGGGGACAGGGGGGGGTCGGGGGGAGTCAGGGACAGGGGGGCCGGGGAGGGGGGAGTCAGGGACAGGGGGGGTCGGTGGGAGTCAGGGACAGGGGGGGGGGGGGGGGGGGGGGGGAGTCAGGGACAGGGGGGCCGGGGAGGGGGGAGTCAGGGACAGGGGGGGGGGGGGGGGGGGGAGTCAGGGACAGGGGGGGGGGGGGGGGGGGGGGGAGTCAGGGACAGGGGGCCGGGGGGGGGAGTCAGGGACAGGGGGGCCGGGGAGGGGGGAGTCAGGGACAGGGGGGCCGGGGGGGGGGGGGGGGGGGGGGAGTCAGGGACAGGGGGGCCGGGGAGGGGGGGAGTCAGGGACAGGGGGGCCGGGGAGGGGGGGGAGTCAGGGACAGGGGGGCCGGGGAGGGGGGAGTCAGGGACAGGGGGGCCGGGGAGGGGGGGGGGGGGGGGGGGGGGGAGTCAGGGACAGGGGGGCCGGGGAGGGGGGGAGTCAGGGACAGGGGGGCCGGGGAGGGGGGGGGAGTCAGGGACAGGGAGGGTCGGTCGGGGGGAGTCAGGGACAGGGGGGCCGGGGAGGGGGGGGGGGAAGTCAGGGACAGGGGGGCCGGGGAGGGGGGGAGTCAGGGACAGGGGGGCCGGGGAGGGGGGGAGTCAGGGACAGGGGGGCCGGGGAGGGGGGGAGTCAGGGACAGGAGGGTCGGTCGGGGGGAGTCAGGGACAGGGGGGGTCGGGGGGAGTCAGGGACAGGGGGGGGGGTCGGTGGGAGTCAGGGACAGGGGGGTGGGTCGGGGGGAGTCAGGGACAGGGGGGTGGTCGGTGGGAGTCAGGGACAGGGGGGGTCGGGGGGGAGTCAGGGACAGGGGGGCCGGGGAGGGGGGAGTCAGGGACAGGGGGGGTCGGGGGGGAGTCAGGGACAGGGGGGCCGGGGAGGGGGAGTCAGGGACAGGGGGGCCGGGGAGGGGGGAGTCAGGGACAGGGGGGGTCGGGGGGGAGTCAGGGACAGGGGGGCCGGGGAGGGGGGAGCCAGGGACAGGGGGGGTCGGTGAGGGGGGAGCCAGGGACAGGGGGGGTCGGTGGGAGTCAGGGACAGGGGGGGGGGGGGGGGGGGGGGGGAGTCAGGGACAGGGGGGCCGGGGAGGGGGGGGGGGGGGGGGGGAGAGTCAGGGACAGGGGGGCCGGGGAGGGGGGAGTCAGGGACAGGGGGGTGGGTCGGGGGGAGTCAGGGACAGGGGGGGTCGGGGGGGAGTCAGGGACAGGGGGGGTCGGGGGGGAGTCATGGACAGGGGGGGTCGGGGGGGAGTCAGGGACAGGGGGGCCGGGGAGGGGGGAGTCAGGGACAGGGGGGGTCGGGGGGGGGTCGGGGACAGGGGGGCCGGGGAGGGGGGAGTCAGGGACAGGGGGGGTCGGTGGGAGTCAGGGACAGGGGGGTGGGTCGGGGGGGAGTCAGGGACAGGGGGGGTCGGGGGGAGTCAGGGACAGGGGGGTGGGTCGGGGGGAGTCAGGGACAGGGGGGTGGGTCGGGGGGAGTCAGGGACAGGGGGGTGGGTCGGGGGGAGTCAGGGACAGGGGGCCCAGGGGGGAGTCGGGGTCAGGGGGCACAGGGGGGAGTCGGGGACCGGGGGGGGGGGGGGGGGAGAGAGACAGGGGGGGGAGGGCCGGGAGTCAGGGGGGAGGGGGGGGGGGGGGGGGAAGGGGAAGTGTCAGGGACAGGGGGGTCGGGGGGAGTCAGGGACAGGGGGGGTCGGGGGGGTCAGGGACAGGGGGGGTGGGTCGGGGGGAGTCAGGGACGGGGGGGTGGGTCGGGGGGAGTCAGGGACAGGGGGGTGGGTCGGGGGGAGTCAGGGACGGGGGGGGGGAGTCAGGGACAGGGGGGTGGGTCGGGGGGAGTCAGGGACAGGGGGGTGGGTCGGGGGGAGTCAGGGACAGGGGGGTGGGTCGGGGGGAGTCAGGGACAGGGGGGCCGGGGAGGGGGGGGGAGTCAGGGACAGGGGGGCCGGGGAGGGGGGGGAGTCAGGGACAGGGGGGCCGGGGAGGGGGGAGTCAGGGACAGGGGGAGGGGGAGGGGGGAGTCAGGGACAGGGGGAGGGGGAGGGGGAGGGGGGGGGAGGGGGGGGGGGGGGGGGGGGAGAGTCGGGGACAGGGGGGGGTCGGGGGGAGTCAGGGACAGGGGGGCCGGGGGGGGGGGAGTCAGGACAGGGGGGCCGGGGAGGGGGGAGTCAGGGACAGGGGGGGGGGGGGGGAGGGGGAGAGTCGGGGACAGGGGGGGTCGGTGGGAGTCAGGGACAGGGGGGGGGAGGGGGGGGAGGGGGGGGGGGGGAGTCAGGACAGGGGGGCCGGGGAGGGGGGAGTCAGGGACAGGGGGGGGGGGGGGGGGGGAGAGTCAGGGACAGGGGGGGGGGGGGGGGGGGGAAGTCAGGGACAGGGGGGCCGGGGAGGGGGGAGTCAGGGACAGGGGGGCCGGGGAGGGGGGAGTCAGGGACAGGGGGGACGGGGAGGGAGGGGGGGGGGGGGGGGGAGTCAGGGACAGGGGGGCCGGGGAGGGGGGGAGTCAGGGACAGGGAGGGTCGGTCGGGGGGAGTCAGGGACAGGGGGCCGGGGAGGGGGGGGGAGTCAGGGACAGGGGGGCGGGGAGGGGGGGGAGTCAGGGACAGGGGGGCGGGGAGGGGGGGAGTCAGGGACAGGGAGGGTCGGTCGGGGGGAGTCAGGGACAGGGGGGGGGGGTCGGTGGGAGTCAGGGACAGGGGGGTGGGTCGGGGGGAGTCAGGGACAGGGGGGGTCGGGGGGAGTCAGGGACAGGGGGGGGGGGGGGGTCGGTGGGAGTCAGGGACAGGGGGGTGGTCGGTGGGAGTCAGGGACAGGGGGGTGGTCGGTGGGAGTCAGGGACAGGGGGTGGTCGGTGGGAGTCAGGGACAGGGGGGCGGGGAGGGGGGAGTCAGGGACAGGGGGGCCGGGGAGGGGGGAGTCAGGGACAGGGGGGGGTAGGGGGGGAGTCAGGGACAGGGGGGGTAGGGGGGGGAGTCAGGGACAGGGGGGGTCGGGGACAGGGGGGCCGGGGAGGGGGGAGTCAGGGACAGGGGGGGTCGGGGACAGGGGGGCCGGGGAGGGGGGAGTCAGGGACAGGGGGGGTCGGGGGGGAGTCAGGGACAGGGGGGGGTCGGGGACAGGGGGGGTGGGTCGGGGGGGAGTCAGGGACAGGGGGGGTCGGTGGGAGTCAGGGACAGGGGGTGGGTCGGGGGGGAGTCAGGGACAGGGGGGGTCGGGGGGAGTCAGGGACAGGGGGGTGGGTCGGGGGGAGTCAGGGACAGGGGGGTGGGTCGGGGGGAGTCAGGGACAGGGGGGGTCGGGGGGAGTCAGGGACAGGGGGGTCGGTCGGGGGGAGTCAGGGACAGGGGGGTCGGTCGGGGGGAGTCAGGGACAGGGGGGTCGGTCGGGGGGAGTCAGGGACAGGGGGGTGGGTCGGGGGGAGTCAGGGACAGGGGGGTCGGTCGGGGGGAGTCAGGGACAGGGGGGTGGGTCGGGGGGAGTCAGGGACAGGGGGGTGGGTCGGGGGAGTCAGGGACAGGGGGGTCGGGGGGAGTCAGGGACAGGGGGGTGGGTCGGGGGGAGTCAGGGACAGGGGGGTGGGTCGGGGGGAGTCAGGGACAGGGGGGTGGGTCGGTCGGGGGGAGTCAGGGACAGGGGGGTGGGTCGGGGGGAGTCAGGGACAGGGGGGTGGGTCGGGGGGAGTCAGGGACAGGGGGGTGGGTCGGGGGGAGTCAGGGACAGGGGGGTGGGTCGGGGGGAGTCAGGGACAGGGGGCCCAGGGTTCCCCGCCCGGCCCGTGTGGCGCAGGCACGCCGCTCACCTCCGTGTTCCTCCAGACGCCTCCTTTAATCATTATCCGCGGCATCTTGTCGGTTGGCGATGGGCCGGAGGCGATCCGCCGGCAGCTGAGCGAGGGGAGACGGGGGAAGGCGCTGGGTCAATGGGCAGCTTGATGACGGCCCGGGATCTCAGGCTTCAGCCCAGCGCACAGCAACGGCCGAGTGAATGACAAGGAGCAACCTCCGCTCCCCGCACTGCAAGAAGGCAACTCGCCGCCGCCGCCGCCGCCGCCGCGCTCACTCCGGGAGCGTGAGCGCCCTCTAGGCAGGCTGACGGTCACTGCACCCAGGCACACACAATTACACCCATCGCCTCACCACCCTACCCTGCACCTCAGGCATTGGGGTTAGGCTTGCCAACCCTCCAGAATTGTCCTGGAGTCGCCAGGAATTCAACATTGATCTGCAGGGCACTGCTGGAGAAAAATCATCAGGACATTAAATTTTCTTTCAAGACTTTTGCTTATTAATTAAAAAAGTATTGGAAATGGGAAATAGGGCTGCTTGACTGACGTTGAGCATAATCTAATCGGGTTAAATCCATAAAGCTGTTTTTTAAGGCTTTATTGTTTATTGTGATCAAGGAATGAAAAGGTTTACTGTGTAATTGATGAGTTGTATAAGTACTATTGTACTTGAATAAAAAGATTAATGACAAAAAAAAATCTAATCGGTTAATCAAGAGTCTGTTCCCTTCTCAATTGGCTTGGGCAGGTGGTGCACCCTGAGGATGGAAGTGTTAGTGGACCAATGGTGAAGGCAGGGCGGTTGGAGGTGGGAGGTCATGTGATGAAACCTGCAGGAATATGTAAAACCAGAGTTGGCAACCCTATATGGGTGTATTTTCCTATGTGAGTAAAATGAAAAAAATGTATTTCCTGCATACATCCTTAAAGGTACATGAGCAATGCTGTGTAGCGATAGCGAGAGCAAATAGGGTGTTGGGGTGTATCCATAGGACAATTGAGTACAAGACGAGGCATATTGTTTTGTCCTTGTACAAGACCTTAGCCAGGCCACATTTGTTTCCAGTTTTGGTCTCCTCACATAGTGTGTGATTTTGAGGCTTTGGAAAGGATGAAGAGGAGGGCCACTAGACTAATTCCCAGTCTAAAGCATCTTAGTTATCAAGATAGGCTAAAAGAGTTGGGACTCTATACCTTAGAGAAGCGTAGACTTGGGGGGATCTGATTGAGGTTTATAAGATAATGAAGGGAATAGATTGTGTTCGAGCTGACAGATTATTTCAATTAAACAGGTTAAGCAGGTCCAGGGGTCACAAATTTAAGTTGTATAAGGCTAGATCTAGGTTAGATGTCAGGAGGTGGTTCTTTTCCCAGAGAATAGTGGACCTCTGGAACAGGCTGCCGTCTCATGCGGTGGACGCGGACTCACTGAATTCCTTCAAGTGAGAGCTGGATTTGTTTCTGGCTGGGGCGGAGATCACCTCTTACAGAAGGTAGGTACTGCAGGGAATTCAAGGCTAGAGTAATCTCCTGGACTAGTTTCGATCGTCTAGATGGGTCAGAGAGGAATTTCCCAGATTTTCTTTCCCGAATTTGGCCTGGGTTTTTTATCTAGTATTTTGCCTCTCCCAGGAGATCACATGGTTTTGGGTGGGGTGGAGTGTGTATACGTTGTGATACACAAGGTATCGTAATTGTGTGGGACAGGCTCAATGGACCAGATGGTCTTTATTCGTCCATCATTGTTCGTATGTAACTTTTTATCAACGAATTACAGCATTTCCTTTAACTTTATACAGAGAAGATATGCTACCATGAATATTGTTAAGTGCATGTCCAAATGATCTGCATTACCACTAGGATTTCAGCAAAGCCTAATAGTGGGTGTCTGAAATATTCATACAAAGTCTAATTGAACTGTGAAAAAAAACACTGCCTTCTTAACTTAAGCCTGGATAGAGTACTTTGAACTAAATAGCCGTAAAATTCCTTGGTTGTGGGACGGCGTCAGTCAAGATTGGCATCTCTGAGGGAGGGGAGCAGATATTTCTGGTGTGGCCGATTTATTCCGGGGTTCCACTTGACAAGTGCCCCATAGAAATTCTGTCCAGTTTCAGGGCAGCCTGAGGAAGCACCCAACTTCACAGTGACAGCCACATGCAAATGATGAAGTTAGACAGGATGACATCACCCATCCTAAATCCCAGGACTTATGTCTTCCTATCTGCCCTTGACAATGTGCACCATTGTTTAAAAGGTGCAGTTTGCTAGGACTTATTCACCAAGATGGAAGTACTTCGTTAAAGGGATACTGTTCACTGAGATGCCTTATAGAGACTTTTGGCCATATCTTGGAACTCACTGCAGGTAGGGTCGCCAACCTTCTTGGATTGCCGGACCAGCATCTGCACTCCCCCCACCCCAAAACACACATGAAGGCAAGGATAAGAATTGAGCAAGCCGTTCGGATGCTCAAAGGAAGGTTCTGGTATCTGGATAGGTGCGGGGATACCTTGCAGAATACATCTAGTGCCATCTAGCAAATTGTGGTAGCCTGTTGTGTGCTTCATAACTTTGCAATCAGGAACGGACTGATGGTAGATGTCCTGAAGGCTGCCAGAGAGTCTGATGATGACATTGCTGATGCTGTAGACCCAGCCCATGAAGAACAGAAAGCAGGTGCAGTGGCATTGGCTGCTAGACAGCTGAGAGACAGATTCATTTTGCACACCTTCACAGATGAGTGGAGCGCTATTATTTGGAAGTCTCAGCACTTCAATGATTGGCCTCCTCTATCCAAACTCTCTATGGTCAATGTAAAATTTTTGCTCCTTACTGCCACCCATTACATTCAAATCCTAAGCCTCAACATCAGCATTTTAACTGTTATACAAGAGAATCAAACACCAAGCAGTGCTTACATTAAATATTCCAGTGATTTATTGCAAATATTTACAAACGCATCATTTAGTTCTTTTGTCACTTTTTTTTTCATCATTTGTCACCATGCACAGTTCTTGTGACCACGTGAGTGGTTCTATGCCCTATTCCAATACTTTTATCTGTCACCTGAGGGCCTGGGGTCTGAAATGTAAATGGCTGCTGCCAAATATTATGAGCCTCTTGGATTGGAGGTGGAGCTTCTGTCAGAGCCCCCAAATCCTGAGATGGCCGCAGACAGTTTGACTCCTTATCATGGACTTCTTGACAGCCTGATCGTGCAAAGATGAAGGCTTCTGCAGAAAACTGATGGATTGCTCCTCTGGGTAGAGCATTGGTCATAAACCAACTGGTGGACCAGCCCTGCAGACATACCGACTATAAGTTGAGAATCCTGCAAAGTGGTATGCGATGACAATGTTTTTCTTCTACCAGTTACATGGCCTGAATTACAACAGGCAGCTCTTTTACAACAGATTACAGGGATTGACCGCATCTTTACAGAAGCTGCCTGTCTTCTACTGGGACATACTAAAGGTTTGGAGGGGCTCCTTCGCGACTGAGCTGGCGGCAATCCTGGTGGAACCGCTCCTCTGAGAACCTCAGCTGCGCGTGTTCAGGTTTAGTAACACGAGGCTGGCGGAGAGAAGAGCCTTCTTGCAAAAGTAATCAGAGTTAGGGACCTACTGGATGTTAATGTTGTGGGATGGCTATCGCCAGAGGCATTAGCTGCCCGGATGTCTTGGTGTTATGTTCACCTTGTGGCCAGAACCATCTCGGAAACAAAGTCTTCTTTAGGCCCTGACTCAGTGCGGTGTATCGAGGATGGTTAAAGTTTGTGGAGCGGTTCTGTCCGATCTCACCCCCATGTTCAGATCAATTGTTCATTGACACGAGGCTCCAAAACCTCCCTCTGGAACCTTTGCCTCACAACTCGAGCCTTCTCTCGGAAATTCCCTCCATGGCATTCCATTCTGCATGGTAGGATTTCCTGTATAATTTGCTGCTGCACACTCAAGAGTGTTGCATGGCACTGTGGCTTTGAATAAATTATTGAGCTACTTTACATACACTTGTGTGTTCCTCCGTCTTGTGAACCCCCTCCCTTACACTTTTTATTCTTGTTCATACAGTGTGCAGGGGGAGACAAGCTCATCGTTGGAACTCCTGGTTGATCTGCTCCTAGCAAAAATCGGCATCCACAGATCCAGGATACACAAGACCGATGGGAGGGAATGCTCCAGCTGTTTGCCCCTCTTCCAAGGCCTCGTAAGCACCCGGGTGACCTTCGAGCAAAACCACACCGAGTCCACAGGCTCCCTTCAAGCCTTTTGTGACTGGTGTGCACCGCAGGACATATTGTGTTCTCATACAAAAGATGGCACCTCTGACAGTGCAGCACTCCCTCAGTACTCCACTAAAGTATGTGGCTAGATTATGTGCTCAAGTCTCATGGAGCGGGACGTGAACCCACAACCTTCTGACTCAGAGATGAGAGTGTTCCTGACTGAGCCATGGTTGACACAAATTTAAATCGTTTTCATCTATAACATTATCCAATTTTGACAAAGGACCTGCATCTGAAATATTAACTTGGCTGTTCTCTCCACAGATGCTGCCTGAGTGTTTGCAGAATTTTCTATTTTTGCTTCGGATTTCCAGCATCTACAATTTTTTTTGTTTTTTGTTCATTAGCTGGGGTAAACTTGAAATTGCATAACAGTTTCAAGGATTACAAGACATGCTTGCCAAAGTTTGTTATTTGCAGTTTATATATCAAACTAACAGGCAGCACTTGTGTATTACAATTAAGTCTACTTTGGATGATATTAATATAAAAAATATTGCCTTTGATCAGCCAACAGTTTTTTTATTAAAACAGTTCTGTCTTTCTCTGTGGTGCACTGTTTCAAGCCTTTGGGGTACATTTTCAAGAACTTGTGTATTATTTTCTTTCTTCCTGATCTTTTGGCAGTCATCTTTGCCTACCTTCTAGCTAATACCATAGATGTATTTACACTGTTCTACTACACTGAACTTTTTACACTTCTTCTAACTTATATTACTGAATTAACTGTTGGATGACACTGTTCCATATATTACTATAAACTGTTACAACTGTTGGACTATCCTCTGGTTCAAAGGGTAGTCCAATAGTTTGACAGTTTTCAGATATCTACTGTTTACAGATGTCTTCTTCCGTGGTAAATACACCTCTTTCAGTGTGAATTTTAAGTCTTTAATCATAAGATCACAAGACAATTGCAGATGAGAAAGGTCATTTGGCCCTTCTTAATTCATCCCTCCAGAGGGATCCTAATGCACCTCCATTATAGCAGACAATTGTTGCTTAAATGATTCCAGGGTTTTCCCAAATGTTGATCACTCTTTGTCTGAAAAAGAATGTTCTTGTAAAAGTCCTAAAATGACCTTTTACTACTTTGAACCTGTGTCCCCATGTAATATTCTGGGTTAAATTTCCCATACCAAATTGAGGTACACCACATCATAGGACTTCCCACCACCACTCAAAGAAGAGGTTGGTCAGAAAGCATCCGCACTGTCTAAATCCATACTCACTGCTCATCAATTCCATTATTTTACATGGTATGAAAGTAAGACTAATGGATTTGTATTTGCCTGTGTCTGTTTTGTCCAATGTTTGAATATAGGCACCACATTAGCCTGTTATTTACTGGTAGTGCCTCAGTGTCCAAAATAATGATTGCCAGTGCCTTATAAAATTCTTCCCTAGTCTCTCTCATTACTCTGGGATAAATATCATCTAAACCTGGGGATTTATTTTGATCCCATTTGGCTTCCCTAGCAATATCATCTCATATATGATGAAGTAATTGATTATCTTTATTTGAGATAGGGATGTTGCTCATTTCTTCCCTTGTGAATACTAGGAGGAAATAGTCATGCTGAATATTTTCTATTTTGTGCTCATCCTCAGCTTCCAGTTCTATTTTCAACTTTTATTGTTTCCACCAGTTCAGTATACTGTTATTTTTGTCCTTAGCAATATATAAGCTAATTACAGCAATCTAAAACGTGTTTTATATTTTGATTTCTTAAGTGGAGCAACAATTTAAAATAGAAGATATGTTATAACCAACCAAAATAAATATGTTAAAAGATTCACAATTGAGGCTTATCTATGTGTGATGAGTGACAAATGGTTAATGACAAGCCTTGCCAAGAGTATATATTTATGCTTTCACTTCACTCATGGAGGCACATTCTATTCATAAAATTTGCAGTACATTTTCAATTTTTTGAACCAAAAAATGTAAATGAATAGTTTTGTAATCCAAGCAAACATGGAGATTAAAAATAAAAACAGAAAATGGTGGAAAAGTACAACAGTTAGTCAACATCTGAGAGTTAAAATCTGATGAAGGATCTCAGCCAAATATTAACTTCTATCCCTACAAGTTCTTGACTGTTTTGTTGTCATTTCCATCATCCTTTGTTTTTAATTTCAGATTTCCAGCATTCGCAGTTTTTCTTTTTACCTCTGATTAGTGAAGTGAATTTCACCAGATCATTTAAAGATGATGATCTCAATTACCAGTTGAAATTATATATGATTTAAAAAAAAAAGAAAATATTGGCCCAGAAATTGATCTCGCTCTGTTCCCGCGGGGGTAAGGCTTCCCAACGATCTCTCACTCCGCTTGTGCTTTTTCAGATCCAGCTCGCACGAACTTGATGTTCCAGACATCAGCTGGGCAGTGCTTGCGTATCCCACCGGCGTAGTGAATTCGTGCGAGCTGTGGGATCACGTGACTCAGTTAGAGCCAATGGCAGCACACCATCTTCCATTCATAAGTTTCACATACGTGCTGTGAAAGCTATGAATCTTACACACCCCCAAAATAACAGCTAAACCTCAATTAAATTTAAAAAAAAAACCATCACATTAATAAAATAAGTATAGTTAAATAAATTAACCATTTTAAATAAAAAATTAAATTTTTGAAAAAATTTAAAATCTTTTAAAAAGTTATAAAAATAAACTTACCTGTCTTTAAAGTCTCTAAAAAAGATATACCTGTTAAAAAAAATTCAAAAAAATACTTAATTCACTACTTACCTTGTTAAAAGTGGGTCTTACTCCTCCTTTTTACATTTCTAAAATCTTCCGTACTTACCTGCGCGTCCAAAGCATGAAGTGCACAGCGTGCGCGCAGCCTGTAGCGCGCACGCGATGCACCGAGGAACCGCCCCCTTTTCAAAAGACCAAGTGCCGGTTTTCAGCGCATGCGCAGGGCATGCAGAAAACCGGCAATTGGAGAGAGAATACGCGAGAGTACGCAGTGCGTACTCTCGCGTCGCGGGATGAATTTTTGGCTCATTAGGTCAAATTGAAGTGTCAGCCGTGGCTCAGTGGGTAGCACTCTCGCCTCTGAGTCAGAAAGTTGTGGGCTCAAGTCCCACTCCAGGGACTTGAGCACAAAAATCTAGGCTGACACTCCAGTGCAGTACTGAGGGAGTACTGCACTGTCGGAGGTGCCGTCTTTCAGATGAGACGTTAAACCGCAGCCCCGCCTGCTCTCTCGGGTGTACGTAAAAGATCCCATGGCACTATTTTCCAAGGAGAGCAGGGGAGTTATCCCCGGTGCGCTGGCCAATATTTATCCCTCAATCAAGGTAACAAAAACAGATCATCTGGTCATTATTGCAGTGCTGTTTGCGGGAGCTTGTTGTGCGCAAATTGGCTGCCGCGTTTCCCACATTACGGGCTGGATTTTGAATGACCCATGGAGTCGGGTTTGGAGGCGTGTGGGGGGTTAAATTTGTGGGGTCGGGGATCCCGACCCCATCCCGACTCCATCCCGCCTCCACGCAATTTTGACAAAATCAGTTGCGGGGTTCCCGACTCCGTCCCGCCTCCAAGAGGCGGGAGAGGCCATTAAAGCCCTTAACAAGCCCTAAATTGGCTCTGTAATGCCATTTTGAAACGTTTTAGCTAGTTTAACCCTTTTCCGACGTGAAGTACGCCTGATGTGAAATACTCCAGTGAAACCTGGCGGGAACACAAGTGGATAGCTGACTATCAGCTGCAGGTCCACTATTACAACGGAGATGTGATGAAGGTAGTCGTAGTATTAGGTGTCAAAGTCGCCTCTGATGCTGCTGAATGTCTTCAGAGACTGCATGGCCTTTGGGAGAGGACTTGGATGCAAAAAAAATTCTTTCTTTCTCTCTCTCTCTCTCCTTTTCACATTTTGTATCCAGGTCCACTTACATCAAAAGCCAGGCAGATCCTCTCTCACCAACACCCAGACAGTCTCTGAGACAAGGCAGGCAGTCTCTGACCTGCAATGCAGCAGCAATGATGACATCATCAGAGGCGACTTTCAGACTGAAACTACTAATTAGTTCATTGGTTCCCACATGCTGGAACTCAATTGCCCAATTAAGTGAAAATTCCATCATTCATCCACATTAATCTGGAGTCTGGGGGGGGGGAACACGAAATGCGGATGACAGGATCCCAACCCGACCCCAAGACAAAATCCAGCCCTACAACTTCAAAAAGCACTTCATTCTCCCAGGCCGCTTGCCATTTCTGCGGCCTGGAGGAGTCCGTTTTTCACATCTACGTAGAGTGTGAGAGGTTGCAGCCCCTCTTTCATTACTTGAAGGGGCTGCTCCTCAATTTTTGGTTGCACTTCAGCCCCACGCTCCTGATCTACGGTCACCCGGTGCGGAGGGGAGCGGGCAGGTCGGAGGACCTCCTCGTGGGACTGCTCCTGGGCCTGGCTAAGAAAGCCATTAATTGGTCCAGGCAGCGGGCGGTCGAGGGGGTCGTTCGGCCCGATTGCCTGCCTCTCTTCCGTGGCCATGTTCGCGCCCGGGTGGCCCTGGAGATGGAGCACGCGGTGTCCGCCGGCACGCTTGAGTTTTTCTGCGACCGGTGGGCGCCACAGGGACTGGAGTGCATCGTCACCCCGGACTACCAAATTTTAATTTGATTTGTTAAGTTTCCTTTAAAGTTTTACTGAGTTACAGTTATTTAATTGGTTTTATCAAAAAGAAAAAAAAAGCACTTCATTGGCTGTAAATCTTTTTATTCAAGTACAATAGTACTTACACAGCTCATCAATTACATAGTAAACCATTACATTCATTGATCACAATAAACAATAAATCATTGGCTGTAAAGCACTTTGAGATGTCCGGTGGTCGGGAAAGGCGCTCTATAAATGCAAATCCTTCTTTTTTTTTGAACTTCCCGCCTGTCAGAAAGGGACAGAAACTCCAACTCCCATGATGCCATGTGTGCAGTGCGCATGCCCGGGTGGCGGTTGGCGCTTGGCGCGGCGCGGTGCGGGCCGGGATGTGAGTTCCCCTGGCCCGGCCCCGGCCATCATGGTGGGCACCTACTGCTGTGTCCCGGGCTGTTTCAACAACACGCTCAAGAACAAGGAGCTCTCCTTTCACGTCTTCCCCAAAGACGAGGCGCTGCGAGGCGTTTGGATCAGCAACCTGTCGCGTTTGGACGAGAGGAAATTCAGCGTGTGGCAGCCCAAAGCCCACCACAAGGTCTGCGACGCCCACTTCGCGGGAGGCAAGAAGACCTACATGAACAATGTGCCGATCGTCTTCCCCGTGAAGGTCGAGCGATCCCGCAGGAAGGAGCAGCTGCGGCTGCTGCCGGCTGCCAGGGAACCAGCCCCCGCAGGTACACTCCCCCACTCCACTCCAGCGGCAAATGGACGCCAGAGGTCAAGTCAAAAGTTTAATCCGCGCTGAATTTAGCAACTAAATGTCACAAAAAAATTCAGATTTTTTTTTATACGTGATTCGTTTTATCTTGAGGTGGAGTTTTACCATGGTCAGATGTGTGTGTGTCACGTACAATCCGCCCTCTAGTAAATTAATTGCACAGATACGAACCGTCTGAGCTGCAATATGTTTTGTTTACAGTGTAATCTGGACTCTTCAGCTGTGTAATTGTTATATCATTCACTAGTTTTTATTGAGTATTTTGTGATGACGTTGTGGTTCAATGATCTGGTTTTTTTAAATGAGGTTGGCATACAGCTGATTTAATTTTAGCTTCCCCCCAATCATTGCCATTCCCCGACTAGGAGAACAAGAAAACAATGTGCTCCGTTGCCACTTGAATAGGTAACTAGTATATTTTTCACCAGTGGCCTGGGATACTTTCCCCTCTTATTTCCCTCTCTGTGTACATCAGGCAAGAAATCTCAGAAACAAGAGATATTAAGAAAAGATTTAGAAAAATCCCCCTGCGCCCCCATGGCACATCCTTGGCAGGAATTCTCCTAGGGACACTTCGGCTTAGCTGCACATTCTGCCACTAGTGGCACAGTGCATTGAAACACATTGCCCTAGTTATTTAATGAAGATTGTGAGGTGGAGTTTAAAATGGACAAAAGTTATTACTCCAGTGGCAGCATATTCTGTACTGTGACAGGTCTATTCTTAGTGAGCAGTAATAGTCCTGTGCTTTATTATACAAAGCTTTCCGAGTACAGCAGAGCCCAAGGGTATTCGCATGAGTTGCAAACTGATCAATTTTATATTACTAACGACCACAATATTTTATTCACATCTGATTCATTGTATCTTTCTAGTAAATCTGTCTCCTTGATTCTGGAGTCCAACTCGCCCTATAAGGGGGAAAATTTGGTTGCTTTGCGCCTCCCGTTAGCGCGCTAGAAACTAGTGCCTGGGCGCGGCAAAATTCAGCGGGCAGTTAGCAGCGATGCTAACCGTTAGCGCCCCGCGGCGATGCGATGACGTCATCGCAGTGCCCCGGCCGCGGTCTTCAGTGGCGCCCCCTGACTTACTGCCGGACGCTATGTCCGACGGGGTCAGGGGGGCCTACCTGTGGCTGGGGTGGCGCTATTTAAAGACGAGGTGACGGGCGGCCATTTTTGTTGCTGGCCGCCTGCCAGTACCTACCTCCGCTCCTGACCCGACCCCCCGCGGAGTGCCGGCTGCGCGCCATGAGCCCGGGGTCGCGCTGTGCAAGGCTCCTCCCCTTTAAGAAGGGGAGGAAGGCCTGTGCGCTGCGGCACATAGCGCCGCGATATTCCCTCGCAGTGTCCCAAGAGGGAGGCGGGGCGTTTCCAGTAGCGCCCCGCTTCCCTCTTGGGGCGCTACCACTCAATTTCGGCCGCGGGGGTGCTAATTTTTCCGGGGCGCTCTCCGGTGAAGTTAGTGCCCCAAAGGGGGCGCAACTCACTTTCTCACCCCAAGTCTCTCTGCCAGATGCCAAAAGTGTTCACACTGGTTTAATTATTAGATCATTTTCTCGTATTATTTCCTCTGATTTCATTGCTCCACATTGTTTGACAAGAATTAGTTTCAGTAATCGGGGATGTCACTCCAGAATTACTGGAAAAACTGTATCATCAAACCTTGATTAATTGCCTCCAATTAGGATTTACCAGAAGGTAGAGATTCAGTATAAATGTCTGAGCCAAATGGAGCAAATTCTACTCCACATACTGACCACAGATAGAATAGTAGCATCTATGATTTGCAGTTTAACAGAACATCTCCTAGTCTGTGTACTGAATGCCTTGCAGTTGAGTGGAGTACCTCCTACTGTGAAATTCAATTAGGATTGAAAATTATAATATTAAATAAATATCTTGGAATTAGGTTTGAGGGTCCAGGGAAAATGAAATCAGAGTTTTATCTTCTCGGAAATTAAAGAGTTCACTTCCCTCCAGATATTTGTTAAATTGGAGTGATTCCACCATTGTCCAAATTGTGCTTCATCTTTTGGGAAAAGACTCAATGAATGGAATTGCTTGCTTTTGTTCCATATTTTAGCTTTGTATATTCTAATACCATATTAATAGATATACAAGATAATGAAAACTAGGCAGGAATCAAAATTTATATTCTATATGCTGCCAAAAGAATTCCAGCAATCTATTGGTTACATATTGCAGTTGTTCCTGGAATAGCAAATGGGAGAGGAGAGAGAGCTGGTTTTATTGACAGGTCTACTCATAAATCATTGAACGGGGAAGAAGTCATAGGGACTGCCTTCTCACAGGCTGGGAACAGATAGTCAGTGGGTCATCCAACGAGGTCTGGCTGACCTAGCGAGGGGAATCGTGCTCTTCTCAAGCCCGGTACTGGACAGGATCAGAAGGCTGACTAGGGAAAGGTTAAGCAAACCCACTAATAGATAGTATGGCATCATTTTATTATTTGTCTTTAGGGTTAATTAATTGAAACAAGGTGAGATTTGATTATATCTGTTACTCTGTACATTCACTTGCTGTCTAACTTACTGCTAACTTACCTGAGGAAGGAGCGACAGCTCCGAAAGCTTGTAAAATTAAATAAATCTGTTGGACTATAACCTGGTGTTGTGCGACTTCTCATTTTTAAAATAAAGTAGCTTAACCATTCATATCTGGTCCTGTTGCACTAAAGTTTCTCATTCCACCTTTGCAAAGGTTGGAGAAGTGCATGAGGGCACATGCAAAAGACAAATCAGATTATTAGAGGGTCCTATTGTTACACTCCAGAGTTACATTACAGTATAATTAGATATTGTGCAGTATGGTGACGCTCAGACTGCTTACGGATGTGACTGGCACTGCTGTAGAATATCTAAGGCAGACACAAAACTTGTAACAGTATATTTAATATTAAAGTGTACTACCATATGAATGTAAATTCCTAGTCTAAATTCAGCTTGGAGAGGATCGAATATGAAAGTAATTGATTAACAGCTTGTGATCAGTGAGCTAGGTGTTACAGTGGTGAACATTGTCCTTTCACCTCAGAGATCTAGGTTTGGATAGTCATTTAATGAGATGACATATCTCTTCTAGTTGTAATGGGGATAAATAAAATTAATTTGGAGAGTATCAGACCAGTTTCACAGTATAAAACTGCCAATATTGTGGAAATAGATTCACATTTATTCAGAATGATGACTAGTATATGAAATGAAAAAGTCATACTAGTGCAATAGAAGCGTTCCTATGAGCATCTTGGTGCTGAGGTGCATTGTTGGAGGAATGTACTGTGAACCTGGTCCAAATTATGTCTGACCTGAAAAAGCACTCACCTGTACAAATACAGATTTTTGTTCTTCCAAACTTAGGTTGTGTTGGAAAATAACTTTTTTTTAAATTCATTTATGGGATGTGGAAAGTATTCCATCACACTCCTTACTTGTGCCTTGTAGATGGTGGAAAGGCTTTGGGGAGTCAGGAGGTGAGACACTCGCCGCAGAATACCTAGCCTCTGACCTGCTCTTGTTGCCACAGTATTTATGTGGCTGGTCCAGTTAAGTTTCTGGTCAATGGTGACCCCAAGGTTGTTGATGGTGGGGGCTTCGGCAATGGTAATGCCATTGAATGTCAAGGGGCGGTGTTTAGACTCTCACTTGTTGGAGATAGTCATTGCCTGGTACTTCTGTGGCGCGAATGTTACCTGCCACTTATCAGCCCAAGCCTGAACGTCGTCCAGGTCTTGTTGCATGCGGGCATGGACTGCTTCGTACCTGGAGTACTCCATACAGTTTTTGGTGTCCATACTTAAGAAAAGACATACTTGCTCTCGAGGCAGTACAAAGAAGGTTCACTCGGTTAATTCCGGGGATGAGGGGGTGGACATACGAGGAGAGGTTGAGTAGATTGGGACTCTACTCATTGGAGTTCAGAAGAATGAGAGGCGATCTTATTGAAACATATAAGATTGTGAAGGGGCTTGATCGGGTGGACGCGGTGAGGATGTTCCCAATGATGGGTGAAACTAGAACTAGGGGACATAATCTTAGAATAAGGGGCTGCTCTTTCAAAACTGAGATGAGGAGAAACTTTTTCACTCAGAGGGTAGTGGGTCTGTGGAATTTGCTACCCCAGGAAGCTGTGGAAGCTACTTCATTAAATAAATTTAAAGCAGAAATAGACCGTTTCCTAGAAGTAAAGGGAATTAGGGGTTACGGGGAGCGGGCTGGAAATTGGACATGAGTTTGAGTTCGGATCGGTCAAGGCCCTGTGGGTGGCGGAGCGGGCCCAGGGGCCGAGTGGCCTGGTCCTGCTCCTACTTCTTGTGTTCTTTAGAGTTGAGGTTGGATCAGATCAGCCATGATCTCATTGAATGACGGAGCAGGCTCGAGGGGCCGATTGGTCTACTCCTGCTCCTAGTTCTTATGTTCTTATTATCTGAGGAGTTGTGAATGGCACTGAACACTAAGCGATGTAAGTCTGTTATCTGCCAATAGAAACCTTCTGGGGTTCATTGGCCTCAGTTGCTCTCTTAAGCAGTATGAGTATCTTACTTTAATGGGAGTTGACTTACATTGTCCTATATCTACTTGTATGATAACATAACCTGAGATATAATAATAGCATTCTCTGGATTGGATACTCGACGTCTTTCGTGTGCAAATTTTTTTAATATCTCCGAACTGAGCCGATACAATATGAATCATTAAGCTGCTTTATTGCACAATAAGGTGAACACAGAGAGCAACCATTATGATGAAATTCACTGAGTTCAATCGGTAAAACGTATCTTCATGCTGTTGAACACACTAATATCCCACTTCAACGGGTCATCTTAGTTAACTCAAACAGAGTAACTCTTCTGCATTCTGAGAGCGGGAGATTCTAAGAGTATAAAGAGCAGGAGATTCTGTGAGTAAGCAGGGCGGGAGATTCTGTGAGTAAATAGCGGTGGCAGCAGCGGGAGCAGCGGCTGTGGGAGAAAATAAAGGTCGGTGATTTTCAGGCGCAGTCGAGCAGTGGGAGCGGCGGCAGAATTTGAGAGTGACGTCACAGTACAGAAAGTGATGCTGGCGCAGGGGAAGAAGCTGATTGGTGAGTAGTGGGTGAGTGCTTTTTTTTTTCTTCAATTTTAAGTTTATTTCTTTTAAGGTAGTTCATAGTTAAGGTAGTTCGGGAGAGCGAGAATCCGAGAGTTTAAATTTGAGGTAAGAGTTTTTTAATTAAAAGTATGGCAGGGGACCTCAGTCCCGTGCGTTGCACAGCCTGCAGCATGTGGGAATTCCTAGATGCTTCTTGCAGTCAGGATGACCACATGTGCAGTAAGTGCCAACAGTTTGGCCAACTTGAGATCCGGTTTTCGGAGCTCGAGCGTCAGCTGGAGGCACTGCGGTGTATCCGCGAGGCTGAGAGTTACGTGGATAGCACGTTTTTAGACGTGGTCACCCCGCAGCTTAAAGTGCAGTCAGAGAGGGAATGGGTGACCACCAGTCAGAAGAAGAGGGGCAGGCAGGTAGTCAGGAAAGCCCCAGAGTGCATCTCACTCAACAACCTTTTTTCTGTGTTGGAAAACGGTGAAAGTGACGGTTCCTCTGGGGAGTGCAGCCAGAGCCAAGTTCACGGCACTGTGGGTGGCTCAGCTGCACAAGGGAGGAGGAGTAAGAGTGGAAGGGCAATAGTGGTAGGAGACTCAATAGTGAGGGGTGCAGACAGGCGTTTCTGTGGCTGCAGACGTGACTCCAGGATGGTATGTTGCCTCCCTGGTGCCAGGGTCAAGGATGTCACTGAACGGCTGCAGGGCATTCTGAAGGGGAGGGCGAACAGTCAGAGGTCGTGGTTCACATTGGTACCAACGACATAGGTAGAAAGAGGGATGAGGTCCTGCAACAAGAATTTAGGGAGCTAGGTAGCAGATTAAAAAGCAGGATCTCAAAGGTTGTAATCTCTGGATTACTCCTGGTGTCATGTGCTAGTGATTATAGGAATAGGAGGATAGAGCAGATGAATGCGTGGCTAAAGAGTTGGTGCAGGAGGGAGGGCTTTAGTTTCCTGGATTACTGGGTCTGTTTCCGGGGAAGGTGGGACCTGAACCGGAACGGGACCAACATCCTTGCGGGGAGGTTTGCTAGTGCTGTTAGGGGGGGTTTAAACTAACTTGGCAGGGGGATGAGATACGGAGTGGAGCTATAGTAGGGGGTGATGCACAGCCAAATATAGAGGAAAAAATAAGTCCGTCTGGAAGGCAGAGCAAATATGTAAGGGCACAAGGGAGTATGGCAAGGCTGGATGGCATTTATTTTAATGCAAGGAGTCTTGCGAGTAAGGCAGATGAATTGAAGGTGTTGATGAACACATGGGAGTATGATATTGTTGCTATCGCAGAGACATGGTTGAGGGAGGGGCAGGACTGGCAGCTCAATATTCCGGGGTATAGAATCTTCAGGCGAGACAGAGGGGGGTGTAAAAGAGGAGGGGGTGTCGCAATATTAATCAAGGAGTCAATTACTGCTGTAAGGAGGGATGATATCTTAGCAGGTTCCTCTAATGAAGCCATATGGGTAGAACTTAAAAACAAAAAGGGGGCAAGCACTTTGCTGGGAGTGTACTATAGGCCCCCAAACAGTCAGGGGGAGATAGAGGAACAGATATGTAGGCAAATCTCAGAGAAGTATAGAAATAATAGGGTAATAATAGTAGGGGATTTCAACTTCCCCAATATTAGCTGAGATAGTCAGAGTGTGAAAGGCTTAGAGGGTGCGGAATTCTTAAAGTGCATCCAGGAGAGCTTTTTGAGCCAGCATGTAGAAAGTCCTACAAGAGAGGGGGCGGTACTGGACCTAATTCTAGGGAATGTAGCCAGGCAAGTGGTAGAAGTGTCAGTAGGAGAGCATTTTGGTGACAGTGACCATAATTCGGTGAGATTTAAGGTAGTCATGGAAAAGGACAAAGATGGACCGGAAATAAAGGTTCTAAATTGGGGGAAGGCCGATTTTAATATGATAAGGCAGGATCTGGCCAAAGTGGACTGGGATCAGCTACTTGTAGGAAAATCCACATCAGAGCAGTGGGAGTCATTCGGAAAGGAAATAGAGAGTACAGCGCCAACACGTTCCCGTAAAGGTCAAGGGTGGGACCAACAAGTCCAGGGAACCCTGGATGTCAAGGGATATACAAGAATGGATTAGGGGAAAAAAAGGGAGGCTTTTGGCAGATACAAAGGACTAAAAACAGTGGAAGCCCTAGAGGAGTATAGAAAGTGAAGGGGGGTACTTAAAAAAGAAATTAGGAGAGCGAAGAGGGGGCATGAAAAAACACTGGCGGGCAAAATAAAGGAAAATCCCAAGGTGTTTTATAAGTATATTAAGGGCAAGAGGATAACCAGGGAAAGAGTAGGGCCCATTAGGAACCAAAGTGGCAATCTGTGTGTAGAGCCGGAAGATGTAGGTGAGGTTTTAAATGAATATTTTGCATCTGTGTTCACTATGGAAAAGGACGATGTAGGCATAGAAATCAAGCAGGGGGATTGTGATATACTTGAACAAATTAGCATTGAGAGGGAGGAGGTACTAGCGGTTTTAGCAGGCTTAAGTGGATAAATCCCCTGCCCAGACGAGATGTATCCCAGGCTGCTGTACGAGGCAAGGGAGGAGATTGCAGGGGCTCTGACACAAATTTTCAGAACCTCTGGCCACAGGGGAGGTGCCAGAGGACTGGAGGACAGCTAACGTAGTACCATTATTCAAGAAGGGTAGTAGGGATAAACCAGGGAATTACAGGCCAGTGAGCCTAACATCAGTGGTAGGGAAATTATTGGAAAAAATTCTGAGGGACAGAATTAGTCTCCACTTGGAGAGGCAAGGATTAATCAAGGGTAGTCAGCATGGCTTTGTCAGGGGGAGATCATCTCTAACCAATTTGATTGAATTTTGAGAGGGGGTGACTAGGTGTGTGGATGAGGGTAGTGCAGTTGATGTAGTCTACATGGACTTCAGTAAGGCCTTTGACAAAGTCCCACATGGGAGATTGGTCAAGAAGGTAAGAGCCCATGGGATCCAGGGCAATTTGGCACATTGGATCCAAAATTGGCTTAGTGGCAGGAGGCAGAGGGTGATGGTCGAAGGTTGTTTGTGTGACTGGAAGCCTGTGTCCAGTGGTGTACCGCAGGAATCGGTGCTGGGTCCCTTGCTGTTTGTAGTGTACATTAATGATTTAGATATGAATGTAGGAGGTATGATCAGTAAGTTCGCAGATGACACGAAAATTGGTGGAGTGGTAAATAGCGAGGAGGGAAACCTCCGGCTACAGGACGATATAGACGGGTTGGTTAGATGGGCAGAACAATGGCAAATGGAATTTAACCCTGAAAAGTGTGAGGTGATTCATTTTGGGAGGACTAACAAGGCAAGGGAATACACAATGAATGGTAGGACCCAAGGAAGGACAGAGGATCAGAGGGACCTTGGTGTGCATGTACATAGATCCCTGAAGGCAGCAGGACAGGTAGATAAGGTGGTTAAGAAGGCATATGGGATACTTGCCTTCATTAGCCGAGGCATAGAATATAAGAGCAGGGAGGTTATGATGGAGCTGTACAAAACGCTAGTTAGGCCACAGCTGGAATACTGTGTGCAGTTCTGGCTGCCACACTATAGGAAGGATGTGATTGCATTGGAGAGGGTACAGAGGAGATTCACCAGGATGTTACCTGGGCTGGAGCGCTTCAGCTATAAAGAGAGACTGGACAGGCTGGGGTTGTTTTCCTTAGAGCAGAGAAGGCTGAAAGGGGACCTGATTGAGGTGTACAAAATTATGAGGGGCATAGATAGGGTAGATAGAAAGGAACTTTTTCCCTTAGTAGAGGGGTCAATAACCATAGTTTCAAGGTAAGGGGCAGGAGGTTTAGAGGGGATTTGAGGAAAAACTTTTTCACCCGGAGGGTGGTTGGAATCTGGAACTCACTGCCTGAAAGGGTGGTAGAGGCAGGAACCCTCAACATTCAAGAAGCATTTAGATGAGCACTTGAAACGCCATAGCATACAAGGCTACGGACCAAGTGCTGGAAAATGGGATTACAATAGACAGGGCTTGATGGCCGCACAGACACGTTGGGCCGAAGGGCCTCTTTCTGTGCTGTATAACTCTATGACTCTATAACTCATTCAATCCTACAGCTCACAGAAGAATGTCCTCCCCCTTGCCATCTCCTGTCTCTTTCTGAGCCTGCCTTTTTCAGCCTGACTGCCTCCGCAGCAAGCTGTTTCCAAAAGCCAGGCTGTCTTGTGTTAGTGCCAGTCTCTCGCTTTATTTCTGACTGTTCTCCCCCAGAAAGAAATCAAAAAACTTTCTAACACAGTGGGTGTGGGGCGTTTATCGATTACTGAGACAAAAATTGCTAATTATTTGCAGTCCATGAGGAAACAACATCTAAGCTAGTTCATTAGCATCTTAATTACCTGCCATATCAGACCCCCCAGCCCCGTTCCTTTATTTTCAGAAAAATGCTAGACTTTACAACACAACATTTAAAGTAACTTTTTGTCCAAATCTTTTTTTATGGAAAAATAGTCAAAAGAACCTGAAATGTGATGAAGGCCACGACAAAGCCTGATGGTTATAGGTCTGTCACTGGTGCTGATGACAGCAAGTAGAGCTAAATGAAGAGTATTGTACAAGAAGCATATTAACACAATATCAAAAGTACCATTCTTCCTATGACATATTGGTGCTAATGGTGTTTAATGACACCCGTAGGAGTGGTCATTTATAGTAATCCTACTGCCCTTTTATGGTTAATAATTTTCAGTCAGACATCATTTATTTCTGCTCATTCTAAAAATACAGTATCTTGCAGAGTGAAAACATACCCATCCCGCTGATGCACTGTTTGACATGCAGGACCGAAGCTGAAGCTAGTCAGCTCTGAATGAATGCTGTCAGTTACCAGCCAATCTCTATGCCATCAAGCTATAAATAGGATTAACACTGCATGTATAAAGACAGGTTTTATATGTAAGTTCTTGCCCCATTTTAGGCTATTTTCCTGTCCTACCACAAGTGGCACTGAGGATATGTATGACAAGTAGAGGATAGTAATTTTGTATGATAGCCCACTTGTGATCAGGCTACCATATATCCTCATGTATAAAGAAAGTTAGGTCACTGTATGGAAGTTCAAATGGGAGTGGGGAGAGGAGTGGCAGACTTCTTATACCCATATAATTTGGGTGGATGGTTCTGTAACTCACTCTTGGGGAGTGCACCCACCTGCTTCTGACCTATTCCTGCTTGCCTGTCTGCTTTGGAGTTGTCAGTACCAGTCTTTCAGCAGCTGGACTGCTCTCTGTATGCAATGGCAGCAGTGCATGATGGAACAGTCAGTATACATTAAAATCAAAGTTAGTATTCTATGGGGAACTGTGGTGATTGATGAGGCAGTTCCCTACAGAGCGGGAAATTTGATTTTAATGCACGCTGACTGCTCCATGTGCTGCTGATGTGTATAAGCACAATCCAAAAGCAGAAAACTGTGTGGAGGAAAGAGAGTTGTTCGAGAATGGGGCATGGAAGACCAGGTACTGGAGAGTGAAGAGAGGAGGAGTTGGAGAGAAGTGAATGCAAGACTGTATAACACGCTACTTTGTTGGGCCAATCTTGGTTTTAATTTTCGTGACCATAATGCTGTTGTGCTTGAGCTAAGATGAGCTGCGACCTGCTTAAAATGGACCCCAAATGCATGTTCTATGAACCTTAAATTACAGCACCAGATTGAATTTGGAAGCGTGCAAGTAGATCAAAATTGGCTTGATTAAGATCTGGAAATGACTCCAGAACCCCTCCATACACATATTCCACTACTTGTCCTTTTCATTCATATAAAAATATATATTTCACGAAATATATATTTATAGACATTGGTCCCATCATCCAAAGTTGATTATGTATTATGATTAATGTCTGATGATTTTAATGCAAAATTATTAAGGGGGAGCTGGCACGTACACATTCTAAAGTAGTTCCAATGGTAGTGTGTGAGACATTTGAATTATGTATAATCTGTATTGTTACAAAATATATTAGTCTATGTTTTACGAAAGTGTATGGTATCAGTATTTTCTTCTTTTTCCCCAATGTTTTCCCCTCTCTTCTCCAGCAGGTACTGACTTGTGCTAGATATGGTTCCATGGATGTCCGCTGGGGAGGGGGAGTCATAACCAAACTTAATTCTGTCTTCACTCCATGCGCGCACACACACACACACACATAGGCATTTTACAGCAGGAGCTTCTAAATAACATTCAGGAGCTGAGATCCTGGTTGACTTTCCCCTCAAGTCAGGCTTGTGTCATTACCACTGAGGAGAGGACTCTTGATCTTTGAGGTATCTTGTTGGAGACAGAGCAATATCAGTAACTGGATTCATTTGAATGTGACTCAAAGTATCTGTTATAAATTAATTGTTTTCCTCCAGAATAAATTCAGATTATAGAGAATTATTAGACTTTCAATGTACCTACATTGCTGGAGCTGTCCTACAACCTGCAGTTGAGTAGTCACATTAAACCATTTAGAGTATATTATGAATAATCTTTAATTATAATTAAATACAGTACCATGCTTTGTGACATTAATATAACAATACTTCATATTATTATCCAATTATCAGACATAAATAACTTTTTCCCTATTAAAATTCTAAAGCCCTGGTGTTTACTGAGACCCAGGTTCAAATTACAGCCTTGACAGCTATTTGAATCTGGGTGTAAAATATGTGCTGGCTGAGCTCCTAGGAAGAAGGAAAACGTTACTCTGTGGAAAGCAAGCCTACTTCACAGGAGCACAACTTGTGCTGCTCTATATCAACCAGTGTTGATGGCAACCGTGAAGTGCCTAGACCATCTGCTTGAGGAAGGAAGTGTAAAGCATCAAAATAAGGATATAACTATAAAATTATTTTCAGATAGATAATGAAAAGACTGCTCTGTACAGTTAGGACTTTAATTGCATCCTGGTTATTTTACCAATTTTTCTGTTAACTATGGCTTTTCTTAATATTAAATTTCACACCTTTGCTGACTAGTATAAAGTGTAAAATCAGCAAGTTTTCTTATTTTTCTTCAGGCCAGCTGTCACATGGCGGAAACCAGTTTAACTATCCCCAGAATGTCTTGGCATTTCACAAGAGGGCAAAACAAAAGTATGGCCAGAGACAACAGAAGGATCTTCCAAAAAGAATCAATGTACCTTTTGCTGGTCCTACAGTTCAAAAGGAAGGATCAGTTGTAGCATCTTTATCACTGAATCATCAAGAGGGTGATGATGAAAAAGCACGGTTTGAGGCTGCACAGACTCTGCTGGATATCTTCAAAGTTAATTCAGGCTGCGAAGGTGTTCAGATGACCACTGTGTGTGAGGCACTGCAGCAAATAAATGAAAAACTGAATACAGAGATTGCTGGTTTGAAAGATGAACATCGGTATCTAAAGGCAGAATATAATCAAATCAGCGGGGAGCTGAAGAGATTTAAAGATGGTGAACCCAAATGTTGCAGTCAAGTTCCAATTTATTCAACATCACCATGGCTGCAGTCCAAAGTAAGTTCTGAACTTACAAATGGGGTTTGCAATGCGGTTTACTCACTTTTTATTAAGAAATGAATTTACTTTACTGTTTATTAAATATAGCTTTGGCTGGTGCTAATGATTTAATGTCTCCATATGAAAGAACTATTGAACAGCTGTGGCTATATTGAATATATTAATAGCATGTGTAACCTATATATTGCATTATGAATACCTATTTAGAAAGCATTCTGGCTATGAGACTGATTATCAACCGGTAGTTACTGATCCCATTTTTGCCCCACAGTTTCTTGTTAATAGTACCAAGCTGTTTTCTCTTAGTCATGAGTTCTTGTTCATGCTTATTCATTTTTATGTTGGTCTTGAAGGTTTAAGAGGATTGGGTGAGTTACTGTTAACAAAAATCCATTAAAAAAAGTCAGGAAGTCACCAAGACAGCAAGAAACAGGAACAAGAGTGATCGGTATAAGATTGTTGACGAGCAAACACGGGACAAGATTAATGAGCAGACGGGGAGAAATCACAGGACAAGTCCTAATGTAGGACTATTTAGTGAGGAGCAATAAGGATCTGTTAAGTCACCATAGTATGGAGGTGATAAGCACAAAATGAGACCAGGTACAGCAGAAAACCCCCAAAATATATTACAGAAAAAATGGCTGAAATAAAAAGCAATAAAATGATCTGCATTTCATGTACCAGCTGACGTAGCTTACTGAGAAATAATGGTTTTACTGTAAAGCTCAGTAGAGGACAAGTTTATAAATAAAATATAGATCCTGTTCGACTTTAATAAACCAAAGTGCTGTAAGGCTCAGTGCTGTCTCGTTTTCCTGCTCCATTGGGATCCCTCTGCCTTGCGTAATTGGAGCACAATCATCGTGAAAGTGGTGGTTACAATGAATGACTTCTAGGCTTGAAGAGGAGTGCTTCAGTTGTCATGCTGCCTTTGCTGTTATAGTACCACGACCATTTATCTAGTGATGTAGGTGGGGAACACATTGCTAAACCGCCCTGGCTGCGCTACTATACAGGATGAAGGATCTCTGTGCAGGCCTGCGCAAACGCACATGGAGTGCAATTTACTGACACTTGCAGTGCTGGTGTCTTTTCTTCAAATTCAAAAGAGCAGTAAGCTTCCAGGACAATCAGCTGGTTACAGTCAGTAGAAAATTGGTGGCCTGCTGTTCCACCTTTCAAAAAATAATGGTTTTGTGCTGGTTGGTGCAAGACCAGAAAGTAATTGGTTGTAAAGCATTTTGGGCAAAACTTTTCTCTTGAAAGATGCCTTGCTTTTGTCTATACTTTTTAAAAGTTAGGTTGGTACTTGATGGTACAGTATAGAGCTGATAACACGATGGCAGTCACCCGATGAATTGGAACGCGTCGGCGCCAGCATACAAGCTGTGTGCTAGGCTCACAAGGCCCCTGAATTTCATTCAAATGAAACACCTGCTCCCTAACGTGGCTGGGGTGGCAAGAAGTACCAGTACTGCACATGGGCTCCTTATCAACCCCTAGATATCTTGTATCATTGATCATTTTATTTTCATGGTAGTTATTCCTGGACCAATCATTCTGGTGCCAAGAGGGAAATCAACCTGCTGACAGACCTGCACTAATGCTGGCTGCTTGGAATTATGAATTACTACCCAGGCTGCCCCACCTTGTCATTGTTTTATTTTTCTGTCTTCCTGTTGGGAGACACTGCAGGTTCTGTTTATGGTTTCCCACTTTGGTGTGGCTCAATCAGGAGCCAAGTGGAATGGTGGAATTGAACCTTTGTCCTCCCACACTGGATGTTCAGTTCCACAAGCTTTCAGCTATTCTTGGATCTTTTCCAAGAATGCAAGTTAGTCCTTTCTTTTACTTTCTCCTTTGAAACCAAAATAACTCGAGCTGTTCCTGTGTATCACTGTCATAGTTTTATTTTCAATTTGATCCCATCCTCTGCTAGAGGCGCTGATTCTTCCTGTTTTCATAGCTTTAGGCAACTTGGATTCAAAGTAATGATTATCTGGTGTGTGTCTACATAATAACAGCGACTGTGCTTCAAAAAAAAAGTAATTGGTTGTAAAGCATTTTGGGACTTTTTGAGGATGTGATACAAGACTATATAAATGCAAGTTAATTCTTTTTCATAGAATCCTAGAATAATACAGCACAGAAGGAGACCATTTGGCCTACCTTTGAAAGAACTATCCAATTAGTTCCACTCCCCCGCTCTTTTCACATAGCCCTGTAAACTTTTCCTTTTCAATTATTTATCCAATTCCCTTTTGAAAGTTACTATCGACTCCACGTCCACCACACTTTCAGGCAGTGCATTCCAGATCATAACACGCTACATAAAATAATTTCACCTCATCTCCTTTGCCAATTATCTTAACTCTGTGTCCTCCTGCCAGTGTAAACAGTTTCTCCTTATTTACTCTTATAATTTTAAACACAGCTATTAAATCTCCTTTTAAACTTCTCTGCTCCAAGGAGAACACTCTCTCCAGTGCTTTGACATCCTTCCTAATCCTTCAGAATTGGACACAATATTCCAGCTGAGGCCTAACCAGTTATTTGTAAAGGTTTAGCATAACTTCCTTGCTTTTGTACTCTATGCTTCTATTTATAAAGCCATGATCCCATATGCATTCATTTTTCTCATTAGGCCTCTGTGAAGCACCTTGGAACTTTTTTACTCTGTTAAAGGAGTTATATAAATGTAAGTTATTGTTGATAATGGAACTGGAGGTGGGTGAAACACTTCTGCACTTTGGGACCTCAAACATGACATTATTGGGCTTGGAGGCCTGAGAGCTACTTGCACACGCCTGCAATTGGGAAGTATTTGAAGCATGTGCACAACTATCATTATGGAACTGTACTTAATACAGATGAGGGGATTTCCATAATGCAGTTCCAGGGCTTGACCAGTGCCCATCTAAAACGGACATTGCAAGGGGGTGAGGGTGGGGTGCTGTTTCCTTCGGTTGGGTTCCTGTTATTAAAGGTACATTGCTGTTCAGCATCTCATCTGTTCTAGAGGGAAATCCAACCTCCATTCTCAGCAGTTAAAGGAGCCCTTGAGCAGACCATCTGGCCAGCAAGTTGCGAATTCTCATTTGCCCTTCGATCGCCTCCTCTTGGTGGCCACCTAGAGGAAAGGAGGATTAATCACACTGTTAGCAGTAATACTTTGAAACACTGCAATTCCTTATACACTGCAATATGTTTGGCAGCTGTGATACACGTTTATGTTTACATATGAGGGAGTGTGTAGCAGGAGCAGTGCCAAAATATGTAAGTGAGCTGATTCTACATTATGATTGCCCCGCAGTGGCGCCAGGGGTCTGTTATCTGCCCTCATGTTTACAGTCTGTGACTTGCCTTGCAAGATGATAACATTTTGAATGTCCAGATATTTTTATGGTAAACTATGGCCCTGAAAATCCACAGGCCTTTGATTCCGGCATAAGTACTGACCTGCTGGGAACTACCATTGCTGACCCAGCTGGAGTATCAGAGGGAAGTTCTCTTATCTCCATATTTGTGCTGGGTGACTGCACAACTATAGGGAAATGGAGAGGCTTTCCCACCAGTCTGGCTGAATTTAAACCCAGGTTTCAGAATAAATAGAACTATGTTGGAAACCATTTCACCAACCTAGCCACTCTTTTTAAAATTCAATTTTAGTCATCATTACAAATGTACAGGATATCATTGAATATATGAATGGATATGAATAAATAGTTTTCATTCAAAATTTAATAATGGTAGAAATTCTGATTGCCAACATAAACTGGTTCATGCCTTCATGAAAATAGTATGAGTGTGGTAAATGTCTATAAACGATTTTTGCTGATCGTATAAAGTTTTGCTTCACAACTTTTTTAAAATTTTTAATTTCTTAGGCATCTGTTGAAAGTAGCCCAGTTCAGCCTAGTGTTTACTCAGACTGCTATACTGACTGGAGTATAAAGACGAGGGTCCTGATTACCTCACCTACTCCATTCTCTTGGGCAAAATCAAGTACCAAATTGTCATCGGGAACGGGATCCATTCACGGTACTACAATAAAACCTGATGAAGTTCACATTAAACAGGTGAGGCATTTTTAAAAAACTACAAGTTGTTATTCTTTATGGGTGGCACCAATCACTATACTCTAGGCTAACCTGCTCATTTTGTTTCTGACCTGTTTTGTTACTAAGAATCACAGTATGAACATAATGTGAGAAGGTAGTAAAGAGAACAGCTCCCATCCCCCCCCCTTTTGAATTGCCTTCTGCTTCAAGTATAAAGAAATCCTTCCACGTAAGCATTCTCTAAAATAAAAATGTTTAAAAATCTTCCTTGTAGGAAGCATTACCATTATCAGCATGTTCGTTTTCCAGTCAGTAGAGACATGCTGTTTCAGGCTTTCCTTCTCTCTGTTAGTTTTATTTATGAGGCAGATGGTGAGCACTTTTCCCTAGAGTCTCCAGGATTGGTATCCGTGCTCGTCCTGGATATCAATTGAGAGCAGGTACTGAATCTGCCAGTTTGGTGGCTTCCAGAACTGGGATGGAAAATTCTGATAATCACTGTGCTTCACTTCTGAGTTTCATCTAGCTCAAGGTTTTCTCAGCTTATAATCATTTCCTTTATTATGCTCTCTTGATTCAGGACAAAGAACTCTCCAATTTCTCTTCATCAGTTTACCAACATGATTTAAAAGCTTTTTTCCCACTCTTCAATCATAGTTGTTGTTCATTAAGAACATATTTGGTTTCTTTAGCATCCCTGTATTGTGCTATACTTATTGCCCTTCTTTGGATCTTTTTAGTACCTCAGTCTTTTTGTAAGTATGTTGAACAAATTGTAAAAATGAGCAATATTTTTCTATTAAGGAACTAAATATTGTAAAAATATTTAAAATCAATTGAAATCTATTGGTCTTTTGCACTGTTGGGAGAGGAACATGGTTGGAACATTTGTCATCCCTTTTGTCATTCAATCTCTCCTACCTTCCATCCAATCACAGACCTTCCCTTTTGTTCTTTCCTCCCCTTTCCCTGCCCTGCACTTGCTTAAAAATCTGTTACATCTCTAACCTTTTCCAGTTCTGACGAAGGGTCATCGACCTGAAATGTTAACTCTGTTTCTCTCTCCACAGATGCTGCCTGACCTGAGTATTTCCAGCATTACCTGTTTTTATTTGATTTCCAGCATCCGCAGTATTTTGCTTTTGTATGGTTGGAACATTCTTGTCCTGTGAGGGCTAAAGGAACCGTTACATTTTTTAAGTGTACCAATCCCCTGTGCTGTAGTCCCTTTTACTCCCTGTACAGCAAGCTGGGTGGTGCTTTCTCTGTGGTTGCGGAGTCAGATAGGTGATCTGCTTCAAGGGTTCTGCCGGTGCTGCTCTTCAGTCTGCCTTAGAGCATTTAGAGGTGTTTCCTTTTACTCCCCTTTTCTTTTCCCATCCCATGGGAGTTACGGAGTGAAGGCTAAGTAGCAAAGAATGGGAATTCAGTGGACTGGGAAGGATCTAACCGTTAACCCTTCATGACATTGCACTGCTCTTGACTTACTCATTTATTTGCAAATGTGTTTCCATTTTGTGATTGGCTAGGCATTTTAAAATTAGACGTAAATCCACATTATACTGTCCTTGATTTTATACCTCCGCTGACTATTTCAAGTGTTCTTATCAATTATTCTTAATTTGTTACAATTGTTTACAACCTGAATTTTTCGAGATACTCTGGGCTAAAAATTCAGGGGCTTTAGGCCACCCGTTACTGGCAAAAAAATAGCGAAAAGAGGGCGGCCGCCGCTCTTTCGCCAGTTGGTGGCGGGTCCCACAGCATCCTCCATTTTCCCAGGCCCGGCAGCACTGCCAGTAAGATCCATTGCCCTGCAAATTAAAATGAGGGAGTGGTGTGCAACGCCAACTTAACGTCACCACAGCGAACTTGGACCTTTGCGCTAAGTTCAGCACTGGGTCCTAAGCTCGCCATGTAAACTTACCTGGCAACAGACTGACAGAGGCGCTGTCACCACCTCTTAAAAGGACACACACATCTTTCAGGTAAGTTTGCATTTAAGCATTTGGATTGTATTTTTTTGAATTTATTGAAGTAGTGACTTGCTGCAATACATGTTAAAAGTTTTTTAAAGTGTGTAGGGAGTGCTGCTGGATGCTTGCAAGGCTTCGGATGGTAAAGGAAGGCCTCCGAGAAGATGGAAAATGCTGCAAATACTCAGCAGGTCAGGCAACATCTGTGGAGAGAGAAACAGAGTTCACATCTCGGGTCAAGATATGCTGCCTGACTTACTGAGTATTTCCAGCATTTTCTGCTGTCATTTCAGATTTACAGCATCCACTCGCAGTGGAAAGAGGAAGGCGCAGAAGAGGAAGCCGCCGAGTGGTGGTGTTTCTTCTTTTCCTCCTCAACCTCCTTTTCTTACTCTTCCTCCCTTCCTCCTCAAGATGTGCCTTGTGATTGTTACAGATTGTTGGTAAGTGAGTGATTTGGGGCGGTGGGGGGAGAGTCTAGTGTGTGTGTCTAGTGGTGCAGTTGGTAGGAGACAGCTTTTGAAGATGCATTCACTGACCTTGACCAGTGGCCTGAGGTCATGAAGTTTCTTTGAGAACTGGAGCCAGGTGCTGGGGGCAACACTGCTGGCAGTGACGACCTTGGTGATGTGGTCCCACAACGTTCTTTCTGGAGGGCCTCCTGGCCCCTATGGGTAGAGGACCTCTCTTGCAGTGTTGACGCCATGCACAAAGCTGGAGTGCTGCGTGCGAGATCCTGGGTGCTCCTTTCCCGGCTTGCTGAGCCATTTGTGTTCATGCTGAAGCACTTTTCCCATATTAAGAGCTGAAGACTCCCATTTGGGGTTTCTTTTTAATGTTAATTTTTTTTTTTAAAAAGGCAGTAAGTGCTGAAAACTGCATTTTTTTTTCCACTTCATTTTTATTTTTATTAGTTCACAAGGCATTGTCCTTTTAATGCAGTGCCCTTTTAATTGCCCACAATGCCTAGCGAACTCCATTGCCTCACTTCCAGAGGCTGTTAGAAGCTGGAACACTGCTCCTGGTCGGGAATTTCGACTCCCATGCCTGCACTAACGCCACCAGGAGGGCGTTCCGCTGTAAGTTAGCGCTGGGCTAAAAATCTTTAGCCCCCAGCCCAAATTTTTCTCTGATAGCGCGTCGTCCATTTTCAGCAGCCGTTAACCTGAGGTTGTGGTGACACCGACAACTCCTGTGGCGGCCATGAATTTTTAGCCCTGAGTATTTTCTGTACATATTGTTTAAGGAGTGTGCTTGGAATAATATGATTGCAATCCAATGCAGCCTCTCTTCTATCTTAGCTGGCGTATTCACTTTTTATGTTGTACTATGCTATTTGTCATTATTCTGAACATTTATACAGTTGTACCCAATAGCTTGAATAGGAATTGAAAGGAAGAACTTGCATTTGTATAACTCCTTACTTGTCTTCAGGACATCCCAAAGCATTTAACAGCCAATAAATTACGAAGGAGAATGATGGTGAAAATATTTCTTGAAGAAAAGACTAAAAATCAAAATTTTTGTTTGTGTGAGCACAGAGGATCTACTAAAAGAAATACTTCAACTTACAGTATATGAAAACATTAAAATATCCACAAAAGGAAATCAGCTGTCTTGGATAATCTATCATCTAACCCACAAATTCATATCACCGCGATGAATAAAATATATACATAAAAATACTCTGCTGAACCAAAGATGAAGAAAGAGCACTTTGTTTTTGATCTCATAAATCATG
This sequence comes from Squalus acanthias, assembly GCA_030390025.1. Lineage (NCBI taxonomy): Eukaryota > Metazoa > Chordata > Chondrichthyes > Squaliformes > Squalidae > Squalus > Squalus acanthias. The sequence continues at coordinate 67,631,847 of CM059433.1, read as the reverse complement.
CATAATGTTTGATGATACACAAGGCAGCCACTAAACCATTTTAAAATGTCTAGACTACCAGGGCCATATTTTAAAAATGTGACTAAATGGGGGAAAAAACTGACTCTGTTGGGTTTCCAGGCAGTAAAATTGAGGAATAACTGTTCTGAAAAGAAATTGTTCTGTTTGATTTAGCATAATAAATATACAATTTACCATTAATTTTAGAAAGAGAAAATATCGAAGTGTTATTGAATATTGAAATGTCTGTCACTAGCCCTATTTAGCACGTTGGCACAGATACACTTTTAAAAATTGCACTTAAGCCAATACATTTTAATGTTCTACCAAAATGCTTCCTCATGATACTTTTAATTTATCACCTCAAATTACTGAGTGACAGACCCTTAACCACCAATACTTCATCTAATTTTGTATAGCTCAAAATACTTTCCCCAGACATAACTCAAGGCAGAATCTATAATTGTACTACTTTATGCTTTTCACAGTTCAAGTAAACACAGTGTGAACATTTCGCACACCCACTGTATGCTTTACTGAAATCCTGGTTGCAAATCATATTGCATTTGCATGTATATCCATAGCTATCACGTTTCTGAACTATTGATAATTTTGCCACGGGAAGGATTTTGGTATGATTTATATTAAAAATGTTTCCTTTAAGTTAAATCCAGCTCCCAAGGAATGTGTATTAAACCTAGATAGACCAGCTTGTGGAATGTTGCTGCTCATATACCATTTTAGACTGAGTCAATAATAGTTAATTGACTCATCCTAGACTCACTCTGTCAAGGTGGCCTCATTCATCTTGAGAATAGCAGGTGATAGTTTCTAAGAACTCACACCCATGGGGAGAGGGCAGTAGCCAACTAAATTGACAGCCCTACTGGCCAATCCCCAGAGGGGAAGGGTCAGCTACTAACTTTCTGTCTAGGAGGAAGGGAAGACAAAATACCCACATGTGTAGTTTAGTCAGTTAGCATGGTCTGCTGCAAGAAAGGCAGGAATGGTCTCAGCAGTTTGTTGTAAGACTAGTGCCGACCAAACTCCGATAAGCCTTGGTCTATTTCAATGCTAAAATAGACTAAAAGAAAGGGCTAATTTCAACTCCTGGTGGGAGTCATGCGGGCAGGGTCCTCCATAGTGTGAAACCTGGAGATTTTAAGTCCTGGGCCTCGTCTACATAGGCCCTGTCAGTCTCCCACCTGAACCCAGTGGGAAGCGTTATCTGGCTGGTGAGCAGGAGTGGGATTTTGGGTGGCAGGAGGCCATTGCCAGGGACCCAAAGGAATGGTCCCCGGCACTCGGATAAGAGACTGGGAGGCGGGGTCGGGGGGAACAGGTGAGGTCCAAGGTTTCCGTGTGGGGCCCGGAGGAGCACCTTTGCTCCTTTTAGCCCACAAGGAAACTGAAAAAATACAAAATTAACTCACCTTTCTGGGAGTCTTATGGCCCTGGCTCCTCTTGCCATCAGGTTGGCTTGGTATGGAAGCCTCAACTGATGGGGCTTCTCCGCACAGACCTTGGGTTAAAATTGCATGAGCAATTGTAAGACCAGCAGAAGCTCGTGTTGAAATACTTCAGTTTAGAAACTATTTAGACTAAAATTTGATAAGTTCTGGGTGATGATTAAAAATGGAGTATATTTTTTCATTTTTAAAGCTCGTGACCATGTCAGCCTCTTAGTTCAAAAATTAACCGGTAACTTGCTATGTCTCCCCTGACCGTGTATCTCCGTGGTTTCTCTGAACCATCCTGTAATAACTGCATAATTGATTTGATAAACCAATTTTTCTGAGCGGAAGATGACCTGGTAGCTGCAATACTAGAGGAGCTCTCGGATAGCATGCCTCAATTAAAATCACAGTTATCACCCTGCATATTCTCGGCCCAGTTTGTACTGGAGTGTTTTGTGTTATTAGCTAAATTTTGTGTGTGTAATTTCCACCATCTCCCTAGGGAGCCTGTTCCATAGATTGACCACTCGCTCACTGAAATAATGTTTCCACAGATTAGTTTTGAATTTACCCCCCTTCAAGCGCAGGCCGGTCCTCTGGTTCTACGGTTCTGGACAAGGTGAAACAGCTTGTCATGGTCTACATTATTTAGTCCCTTTTAGAATCCTGAAAACAGCAATCATATCACCTCTCAACTATTCTCTTTTCCAGCGAGAATATATGCAATTTACATAATCGCTCCTCATAATCCAATCCCTCCATCCCCTCAATCATTCTGGTTGATCTCTTCTCTTCTGTATCCCTTTAATAGCTGCAATTTTGTTTTTGTACAGCGGCGACCAGAACAGTGCACACTATTCTAAGTGTGGTCGCACCAATGATTTATAAAGTGGCAATATTACCTCACTATTTTGGCTCAATATTGACTTTTTAATACATCCCAACATATGATTTGCTTTACTTACTGCCACTGATCATTGTTGTGATAATTTAAATTTATTGTCAATTAGGACCCCCAGACCTCTTTCATTTTCTATGCACGTTACTTTCTTTCCATTTAAGTAATAGTCGCATCCTGGATTTTTTTGTCCCCATGTGAAGCACTTTGAATTTCTCTACATTGAATTGGAGTTAAGTGCATCAGCTAATGATGGCTTGCAGTGGAATAAAAGTAACCCCTGGGAGGGGCTGACTAAAGAGCACAATTGATTTGAGATTTCTGTAGGTTGGACCCTCTCTCTGATCAATGAGGATGGTTTAGACTGGGGGAAAAAAACAAGGGAGCCTACAACTTGTCACTCGATGGAAACCTTAGCACATCTCACTGGCAGGGAGACCAGCCTAAAGTTAATAATAAGGAATGTTTACTCAAAATGAAAATTGCTACATGTAACTGAATTAAAAACAATCTGGACATGATTTTTATCCTATCTTTCCCTCTTAGTTTCTGCAGATACAAATATTAATGACAATTAGATTCACACAAAAAGGGAAATACTGGCTTCCTGCATGTGCACAAAGTTTAAACTTCCACTGATCACACTCTTGTAAAGAAAGTAAATTGCCTTGCTTGCTCACTGCACTGTCACTGCAAAGTTTAATTTTTAATTATATTTTCTCTTGTTAAAAAATTAGCACGATGAATGGAGACTGTCCCGGCATATTTGACCTAGTCTGGTTTACTGTTCACCTCTACTAATAATCATACGAAACCTTTAGTTTTTTTGTACAGAGTGAAAGATGCCTATTTGGTTTATTTTGATTTTGTTTATGTTTACTAATTCAGGAACCTGATGATAGCCCTACTTTAAAGTGTGCCTTTCAGCAGAATATGAGATACTGGATGTACCCCAGGCTGCCCTGGTTGCAGCTTTTCCCAAGAATTGGAGTTAACAGTGTATCAGTTGATGATGGCTTACAATGGTCCCCGGATTGCAAGATACAGAATATTTTAATGAAAGACTGGTAAGTCAGTAATAACCAACTGAGAAACAACATGCAGTGAAAAACACATCAAATCAGTCGATCCCTAATATTTAGTTCTGAAAAAATGCATTTAGTACATTATTCTTTCTCTTTCTGCCGTTTTCAGTTTCAGAAATGTGTGCTCATCTGTGAATGAAATGCATGTGGAACAGAGTCAAATCATTTTGTGAGCGAAAATTAGAATAGCTGCAGAGCTTGTGCCATGCAGATTATTTACTTAACACAACTTTCACTTATCTTGAGTGTTTCTCTATGCTCCTAATGTATATATTAGTAATAATTTTCTGTTCTTCTAAAAGTAAAAAAATTCAGGAAAATGTAGAAGACTACTCAAAACATAAAGGGCTGGATTTTCATTGACCCGTGGAGGTGGGTTTGGAGGCGTGTGGGGGTTTAAAATTGCGACAACTGGCGGGCGGGCACAAGCCCGCCTCCACGCAATTTTCATTAAATCATGTCTGCTGGTCCCGACTCTGTCCCGCCTCTAAGAGGCGGGATAGGCTGTTAAGGCCCTTAACAAGCACTAAATTGCCTCTATAATGCCATTTTGAAAGGCCTTTGTGATTTTAACCCTTTTTCTACGTGAAGCACGCCTGTTCTGAACCACGAATGTGAAACCTGGCGGGAGCACATTTGGATGGCTGGCTGGCTGGGAGTGGTGGAGTGGAGACATATCTGGGAGTGGTGGAGGAGACATATCTGGGAGTGGTGGTGCAAAAATATCTGGGAGCAGACTTAGGGCTGCTGCTGCTCATTTTGCATCCAGGTCCTCTCACAGCAAAGGCCAGGCAGTCTTTGCAGACCTTCAATGCAGCAGCAATGATGACATCATCAGAGGTGACTTTCAGACTGAAAACACTAATTGGTTCATGGGTTCCCACATGCTGGAACTCAATTGCCCAATTAGGTGAAAATCGCATCAATCTCCCACATCCAATTGCAGTCGGGTGGATAACACAAAAAGTGGATGACACGACCCCAACCTGCCCCAGTATCAAAATCCAGCCCAAAATGTTCAATGCCATCATTATTCTTTTTTATCATCAGTGGATGATTACTGAAATTAGGACTGACTTCACTCACAATGAATATGGAATGGAGTTTTGGGTAGGGTAGTAGAGGCTAAAATCTTGAAATCATTTAAGAAACTGCTGGATGCTGTGATGGGAATAGCTTTTTCTGGATGGATGAAGTAGGATGGACCCATGGCCTTCCTTGCCTGTATATGAACATACAAAAGTGACGGAGAGGAAAAGATCCACTGCTCCATCTAGCCTGCCCCACACAACCATAACCATGACCATCACAACATATACACTCCCCAGGCCACCCAAAATGCATGTACCTATCCAGTGATTGTGGAATAAAAATCATGCTCGAGGTGATTTTCAGAATTTGGGCTGTGAACATGGTGAACTTGTAATATTTACAAAGGAATTTTTTCTTCATGGGAAGGAAATAGACATTTCCTTCGAAACTTAAGAGTGTGAGTATTTCTGGCCAAAGGAATACAAAATCTTTTTAAACTTGTTTTTGTTTTTCACACATTGAAATCTGTAATAAATTCTATTCTAGGTTGTCGACATTTAGCTCACTCTTTGACCTTCTTCAGTCTGGTCATTGCCCTTTCTTTTACATCTGTACATACCAATTCACAGTGCTCTTCAGGGCTGCTTGGGAATCCAGGAGAGAATCAATTACAGCCTTGTTGTACCCAGCAAGTGTGGAAGTTTTGGAAGCAATGAGATTGTCAGGTAAATGATTCCTATTGCATAATCCATTTTGAATTGAGCAGAGTAGCACTGAAATAAATAGCACTCTTGGGAGTCAAATAGTACTAATAATGAAATTCTAAATGCCAAGTATTGAAAAAAATTCTTTGCTCTTACGAATATTGGTGATGCATGCCCTTGCCAACAGTGGCACTGTTTTTCATGCCAGTTTTGATCTTGTACATCATCATCAGCCGTTACTGAAACAATTGCATAAAAATTACTTGAAAATGTGAATACAGAAAATTTATGAAAGCTAATAATCCAGTAATGATGTATCCTTCGAACAAGCATCTTTATAAATGGAGTAAATATTAAGTAATGATACTTCCAAAATTCTGTAGTTTTAGGGAAGATGAATGCATCAAAGGACTAGTTAGTAGATTTGACTTCTATAAAAATAATCTTTCAATACAATTTGCCAATTAATGTATTTCATATTTTGCAGAAGTTGTGTTTTCAACATATTTGGTGGAGCACTCTCGGGAAAATGGTCACATGAACCTTTCTTCACCAGATGGACATGGGTTAGTGCATCTTAAACCAGCTTTCTCGTAAGTAGCACCGTATACGGTTAACAGTTTTGATTTTTTGCTGTGTCAGAAATTGCTTTGATATTTTCTTATTGCCATTTATATTTACTGTGTACATTGCATTTTTGTTCCCCTGTCATAACTGTCCTATATTGTCAGATAGCAATACGGTGAGGCCACATAAAAAGTATGTCAATTATCCCCTTTTTCCTGAGATGGAATGTGAACAGTATCTCTTTTCTCATCCCCCTCCATGAAAAGGAAACAAAAATAGAGAATCCTATCTAGTAACTCAATCAAGCAATGAAGATGGTAGAGCAGTGGTTGCAAATTGAATCTATGAACATAGGATTGCAAAGTGGGCATCTTGGTTGCTATTGCTACTGAGCAGCATAGTTTTATGATGTTTTAATATTTTTTTAGTAGTAGATTCCCTTCATGTTCCTCATGCTAAATTAGAAGATATGGGGATAACAATGGGCGCTACCTTCGCCTTTAGCGCCCCGAAAAAGTTAGCGCCCCCGCGGCCGATTTTCCCAGGTAGCGCCCCGAGAGGGAGGAGGGGCGCTACTGGAAGCGCCTCGCTTCCCTCTTGGGGTGCTGCGAGCCAATATCGCGGTGCTACGTGCCGCAGTGCCACGTGCAGCGGCACGTCACGCCGCGGTACTGCAGACCTTCCTCCCCTTATTAAAAGGGAGGGGCCTGGCCCAGCTGGGCCACCAGAGATCGGGAGTGCCGGCAAACGAGAGAGCGGGGGGGGGGGGGCTTCACGGGGGCAGGTGCTGGCAGGTGGCCAGCAACAAAAATGGCCGCCCACCACCTCCCCTTTAACTAGCGCCGCCCCGGCCGCAGGTAGGCCCCCCTGACCCCGGCGGATTTAGAGTCCACCGGTAAGTCGGGGGGCGCCACCCAATCTTACAGCCGGGGCCTGAGCGGAGCGCTGCGCACGGCGATGACGTCATCGCCGACGGCGCTAACGGTTAGGGCGCTAACAGGAGGCGCAAATCAAACAAATTTAGCCCCCATGCTGTTTTATAATTGGGCCCAATAAGCCCTAACACAAACCATCGCATAATAATGGGACAAAATAAATACATCACATCTGATTTGAACATTGTGTTGAGTTTTTATTTGCCATTGGTTACAATAGAACAGAAGCACAGCATAAGATGTCAATTAACGGTATTTGAATAACTGTACATGTACGAGAAGGTGATTGATATATAGCTACTTTACAGATGTGGTTTACAGTTTTAAGAAATGGTGTAGCTCTGGCACTGGTTGGAAGGCACCTTGCTGTGTGGCTTGTTGCACATTTAATTAATTGCTATCATTTTCACCCTCTTGCTCTGCTATGCTGGTCATCAACCTGCATGCTAAGGCCTCTTTGGAGGGTGGCGTTATGTAGCAGATGACAGTTGTTCTTGAAACCCTGGGAGATTTGTTTGGTTGAGATATCTGAAGGATGATTCTGTGCTGCTAGTCACATACCAGATAGGCATTCAGAGAATAAAATCCCTTTCTGTTCATACAGGGGACAGCAATGTGCACAGGTGCATTGATGACACTAGGACTCTGGGTAAACTAACATACTTGTAGAATTGTGTTTCCCTATCATGTTGCTGCACTAGTCACAGGTGAAATTGCTGAAGTCTGTGACCTTAATACATCTGTGGGCAGCAAACTGGCTAACAGTACAGATGCCCCCAGTTGCTAAGCTGGAAGAAACTGGAAACTTAGAAATTAAGGACCAAGGTAATTTGGCAACTGGCAGTGCTATACAGATGTTAGCTGTAGTCTGAAAGGCTTCCAGAAGGAAATAGCACAGCTCTGTTGCAGTCTCCGTTAACTTTAGCCACCTTAGGCATATCTTGTGTCAATCCCAAGTAACTATGCCTGGTATGATAGATCCGTTGTATTGCGTGGGTATCGGGGGAGCCTGAGAGTGCACCTTTTGTGCCACCTGATGTCTCAAGCAGCCTATTCCTACTCCTGGTGGCCCTCATGTACCAATCAGGTACTGGTGGAACACTAAATGCAACCCCAAAATTTGAATGGATTAGTTTTCCAATTTAACACTCCCAGGGCAAAACTTCATATGATGAGAGCACATATCCGGAATATGGGCATGGAGATCAGAATGCTTGATTCACGGCCTTCACAATTTTCTGTCCACTGATATTAGTATTTATGAATTGGGCAGTCTGTGAGGGCTAACCAGCACTTACTAAATTGTTGTTGCATAATACTACAATACCACTGGTGTTAAACTTAACACCAAACTGCAATTTCCAGGTTATAATCTATCTAATAGCCATGAAGGAGAGACAGATTAGCCCATGGAGGTTGGTCTTCTTTGGACATGCATGTGTAGGTGTAGCACTGATACACATTTCCATTGCCAAATAGCCAGAGGTGGCAAAAGACAGATACTGTGGCAGGCACTGTACGAGTCTTCTGTTTCTATAAGGCACTCATTTTATACAGCTCCAAATGATGAAAGGCTGAGAGCACACTGCTGGTATCTGAATGTGGAGCTTCCAGGTCCTATGTCCAAAACTCAACTGACTGGTCTAACTGACAACCATATAAGTAATTTAATTGGTAAGTTTCTTTATTGGTCAGATGTACTATATGTTACATGTAATATTTTAATTTTCTCTTTTTAATAGAAATAATATAGGAAATGTTAACAAAGCAGTGACTGATTCACATTCACAGAAGTCTTTTCAACCCATAAAGACAGAACCTCAGGAAGGCATTCCTACGTCAAACTCGTCAGAATGCTATCTGTATCCTTTTCAATATGTTGCTGGAAGCTTACTTTCTAGCCAGGTGTCAACATGAGGCAAAAGCAATAGGTATCCAGCTTATTAATATTCATCTTTAAGGAGATTCATGCAATGGAGTAATACTGATGCCAGACTTCTGGAAGAGCCCATAATTTAGTTCAGATATTGCTTAATCTCCAGAACATTATAGGAATTGGCGGTGAAACAGAATAAATGATTTATTAGATGCCAAGATAGATTTACAGAACACAGCTTCCATCAGTACTCATTGAGCTTATTCCGTGAGTAGCTGAGCTATGTAGGTCACTAAGGTCCTAGGTTTGAATCCTGGATTGTGCTGAGTGAATTGATTTAGTTGTGATGGCGGTAGGGGTGCTACAACTGCCTCAGTGCTCTGAGTTGTGGAAGGAAGAATCAACCTATAGGACTGTACTCTAGCAAGGAGTCAATACCAAAACATTTTGTTTTATTCTGCAGCATCACTCAAGCAACTTATACGAAAATTCAGGGATATAATTCTGGTATAATGAGTTACTTTAGATTCATATTTTAAGACTTGAGTGAAGAATATATCCAGTGCTTTTTATGACATCAAGCTTTGGATAATAGAAATGAGTGTTGGCAAAATGTATTTAGAAGTGCAAATTATTATTTTTTAGTGCTACAATAACTAAAAACATTTATTGAACAAAGAACCATGGGTTTGTGTACCAGGAGTTAACCAGCCAAGCCAGCTATCAAGTTTTTTTTTTAAGAAGTATCATTAGACCTGTCTTTAAAGGATATGCTTATAATTTAGTTCAGAACTTGATGAAAACACTTCACAACTTAGTCATTTTTAATAGGCTTTATTGGTATGTCAAAGATTCAACAGTGAAACAGATCATAAAGTAAAGTCCTGTAAACAAGCTAACTTTAATGGACCAGAAAGAACAGATCATACATAATCTGGGAGACACAAAAGGTCTGCTAAGCAGGACCAATTCTATCTTGCATACAAGCTCCTGGGTATGTACACACACAGCTGCCCAAAATTTCTCCTTTAAAACTCTCCAGTCCGAGGTGTACCTGACCACTGCCACGTCTACTCATTACATGATTACAACAAAGAGTTAAACAAGTCCAGGTAAGGTAAAACTAATAAGTAGACATACATCTACCTATAGCTTAGCTAATGAGGATGAATACCATTCTTTGTACCGGTGAGTACCAGTTAATTTACCACACAGTATATTTTTCTGCATCTAGTTACTGTACATCCTTGGGAACCTATTGATTGCCCATGTCTGCCGTTAATCCTGCTTCTCTCTAGTTCCAGTCTGTCTCATCTTGTATCTCTCCTGTACATTATTCCCACATTCCAGTGTTCACTTTACTTTATTCGTACAGCAATTTTATGTTCGTGATAGTTCTACATTCTAATGTATGTTTCATTGACATATTAACTCTATATGTTCTACATTCTAATGCATTAACTCTATTTTCTTCAGTGTGGGACCAGCTACAATAATATGTCCTTTCATTGTTTCTTGTCACATAGATTGCTTCTTCACTGTGCTGTAAACAAGAAAATTACATGGCAGCATGATGTATGAAGCCAAGTGTACAATATAAGCTATTCCAATACTCACCCAATAGTAGCACAATAATTAAATATTCAACATGATTGCAGGAAGTATTTTCCTTAAATTATTCTGATCAGGCATCAGCAATATCAGGATAAGCAGCTTAAGTTCCTGGTTGTAGTTGAAGGACCCTATACAGCATCCTTAATAACCTTTCTAATGAACTCGCAACATATAGTTGCACAAGAGGGTGCGCAAAGAGGACTGCCACCCACGCTGCTTTGCCCTGTGGCCTTCCCTGGAGCATCTTTACAGTTGCTTCAGGTAAGTTTCTATTGTATCAACTGAAAAACATTTTTAAGTGTCTGGGTCAAACAAAGTAACTGAAAAGTCATCTGTAGAAGCAATTTGAAAAAATATTTTTTTTTACTTAAAGTGCTAATTTTAAAGATTGGATTTAGTTTGAGAAGAAATCTGAGGTAAACTGTGTGTGAGAGTGCGTGTTTGTGTGTGGGGAAGAGATATTATCATCTTGCTTTGATTATAGTTGTGGTATGAACGTGGAATGTTGTTTTTTGTCAGCTGTTGTCTTGAAACCTGCGGGGGAAAATGGATGGCCCCGATATTTACAGGGACGTGGGGAGGGAGCATGTTTGCAGGGGGCGGGGGGGGGGACCCAAAAATGCCGAATTTAAAGGCCGAATCTCATTATCTTTTTTTTTACTCCGTTACCTGCCCAGCATCCGGCTAGATTGAGAGGCTGACCGGCTGCTGGGCGGGACAGCCACCGATAGAAGGCCGTAGTCAGGGACAGTTGGGGACAGTCCCTGCCAACCGGGAAACATTGCAGGTTGGGTGGGGGGGGGGGGTTCGTACCGGCAATCAGGAGGGTGGGAGGACCAGCAAACTTTGGGGGGGTGGGGGCGATGTCGGCTGATCGCGGCAGACGATTTGCTTGAGGGGCTGGGGATTGCACTCCTGCTCCTCCTGGCCCATAAGCAGGGCTTTTTAAAAAAAAAAACATTTATCTGCTGGATCCATTAACTCCCGCAGCCGTTAAGTTTAAATCATTGCCAAAGTATCCGGATTGGAGTTGCAATTACATGTTATAATTATGGACCCGCCACTCCAGAGCGGGTTACTCTGATGCCCCAAAACCAACCGCGATTAAAACAGAAGCAGGCGCTTTCGTGGCGGGTTGGGGTCGAGTTTTGCAAATCTGCTGATTTAACCCCCTCTTCCACCCGTCGTGGGATTCCCCGATGATTTTGAGCGAACCTATTTAACTTGAGCTCAAAAGACTGAGTGGGGAGGAGAGGAAGGACCCAGACACGGTGCTCACAATTATTTCCTTACTTCCTCTACTGCTATGTTATTGTGATTTATCATCATGTGACCACCTATGTGTTAATGCTTTTGAATACACTCTAGAATTTGTGTATAGTATATAATATAATTATAATCAGATTTTTTTTTGTTTTCTCCCTCTTGTAGGTCGATAATACTTGTGGGAAAGTCCAGGGTTGCCTTGGTCCTATAGACTCTTACAGTTTAGAGATCACAGGTCCCATTCTTCCTCACTCTATGGACTGTATCAATCGTATTCTGCAATGTAATGAGTATGGTGGAACAGTGACTGTTGTTAATGTTCACGAGTGCACCTCTGTCTTCAATGTACATTTATCTAGTTAGTCAAAATCCAGACACTGTATGTTTGTTGTCACGATTATACCATAGGTAGTTATTATTAAAAAAAACTTTTGGCTATGAACTGCTGTAACCCTCCAGCAAACAGAGTTTTACATTTCTTCAGAACTCATCCTTGCTCTGAGGCCAAGCTGCTCTTGCGAAGCTAAGGGAATCGAAATGGAAAATAAATAACATGAAAAAAATTACAAAGTACTCATATCTATAATTTAAGGGCAGTAATGATCTTACAGGTGTAGATTTGTCATGAGTTTTAATGTGTTTTTCAAGAATCTCAGTTTTAGCATTTTCATTTCGGGCCAAAATTGTCCCTTGTGTGCTGACTACTAAGCACACATCTCATTCACTGTTACCTAATTATTTTGTGACGATTAACTACACTATTATTGTGAAAGTATGTTTCTCTGTATCTGGCACAATACAGATCAATATTGTGAATATGTGTATATTCCTTTTTATAATCTAGTTTGATTATGGCAATAGAATGTTCTAAGTTATATTTATATTGTGTATTAACCATTGACTAATTAACAGGAATAAATAAGTGGTATTAGCAAAGTCTGGGTACAGTGCAGGGAATCTCTACTGTTAATTATTTTGCATTAAATTAACAGTTAAATATTATAAAAATAAACGTTATCTAGATTTGGTGTACGATAATCTGTTAAATGATATCCAGCTGTAATAAACAAATATTAATTGTGTATCTTTAATACTGTAATGCACAATCATTTTGGGTCACTGTGTAATCTGTAATCTTTTCCCACGTAGACTACCTATTTGATCCATGATGTACATTGCAACGTGCAAGTTATTTAATTGTCCATCTTCTTGTCAATTAAATGTACATATGCAAGATGTATTGTTTAATGGACTAATTATTTCACACTGCCACAATTTGTTGTTATACATTAGTGTCTCAAAGCCTTTACAAAGTTATTAAAACTATGACAAATTATTAAAACAAATACACAAGTCATTTTCACCACTTCATGTTTTCATGGGTCTTGAAATTATTAATGTGGCCAATCTATTTTCAGTTCCTTCACACAAAACATCACCAAGGTTCAAAAGGGTAGAAGAGAATGTGTGATAAATCAAGAGGTGTTGATTAGGTGATGCAAATCTTTGGTTTTAAAAGCCTGTAGATTATAGGAGAAAGGGAGGAATGAGGAGAGCAAGTAATTTCACTTTCTGAGATTGTGGGAAAGAGTAATTCAGAGAAGGAAATGCTGCAATAGGTTTTTTGATTTCACAGATGAGTAACCGCGAGTAGAATGGTATATTTGGAGATTTGAAAGATGATGAGGAAAAATTCTTAATATTTATGTTTATATAATACATAGTGTTGAAATATCACAAACACGCCACACAATTCATGACACTAACTGCTGTTACGTAAGCAAGTGCAGCAGCCATTTTGTACCAGCATCAAAGCACAGGCAAGCAGAGAAGTTATGTTAAACATATATAAAACTTTGGTTAGACCACATAGAAACATAGAAGATAGGAGCAGGAGTGGGCCATTCAGCCCCTCGAGCCTGCTCCACCATTCAATGCGATCATGGCTGATCATCCAAATTCAGTACCCTGTCCCTGCTTTCTCCGCATATCCCTTGATCCCCTTAGCCTTAAGAAATATATCTAACGCCTTCTTGAATATATTTAATGAATTGGCCTCAACTGCCTTCTGTGGTAGAGAATTCCACAGGTTCACCACTCTCTGGGTGAAGAAATTCCTCCTCATCTCAGTCCTAAATGGCTTACCCCTTAGACTGTGACCCCTGGTTCTGGACTCCCCCGCCATCGGGAACAGCCTTCCTGCATCTAGTCTGTCTAGTCCTGATAGAATTTTATAAGTTTCAATGAGATCCCCTCTCATTCTTCTAAACTCTAGCAAATATAAGCCTCATCACCCCAATCTCTCTTCATACGTCATTCCTGCCATCCCAGGTATCTGGTGAATCTTCGCTGCACTCCCTCCATGGCAAGAACATCCTTCCTCAGATAAGGACATCCTTCCTCAGATTTAGAGTACTGTGCGTAGTTCTTGTCTCCATATTACAAAAAGGATGTAGAAGCACTTAGTCAAAAAGATGGGTTTTAGGGAGGGTCTTAAAGGAGGAGAGTGAGGTGGAGAGGCATATTGGTTTAAGGAGGAAGTTCCAAAGTGTTGTGCCTAGGCAGTTGAAGGCACGGGTGCCAATGATGGGGGATGCACAAGATGCTAGAGTCAGAGGAATGGAGAATTGAGGGGTTCTCTCACTGGAGCAGGATACAGAGATAGAAAGTGCAGAGGTTCAAATACCAGGATAAGAATTTAAAATTGAGGCATTGGGGGAGCGGGGGCTAATATAGGTCAGCGAGGTGATGTCCTGTGCTAAGGATACGATTAGCAGAATTTTGGATGCACTCAAGTTTACAGAGGATGAAGGATAGGAGGCTAGCTAGGAGAGCATTGGAATAGTTGAGTCTGGAAGTTACAAAGGCATAGATGAGGGTTTCAGTAGATGATATGGAGATGGAAGTAGGTGGTGTTTGCGATGCAGAAAATGTAAGTCGGAAGCTCAACCAGGGGTGCAACAGTCTGGTTCAGCCTGAGAGGGTGGTAGAAAAAGGGGATGGAGTTTGTGGCAGGGGATGAAGATGAAGGCTTTAGTCTTCCCGGTGTTTAGCTGGAAGAAGTTAAAGCTCATCCAATATTGAATGTAGGTGTTAGAACATGGGACATGTTGGAACATGGAGAAGGAAGAGGCAGAGAAGTTGATGGGAAATTAAGGATAACTTAACATTAGGCTATGAGGCAAATGAACTAGCTTGGTGTTTAAATTGGTATTTCCTTACAGCTAGAATGATCATTAGTTTCAAGGGGCTGGATTTTACTCATCGAGAAGCGTTGGGGGCGGGACTGCTGTTTTCCGGGTTCTAGTCCCGCCCCCAGCGATGTCTGATGAACAGATGCTATTTTGCCCTGATTTGGCCTTGTTAAGCCCGCCCTGCGGGCTTGCCGGCCAATTAAAGGAAAGCCGGTGTCAGATGACGTCAGTTGATGACGCTTCATCTGCTGGTTTTCTTAAAGGCATATGCACCACACTTGTTTGACAGATGATTTGACAGTGTTTGACAGCATTGAGGTGCTGTCAAACACTGACGATCACTGTCAAAGGTGAGCCCTTGCACCCAGGCTCTCCAATTACTCTCTCCTTAGGATAAAAGATGGCAGCTACAGCTGAGATTGCAGAACCCATCTGTCACTTCTCCCGATGAGATGAGCCTACACAAACACTTCACAGCTTGTCACCTGCAGAAACATCTAACCACATTAAAAATTACTTTCACAACTTTTCCTTAGCTCTGATGCTAACCTGTGTCCGACTGCATACTTCACACCACTTCTGCAGCTGTCATCCAAATAACACAGACCCACAGCATACCTCACTTACCCTGGCGGGGTTCCCCGACGTCCCACAGCAGCAGTTGAACAATTGGAAAAAGCCTCTTAGCTGCCTGTTAACAGGCAGCTAACAGGCAGTTAAGTGGCTATAATCCTCTTCCCACTGCTAGGAGTCGGGTTCCTGTGCAAATCGGGGACCCGACTCCCGGGAAGATTGGTTGGAGGCGGGTTTGGGACCCGCTCCCATTTTTGGGGATTTTCCCAGCAGTTCCCGCCTCCTCAGGGCTGGTAAAATCCAGCCCAGAGTCTCCATCAACTGTTGAATAAAGAAAGTTTGTAGGAAGCTTAGGAGAAATAGTCTGACACACAAAGACAATGGAAAGGTAGAACTGAGTGTCATCAGGGCAAAAGTGGAAGCTGACCCTATGTCTGGATGATTTGTCAAGGGGTGGTGTGTGAATGTGGAAGAGGAAGAGGTAATGGATGGATCCTAGAGGGACTGCAAAGAATACAGTGCAGGGATGGGAAGTGAAACCATTGTTTGAGATACTCTGGCTACAATCAAAGAGGTAAGAGTGGAACCAAGGAAGAGAAGTTCCAGCAAGCTGGACAATGGAAGAAAATGAAGGTAAGTATCCAAAATGGAGAAGTATCCAGCAAAATACAAATAATGCATAAAAAATGCAACAAAGGGAACATGGAAAAAAAATACTTCATGAGAAACTTACCTTCTCCTGTTTCAACAGGCCAGGTCCCTGGACACCAACTTTTATGGGGAAGCTTCAGACTATGGGCAGAGCCTCAGTCAAAGATGGTATGAGGTCTTGTTCAGGTAATTTAAACATGTATATGAGGTTTGCACCTGTAGCAGCATGCCACCCTTTTCTGATCCTCAAATTTCCCATTCAAAAATTAGAGACAAGGTCAGGGGCTTGATTTTCCAACCGGCACATGCAGCCCATGAGGCTTTATGCTAATGATGGGGCTTCACAAAATTAGCCGTCTGGAGTTTATAATAAGATTAAATTATTAAGCACTTGGAAAAACGTAAGTTAATCAGGATCACTCATTATGGATTTCTAAAAGGCACTTCGTACTTTTCCAACCTTAGAGTTCTTCAAAGAAATGAGAGGATGGAAAAGGAAATGTAGTGTATGTTGATTACACAGATTTACAAAAACTATATGATAAAGTACTACCTAAAAGACTTATGGCAAAGATAATGGCACATGGAATTGAAGAGAATATGGTCGTGTTGATAGCGAGATGGTTTAAGTGCAGAAAGCAAATGGTAGGTGTAAAAGGAAGTTTCACAGACTGGAAAGATGTGGCGAGTGGTATGAGTTGGAGCTACTCATTTACTCTATACTAAATGATCTGGACTTATGAATGAAGAGAACAATAATTTACTGTTGACACCAAATTGAGGGAATGGCAGATTGTGACAAGGATTGTGAAATATTACAGTAGGACATATAGGTAGGCTAGCTGGATAGGTAGATAGGTGGCAGCTACAATTCAAATGTGAACTAATATAGTTTGGAAGTAAGAATAGATTAAGATTTTAAATAAAGTTACCAAGCCCAGTTATGGTTCTTAATGTTAGCACTTAATCCATCAAGTCAAACATTTCTCTGTGTTTGAACCCCCCTCGAGACCTTGAATGAGTGCTTGACAGTTGCCAGCTTACGTTTTACAAGGCATCTCACGCCCCTACATCTGCCTGCACTGATTTTAGTGCTGGTTCATTTCAAAGGTTTCACTTAAAATGTGATCATCTCACAGAACATATGCCTCCTTGGCCTATGGCTTGCTTGGTTTTGATATTGAACACTATTTTATAGCTTTTATGAACAGCAACCTTTTTAACCTATTCTTGGGATGTGGGCGACACCTGTAAGGTAGCATTTATTGCCCGTTTCTAGTTGTCCTGAGAGCATTAAGAGTCAACCACACACTGTGAAACTGGAGTCACATGTTGGCCAGACTGGGTAGGAGTGGCAAACTCCCTTCCCTGAAGGACATTAGTGAACCAGTTGGGTTTCTACAACAGTTAGCTTTAATTGTCATTTTTTATAGCCCACAAATTACCAACTTTATTTAATTCCATTTTATATTTCATTGGAGAACAAAGCCTTTGCTTACCAGTTTTCACTTTGTATACAGTATACCTGTATATCGAACACATTAATTAACATGTATGCCATTAATAGCAACGATTACACTTTTTAGGGAGTATCATTTTGTCAAAAACAGGAGTTTTCTGCTGTCAACTTGCTTTCCTGTCCATTAAAATTAATTAATGGAGAGAACTGTGAGCTGGCATGTATACAAGCAGAAAACGATGGCCCCCATGTCTAACCCAATAGGTTTCCTTGATACAGACAATGAGCTGGTAGATAAAGGATGATCAATAAATGCTTTTTCTCTAACCACAACCTCAATAAAGGAAAGAAAGGGATTCTGCTTTGAAGTTTGAAGTGTTCACCCATTAATTACAGTTTCATGTAATCAGCAAACCATGACTAATATCTCACAAGTAGTTAATTACTTGTTTCATCTATTTCTTGCTCATTTTTTCATATCATTTCCCCCACTTATCTTTCAGGACAGGTGCCATTGGATTTTTGGACAGCTGCCGAATAATAGATCTGACTCTTAGGATTCTGGTAATACATTTGATATATGTAATGTAAAACTGCACTTGCTCTTGATATAATCTGGGCAGTTCATTATATAGTTTAAACTAATTATCTCCTTAAATCTTTTCATTGAAATCAACAGGATGTTTGAATGGTAGATTAAATACAAATATTTTGTAGCAACTTCGTAACAAGACAAATGTATTATTTATAGGCTATACTGTGTATATATCAAATGCTTTGAAATAATTCTAGGGAGAGTGGCAACACAGAACTACTGGGCTGTGTGGAGGGTCCTTTGATGGCTCTTCTGACATTAAGAAAGAAAGAACTCGCAATTAAATAGTGCCTTTCATGACCCCAGCGTGCTTCAAAGTGCTTTATAGCCAAGAAAATACTTTTGAAGTGTCTCTCTCTCTTAGGCAGTCCCTCGGAACCGAGGATGACTTGCTTCCACACTAAAAATGAGTTCTCAGGTGACTGATGAGTCCAATGCGGGACCTACAGTCTCTGTCACAGGTGGGGCAGACGGTGGTTGAAGGGGCGGGTGGGTGGGGTGCTTGGGTTGACGTGCGCTCCTTCTGCTGTTTGCGCTTGGCTTCCGCTTGCCAAATATTAAAAAGTTTGCTTTACTTTAGCTGGATTAGGAGATTTTCAATTTAAAGAAGTTTTTTTGGCTGAGTAATACAATTTCAATGAATTTCTGGAAAACCTTCTATTGAGAGATTATGCCCCAGTTCATATCGCAATTAAATTGGTGAGTAATCCCTACAATAAGAGCTATCTAGACGATTCCTTTGAGCCTGTTGCATTGGAGATTGTCCGGTTTTGAATCGCTAAAGACTTTATGGGCCCAATAACTTACTGCTCGCAGCGCAGTGCTGGGACTGCTGTGGGTTGGGCACTGGCTGTCCCTTTAGGGTAACCACTATAAGCTTGGCTTGGTGATCACACTCTTGCCTCTGAGTTAGCAGGTTGTGGGTTCAAGTCTCAAGACAGAGCTTGAGAGCATAATCTTGGCTGATATTTCAGTGCAGTACTGAGGGAAGGGCTGCCTTGTTGAAGGTGCTGTAATTTGGATGAGATGTTAAATTAAAGCCTCCTTCTACCTGGTTAGGTGGATGTAAAAGATCATGGAACTTTAAAGAGGAGCTCTCTTGGTGCCTTGCACAACATTTATCACTCAACTAACACCACCAAAAACAGATGAACTCATTTATCTCATTACTGCTTGTGGGTCTATGCTGTGTGCAAATTGGCTGCTGCATTTGCCTACAACAATAACTAGCACCTTTAATGTAGTAAAATGTCCCAAGGCGCTTCATAGGAGCATTATAAAACAAAATTTGACACCGAGCCACATAAAGAGATATTAGGGCAGATGACCAAAAGCTTGGTCAAAGAGGTAGGTTTTAAGGAGCATCTTAGAGGAGGAAAGAGAGGTAACGAGGTTTAGGGAGGGAATTCCAGAGCTTAGGGCCTTGGCTGCCGAAGGCACTGCCACCAATGGTGGAGCAACTGAAATCGGCAATGCTCAAGAGGCCAGAATTAGAGGAGCGCAGATATCTCTGAGCATTGTGGGGCTGTAGGAAATTACAGAGGTAGGGGGGGGGGGCGAGGCCATGGAAGGATTTGAAAACAAGGATGAGAAATTTAAAATTGAGGCGATGCTTAACCGGTAGCCAATGTAGGTCAGCGAGCACAGGGGGGTTGGGTGAACGGGACTGGTGCAAGTTAGGACACAGGCAGCAGAGTTTTGGATGACCTCAAGTTTACAGAAGGTAGAAGAGCGCCAGCTGTGGCTCAGTGGGTAGCACTCTCGCCTCTGAGTCAGAAGGTTGTGGGTTCAAGTCCCGCTCTAGAGACTTGAGCACAAAAATCTAGACTGACACTTTAGTGCAGTACAGAGGGAGCACTGCACTGTCGGAGGAGACATCTTTTGGATGAGACATTAAACCGTCTGCTCTCTCAGGTGGATGTAAAAGATCCCATGGTACTATTTTGAAGAAGAGCAGCGGAGTTACCACTCATGTCCTGCAATATTTATCCCTTGATCAACATCATCAAAAATATATTTCATCATTATCACATTGCTGTTTGTAGGACCTTGCTGAGCGCAAATTGGCTGCCGCGTTTCCTACATTACAACAGTGACTACACTTCAAAAGTACTTCATTGGCTGGAAAGCGCTTTGAGACATCCTGAGGTCATGAAAGGCGTTATATAAATGCAAGTCATTCTTTTAGAATGTGGGAGGCCGGCCAGAAGTGTGTTGGAATAGTCAAGTCTAGAGGTAACAAAGCGAGGCAGGATCGGAGTCGAGCGATGTTCCGGAGGTGGAAATGGGCCGTCTTAGTGACGGCGCGGATATATGTTCGGAAACTCATCTCAGGGTCAAATAATAAACCAAGGTTGCGAACAGTCTGGTTTAGCCTCAGACAATGGCCAGGGAGAGGGATGGAGTTGCTGGCCAGAGAATGGAGTTTGTGGTGGGGACCGAAGACAATGGGCTGGATTTTGAATGACCCATGGAGTCGGGTTTGGAGGCGTGTGGGGGGTTAAATTTGCGGGGTCGGGGGTCCCGACCCCATCCCGCCTATACGCAATTTTGACAAAATCAGTTGCGGGGTTCCCGACTCCGTCCCGCCTCTAAGAGGCGGGAGAGGCCATTAAAGCCCTTAACAAGCCCTAAATTGGCTCTGTAATGCCATTTTGAAATGTTTTAGCTAGTTTAACACTTTTCTAACGTGAAGTACGCCTGATGTGAAACACTCCAGTGAAACCTGGCGGGAGCACAAGTGGATAGCTGACTATCAGCTGCAGGTCCACTATTACAACGGAGATGTGTGAAAGTCGCCTCTGATGCTGCTGCATTGAATGTCTTCAGAAACTGCATGGCCTTTGCTGTGAGAGGACTTGGATGCAAAAAAAATTCTCTCTCTCTCTCTCTCTCCATTATGCATCCAGGTCCACTCACATCAAAAGCCAGGCAAGTCAGTCTCTGACCTACAATGCAGCAGCAATGATGACATCATCAGAGGCGACTTTCAGACTGAAATTACTAATTAGTTCATGGGTTCCCACATGCTGGAACTCAATTGCCCAATTAAGTGAAAATTGCATCATTCATCCACATTAATCTGGAGTCGGGGGGGGAACACGAAATGCGGATGACACGACCCCAACCTGACCCCAAGACAAAATCCAGCCCAATGGCTTCAATCTTCCCAATATTTAGTTGGAGGAAATTTATGCTCATCCAGTACTGGATGCAGACAAGCAGTCTCACAATTTCTATACAGTGGAGTGGTTGAGAGAGGTGGTGGTGAGGTAGAGCTGGGTGTCATCAGTGTACATGTGGAAACTAATGCTATGTTTTCAGATGATGTTGCCGATGAGAAATAGGAGGGGGCCAAGGATAGATCCTTGGGGACACCAGAGGTAACGGTGTGGGAGCGGGAAGAAAAGCCATTGCAGGTGATTCTCTGGCTACGATTAGATAGATAAGAATGGAACCCAGTAAATGCAGTCCCACTCAGCTGGATGACAGTGGAGAGGCGTTGGGGGGGAGATGGTGTGGTCAACCATGTCAAAGGCTGCAGACAGGTCGAGAAGGACGAGGAGAGATAGTTTACTTTTGTCACAGTCGCATAGGATGTCATTTGTGACTTTGATATGAGCCGTTTCAGTACTGTGGCAGGGGCAGAAACCTGATTGGGGGAATTCAAACATGGAATTCCGGGAAAGATGGGCATGGATTTGGGTGGCAACAACACATTCGAGGACTTGAGAGGAAAGGGAGGTTGGAAATAGGGCGGTAATTTGCAAGGACGGAGGGGTCAAGCATACATAGCAACAGTAACTACACTTCAAAAGTAATGCATTGGCTATGAAATGCTTTAGGCCATCCTAAGGACATGAAAGATCCTATATTAATGCAAGTTTATTTTTTTTAAATACAAGGTTAGCTAATTAAAAAAAATTCTAGGCCCGATTCCCTGATGCTGTGCATGGGGGGTGTTATGATCTAGAATGCAGAGCACAGAGTTTGAAGACAGAGCTGGATGAATTACAATCAATCAATCAGAGTGGATAAATTTGGTGATAGTAGTTATTCGGTGGAGAGGACAAAGGCGGTTTCTCACGTCCAACTCAAAAGGAGGAATGGAGTCACAGAACCTGAGGACTCTAAGTTAAGTATCTAGATATCTAATATTTATTTTCTTTGTGTTTAGTATCTCAGTGGTTCTTGTTAAACTTGAGTAAATAATTTTGTCTCTGTTCTCTCTAAGTTAGGGCAGTGGGTTAAACTACGAAGTTTAGTTGGTAGTCTAATAGAGGCATGGCAAGGCACCTCAGTCCCGTCGAATGCACATCCTGTGCATTGTGGGAAATCCAGGATGCTTCTCCTGTCCTGGACAACCACATGTGCAGGAAGTGTCGTCAGCTGGAGGAGCTCGAGCTCCGGGTTTCAGAGCTTGAGCAGCGGCTGGTATCACTGCAGTGCATCCGCGAGGCTGAGAGCTACACGGATAGCAAGTTTCAGGAGGTGGTCACCCCACAGCTTAAAAGTTAGCAAAAATGAGAAGTCGCACAACACCAGGTTATAGTCCAACAGATTTATTTAATTTTACAAGCTTTCGGAGCAGTTCGCTCCTTCGTCAGGTAAGTTTAGCAGCGAGAGAATCTCCCAGAATTCACAATTTAAACACAGACAAAATATATTCAAATCTTTCCCACATCAAAGAGCATAGCCAAGACAATGAGATGTGTCCCAGGGGGTCCAACGTGTCGAACCACCTGCTGGCTGCATATCCTGTCAATCTGTGTAGGTTCTTGTGTTAGCCTTTTTTTAAAAAAAACACCTGGGAAGACCGGCCATGATGTCAAGTCACGTTCTGTATCGTGACATGAACCCGATATCGCGATTGAGGCCCTCCTCATGAGTGCGGAACTTGGCTATCAGTTTCTGCTCTATGATTTTGCGCTGTCGTGTATTTCGAAGGCCGCCTTGGAGAACGCTTACCCGCATATCCGAGGCTGAATGCCCCTGGCTGCTGAAGTGTTCCCCGACTGGGAGGCAACCCTCCTGCCTGGCGATTGTTGCACGGTGTCCGTTCATACGTTGTCTCAGTGTCTGCATGGTCTCGCCGATGTACCATGCTCTGGAGCATCCTTTACTGCAACGTATCAGGTAGACAACGTTGGCCGAGTCACATGAGTATGTACCGTGTACCTGGTGGGTAGTGTCCTCACGTGTGATGATGGTATCTGTGTCCATGATTTGGCATGTCTTGCAGAGGTTGCCGTGGCAGGGTTGTGTGGTGTCTTGGTTGCTGTTCGCCTGAAAGATGGGTAATCTGCTGCGAACGATGGTACTTTTGAGGTTAGGCGGCTGCTTGAAGGCGAGTAGTGGAGGCGTGGGGATGGCCTTAGCAAGGTGTTCGTCGTAATCGATGACATGTTGAAGGCTGCGAAGAACATGGCGTAGTTTTTCCGCTCCGGGGAAGTACTGGACGACGTAGGGTACTCTGTTGGTTGTGTCCCGTGTTCGTCTTCTGAGGAGGTCTATGCGGTTTTTCGCTGTGGCCCGTCGGAACTGTCGATCGACGAGTCGAGCGTCATATCCCGTTCTTACGAGGGCGTCTTTCAGTGTCCGTAGGTATCCATCGTGTTCCTCCTCGTCTGAGCAGATCCTGTGTATTCGCAGGGCTTGTCCATAGGGGATGGCTTCTTTAACGTGGTTAGGGTGGAAGCTGGAGAAGTGGAGCATCGTGAGGTTGTCCGTGGGCTTGCGGTAGAGTGAAGTGCTTACCTGACGAAGGAGCGAACTGCTCCGAAAGCTTGTAAAATTAAATAAATCTGTTGGACTATAACCTGGTGTTGTGCGACTTCTCATTTTTGTCCACCCCAGTCCAACGCCGGCATCTCCACATCATGACCTCTAAAAGTTAGCAGGCAGAGAGGGAATGGGTGACCGCCAGACAGACAAGGAGGACCAGGCAGGTAGTGCAGGAGTCCCCCGAGTGCATCTCGCTCTCCAACCAGACTGGTGAGGGTGATGGTTCCTCTGGGGAGTACAGCCAGAGCCAGAAGTGCAAAAACAATAGGACAGTAATAGTAGAGGATTTCAACTAACCTAATGTTAACTGGGATAGAATCAGTGTCAAAGGTATAGAGGGTGCAGAATTCTTAAAATGCATTCAGGAGACTTTTTTAGCCAGTACGTAGCAAGCCCAAAAAGAGAGGGGGCGGTTCTGGATTTGGTTTTAGGGAATGATGCTGGGAAGGTGGAAGGGGTATCAGTGGGAAAGCATTTTGGTGGTCGTGATCATAATTCAGTTAGATTTAGCGTAGTTATGGAAAGGACAAAGATAGACAAGGAGTAAGAGTTCTCAATTGGGGAAAGGTCAATTTTGGTAAGCTGAGATGTGATTTAGCAAAAGTGGACTGGAAACAGCTACTTGAAAGTAATCAGTGTCAGAGCAGTGGTAGCATTCAAAGAGGAGATAGTGAGGGTTCAGAGCAAGTATGTTCCCATAAAGAAAAAGGGTGCGACTCCCAAATCTAGAGCCCCCTGGATGTCAAGAGGGTATACAGGGTAGGATAAGGCAAAAAAGGGAAGCTTATGTCAGATACCGTGAGCTAAATACTGCAGAAAGTCTAGAGGAGTATAGAAAGTGCAGGGCTGAAATTAAAAAGGAAATTAGGAAAGCAAAGAGAGGGCACGAAATAATATTAGCAAGTAAAATCAAGCAAAACCCAAAGATGTTTTATAAATACATAAAGAGCAAAGGATAACTAAAGAGTAGGGCCTATTAGAGACCAAAAAGGTAACCTGGGTGTTGAGGCAGAAGACGTGGGCATGGTCCTTAATGAATACTTTGCGTCTATCTTCACAAAAGAGAGAGGGACGATACAGACATTGTAGTTAACGAGGAGGAGTGCAAAATATTAGATGAGATAAACAGTGAGAGAAGAAATATTAAGGGGTTTTGCATCTTTGAAAGTAGATAAATCACCAGGCACAGATGAAATGTATCCCAGGCTTTTAAGAGAAGCAAGGGAGGAAATAGCGGAGGCTCTGACCATCATTTTCCAATCCTCTCTGGCTACAGGTGTGGTGCCGGAGGACTGCTAACGTTGTACCATTGTTTAAGAACATAAGAACATAAGAAATAGGAGCAGGAGTAGGCCAATCGGCCCCTCGAGCCTGCTCCGCCATTCAATAAGATCATGGCTGATCTGATCCTAACCGCCAATCTACTATCTATCACAGAACCATCTCCTGCATCTAACAGAATTGCACACACGAAATAGGAGCAGAATCAGGCTACACGGTCCCTGGGCCCGCTCCACTACCCACAGGGCCATGACCGATCCGAACCTAGACTCATGTCCAAATTCCTGCCCGCTCCCCGTAACCCTTAATGCCCTTTACTTCTAGGAAACTGTCTATTTCTGTTTTAAATTTAATTAATGTTGTAGCTTCTACAGCTTTTTGTGGCAGCATATTCCATGGACCTACCACCCTCTGAGTGAAGTAGTTCCTCCTCATCTCAGTTTTGAAAGAGCAGCCCCTTATTCTAAGACTATGTCCCCTAGTTCTAGTCTCACCTGTCATCGGGAACATCCTCCCCGCATCCACCCGATCCAACCCCTTCACAATCTTATATGTTTCAATAAGATCGCCTCTCATTCTTCTGAACTCCAATGAGTAGAGTCCCAATCTACCCAACCTCTCCTCATATGACCACCCCCTCATCCCCGGGATTAACCGAGTGAACCTTTTTTGCACTGCCTCGAGAGCAAGGATGTCTTTCCTTCAGTAAGGACACCAAAACTGTATGCAGTATTCCAGGTGCGGTCTCACCAATACCTTGTACAACTGAAGCAATACCTCCCTATTTTTATATTCTATCCCCCTAGCAATGAAAGCCAACATTCCATTTGCCTTCTTAATCACTTGCTGCACCTGCATACTAACCTTTGAGTTTCGTGCACCAGGACCCCCAGATCCCTTTGCACTTCAGTACTCTCCAGTTTCTTGCCATTAAGATAATAAATTGCTCTAGGATTTTTCCTGCCAAAGTGCATCACCTCACACTTTCCAGTGTTGTATTCCATCTGCCAAATCTCTGCCCACTTACTTAGCCTGTCTATGTCCCCTTGCAGGTTTTTTATGTCCTCCTCACTCACTACTTTCCCTCCCATCTTTGTATCATCTGCAAATTTTGATATGTTACACTTGGTCCCTTCCTCCAAATCGTTAATATAGATTGTAAAGAGTTGGGGACCCAGCACTGACCCCTGTGGAACACCACTAGTTACTGATTGCCAGTCTGAGAATGAACCATTTATCCCAACTCTTTGCTTTCTGTTGGATAGCCAATCCTCTATCCATGCCAGAATATTACCCCCAATCCCGTGATTTTTTACCTTAAGCAATAATCTTTTGTGTGTTTAAAAAGGGAGAAAGGGATAGACCGAGTAATTACAAGCCAGTCAGCCTAACCTTGGTGGTGGGCAAATTATTGGAAAAAATTCTGAGGGATAGTATAAATTGTCATTTAGAAAGGCAGGGATTAATTAGGGATAGTCAGCATGGATTTGTTAAGAGAAGGTCGTGTCTGACTAACTTGATTGAATTTTTTGAGGAGGTAACAAGGAGGGTTCGATGAGGGCAGTGCGTTTGATGTAGTCTACATAGATTTTAGCAAGACTTTTGACAAAGTCCCACATGGCAGACTGGTCAAAAAAGTAAAAGCCCATGGGATTCAAGGGAAAGTGGCAAATTGGATCAAAAATTGGCTCAGTGGCAGGAAGCAAAGGGTAATGGTCGACAGGTGTTTTAATGAATGGAAGGCTGTTTCCAGTGGGATCAGTACTAGGTTGCTTACTTTTTGTGGTATACATCAATGATTTAGCCCTCAATGTAGGGGGCATGATTAAGAAGCTTGCAGATGATACAAAAATTGGCCGTGTGTTGACAGTGACGAAGAAAGCTGTAGACCGCAGGAAGATATTAATGGACTGGTCAGGTGGGCAGAAAAGTGGCAAATGGAATTCGATCTGGAGAAGTGTGAGGTACTTCATTAGGGGAGAGCTACCAAGGCAAGGAAATACACAATAAATGGTAGGATACTGAGAAGTGTAAAGGAACAGAGGGACCTTGGAGTGTATGTCCACAGATCCCTGAAGGTAGCAGGACAGGTAGATAAGGTGGTTAAGAAGGCATATGGGATGCTTTCCTTTATTAGTCGAGGCATAGAATAGAAGAGCAGAGAGGTTATGCTTGAACCATATAAAACACGAGTTAGGCTAAAGCTAGAGTAATGGGTACAGTTCTGGTCACCACATTACAGGAAAGATGTGATTGCACTAGAGAGGGTACAGAGGAGATTTATGAGGATGTTGCCAGGACTGAATTTTAGCTACGAGGAAAGGTTGGATAGGCTGGGGTTGTTTTCTTTGGAACAGAGGAGGCTGAGGGGAGATTTAATGGAGGTGTACAAAATTATGAGGGGCCTAGATAGAGTGGATAGGAAGGACCTATTCCCCTTAGCAGAGAGGTCAATAACCAGGAGGCATAGATTTAAAGTAATTGGTAGGGCAGTTGAGAAGAACTTTTTTTCCACCCAGAGGGTGGTGGGGGTCTGAAACTCTGCCTGAAAAGGTGGTAGAGGCAGAAACCCTCAACGCATTTAAAGAAAGTACTTGGATATGCACTTGAAGTGCCATAACCTACAGGGCTACGGACCAAGAGCTGGAAAGTGGGATTAGGCTGGATAGCTCTTTTGGCTGGCACAGACACGATAGGCCGAATGGCCTCCTTCTGTGTCGAAAATTTCTATGATTCTATGAATGCATTGCCTGAAAGGGTGGTGCAAACAGATTCAACAATAACTTTCAAAAGGGAATCGATATATACTTGAAAAGGAAAGATTTGCAGGGCTATTAGAGTCGGGGGTGTGGGACTAATTTGTTAGTTTTCAAAAAGCCTGTACAGGCACGATGCCTCCTTCTGTGCTGCAAGATTTTATGATTGAGTCTAGCTACTGTAAATTAGGCTTCACATAAAATGCTACACCCTTTCCAGTTTACCTTTTCTATTCCTGGGGAGCAATTTACACCTCTTTAAATTCAACCTTCATTTTATACACATTGGGGCAGAAATTCGGGTCTCCACGGGTGAGTACGCGCTGTGTACTCACCCGTAGGGCCACTGGAAGTGCCGGTTTCACGCATGCACGGGAAACCGGAACTTCCGGTCTCGTGAAAGAAGGGGTTCGAGGGTCAACCGCGTGCGCCGGAGAGGCAGCGCGCACGCAGCGAACTTCGTTTTTTTTTTCAGGTTTCTCCGTGAGGGTCAGTACGGAGAAGCTGCGCAGGAAAAAAGGAGGCGCAAGGCCTGCTTTTAACAAGGTAAGTGGTGAATTAAGTACAATTTAAACATTTTTTCAAACAGGTTTATCTTTTTTACATACTTTAAAGAAAGGTAAGTTTATTTTCAGCACCGTTAAAAAAGTGTAATTAATTTTTTCAAAAATTTAAATTTTTGTTTAAAGTAGTTAATTTATGTAATTTATAATTATTTAAAAAATGTGATTTTTAAAAAAAAATTATTTTAAGTTTGTGAGGTTTTGGGGCCGATCTCCATTCATAGATTTCACAGGTCTTCTTGTCAAAATCTATGAATGGAGATTCCCTGCTCCGATTGGCTCTCCATGGCCCACGTGATCCCAGGGGATGCTTCGAACTAACTGCGCCCCTGGGATACGCAAGCACTGCGCGCCGGCAGCTGCAGGAGGCCCAGGAGCCGAAGTCCACGCGGGCCCGAAGCACAACGGCAGGCGCGGTAGGTAAGTACGCGCGCGATCCTTGCACCCGCGGGAAGCCGGAGAGCTGAATTTCTGGCCCAATATTTGGACAAGTATGAATACTTATAACATAGTGGCTTCCCTCACTAGTGTAAGCCTCTAGATTACCCATTTTAGTTTTTAAGATCCCAAACTTTAAAAAGCAGGATAAATCCAATCCAGCCAATTACTGCCCCATCAGTCTACTCTCAATCATCAGCAAAATGATGGAAGGTGTCGTTGACAGTGCTATCAAGCGACACTTACCAATAACCTGCTTACCAATGCTCAGATGGGTTCTGCCAGGACCACTCGGCTCCAGACCTCATTATAGCCTTGGTCCAAACATGGACGAAAGAGCTGAATTCCAGAGGTCAGGTGAGAGTGACTGCCCTTGACATCAAGGCAGCATTTGACCGAGTGTGGCATCAAGGAGCCGTAGTAAAATTGAATTTAATGGGAATCGGGGAAATCTCTCCGCGGGCTGGAGTCATTTCTAGCACAAAGGAAGATCGTTGTGGTGGTTGGAGGTAAATCATCTCAGCCCCAGGACATCACTGCAGGGGTTCCTCAGGGCAGTGTCCTAAGCCCAACCATCTTCAGCTGCTTCATCAATGACCTTCCCGCCATCATAGGGTCAGAAGTGGTGATGTTCGCTGATGATTGCAGTGTTCAGTTCCATTCGCAACTCCTCAGATAATGAAGCAGTCCGTGCCTGCATGCAGCAAGACCCGGACAACATTCAGGCTTGAGCTGATTAGTCTAAACCTGGTTAGACCACACCTGGAGTACTGTGAGCAGATCTGGGCACCACATTTTAGGAAGGATATATTGGCCTTGGAGGGAGTGCAGCGTAGATTTACCAGAATTGAGGGCAACACGGTGGCATAGTGGTTAGCACTGTTGCCTCACAGCGCCAGGGACCCGGGTTCGAATCCGGCCTCGGGTGACTGTCTGTGTGGAGTTTGCACATTCTCCCCGTGTCTGCGTGGGTTTCCTCCGGGTGCTCCGGTTTCCTCCCACAGTCCAAAGATGTGCGGGTTAGGTTGATTTGGCTATGATAAATTGACCCTTAGTGTTAGGGGGATTAAATACGTGGGGTTACGGGGATAGGGTGGGATATGTGTCGGTGCAGGCTCGATGGGCCGAAATGGCCTCTATCTGCATTGTGGGGATTCTGTGATTCTGAATGATACCCGGACTTCAAGGCTTAAGTTACGAGGAGAGATTACACAAATTAGGGTTGTATTCCCTAAAATTTAGAAGGTTAAGGAGTAGTCTGATCGAAGTTTTCAAGATATTAAGGGGAACAGATAGGGTGGATAAGAGAGAAACTATTTCCGCTGGTTGGGGAGTCTAGGACTAGGGGGAATAGTCTAAATATTAAAGCAAGACCTTTCAGGAATGAAATTAGGAAACACTTCTACACACAAAGGGTGGTAGAAGTTTGGAACTCTCTTCCGCAAACGGCAATTGATGCCAAATCAATTGTTAATTTTAAATCTGAGATTGATAGCTTTTTGTTAACCAAAGGTATTAAGGGATATGGGCCAAAGGCGGGTATATGGAGTTAGGTCACAGATCAGCCATAATCTCATTGAATGGCAGAACAGGCTCGAGGGGCTGAATGGCCTACTCCTGTTCCTATAAGTGGCAAGTAACATTCGCACCACACAAGTGCCAGGCAATGACCACCTCCACCAAGAAAGTCAAACCATCGCCCCTTGACATTCAATGGCAATACCATCGCCGAATCCCCACCATCAACATCCTGGGGGTCACCATCGACCAGAAACTTAACCGGACCAGCCACATAAATACTGTGGCTACAAGAGCAGGTCCGAGGCTGGGTATTCTGTGGCGAATGTCTCACCTCCCGACTCCCAAAGCCTTTCCACCATCTACAAGGCACAAGTCAGGAGTGTGATGAAATACTCGCCACTTGCCTGGATGAGTATAGCTCCAACAACACTTAAGAAGCTCAACACCATCCAGGAGAAAGCAGCCTGCTCAATTGGCACCCCATCCACCACCTTAAACATTCACTCCCTTCACCACCGGCGTACCGTGGCTGCAGTGTGTACCATCTACAAGATGCACTGCAGCAACTCGCCAAACCCGCGACCTCTACCACCTAGGACAAGGGCAGCAGGTGCATGGAAACACCACCACCTGCAAGTTCCCCTCCAAGTCACACACCATCATGACTTGGAAATATATCGCCGTTCCTTCATAGTTGCTGGGTCAAAATCCTGGAACTCCCTCCCTAACAGCACTGTGGGAGTACCTTCACCACATGGACTGCAGCGGTTCAAGGCGGCGGCTCACCCCCACCTTCTCAATGGCAATTAGGGATGGGCAATAAATGCTGGCCTTGCCAGCAACGCCCACATCCCGTGAACGAATAAAAAATAGCAATGAGAGATCTAATGCAAGAAGCAAAGATACTAACTGAGAAAAAAATAAAGTGGGACAATGGTGCAGGTCCTAGGACTTTATCCAAATTGGCAGATGATCATGTGCAGTATTACCCATCTACAACATCATGACGCCAATGGCACACACTTGCTCAGCATATAGTTTCTCAGACCTATTAAACTAGTTTATATTCCAATGGAGGATGCAGAAATAAAAGAAAGGTTCATAACTTGTGCAGCAGTTAATGTTTAGACTATAACAATTCTGGTTTCTTGTGCATAACCCTTACCCGTTGACACTCATTTGCAGCCATGTCTTCAGCTGCCAAGTCCTACTCTGTGGAATTCCCTCCCATGACTCCTCATCTCTCCAACTCCCTCTCCTCCTTTAAGATCCTCCTTGAAAGTTAACTCTTTGAACAAGCTTTTGTTCACTTCTCCTAATCTCTCCTCCTTTGGACATGTGCCTGTTTTCCTCACGCCTCTGTGAAATGTCTTGCTATGTTAAAGGTGCTATAAAACACACAAAGTAGAAACAGAAACTTAGCCCATAAATAATAAAATATTTTCATAAGTGTGTGTCTGGACATGAAGCTGTAACTGTTGACAATTATTAAACATGCAAATTTGATTGAATTCAAAAAATGTATCAATACAAGGCATTTAGCTTGAATTACTTGTGTTTAAGTATCAGCATGCTATTTACACAAGAGCTGTTATATAATCTTCATAAAAGCTTGCAATGTGTGATCATAGTTTACCCCAATAAGTGAACTGAGATACAAATAGTTACAATATATGGATAAACTACAAACTTTCCCAGAAAGTACAGAAGACAAATGTATTTTAAGTCATTTTTGATTGACATCACTGAAAACAAGCTTCATAACATATCTGTAAAATACAAAAGTATTAATTGGTATCCACAATGACGTTCACATTGATTGTTGCCTCTTGACTAAATTTCTCTCAATGTCAGCAAGGACCCGTACAGCTGCAACTGGAATTCTGGTACCTGGGCCAAAGATGCTGCAAACGCCTGCCTTGTACAAGAAGTCATAATCCTAGAGGAGTTAAAGAATTAAATGTTAGCACTATCTTCTTCTGTTTGAGACATAAATCAGTCACCCAATACCAATTTTGAAAATGGCTACCCTGAATTTGAGCAGTTTCTTACTAGAAGCCTTTTCCTTTGTGGGTGTGAAGCATTGCTCTACTTTCACCTACATATAGGACATTCCATATTTGGATGCACTATAACTGGAAACTATATTAAACATGGAAAAAGTGGAATTTTCAGGTTTAAAAAAAATTACAATTACATTTGCTGAGCAGGACAACCAATGTCTTTGTATTTCTATGATGCGGAGATGCCGGTGTTGGACTGGGGTGGACAAAAGTGAGAAGTCGCACAACACCAGGTTATAGTCCAACAGCTTTATTTGAAATCACAAGCTTTCGGAGCTGCTGCTCCTTCGTCAGGTGAAGTCACCTGACGAAGGAGCAGCAGCTCCGAAAGCTTGTGATTTCAAATAAAGCTGTTGGACTATAACCTGGTGTTGTGCGACTTCTCACTTTTGTATTTCTAGGCAAATGTCAGTGGGGGAAAGATTGGATGATCGCAAGGTCCACCCTCACCAGAGTTTTACTGGCTTTCTAGTTCCAACACAACTCGGAAAATAAATTGTTCTTTTTCCTTGGTAGTGTAAGGCTGTACCAAGTACCA
Organism: Squalus acanthias; assembly: GCA_030390025.1. Lineage (NCBI taxonomy): Eukaryota > Metazoa > Chordata > Chondrichthyes > Squaliformes > Squalidae > Squalus > Squalus acanthias. The sequence goes on along the minus strand of CM059433.1, from coordinate 67,598,997 downwards.
AAAGAGCTTATGCCCGGTCATTAAATTGATCATCAGAGTTGTTTCTCTAAATTGGTTAAACTTGCTAAGTCTCTAGCCCAGTGGTTTTCAAACTTGTGTGTGCCCCACAAAGCAGCACTGATCAGAAGGATTTTGTTTCTCACCTGTCTTCCCCCCAACCTCACCATATTCATCTTGTGCATGTTTCCTTGATCTCTCCTCATTCAATTCCTGACAATTTAACTTCTTTCCCCCCCCCCCCTCTACCCCCGTTAGCTGCCATCATCAATGGTTCCCTTTCCTCAGACACCATCCCTCTCCTCTTCAAAACCTCAGTTGTCACACCCATCAAAAAATCCACCCGTCCACTCCAACTCCACCCTCTGATTTCTCTCTAAAGTCCTCCAACATGTTTACACCTCCCATCTCTCAGAAACTGTTCAAATACCTCCAGTCCAGCTTTCTCTCTTCTCAGCACTGAAACACAAGTCACAAATCCTTTGTGACCATTACCATGGTGCATTATCGGTCCTCGAGCTTTCTTCAGCTTTCAATACAGTCTACCATGCCATTATTCTCCAATGCTTTTCCTCTATCACCCAGCTCCATGGGACTGCTTATGCATAGTTCTACTCTTACCTATCTGAACACAACTAGTGCTTCTCCAGCAATGGTTTCTTCTCCTTCCCCTGCACAGGCACTTATAGGGTTTATCCTAGGCCTCCTCCTCTGCCTGATCTACATGCTGCCCCTCGGTGACATCATCCGCAGGCATGAGGTCAGCTTTCACATGGACTACCTCTCCACCACTCTTCATGAGCCCTCAACTGCCTTTGTGCTGTCAGAATTCTTGTCTGACATCAATATCTGATATTTCACAATTTCTTCCAGCTCCACAATGGGAAGACTGAAGCCATTGTCTTCAGGTCCCTTCACAACTCTATTTCCTTACCACTGACTCCATACCTCTCCTGAGCCACACTGAACCAGAGTTTGCAATCTTGATGTCCTTTCCGATCATGCGCAGAGTGTTAAGCCCCAAATCTTATCCATCACAAGGTTGCTTAATTCAGTATCTGGAACATTGCCTGCCCCTACCTCAGCTGCTGAAACCCTTGGACATGTCTTGGTCACTCCAGACTTGACTACTCGAACACTGTCCTGTTGAACTTACTTCCTCCATAAACCTCAAATTGTCCAAAACTCTGCTGCACATATCCTGTCCTGCTCACTTATCTCCTCATGCTTGCTTACCTCCATTGGCTCTCTGTTCCCCAACATCATAAATTGAAAATCCTTGCCTTTGTTTACAGATATATCCATGGTTTTGCTCCAACTTACCTCTAATCTCCTCCAACTCTATATTCCCTCCTAAATGCTCCGTTCCTCTTATTGTACCTCCCCCACATCTTTTTCCCCCACCACTGGTGGTGAAGCTTTCAGCTGATAATGGAACTCTCGCTGGGAGTTCTCCCAATCGGCCTCTGTAAACGGGATTTCCACTAATAGATCTGCTGAATCTCCGAGGCAATGTCTCTCCCCCAAAATCTCTCTGCCTCTCCACCTCAAATTCGACCAAGCATTCAATCACTGCTCCTACTTTTGCTTCCTGACTCATTGGGCTCGATGTTAACCTTCACATGACAGGCGGGAGGGGGTTGGCGGGATAAATGCTTACTACAGAAAACGCGATCCTAACCTGCCATTTTCACGGTGGCGGGTAGCGTGCCGTGCAAGTGTTCTGCCTTGGAGAGGCGGGACACTTCATTAACATATTTAAATCAGGCTCCCAACAGTGCAGTTGGGAGCCTGATTTAAATTTAAGAGCTGTCAGTTCCAGAAGGCAAGTGTTTTTTTTTTTAACAGCACTCCTTGTGGGCCAAGAGAAGCAGGAGTGCTCCCCCCGGCTCAAGGAAGCCTTCAGCCTCCCTTCTGACAGTCGCAGCCTCTCTCCAGCGGTCAGCGACCTCCCCCACGCCCCTCAAGGCCTGCCCCACGATCACCAGCCCCCTCCCCCCAAGCCCAGATCTGCAGCCTGTCCCACGATCGGCGACATCCCTCTCTCAAGCCCCGATCTATAGCCTGTTTCACAATCACCTCCCCCCCCCCTCCCCCAAAGCCCCCGATCTGCACCCTGTTCCACGATCTGCACCCTGTTCTACGATCACCAGCCTCACCCCCCCTGCCAAGCTCTGATCTGCAGCCTGCTCAGTGATCACCGGCCTCCCCAAGCCCCAACCCGCATTCCCCTCCCAATTGCTGGGGATGGACCCAGGGGTCCTCAGTTGTGGCATTCTGCTGCTGGTTTTGCCTGTCAATTTGGCCGGCTGCCGGGCAGGAATCAGAAGAAAAAAAATAATGAGGCCCTGCTGTTAAATTCTGTAGAACCTTCACGTCCCCGGCCTTGCCAGGTTTCCCCTGCACTACCACGCACCCTCCCAGCAAATATCGGGGCCATTGTCTTTACGGCTATTTGTAAATTGCCACGGGATGTTTCTTTACATTAAAGGTGCTATATAAATCCAAGTTGTTGTTTCAGATTACTAGCAATGCTTTTTCTTCAACTTAAAGCAACGTGAAAAAAATTTATGAAACAGCAGTTTACATTTTCTAACATTGCTACCTGTTTTCTGAATACTATATTAGCTAACTTGAATGCCAACTGAATATACCCGTCACAAGGCACTAGAGCAAGTAAGGTGATGTTCATCAATGAGTGATAATGGACTCTTGTTAACAGCCAGGTGGCTTTCGTCAAATGCGAAGAAACTGAACCCTTTAATTTTGGAGAAATGTTTCCCCCCACAAGGTGATGGCTGAGCTTGCTGGATGGTTCAGGAAATTTATCTCTGGTCTATGATGTATTAGCTGATTTTGATAATCTGTCAAAATAGCAATAAGGCTGCTACAAGTGACATTAGTGGCCCAGGGTTAGGGAGTGCAAAACTGAGTAGGGTTCCCATCTGGTACCAAAGGACAACTGGTGTCTATGGATTTGCACCCCAACAAGATGTCAATTCCTTGGGAGAGGAGAGAAAATTGGGAAGAAAAAACAAGGAATGGAGTGCTGCAGTGCTGCTAATCGATACAAAGACACCAATGTTAAAGCTCCAATCAAATAATGGTTACAGAATCAGGATTGCTGAAATGTCATGATTTCTGGCTGCAAGACAAATCTTTCTTCATATCTATAACCTTAATTCCTGGTAGCATTCAAATGAATCATCATTCCATTTTCCATGGCTTTAATATTCTTCCTATATTGGGATGCCCAGAACTGTACCCAATAGTCCAACTGTGGCCTAATCAATGTCTTGTACAAGGTTATCAATTACTTGTTTTATATTCAATGTCTCTACATTTATAACCCAGAAACCTATTTGTATTTTTATGGCTGTCTTCCCACATCCCTACTTTAAAGACTAACTTCTTTAGATCTCTGTTCTTCCACTCTTAATAATCTTACATAAGAACATAAGATGTAGGAGCAGGAGTAGGTCATGTGGACCCTCGAGCCTGCTCCGCTATTCAATAAGATCATGGCTGAACTGATCTTGGCCTCAACTCCACTTTCCTGCCCGCTCCCCATAACCCTGGACTCCCTTACCTTTCAAAAATCTGTCTATCTCCACCTTAAATATATTCAATGGCCCAGCCTCCACAGCTCTCTGGGGTAGAGAAGTCCAAAGATTCACGACCCCCAGAGAAGAAATTCCTCCTCATTTCCGATTTAAAAGGGTGCCCCCTTATTCTGAAATTATGCCCCCTAGTTCTAGATTCCCCCACGAGGGGAAACAGCCTCTCTGCATCCACCCTGTCAAGCCCCTTCAGAATCTTATATGTTTCAATAAGATCCCCTCTCATTCTTCTAAACTGATTTAGTGTACGTTTTCACTGTCCTTTTCCCCCAAAACGTATTACTTCAGATTTCTTGCACTGAACTGCACCTGCCACCTATCTGCCCACTCCACTAACCTGTCCATGTCCTCCAGCATTCATCCTCAATTTCTCTTGCTCCCTAATTTGGTTTCATCAAGCTTTATTGTCATTCATCTTGTGCATATGTGGAAATGGAAAACAAGAGGTTCCCGCATACCTGGAGCATACTCTTATCCACATCCTACCCAACTGAAATATATTCATTAACTCTACTCTGCTTTCTGTCCCTGCATAAAAGCCCTGAATAAGATTTTCTCACAAAGTGTTGAGGTGCAAATACTAGAAGTCGATGCACATTTATTCTCCTTCCCCCTATCCCCTAGTCAGAATAGCTCAAAGCATCAAAATTGGTCAAATCCTCAGTAGCTCTATGCATGTCAGCTGAAGCAGACTGAACCAGAAAAATTCGTCTTTTATGTAGTGATAACATTAAAAGGGAAAACCAAGTGATAACCAGTAAGACTGTTCTTCCTGTCACAGGACACAGTAATTCAAATGAATCATCATTCCATTTTCCATGGCAGAGATCTATTAGTATTTTACTTTGTATTTTACTTTGCAGGCAGTTTTTAAAGCCTCCCATTCCCTTATGTCTGACTGATGAATATTACAATTACAAGGAAAATAGCATACATCGGATATTGTTTCTCCAGTTGTCACTGTCTAACACAATCCTGACAAAAGAAACACAAGTGTGATTAAGGAAACACTCACTCAACATATGTATCTTTACTCACAGTACAAGAGAGACCTTGAAATTACATCTTAAATGTAGTACCTGGGGAGGAATCACACCACCACAGATGACCAAAATATCAGGGCGCCGAAGATCACAGAGCTCTTTAATCAGTTCTGGCACAAGAGTTTTGTGTCCAGCAGCCAATGAGCTGACACCCACACAGTGAACATCTGCATCTACTGCTTGCTGAGCCACCTCCCGAGGAGTCTAAAAGTAGTAGTAAAAGTGGTAGTTTGGTAGAGTTATAATGACACAATATAATTATCTTTTGAATAACATTTGAAATGCCTATATTTCACCATGATATTTCCATTCTCTATTTTAAAACAGAAGCAGATTCGGAGACAACCTTACCAATTAATATCCCTCTGGCTACTTTCTACTCTGTAATGTCATAATACTTGCAGCAGAATCCTAGACAGCCTGTTAGTATGGCATCTGATCTCACTGAATAGCCAACCCCTTTTAACATGGCTACTGAGTGGAGACAAATGGGGGGGGGGGGGGGGGGGGGGGGAGGAGGAGGAGGGAGTAGCCTTGATAAATGGATAACATGTTTTAGTACACCACTTAGGCAGAGGCCCTCAGGGAATCATGCTTGGCCCCACTTAGTTTCTTATCTTTATCAACAACTCTGTAGTCTTCTACTTGGTTAACATTAATCTTTAAAAAAATGTTGTTAAAGAATAAAAACTCTACAGGAGTACTTTTTAGTACAAAGTACTCTCCTATCTGCACAATTTTTGAAAATACGAATCGCTGAGAATTTTTAGCTGATTGTCCTCCCAGGTGGGGCTACCGTTTCAAACTCCATCAGCACTCAGTGTTGCTCTAATACAATAGTTTCTTAACCCACAGTTAGCCCTCTGAAAATGAAATAAAGTGCTAGTCTATCCTGTTTTTCATTTGACTCAGAAAACTCTTCCACATTGTCCAACAAGCAGCCACAGTTAAAACAACCTTTGTAATCAACAGTCAAGGATTACAATACCCTTATACAGCACTCTCAGCCAATATAGGTGGTGAAATTGGACACTAGTCAAATGCACCCCTCTGCGCTCATTCAGGTTTGGCAATTAATTTCTCTAGGCAATCATGTGGGATTGTTGCCTTAACATTTATCTACACCTGAAAATAATAAGCATTGAATCTTAGAGGATTATAAAGAATGAATAGTGAGAATGCAACTTTCCTTTCACAGTTCCTATTTAGAACATCCATTTTTTTGTTTATACTCATTCGGTAGGCAGTCAATGTGGGCAGGATGGGAAGGGAGACAGCTTGGGGAAATTACAACAGAACTAAACTCAACTTTAGGATTTTAAGAGAAACAAACTGAGATAGGTGCCTGCTGTGCTATCATTTAGGACTAAGAAGGAAATGTCACAGCTTCAGCCAGCTGGAACCACAATTTTTTTTGCATTATCCAAGGAACTTTTTCTTAAATGTGATGCACTTTACTAGCTTATCTGTCCCAAAACAGTTTATACCCTTCTCCAAGCATCGAGTGAAATGCATGATGTACTTCAAAGTTTGATTTCAAACCTGCATGGCAATATGTAATCAGCAAATCAACTCCTCTACCTTCACAGGAAAAAAAGACTTTTTTTTTCTTTATCATCAAATCTGAATTTATTTAAATGCGTTTCTGCCTCAATTTACTTGGTGAAATTAGAATATAATCGTTAAACTACCTGAAACAGTGGTCCTATATCCACATCAAAGCCAAGATCAGCAAATCCTGTCGCAATAACTTTTGCTCCTCGGTCATGCCCATCTTGACCCATTTTAGCAACAAGCAGACGAGGTCGACGGCCTTCATTTTTAGCAAATTCCTCAATCCTAAACGTAAAAGGATCAAAAGCCAGAATAGTTTATCAGCAAACTGTGGACAAATTTCAGTTGACACTTTAAACTTCTTGTGAACATCTTTAAGACACTTTAAGAATATGTATTACTTTGCACATTTATATTAGTCAGCTGACTAGACTTGGAAGGCGTGCAGTGCAGATTCACCAGAATGTTAACAAGGCTCCAAGAGATTACATAAACTAGTCTTGTATTCCCTGGAATATAGAAGTTTAAGGGTGATTTGATTGAGGTTTTTAGGATTTTGAAAGGAATTAATAGGGTAGATAGAGAAAACCTTTTTCCACTGGTAGGCGAGTCTAGGTCAAGGGGACATAACTCTTGTGTAACCCTAATTCTAATTCCTCTCCCCACACTTCCAAGATGAAGACGAAAAATAAAATGGCAGTCCTAATAAACTTAGTGACAGTTGGACAAATTGACCCAAAATGATTGAAGTACATATCTTAATTATACATTTGCTGAGGAGTAACTGTCCATTAAAATACTGACATTTTAGTGACTTTAATGAAAGCATGTACGTTCCTTTTAGATATCTCAGCAAGCCCAAGAAAACTATGAATGTTACCATAATTAACTTAATTTCTAGCTCACCGGTTTACTGCCATAGACATTTCTTCATTGTCACCAAATTCGTGTCGGTATGCACCGCTCACCATGCGGTCACTAGGTCGATGTTCACCGAACACTTCTTTCATTGCATCTGTAATTTCTCCAACTGTACATCTAAATAAATAAGTCAATATATTTAGTACATAGTAAGGCCCAAATATTTAGTAAGCTTACCGGTGATTTCTGTTAAATTAAACAGACAAGGAAAGTTGGAGATGGGGTAAAAAATATGTATAACCAAAGTTAGTGCCTTGAACTCCAAATCCTTGGTTTCATTTCCTAAAATATTATATCATAGTTGATATTTACATTTCTAATCCTTTCCTCTGGTGAGGTATTAAAGTAGCTCTTTTGATACCATATCATTCCAACAGTGCACTAGTGGGTTGACTAACTTACTACCACTTGCACAAAGGGAAGACACTGATTTAGTTTGTCCTCTACACTTACAATAACAAATACTGGTAAAGTCCAACAGCCCCCTGACTTAGGTGGGCATTTCTCGCTCTTTGCACCTGAATCCAGAACCCCTAATATCAAGATGCGGAGATGCCGGTGTTGGACTGGGGTGGACAAAAATGAGAAGTCGCACAACACCAGGTTATAGTCCAACAGTTTTATTTGAAATTACGAGCTTTCGGAGCTCTGCTCGTCAGGTACTGTACCTGACGAAGGAGCAGAGCTCCGAAAGCTCGTAATTTCAAATAAAACTGTTGGACTATAACCTGGTGTTGTGCGACTTCCCCTAATATCAAGGTCACCTTTAATCTTGAGAAGTCGCACAACACCAGGTTATAGTCCAACAGATTTATTTAAAATTACAAGCTTTCGGAGCTATCGCCCCTTCTTCAGGTAAAGTTACAATGAGTGAATCTACAAAAGTTCCCAATACTGACCCCTGGGGTCCTCACTGCATATTTCTCTCCAGGTCAGAATTTGGTTGCTTATCAATTGTGATTCAGTACAAAGATGGAATTTCCATCTACCCAATTAACTCAGATCTGAAGGGCAAAATGGAAAAACAATGAGCGACAAAAGGATCCATATTCAAGGTATATACATTGATCAATTTGCCTAGTATGTAACTTCAGCAAAATGTCAAGCATCCCTAACATCCAGTACGGCATTCTCGAGAGTTACATTTATAGAACAATCTCCGAACTCATGTTGCTTAAAAGAGTAATGGGAAGCAAAACAAGAGAGACCCATCTAAGGTCTGTGGACTCTACCATGTTTACATCATCCAATGAGTATCATGTAGAAAAACTATTTCTGTTCACTCCCGAAAGTAAGAATCATCCCCTCTTTAAACCATACGAATCTGTGCCTTACAGGCTTCAAGAAAAGCATAATTAGGCTATTGGAAGATATACTGGACACACTATGGTCTGAATTACTGCATTTAAGCTAAAAGTTGAAAGTTATTAGCCACATCAGGCCCCTCTTTACTCAAGATAAAGATTATTCTGGATATCAACATCTACAAAACAGTTAATTATCTAGTTCAAATGTCAATAACTAACGGGCAATATCAAATGGAATTTAATTCCTAAATCATTAAAAACATGTATTTGGTGGGTGCCTTGGCACCACAACATAATGGTCAGCACCTGATCCTATACAATCATGTTTAATATATGTCAATTGCCCTTCATTCAGATCATGGTCACTGCTGCTCTTCAGTTTAAGAGAGGAGGATAGAGGGAGGACAGCTCCTCATACACTGAGATTTGCACCTGGAATTTATGCAAGGATTCTCCCAATCATCTACTATAACTTTGGTGGAAATCCCTTGGAAATTCTTTCCCTCGATCTCTAATTAATGCTCGGCACTAAGCAAAGAAAACGTGAATCTCTGCCACACTTCAATCCTAGTAGGCACAGCAGATGGTGGAACCTTCTGGGCAGAGAAAGTAAAAATATATATATATTTTTTTTAATGAAATGAAGCCTGTGCATGGAGTCTGGGAGTTAGAATAATTGAGTCTATGTTAACTCACTTCTAAATAGATGGGCTCTCACCTGTAATTAATATAGAAATACCAAAGTACAGAGATGCTAATACCAAGGTAGAGAGAATACAGGAGGAGAATAGGGAAGGGTACCCTTTGCTAGTGCAAAAGAAGCAGGTTGACGGTGGTCAATTTTATAGTGGGAAAGAAAGAGAACAAATTAAGAAAAAACAGTAACATTCTTCTCTAAGGATGAACAATCACTTGCATTTACATAGTGCCTTTAATGTAGAAAAAATGTTCCAAGGTGCTTCACAGAGGCATTATAGAAAAAAAAACCCTGCAAGGTCACTTGAATTTCGACCTCCTTTAAATGAATGAATGTGATTAAGGATATGCACCTAATCAAAACTAATCTAACACATAGGGTGCATTCATCCTATAACTGTTGCATCTGTGCAAAGGTCAGGAATTCAAACATTCCTTTCTAGGTTACTTACCATAATTTGGTGGCTTTTATGATGATTTTTCACCACTCCTGGGTATCACCAAATACAATCCCTCCCTCCCCTCTACCAAAATAATCCTTTTTCAGCTGCTGTTGAAATTCATGTTATCCATTTTTTTTGCAAGTCACTTTGTTCTGAAAATGGTCACCTGTGACCCCATGACCAAGCGAAAGAGTGAGATTTTTTAAACAATATGTATCAATCACGTTAGATTATTCCATTACAGCTAAATGAAGACCTCAGCAGAAAGCCCCAAAAAAGAAAACAAAAATGTAGTAACCTATTTTGAGCAGGAGATCTTGTGTTTATTATCTCCTTTCTTGGAGTTGTCAGCTTGGCTCAGTTGTTAGCACTCAGAGTTCAACTGCCAGCCACCCTTGTTTCGCCTGAAAATTGGGTGGCTGGCAGTTCAAAATTGAGGGGGGGGGGGGGGCGGGGGGGTGGCAGTGTGACCTCGGCCACCCTATTGATGCCCAATGTCCACCTGCAGCAATTTTCAGGTAAGCCTGTAAATGGGAAAGCAGCACATCCAGTTTCTGGAGGGAGGTTGCTGAACGATGTAAATCAGGATCCTACGCCAGTTGTAGGACCCAGTTTGCAGATTTCTGGTACAAATGAGCAAAGCACGTGCTGTGCACACTCCGCCCATTTTTACTAGGTGTTGAGTAGCTTAAGCCAGCGGTCCTTAAAGGGACCAGTGATGGCCGCTCAAAAAATGGCACACAATTTTCTGGGAGAATTTGTATGGGTCCAGAAGAAGCAAGCGTGCTCCTGCTAGCTCCCCAAAAATACTGTGGGCCACTGCGAGCCCATACTCAATCCCCTCCAGATCACTGCCCCCACCCTCTGGGCACAAGCTGCCGGCCAGCTCAGTATGGGAGCCAGCTGATTTCCCACCCTTCCAAAACCGGCGAGCTGCACCAGTGCTCCCGTCTGATTCCCACAGCTTGCCGGCAGCAGTCAAATAATGCCCGAACTCGAAAATAGTTCTGGCCTCCCAACACCGGCTTTGGGCAGGTGGCGCGGCTGCTCTGCTGACATTGCACCCATTTTGGGTGGAAATTGAGGATTGGACATCTTTGTGTGTAAAATGACTGCACTTCAAATTAATTTGTAATATATGAAGCACACTGGGATGTCCCAAGGTACTACTAAATAAATGCAAGTCTGTTCCCTTTTGCTTGTAACAGATTGCTATCATTTATAAATGTATAAATGATGCCTATAGCACCATATTTGCAAATCCACCATTACAAAACTAAAGTCTAAACCACAAGGAGGGCAAAAAAAAAAAACTCATACTTGAACAGTATGCTTGTTGTCTAAAAGGACACTGAAGAACATAGAATTTTGCACAATGGAAAATTTAGATATAGGTTGCAAGACAAGGATATATTTAAATTCTACAAATGAGCTGAATGGATCGAACCTGCAAGCCAGACATGGTCAGCTCCATGAGGTGGTTATACATCAGATCTCAAATATTCATTTTTGGCATGAGGGAGCCTTGCTTTACCTTTCACGAGCAGCTTCCACTGCAAGAGCCAACAGGTTTCTCTCTCCCGAGCGTGAACATTCGGTGATGGCATTAAGACACTGTTCTGCTGCTGCTTGATTTCTGGATGCTTTTAACTGAGTTGAAGAAGAGTAATCTTTGAACGGAGCATAGTACTTACTAAACCATAGCATTAACCCAGTTAACATGAATTAAAAAAAATGTAAACATTCTTTACTTCCTTCCGTCAGTTTTCTACTCAGGCCAAGGGTGCATTTACACTAAAACTTTGGCATTGTTACAAAGCCGACTACGAAGTAATAGAGGTAAAATTTCCACAGGAGTTCCCCAACCTCCCGCCATAACTTACACGGAAACCCCGGAAAAATGGCATAAACAGCCGTTAACGCTGTTTTGCTGGGGTTTCTGCTGATCTTCAGTCAAGGTTATGGTGAGAGATTGGAAGATTCTCTGTGGAAATTAATTGATAGTGTCAATTATGAGTTAGGGCTTAATTTGTGCGGTGCCAAAGCAGGTGTAAAAGGTCCTTGGGGGTCCTTTGGAGCACTTACACAATTTTTAAACCCACCTGCATTTAATTTAATAGCTTAGACAATGCAGACTATATTGCCCACATTGTCTAAACATTTAGGCCTAGAAATGTCACTCTTTTAAGGGGAAAATCCAGCTTATTGGGAGCACAGGAATGGAAAGTGTGAAGCAGGCATGCTTGCCATTATTGGGGCCCACAATGCTATATTCAAATAACAATTGATCCAATAGAAATCGATAGTTAATTGATTGTGGTGCCCACCAGTGAGGGAGCAGCAGAGAATGAGATTGGAAGCTTCAACATCTATAGCCTGCCACCTGCTCTCCACAGAGAAGCTGTGATTGCTCGAACAGCGAAGGTTAAGGCTAGATTTAATAGAGGTATTCAAAATTATGTGGGTTTTGAAATGGTGGGTCGGTAACCAGAGGATTAAGATTTAAAATAATTGGCAAAAGAACCAGAGGCGAGAGGAGGAGAATTTTTTTAATGCAGCGAGTTATGATGAACTGGATGCACTGCCTGAAATGGTGGTGGAAGCAGATTCAATTGTAACTTTTAAAAGGGAATTGGATATATACTAGATATATGGGAATTTTGAGACAATTCCTCATTTCAAATGCAAGTATTTTAAATATTTAGCAAAATAACAATTTACAAATCAACATTATGTAAACTAACAAACTTAAAAACTAAATGAATGGAAATATGTTCAGCTGCAATATGAGATTTAATAGCACAGTATTTGAAATGCTTAAATAACACATTAAACATGATTCACACACTAGTTTTTAATTATTGCCATTAACTTACAGTACCAACATCTTAATCTAAAGCAGGTTAAGGAAAATGGCCTTCCTCGCTCAACAGGTTGGTATGAAACCGCAATCTGGTATCCAAGACAACAAGTACACCTTCAGGACAAAGCCAGCACCGTGGGAGTTAATGCATTTAGTATCAATAATGTATGCAGTAATCATCTCTCAAGCCATTAGAAATGATCAAAACTCAGCACATTGTGTCTATTTAGTTGTCTTTCCATTATTAGGTCCAGCCCTGCTCTTATGTCAGTCCCTGGCCGAGTGCCAAAGGAGGAGACTTGCTTGCTTCTTCTGCAAATTCTGCTCTACAAAGGGTCGATAGAAAAGCAGCCTAGGCAGGCAGCTAACCTCCACTACAACACTCCACCCCATCCCAAGGTCAGCAACTCTCCACGTGAGAATTCCATGGCTTGAACTTGCATCCACTGTTCCAGAGTGAATTGGCAAACTAATTGGCAAACCATCGTAATGAGTGTCAGTACCATATGTTGCAGCTCGAATAAAGGGAACAATTTTGGAAACACCTTCTTACCTTGTTCAGCTTTGCAATCTGTTGGTTGCGAACTGCAGTGTTATCAATAACTAACACGTCAACAGTTTCTTCTTGCTCCAGACGATATTTGTTTACTCCTACGATTACCTGAGCACCTATGAAATGATGGGGAAAAAACGCTACATTCAAGGTATTGCTCAAAAGAACCACTGACCCTCATTTACTGTAAATCTCAAAGCCTTAAATTTACTCCCATCACAGCAGGTTTTTTGAAGCTAGATGTTCAGATTCAAAATACCTTCCAAGCAAATTTATTTTCACAGGCCATCAATTTGGCCCTTAGCAGCATTTTAATCTAAAAAAGCAATCAAAGCTTCAAGACTTCAAACTCCAAACAGATGAAGTACCAAACAGAAGTCTTTAAATTCAAAGGCTTTATTAACCCTACCAGCAAAATGAACTTAATATTGTACCAATAGTAACAACCATCCCCCCCATCTCTAGGCTTCCTTTGCATTGACTTTACAGACTAATAGGATGAGATACAAGGAAAATGAGAGAAGTTCAAGTTCTATTATCTAGAAGTAGGGGCCTCATTTAGATACAATATATTAGTGTATAAAGTAGATTTGAAATTACACATTTAAAATTAGTGAAAAATTAATTTAGAACAACATTTTAGGAATAACATCTTTGCTTAGGGGATGAATGTGTTTGGTATAATCTGCTAGGCAGGGTATTACAGCCAAAAATACTTAGAGCTGGATATTACAATGGGAGAGTAGGGTACAAGAAGGATGAGTTTTGACAGACAAATAGCCTTTTTGCATCCTTGCTTTCTCTTGGAATCGCAGACACACAGAATCTCTTTGTAACTGTGCTGGCTCTTTCCATTTAGTCCTATTCTCAAAGCCCCATTCTGTCTCTTTTAGTCTCATTCTCTGACATGTGCATACACAGATTTTAAGTTTAAAAAATCAATTGGGGAAAGCAAAAACAAAAACCACCACTGCCCACGCACAAGATACTACATGGAATCAAAATGGTAAATCTAGAACACCAATTTAAGATAAACCACAATTGTTACACCACACAAACTCTAACTTGTCCAAGACTCTGTCGCCCTCATCCTATTCCGCTTGCACATCATCCCATGCTCAATTACCTACACTAGATCCCTGTACCCCAACGTAGAAAAATTAAGATCCTTGTCCTCATTTACAAATCCTTCCATGGCCTCGGTGCCACTCTAACCTCTGGAACTTTCTCCATCTATTGTTCCCCACCCCCCCCAAATACGGACTTTGGCCTTCTGTGAATCCCCCAGTCATTTAACTCCATCATCAGTAGCAGAGCCTTCAGCTACTTCACCCTTAAATTCTTGACTAAACCCCTGTCCTTCATAGCCTCCTGAAATCCCAGCTCTGACCAAAATGAGTGAACATACACACTTAAAAAAAAAAAGGCCTGGACATCCTCCCAAAAACACAAATCTATATGTATACAGAAAACATACGGAAGATCAAGACTGTTGGAACATTTTGGTTATTACACTATTATTGTTGAATCGGTCAGTGAGCTGCTGTTTTCATTCTACAAAGCTGATACACTACCAACAGACCCAGTAATTATGCCAATAATATTACTGATTAATCTAGAACTACACTAAAAAGTTAACAGAACGCAGCTGATTGGTGTTGGGTCATGTGAAAGCTTGACAGATTCACTATGGTGACTTAGGTTAGGTGGACGATCCTCATTTAATCATGGTTGGCTAAAATGATTTTATTTGATGTGCTTTGGACTGGTCTTGGAGTATTGCTTTATACTGTACGATACTGCCTCTTCTTAAGTTGCTAGATGGCAGAATGATTTTTGTTGACAACTCCAAAGATATATTGCTCAGGTTATTCAGTAGCACAGACAAATTCACCTTAATCCTGCCAACGATGACAGCGTGGCCACCAGTGAAATGGTCATCCAAATGGGTGAAACCAGCCATGGGGAGACACCTTAACTTCTGAAAAATCTGCACAAATAGCTAAATTAAAGCACTCTCCGTTATCTGTATGCTTAGGCACAGCAAGAGTAGAATGTAATCCATTTGCTAAACCTAGCATGGATTGCAATCCTGATTACTCAATGCAATCAGTAAACCACAGTCAAAACTAACTAGCCAATTGGCTGGAGTGACCTCGACAGTAAATTGAACTTGTTAAGGTTCCAGCACACCATGTGTTACATGGAATGCTACAAATCTTAAACCTCACTTCTCTATCCTGATTGGGAACCAAAAATGTATTCTGGTAAATACAACTTTAATGGTTATTCCTATTTTTTTTTTTTTTTAACGTCTTCAATTGTGTTTGCTATGGTAATCTTCATACAATAAAAGGAAAATTATACAAGAAAATAATTTTAGCTACACTTTGACTGTATAGTACAT
This sequence comes from Squalus acanthias, assembly GCA_030390025.1. NCBI lineage: Eukaryota > Metazoa > Chordata > Chondrichthyes > Squaliformes > Squalidae > Squalus > Squalus acanthias. The sequence goes on along the minus strand of CM059433.1, from coordinate 67,583,593 downwards.
AGTCCCAAATCCTTTAATTCTCCAGGAATGATTACAGAAACCATTTAGCCTAATGAAAACCAATGTGACAACATTTTTTTTCGAATGAAGTACACGGACCATGTGTAGACAACAAAGAAAGGTTATCTAGATATTGTATGCATGAAAAGCTAAAAATAGCTAGAAAACATTAGGGGTGGGAACAGAGACGAAAACACCAAGTAAGTTAAGTGCATCAAGTGAATAGAGATACAAGAGGCTTCTTAATTAACAGGATGGTAGCTAGGGAACAAGAGAATCACATAAATAAAACAGTGGTAAAGTAATTTAATGTTTAACATCAGTTGCAAACATATGCTAATGAACTACATAATTTATAGGTTTGAGAGATTGGATTATAGGGAGTTAGTATACTGACTATTCACATCCTAGGGCATGCGGTTTGAACCGAGCTCAAACTGATGGATAATCTCCTTGGTTTGCCCTCCGGGTCCTATTTCCTTGTAGGACCACAGTGCAAGACAGGTACTAATAACTTGTAATCTCATTCAAAGACCTATTTCGCATAGGATCACAGGAATAGCCAGTGTAGCAAATGAAATATGCAATCAGATACAGTTGGGGTGCACTCAAGGTTGGAACTGGGGGAATTTTGTTGGAGTAGGTAAAAATGGGCTTAACTATATGGCTGGCTCTGCTAAATATTTCCTGTGAGTGCTTGATGAGGGGGGAGGTGCGTAGCGGGTCGGCTTCACGCAGCACTTTGTCTTTAACTGAATTAGATCAATGGAGTTAGGCCTGCGGGTATTCCGGCCAAGTAAATGGAGCGGGTCTGATGACATCATCGATGACGCGCCTTGAGCTCATATTTAAAGGGGTTCCACACATCACACTTGAAGGTTGTTGGAGGAGGATCACAGCTCTTTGGAAGAGCTGTGGTTGTTGAGAAACTAAAGATTTTCACTCTGAGGCTCGAGGGAAGCATGCAGTCCCAACGGCAGAAGGCAGCACCCACATTCTCCGACTCCTCCCTGGAAGTCCTGTTGCAGGGAGTTCGAGCAGGCAGAGACATCCTGTTCCCTGGGGATGGGTGCAACAGACCTTCCAGTGAGACCAAGAGGGCATGGTTGGAGATCGCGGAGGAGGTCAGCAGCAGGGATGTAGTCAGGCGGTCCTGGATCCAGTGCCGCAAAAGATTTCATGATCTCATGAGGTCAGGAAAGGTCGAGTGCAATGCCACATTCAACTACATCCTGATGTACATGTCACCCCAACCCCATCAGTCTGCTTTCCCAAGCTTACTCCTGCTTTTCCAACATCACTCCTCACACTGACCTGCCTTGCAAGGTGCACCCATCCCTCACTCTCTAAGCACCTATTCACATCCCCATCTGACTAACCACCCCTCACACTCACCCTCATCCTAATGCAATCATCGGAAGTAACGCCACAGAAGGAGGCCATTTGGCAATGTCACGCCACTCCCTCAGTCACGCTCTACAGATGTAGCCCATCCATTCCTTACACTCATTCCATCACTCTCACTCAAAGTTCTCTTCTTTCCCTTCTTACAGGAGAAGAGAGCCCAGAACATCCAGAGAGGCAACAAACCAGAGCTGGCCCTCCAATTTACACCAACGTGACTCCAGCAGAGGGGGAGGCGCTGCAAGTCAGTAGAGCTGCAGAGCTGCTCGCGGTGGCAGACGGAGAGAGGGGGCTTCTCAAGGACAATTAGGGATGGGCAATAAATGCTGACCTTGCCAGCAATGCCCACATCCCATAAACGAATAAAAAAAATCTCCCAGCAACCCGGTGACAGAATTATTTATTAATACAGCCACATAGCAGTCACTTGATGTCAGCAGCCTGTGAAATGTCATCATGTGCATAATGGTAATGGATGGGAAATAAATGCTGGCCTTGCCAGCGACGCCCACATCCCATAAACAAATTTTAAAAATGTTGCGCATTATCATTACATTTCTAATTCATGTCTTTGCCCCCCCACAACTGTCCAGCCGGAGGAGGAAGACGCCTCCTCAGAGGACTCTCCACTCTGAGGGTGCACCGTCACCAAACCCATGCACATCCAGCACCAGCGCAGATATGCCCACCTTGGTGGGTCCAGCGAGACAGAGTAGTGTTGTCACCTGGTGTCTCACAGATCACAACCAAGCTAGATGGATGGTGGAGACAGGGACAGCAGTGGAGAGTCCTCGCCGGAGGGTGCGGGACGCTCCCAGCTCTGCTCAGCTGCATGCAGATGCTGAACCTTGGGGGCCGTCGACAAAGAGGGTGATCTTGGAGGAGCAGCAACAAATGTGCATGGCTCTGGCAGCTTTTGGAGCTGCGATGTGTGCGACGGTACAGAGAATGGAGGAGTCCATCGCCAACATGAGCACCACCATCTCGCAGGTGATGGCGACGATGTGATGTTCCATGGAAAGGATGGCCACCAGCATGGAGCAGCAAATACACCAGTTGAACGAGAACATGCTTGCTGTGAACAACAGATTACAGACTCTCATTGACCGCATCTCAAGGAGAGATGCCGACATAGACTTGGGCGTTCATCGCCCCACTGATCCGCAGCAAGGTGCTCTCCAGCTTCTTGCTAGCAGGGAAGTGCAGGTAGCACATGATGGTGACAGAGGACATGGAAGTGGGGGCTCTTCTCAAACCACTCCCACTTCTCCCTGATCGCCTCCCCCTCAGTCAGAGCCCCACAGGCTGCATCAGATCCCGATGTCAGAGTCTGCCCCTGCACAGTTGCAGGAGGAGCAGTCTTTGGCAGGGCCCTCATGGGCCCTAAAACCCAAAGGACATCCACCAAAAATGTCAAAGCTATTGCAGCAGGTAAGTGAGCAGCTTGCCTCTACCTCTGCTGAAGCCGCAGGGTTTGCACCTCGGAAAAGAAAAAAGACACAATTGTAGATGCACAAGGGTATGCACATGGGTGTTTGCCAAAATGTTAAGTTTCAGTTCTATTTATGACGCACATAAATTTATTTCTTTGCACTACTTTCCCATCTTGTCCATTTTTGCCTGCTACCTGGGAAGTGGCTTTATCATTTGGAGTAAATGGTGAGAGATTAGTTAACCTCGAGCAATGGGGGTTTGGTTGACAGGAATGGCTTGGTTATTGTAGGACTGCTTTGTGGTGTTGTTGTGGGGAATGGTTAAGGCGAGGGTGAGGTGGGGGGAGTTGGTACAGCATCTGGGAGCCATATGGGTGCACTGCTGCAAGTTAAGTATATCGGGCCATTATCAGGCCATCCCGGGCAGCAATGTGCACCACTGCTGGTGCCATCTCCACTTCAGGTTCCTCCTCTTCCTCCAAAGAGGCTACGTGCTCTGCGCCTTGCTCCTCCTGCAGCTCCATTCCTCGCTGCAGCGCTATGTTGTGCAGCATATGACGATGATTCTGGAGACTCTGGCTGGTGTGTACTGAAGGGCTCCTCCAGATCTGTCAAGGCATCTGAAGCGCATGTTCAGCATGCCAATTGCTTGCTCTATGATACACCTGGTGGACATGTGGCCGTCATTATAGTGCTCCTCAGCCTCACTGCTTGGTCTCCTTAACGGGGTCATCAACCACGTCTTCAGTGGATAGCCCTTTGGATAGTCCTCGTTTCCAAGCAGCCAGTCGGTAAGTCTGTTTGGAGGTGCAAAGGGCTCAGGGAGGGTGGGCTGGCGTAGCACGAAAGAGTCATGACAGCTGCCAGAGAATCTGGCACACGCATGCATGATAATCTTTTTATGGTTGCAGACGAGCTGCACATTGAAAGACTGGAAGCCCTTGCAGTTCACAAGCACTCCTGGGTGATGTGGGGTTGTCTTGATGGCCACATATGTGCAGTCGATGACGCCTTGCCCCTGTGAGCTGCAAAGCCGACCGCCCGCTCAGTAGCACTGGCTTCATCAGTAGCAAAGTTTACACAATTGGTTGACTTGTGAAACATGGCATCGGTCACCTGGGTGATGCATCTGTGGGTGGCCAACTGCGAGATCCTGCAAATGTCTGCTGCAGATCCCTGGAAGGAGCCTGAGGCGAAGACGTTGAGGGCGGTGGTGACTTTGACAGCCACTGGTAAGGAGTGTCCACCGGGTCCTCTGGGCAGCAGGTCTTGTTCCAGCAAGCTACAAATATCTGCGACGACCTGGCTCAATAGCCTGAGCCTCCTGAAGCACTGCTGTTCAGTTATGTCCAGGAAGCTCATCCTCGGCCTGTATACTGTGTTGGGTGTATCGCCTCCAGTGTGGTGCATCCCTGTGCTGATCCCCTCTCTCCTGCGGAGCATCAGGTCGGTGGGGAGAAGGCTGCTGGTGCGGTTGCTGCTGCTGCTGTTGATGCTGTGGTTCATCTTGGTCCGAATCTAAGGTCCAAGGCGAGACAGCATAAGTGGTACCCATGCTGATCTAATAGATGCCAAGTAAAATGGAGATCAGAGATACAATCCTCCAATGTAGTGAGTGTGACTAGCAATGTGGAGAGAGTGGATTCCAAGGTTGCAGAAATCACCTGCAAACTCCTAAAAGATAAATCTCTGCACAAAATGGTGTCAGCAAGAGCCTTTCCTTTAGGCAAGGAAGCAGGTGTAAGGTGTGAGTATTTGTGCTTTTTCCAGCTGTCACTTAATGAAGTGGAAGCTGAGCATCTACCTCTCCTTCACAGGCAAGGTTCCCGAGGTCCGTGAATCCCGTGCGCAACCAGTTAAAGTTCAAACCTCATATTAAAAAGGCAGTTAAGAGTCTGTAAATGAGCAGTTAACAACCTCAATGAGGTCGCATGCCTCTCCCAAGCAGGTCCGTGGCACGCCTCGAAACGCGCCCCAGTGAAAGGCTGAAGTTGGCATGATGAAGGCGGGTCCCCGACGCGCTGTCAATATCAGCGCTTTTAACCACCGACCCGCACCCAAACCCGTACACTCTGCAATTTGAAAATTCCGGCCCATGTGCCTGAAATGAGAACATGCTCCTAACCCAGTACAGTAGAAATATCCCTAATACATAGATACATAGAAGATAGGAGCAGGAGTAGGCCATCCGGCCCTTCGAGCCTGCTCCGCCATTTAATGAGATCATGGCTGATCCTCCAATTCAGTATCCCGTCCCCGCCTTCTCTCCGTAACCCTTAACCCCTTTTGCCTGTAGAAATATATCTAATTCCCTCTTAAATATATTTAATGAGCTGGCGTACACTGCCCTCTGTGGCAATGAGTTCCACAGGTTCACCACCCTCTGAGTGAAGAAATTCCCCCTCATTTCTGTCCTAAATGGTTTAGCCCTTATCCTTAAATTATGTCCTCTAGTTCTGTTCTCACCCGCCAAGGGAAACATTCCTTCTGCATCTAGTCTGTCTAGACCTGTCAGAATTTTATACACTTCTATGAGGTCCCCTCTCAATCTTCTAAACTCCAGTGTGTACATCCCTAAACTACATAGTCTCTCCTCATAGGTCAATCCCGCCATTCCTGGTATCAGCCTGGTGAATCGCCGCTGCACCCCCTCCATGGCAAGAACATCTTTCCTCAGATGAGGCGACCAAAACTGTACACAGTACTCGAGGTGTGGTCTCACCAGTGCCCTGTACAGCTGCAGCAAGGTATCCCTGTTCCTGTATTCCAACCCTTTTGCTATGAAGGCCAGCATACCGTTTGCCTTCTTGACCGCCTGTTGCACCTGCATGCTCGCCTTCAGTGACTGGTGTACAAGAACACCCAGGTCTCTCTGTACTTCCCCCTCTCCCAATTTATTGCCATTTAAATAATAATTTGCCCTCCCGTTCCTGCACCCAAGGTGGATAACTTCGCACTTGTCCACATTATAGTGCATCTGCCATTTATCCGCCCAATCACCCAGTCTGTCCAAATCGCTCTGGAGCTTCCTGGTCTCCTCCTCTGAGCCCACCCCCCCTCCTAGTTTAGTGTCGTCTGCAAATTTGGAAATGCTGCATCCGACTCCCTGATCCAGGTCATTAATGTAAATTGTGAACAGCTGGGGACCCAGTACAGATCCCTGTGGTACCCCACTTGTTACTGCCTGCCATTCAGAAAATGAGCCGTTTATTCCAACTCTCTGTTTTCTATCTGACAGCCAGTTCTCTATCCACGTCAATACTTTCCCCTTTATCCCATGAGCTTCAATTTTCCATGCTAATCTTTTATGTGGGACCTTGTCGAAGGCCTTTTGGAAATCCAGGTACACCACATCTACTGGCTCTCCCCCATCTATTTTACCAGTTACTCCCTCAAAAAATTCCAATAGATTAGTCAAGCACGATTTACCCTTTGTAAATCCATGTTGACTCTGTCCTATCCTGTCCCCATTTGCTAAGTGCTCCGCTATTTCATCCTTAATGATGGACTCCAGCATTTTGCCCACAACTGATGTAAGGCTTACAGGTCTGTAATTACCTGCTTTTTCCCTACCCCCCTTTTTGAATAGTGGGGTAACGTTAGCTACCCTCCAATCCATGGGCACTGTTCCCGAGTCTAATGAATTCTGAAAAATCATACTTAGTGCATCCGCTATCTCTAGGGCCACCTCCTTCAGTACCCTAGGATGCATGTTATCAGGCCCTGGGGATTTGTCCTTCAATCCCTTTAGCTTCCTTAACACCATATCCTTAGAGATATTGATTTGCGTCAGTTCCTCCTTTGCCAATGTCCCTATTTTTCCCGATATCCCAGGGAGGTTTTTTGTGTCTTCCTTCGTAAAGACTGACCCAAAGTATGCATTTAGTTGGTCTGCCATTTCCTTATTTCCCGTTATATATTCCCCCGTATCTGACTGCAATGGACCAACTTTGGTTTTCACCAGTCTTTTCCTCTTGATATACTTATAAAAGCTTTTGGAGTTAGTTTTTATATTTTCCGCCAGCTTGCTTTCGTAAGCTATTTTGCCCCTCTTGATTAAGCCCTTTGTCCTCCTTTGCTCTATCTTAAACTGTTCCCAATCTTCCACTCTGGCGCTTTTTTTGGCTATTTTATACGCCCTATCTTTGGATTTTATGCTGTCTCTAATTTCCCCTGTTATCCACGGTTGATTTATAAAACTCACCAAAGTTGTTTCTGTCAAAGTTTGTAATCCTATAACAAACAAAAACTTGCATTCCCAGTAGGAAATCAGCAAAGCCTTAGAAATACAATTTTTAAATTTTTTTCCTTCCAACAGGCAGTGAGCTGCAGCAGCCAACAGAAGGCAGAGCATGGTGGCATGGTCTTGTGGTATCTATGGCAAAACTGGCAATAACGATGGAGTCTTCTTCAGAAAAAACAAAGAAAAACTCAAAGTTTAAAAAGTGTATCTGATTTAAACATGACGATACAGACATGATGCAAGTTATTTTTATTCTTTTTTTCCTTTTTCCATTAATACTCTCTCCTCCTTTCCTCTCTTGAAATTAAGTCCTTGCTGGGGTACAGTTTCATGGCATTGGGTAACTTGAAGTACCTTATCCATGAAGGCCATTCCCAAGTGCAAACCCGACAAGAGTCAGCAAGCTATTCAACTGCAGAAAGCATCACAACCAAGTCTTACCATGTGCTCCCCTGACATTCACATACAAGCACTTTCAGCAGGGGTCACTGCAAAGCAATTAGGAGCAGGAATCCTGGATGATTTTCCCCCTCCCGAACCCAAGATGGCGTGCTAAATTGTAGCACCCCCATTGTTAACCTGGCTGATATCAGCTAGCTCAGCACAGACTGAACAAACTTAGAGCCTCCCTGATCTGTATGGCTCAGCTACCCAGTTAAGAACCACTGGTAGTTTACAATTATTTGTCCAGCTTCAGTGAGCTACATATGTAGCAGTGTTGTTCATACATTATGTGGCATAACAAGGTGGTGCAACTGGAAAGAACTATTCAACACACAGAATTAAGTATTAACCTTAATCTTTAAAATTGGTAAGTAAAAATGTTTGAATTCCAATTACCTGTGCTATCACAAATTCTATATGTCATACCTAATTTATGTTTGTTTTTTTGTGTAATCCAAGTTTAATTATATTGCCAAGTTTTCTTACCTCATACATACGATCGTAAAGAAAGTACTCAATGTTATGATACATGATCATTTTTCATGAAGTTATACATGGAAGTTCAGTTAACTTTGTTAAATGTGTATTTAATTAATGCAGGGTCCACTAAGGCAGTGGTTTAATGTGTGAGTACTGTCCGTTCATCCCTGGGAACTAAGTTTGAATATAGCAGAAATTGGTGGGATGAAAAAGTAATTCCTATTACAAACACTAGAACTTAATACTTATTTTTTTTTTTTTTTACAGAATCCAATCAAAAATAGCATTAAATAAAAATGAAGTTATAGTTACAAGATATATTGTATTAGGAAATTTCCCATTTTTATATCAATTTCTTTCTATTGAGCTAATTTTATGAAAACTATGTTAGTATGGTACAATTTAAAAGTCAATTACTTTGATTTGTGCTTTTCATAAAAATTCTAAAACTAACAAATGATTTAAAAAAATAAAACCAATATCTGGCCAACTGTAATAAGACTTGTTTTCCTCCTTTCATCCACTATTTCCCTTTCAGCACCAAATAATAGAAAAATGGTTTTTGTTTTGTTTACCAGAGTCAATCCTTGCTTGGTTTCTGGCTGCGCATTCTTCAATACGAAGTTTTGGAATACCACCTGCTACCGCTTTAGCCATACCACCCATTTCTTCAATCTCATTAATAAGCTAAAATTAAACACAATTATATTGTTAGTCTAGGTGCCTGTAAACACTATTTTCATTTGAATGTAGTGCAGCACTGGATTCAATTGTGGGTAGAAAGAAGGATAAGTAAGAAATCGAAAGGGAGGAGAACAATTGGGAAATGGTGATGTAATCTATTTAGGTTTATGTTAAAAAATAGAAGAAAATAAGGAGTCCAAGATAAAAGATACTGGACTGGAAATTAGCCACCTTCGGTGGGATGAAAAGGAACCTAGCCCAGACTAACTGGTTGGAAAACAAAGGGCAGATCAAACAGTGGACCAACAAGGAGATATTTAAGTCAGAGATGAATAAGGTATGGTTAAATATATTCCAACTAGAAAGCCAGGGTTTCATGAATAAAGAAATTTGAGGTTTTTTTTTTAAAAAAGGGACACATGATAACTAGGGAGATAATGCAGAAGCAGGAGATAACAGAAGCATCAACCATAAATTTTCAAAAACTTTTTTGGAAGCAGGAATTGTGCCATAGGACTGGAGGGCGGCAAACACTGTACCCATTGTTCGAGAAAGTAATGTCAGGAAATTATTGGCCAGTAAGTCTATCTTTATTGTGGATAAACTTCTAGTTATAATATTGGATGAAATTAGTGAACACTTATGGGTTAATCAGGGACATTCAGCGTACATTTGTAAAAAGCAGGTTGTGACTGATTAATATGGGGTCATCTTCTACACGTACACTGATGATACCCAGCTCGATCTCTCCAACACCTCTTTCAACCCCTCCAATGCCTGTGTTGTCAAACTGCTTGTCCGACATACAACAACAACTTGCATTTATATAGCACCTTTAACATAGTAAAACATCCCAATGTGCTTCACAGGAACGACAATAAAACAAAATTTGACACCGAGCCACATAAGGAGATATTAGGACAGGTGACCAAAAGCTTGGTCAAAGAGGTAGGTTTTAAGGAGAGTCTTAAAGGAGGAAAAATAGGTAAAGAGGCAGAGAGGTTTAGGGATGGAATTCCAGAGGTTAGGGCCTTGGCAGCTGAAGGCACAGCCGCCAATGGTGGAGCAAAATAAATTGGGGATGTGCAAGAGGCCAGAATTGGACGCGTAGAGATCTCGGAGGGTTGTAGGGCTGGTGGATACAAGAGCTAGGAAGGGGCAAGGCCACGGAAGGATTCAGAAACAATGATGAGAATTTTAAAAATCAAGGCTTTGCCGGACTGGGAGCCAATGTAGGTCGGCGAGCACAGGAGTGATGGATGAACGGGACTTGATGCGAGTTAGGAAATGGCCAGCAGAGTTTTGGATGAGCTCAAATTTACGGAGAGTACAAGGTGGGAGGCCGGCCAGGAGAGCATTGAAATAGTCAAGTCTAGAGGTAACAAAGGCATGGTGAAGACGAGGATATGGGATTGGAAGCTTAGCTCAGGGTCAGATAGGACACCAAGGTGGGAGTGGTTCTGGTTCAGCCTCAGACAGTGGCCTGAGAGAGGGATGGAGTTAGTGGCCAGGGAACAGAGGTTGTGGCAGGGACCGAAGACAATGGCTTCGGTCTTCCCAATCATTAATTGGAAGACATTTCTGCTTATCCTATTTGTGGCTGTGCTTTCAGCTGCTATGCTCTGTAATTGCTTCCCAAAGCTATTTGCCTCTCCACCTCACTCTTCTCCTTGAAGACCCTCCTTAAAACCCAGCACTGACGAAGCTTTTGATCACCCCTCGTAATCTTTCCTTCTTTGGCTCAGCATCCATTTTCCTTATGCTTCTGATGTGCCTTGGGATGATTCTCCTTGTTAAAAGCTGCTATATAAATGCAAGCTGTTGTTGATGTGAGGAAAGGGCAGGGAATTAGAGTTGTTAGCTTCATAGAACCATAGACATTTACAGCACAGAAGCAGAACATTCAGAGTATCGTGTTTATCCCAGCAATTTGCTAAAAACTCCAAAACTAATCCCACTGCCCCACTCCAATTGAAGAGTTAGCACTGGCACAGCCCAGTGGTCTCCTTCTGTGCTGTAATTTCTATGGAAATATTCCAAGCTCCTGGGCATCCCAGCAACATGGGCCGCTCTGGTGTAGAAAATAGATTTAATTATACTAAGAGTCCATCCATTATGGTCAGCTTTGTTGTAAGTATTTTACTTATAGAATTTTCATTTAATATAACCTGCACAGAGCATTAAGCCTAACTGGACAAATTACTTTCAATCTGGTGAACCAACAGATGAATTTTACTGTAACCACAAATACTCAAGAATCCAAAACTGTGGAGACATTCAACAATTACAAGGTATTGGGTATCTGGGTAGCCCAGGCAAGTGAAGACAATATTGAAACAGATGCCTTCTCCTTTATTCTGAGTTATCAATCAACAGAATGAATGGCAGGAAGGGTGAAATGATTCAGGGACTGGAAAAGTTAGAATCAGCCACTGAAATAAGGTACTTATTACTAACATATGTGGACCTTGATTTATGTGAGGGGGACAATGATAATGGGGTTGTATACTGTTTTTCAGATTACAGTAGTTGGAAGGAATATACAAACATAGACTACTAAGCTATTGGGAGGGGAAGTTTGAACCATCGTGATAGTACATGTGAAGGCGACTGATATAATGAGCAGATTTGAGGAATTTATAGGCCTGTTATGTCTCCTTTAGAGCAGTGTAAGATGCCAGCCATGGCTCAGTGGTAGCACTCTCGCCTGAGTCAGAAGGTTGTGGGTTCAAGTCGCACTCCAAAGACTGGAGAACAAAATCTAGGCTGACACTCCAGTGCAGTACTGAGGGAGTGGTGCACTGTCAGAGGTGCTGTTTTTCAGATGAGACGTTAAACCGAGGCCCTATCTGCCTTCTCAGGTGGCCATAAAAGATCTGATCAGGAAGTCAGACAGAGAGCAAGAGTAAGTTTAGTACTGACTATTTTCATAGAAATTTCTAGTCGGAAAAGTGTAGTTCGCCTGCTAACAAGGATAGTGTGGCGTAATTTATTATTTTCTGTTAGAAAGAGCATTGCAAAACAGATCAAAATTAATTGTAAATGTTCTATGTGTTCTCAAATTAAACATAAAATAAATTAGCCGGTTGGTTTATATTTGGCCTTATCTCACTAGTGTGTAACAATCTGCGTTCTGGAAGATGGGAGAAATGCACATGATGGGGGAGGGGAAGTATGAGATTATAGTATCCAGTTCGCATAACAAGGAGTTTCATGGTTACAAGCCCTGGGACCTGCTACTGCATGACTAGATATTGGGCAGTAAAGGTAAACTCCCGTTCATAAGGGATGCACGGCTCATTTACAGGAGAAACCAGTGATGTTGAACCAGAGAGAATATTTTGTGCAGATCTGAAATTTTGTAACGCAAGGGATAAGGGAAAAATGTTGGAGAATTGGGATTAAAATGAGCTGCTATGTCTAAGAAAATGCCTTGGTCCCAAATGCAGCAAAGGTCATCAGAGTAACAAAAAAAGCCAAGTATTTAAAACTAAAACAAGTTAAAAGCCATACTTTTAAAGAAAGCTAAACCATCCCCCAAAAGTAACAAAATCCAAAATTTGGTTTATAGACACAAGTTAGCTAAAGATTTCTAACTGTAAAACTACTGTGACTTATGAGTGTTCCCTTTAAAACACATTGGCCGGAATTTTCTCCAGGTAGGCGAGTTGGAGGCCTCGAGGCGGGTGGGAAACCCGGGAGGCCGGGTTTCCCGCAGTCCCTGCCGACTTTAACGGCAGGGCCTGATTTGCATGTGAGGCCTCTGTTTCCCGCCCGCAGCCAGCCAGATGGAAAAGGCAGGCTGGCTGGCTGTGGGCAGGTAGGCCTGCAGATGCGAGGGATTGGTCCGGGGTAGGGAATCGCCAGTCGGGGATCACGGGGGGGAAGAGAGTGTCGGGGCTGGCCACTGAAGGATTGTGGCCGGCCTCAGCATCATTGGGGGGGTGGGGGGGGAGAGAGGAGAAAGGCATCATGGTGGGGATTGGAGGCCTGGGAAGGCGATCAGAGGCCTCGTGGTGGGGTCTCCGATTGCGGGGGGAGGGTTAGGCAGGGACCCTGGATCCAGGAGGTAGGTACAAAGCCACTTACCTCTTGGATGCATCACTTCCCACCTCGGTTTAACTGCCGGGTTTCACGAATTGTGAGAAACCGTCCACATGTTAAATTCAAAATGGAGGTGAAAAAAAGGATTCCAGCCTCATTATAATATTTAAATTGTCATTCCGCCCCTCTGGCAGCGGGTTGGGCGCCCCCCCCCCTTCCAAACCTGAAATGGGTGGGTTAGAGGCAGGATCAGATCGGGAACCCCATTTTTAACAAGTTAACTGCCCCCACACTCCAAACCCATTTTTTTTTTTCTTAACGGGAAAATTCTAGCCATTCTTTCAGTGGTCTATATCTCTAGTTATCATCCTATAAGGTAACATTTATTTTTCAACAACATACTGTTTTAAGTTGCACCACTTAATTTACCATTACCAATACAATGTTTGTTGACATATGGTGCCTAGACATACTGACCTTTAAAGCAGCATCATACACCTCATTAGTTAGAGACTCCATCATAAATGAACCCGCCCAAGGATCTGCCACATTTGGGATGCCAGATTCCTCCTGGATGATGATCTGAGTATTCCTGGCAATCCGGGAGCTTTGTAATGTGGGTAGACTTAATGCCTCATCAAAGGAATTAGTATGCAGTGACTGAGTTCCTCCAAACACAGCTGCCATTGCCTCAATTACTGTGCGAACAATGTTGTTGTGTGGATCCTGAAACATTACATTAGCATATGAACAAAATAAACAGTTTAAAAAATGTGTTCATTTAAGAATAATTCACAGAAACTATTTTAGACAAACACACTCTGGACAAAAGAACTTTCGGGAGATATTTGGATTCTAGCTTGACAATATTTGTATTCTCGTGTCCCCTAAAAATAAGGAAAATAAAAATAAGTTCCATAATTAGAATGTACAATTCACTACCTCTTATGCAGGAGAATGGAATATATCTGGGTGCGATTCTATTTGAACAAGGAATTTAAAGGTCTGTCCCAGCAATGAGAAATGAGGGCCCTTATGTCAAACTCTCTCTTTCCTATTATGCACATGACTGAAAATAATCAATTCCAATCCCATCTCAGGTGAAGTTGTGATGTCAACTTTTGTACTTCAGAATAACATATCAACTCCCTCTGACCATGGTACTGCTCTAGCTCCCTTTTTCAGTAATATTCCTCTTATCTGAGAATTTAGCAACAAATATTCCAGCACCTGCCAAGACAACTGATATAAAGACATTTAAAATAAAAAGGGAGCAGACAATTGATAAAGTAATCAAACTTAGAGAGGAAAAAACCTCTGGTCTGGATGGAATGCATCCAAGCATTTTAGAAGTTAGGGAAGAGATATCAAAGGCACACTTATATACATATAAAAAACAATTCATTAGAAAAGGGAATAGTGCCAGAGGATTGGCTGACAGCTAATGCTATTCCTATATTTAAAAAGGGAGATAGAACATTTTTTGAATTTTAAGGGAATCAATGGATATGGGGATAGTTCAGGAAAGTGGAGATGAGGTAGCAGATTAGCCATGAACTTATTGAAAGGCAGAGCAGGCTCGAAGGGCCAAATGGCCTACTCTCCTATTTCTTATGTTCTTATTAAAAAGTCCAAGGAACTACAGACCAGTTGGATTAACATTGGTGATTTGAAAGATAATGGAATCTTTACTCAAAGATGCAATAGAAAAACATCTAGAAACCATGAATATAATATAAGAGCAGTCACCACGAATTTCAAAAGGGAAAGTCATGCTTGACCAACCTTAAATGAATTCCTTGAAGTAACAAAGAGTAGACAAGGGTAATGCAGTAGATGTAATAGGTTTGGATTTTCAAAAGGCCTTCAATAAAGTACCACATAGTAGACTCATGACTAAGGTCAGAGCATGTGGAGTCAGGGGATAGGTAGCAGAATGGATGGCAAGTTGGCTACAAAACAGAATACAGAGTAGAGGTAAAGGGCAGCTCCTCAGACTGGCAAAAGAGGGGAAGTGGTGTTCCATAAGGATCGGTGCTGGGACCACTGTTGTTAACAATTTACATGAATGATTTGGAGTCAGGAATCGGAAGTACAATTTCTAAATTTGTGGACGACACCAAATGGGGGGGTGGGGGGGGGTGTAGTTATTACAAAGGAAGAATGTGACAATATACAGGAAGACATCAATAAACTTGCAGAATGGGTGTGTAATTGGCAAATGAACTTCAATATAGATATGTAGAAACAACCCTATTTCCCTCCCTCCCCTATGGAGATTTTTCATTTTACCCACACATATCCTTGAACTGATCATTTTGTATGTAATGTAGAAAAGTAAAAATTGCAAAAAAGTATAACATTTCTGTGAGGTTGCACACAGTTATTATTTGGTTGTAAAAGATCTTTATATAAAAGACAGTCTTGTTGCAGCTCCCAAACCCTCTTTGACTGCACCTTTAAACCCGCGACCTCTACCACCTAGAAGGACAAGGGCAGCAGATGCATGGGAACACCACCACCTCCAAGTCACACACCATCCTGACTTGGAAATATATCGTTGTTCCATCATCGTCAGTGGGTCAAAATCCTGGAACTCCCTATCTAACAGCACTGAGGGAGTACCTTCACCATACGGGCTGCGGCGGTTCAAGAAGGCAGCTCACCACTACCTTCTCAAGGGCAATTAGGGATGGGCAATAAATGCTGGCCTCATCAGCAACGCCCACATCCCACAAATAATTGAATAAAAAAATGTGAGGAGGTGCATTTTGTAGGAAGAATAAGGAGGGCACATACTGCTTGGATAATAAGGAGTCTAAATGGGGTAGAGGAGCAAAGAGATCTAAGGGTACTGATACACAAATCACTAAAAGTAGCAACACAGGTTAATAAGGCCATACAAAAGCAAAGAAAGCACTGGGGTTAGTTTCTAGAGGGATAGAATTGAAAAGCAGGGAAGTTATGTTAAACTTGTAAAGAACCTTGTCTGATTGTCTCATGATTTGAGATGGTTGAGTGGCAATATGGCGTTACTGTATATATGCTTTTAAGAATATAAGAAATAGGAGCAGGATAAGGCCACTTGGCCCCTCGAGCCTGCTCCGCCATTCAATAAGATCATGGCTGATCTTGGGCTCAAAGCCACTTCCCTGCCCACTCCCCATAACCCTTCACTCCCTTATCTTGCAAAAATCTGTCTATCTCCACCTAAATGTATTTAATGACCCAGCCTCCACAGCTCTCTGGGGCAGAGAATTCCACAGATTTATGACCCTCTGAGAAGAAATTCCTCCTCATCTCAGTTCTAAAAGGGCGACCCTTTATTCTAAAACTGTGCCCCCGAGTTCTAGCTTTCCCCACGAGGGGAAACATCCTCTCTGCATCTACCTTGTCGAGCCCCCTCAGTATCTTATATGTTTCAATAAGATCACCTCTCATTTTTCTAAATTCCAATGAGTATAGGCCCGGCCAGCTCAACCTTTCCTCATAATTCAACCCCCCCCATCTCTGGAATTAACCTAGTGAATCGTCTCTGAACTGCCTCCAATGCAAGTAAGTGGTTGTTGTTGTAAAAGTTGTTAAAAAGGGGAAACACCTGGCAAAATTTAACTGGAACTTACTGCAGGACATTCAACATCACTTTCACATTTTTTTTCCGGCTTTAAACAATTATCTGAATCTTTAAAAAAAAAATTCATTTTTGTTTCACCGGGGGCCTAAAACTTGTCGGCATTAGCCTCCTTCCAACGGCCATTGTACATGTGCTGCAACTCCACCTGTGTGGTTCCAAAGGCGGCCGCTGCTCAGTCCCCGGGACTGGACTAGACAAATCTGGACCCACACCACTCTCTGTCTCTCTCTCTCTCCCCCACCGTCCCTCACTTCCTCTCCCCACCCCTCGGTCTCAGTCTCTCTCTCTCTCCCCAGCCACAGTCTCTCTCTCTCTCTGTCCCCAGCCAGTCTCTCTCTCTCTCCAGCCAGTCTCTCTCTCCCCCCAGCCAGCCAGTCTCTCTCACTCTCTCCCCAGCCAGTCTCTCTCACTCTCTCCCCCCAGCCAGTCTCTCTCTCTCCCCAGCCAGTCTCTCTCTCTCCCCCAGCCAGTCTCTCTCTCTCCCCCAGCCACAGTCTCTCTCTCTCTCCCCCCAGCCAGTCTCTCTCTCACCCCAGCCAGTCTCTCTCTCACTCTCTCACCCCAGCCACAGTCTCTCTCTCACTCTCTCTGTCCCCAGCCACAGTCTCTCTCTCTCTCTCTCTCCCCAGCCACAGTCTCTCTCTCTCTCCCCCCAGCCACAGTCTCTCTCTCTCTCCCCCCAGCCAGTCTCTCTCTCTCTCCCCCCAGCCAGTCTCTCTCTCTCTCCCCCCAGCCAGTCTCTCTCTCTCCCACCCCCCATCCTGTCTCTCTCTCGCTCTCCCCCCAGCCAGTCTCTCTCTCTCGCTCTCTCCCCAGCCAGTCTCTCTCTCTCGCTCTCCCCCCAGCCAGTCTCTCTCTCTCCCCCAGCCACAGTCTCTCTCTCTCTCCCCCCAGCCACAGTCTCTCTCTCACTCTCTCACCCCAGCCACAGTCTCTCTCTCACTCTCTCTGTCCCCAGCCACAGTCTCTCTCTCTCTCTCTCTCTCTCCCCAGCCACAGTCTCTCTCTCTCTCCCCCCAGCCAGTCTCTCTCTCTCTCCCCCCAGCCAGTCTCTCTCTCTCTCCCCCCAGCCAGTCTCTCTCTCTCCCACCCCCCCATCCTGTCTCTCTCTCACTCTCCCCCCAGCCAGTCTCTCTCTCTCGCTCTCTCCCCAGCCAGTCTCTCTCTCTCGCTCTCCCCCCAGCCAGTCTCTCTCTCCCCCCAGCCAGTCTCTCTCTCTCGCTCTCCCCCCAGCCAGTCTCTCTCTCTCTCTCCCCCCAGCCAGTCTCTCTCTCTCCCCAAGACAGTCCCTCTCTCTCTCTCTCTCCCCCCAGCCAGTCTCTCTCTCTCTCCCCCAGCCAGTCTCTCTCTCTCTCTCCCCCCAGCCAGTCTCTCTCTCTCTCTCTCCCCCCAGCCAGTCTCTCTCCCCCCAGCCAGTCTCTCTCTCTCTCTCTCTCCCCCAGCCAGTCTCTCTCTCCCTCCCCCAGCCAGTCTCTCTCTCTCTCCCCCCCAGCCAGTCTCTCTCTCTCTCTCTCCCCCCAGCCAGTCTCTCTCCCCCCAGCCAGTCTCTCTCTCTCTCTCTCCCAGCCAGTCTCTCTCTCCCTCCCCCAGCCAGTCTCTCTCTCTCTCCCCCCCCAGCCAGTCTCTCTCTCTCTCTCTCCCCCCAGCCAGTCTCTCTCTCTCTCTCTCTCCCCCCGTCTCTCTCTCTCTCTCCCCCCGTCTCTCTCTCTCTCTCCCCCCCGTCTCTCTCGCTCTCACCCCCCCGTCTCTCTCGCTCTCACCCCCCAGCCAGTCTCTCTCGCTCTCTCCAGCCAGCCAGTCTCTCTCGCTCTCTCCCCCCAGCCAGTCTATCTCTCTCTCCCCAGCCACAGTCTCTGTCTCTCTCCCCAGCCAGTCTCTCTCTCTGTCCCCAGCCAGTCTCTCTCTCTCTCCCCAGCCACAGTCTCCCTCTCTCTCTCTCTCTGTCCCCAGCCAGTCTCTCTCTCTCCCCAGCCAGTCTCTCTCTCTCCCCAGCCACAGTCTCTCTCTCTCGATCTGTCCCCAGCCACAGTCTCTCTCTCTCTATCCCCAGCCAGTCTCTCTCTCTCTCTGTCCCCAGCCAGTCTCTCTCTCTCGCTCTTCCCCCAGCCAGTCTCTCTCTCTCCCCCCAGCCAGTCTCTCTCTCTCCCCCCAGCCAGTCTCTCTCTCTCTCCCCCCAGCGAGTCTCTCTCTCTCCCCCAGCCAGTCTCTCTCTCTCTCTCTCCCCCCAGCCAGTCTCTCTCTCTTTCTCGCTCTCTCCCCCCAGCCAGTCTCTCTCTCTCTCTCCCCCCAGCCAGTCTCTCTCTCTCTCCCCCCAGCCAGTCTCTCTCTCTCTCCCCCCCCCAGCCAGTCACACTCTCTCTCCCCCAGCCAGTCTCTCTCTCTCTCCCCCCCAGCCAGTCTCTCTCTCTCTCTACCCCCAGTCTCTCTCTCTCTCTCTCCCCCCCGTCTCTCTCTCTCTCTCTCCCCCCCGTCTCTCTCTCTCTCTCCCCCCCCGTCTCTCTCGCTCTCTCCAGCCACAGTCTCTCTCTCTCTCTCCAGCCAGTCTCTCTCTCTCTCTATCCCCAGCCAGTCTCTCTCTCTCCCCAGCCACAGTCTCTCTCTCTCTCCCCAGCCACAGTCTCTCTCTCTCCCCAGCCACAGTCTCTCTCTCCCCAGCCAGTCTCTCTCTCCCTCCCCAGCCAGTCTCTCTCTCTCTCTCCCCAGCCACAGTCTCCCTCTCTCTCTCTCTGTCCCCAGCCAGTCTCTCTCTCTCCCCAGCCAGTCTCTCTCTCTCCCCAGCCAGTCTCTCTCTCTCTCTGTCCCCAGCCAGTCTCTCTCTCTCCCCATCCAGTCTCTCTCTGTCCCCAGTCTCCCTCTCTCTCCCCCCAGCCAGTCTCTCTCTCTCCCCAGCCACAGCCTCTCCCTCTCTCTCTCTCCCCCCAGCCAGTCTCTCTCTCGCTCTCCCCCCAGCCAGTCTCTCTCTCCCCCCAGCCAGTCTCTCTCTCTCTCTCTCTCCCCCCAGCCAGTCTCTCTCTCTCCCCAGCCAGTCTCTCTCTCTCTCTCTCTGTCCCCAGCCAGTCTCTCTCTCTCCCCCAGCCAGTCTCTCTTTCTCTCTGTCTCTCCCCCCAGCCAGTCTCTCTCTCTCTCCCCCCAGCCACTCTCTCTCTCTCTCCCCCCAGACAGTCACTCTCTCTCTCACCCAGCCAGTCTCTCTCTCTCTCTCTACCCCCAGCCAGTCTCTCTCTCTCTTTCCCCAGCCAGTCTCTCTCTCTCTCTCCCCCCAGCCAGTCTCTCTCTCTCTCTCTCCCCCCAGCCAGTCTCTCTCTCTCTCTCTCCCCCCAGCCAGTCTCTCTCTCTCTCCCTCCCCCCAGCCAGACTCTCTCTCTCTCTCTCCCCCCAGCCAGTCTCTCTCTCTCTCTCTCTCCCCCCAGCCAGTATCTCTCTCTCTCTCTCTCCCCCCAGCCAGTCTCTCTCCCCCCAGCCAGTCTCTCTCTCTCTCTGTCTCGCTCTCCCCCCAGCCAGTCTCTCTCTCCCCCAGCCAATCTCTCACTCTCTCTCTCTCCCCCCAGCCAGTCTCTCTCTCTCCCCAGCCAGTCTCTCTCTCTCTCCCCCCAGCCAGTCTCTCTCTCCCCCCAGCCAGTCTCTCTCTCTCTCCCCCCAGCCAGTCACTCTGTCTCACCCAGCCAGTCTCTCTCTCTCTCTCTACCCCTAGCCAGTCTCTCTCTCTCTCTCTCTCTACCCCCAGCCACAGTCTCTCTCTCTCTCTCTCCGTCCCCAGCCAGTCTCTCTCTCTCTCTCCCCCCAGCCAGTCTCTCTCTCTCTCTCCCCCCCAGCCAGTCTCTCTCTCTCTCTCCCCCCCAGCCAGTCTCTCTCTCTCTCTCCCCCCAGCCAGTCTCTCTCTCTCTCTCCCCCCCAGCCAGTCTCTCTCTCTCTCTCTCCACCCAGCCAGTCTGTCTTCCTCCAGCCAGTCTCTCTCCCCCCAGCCAGTCTCTCTCTCTCTCTCTCCCCCCCAGCCAGTCTCTCTCTCTCTCTCTCCCGCAGCCAGTCTCTCTCACTCTCCCCAGCCAGTCTCTCTCTCTCCCCCCAGCCAGTCTCTCTCTCTCCCCCCAGCCAGTCTCTCTCTCTCCCCCCCCAGCCAGTCACTCTCTCTCTCCCCGAGCCAGTCTCTCTCTCTCTCTCTCTCTCCCCCCAGCCAGTCTCTCTCGCTCTCTCCCCCCAGCCAGTCTCTCTCTCTCTCTCTCTCTCCAGCCAGTCTCTCTCTCTCTCTCTCTCTCCCCCCAGCCAGTCTCTCTCTCTCTCTCTCCCCCAGCCAGTCTCTCTATCCCTCCCCCAGCCAGTCTCTCTCTCTCTCCCCCCAGCCAGTCTCTCTCTCTCTCCCCCCAGCCAGTCTCTCTCTCTCCCCCCAGCCAGTCTCTCTCTCTCTCCCCCCAGCCAGTCTCTCTCCCCCCCCAGCCAGTCACTCTCTCTCTCCCCGAGCCAGTCTCTCTCTCCGAGCCAGTCTCTCTCTCTCTCTCTCTCCCCCCAGCCAGTCTCTCTCACTCTCTCCCCCCAGCCAGTCTCTCTCTCTCTCTCTCTCCAGCCAGTCTCTCTCTCTCTCTCTCTCCCCAGCCAGTCTCTCTCTCCCCAGCCAGTCTCTCTCTCTCTCTCCCCAGCCACAGTCTCTCTCTCTCTCTCTCCCCAGCCACAGTCTCTCTCTCCCCAGCCAGTCTCTCTCTCTCCCCAGCCACAGTCTCTCTCTCTCCCCAGCCACAGTCTCTCTCTCTCTCTCCCCAGCCACAGTCTCTCTCTCTCTCTCCCCAGCCAGTCTCTCTCTCTCTCTCCCCAGCCACAGTCTCTCTCTCTCTCTCCCCAGCCACAGTCTCTCTCTCTCTCTCTCCCCAGCCACAGTCTCTCTCTCTCTCTCTCCCCCCAGCCAGTCTCTCTCTCTCTCTCCCCCCAGCCAGTCTCTCTCTCTCTCTGTCCCCAGCCAGTCTCTCTATCTTTCTCTCTCCAGCCAGTCTCTCTCTCCCCCCAGCCAGCCAGTCTCTCTCACTCTCTCCCCAGCCAGTCTCTCTCTCCCCCCAGTCAGCCAGTCTCTCTCACTCTCTCCCCAGCCAGTCTCTCTCACTCTCTCTCCCCAGCCAGTCTCTCTCACTCTCTCTCCCCAGCCAGTCTCTCTCTCTCTCCCCAGCCAGTCTCTCTCTCTCTCCCCAGCCAGTCTCTCTCTCTCTCCCCAGCCAGTCTCTCTCTCTCTCCCCAGCCAGTCTCTCTCTCTCTCCCCAGCCAGTCTCTCTCTCTCTCCCCCCAGCCAGTCTCTCTCTCTCTCCCCCCCCAGCCAGTCACACTCTCTCTCCCCCAGCCAGTCTCTCTCTCTCTCCCCCCCAGCCAGTCTCTCTCTCTCTCTACCCCCAGTCTCTCTCTCTCTCTCTCCCCCCCGTCTCTCTCTCTCTCTCTCCCCCCCGTCTCTCTCTCTCTCTCCCCCCCCGTCTCTCTCGCTCTCTCCCCCCAGCCAGTCTCTCTCTCTCTCCCCAGCCACAGTCTCTCTCTCTCTCTCCAGCCAGTCTCTCTCTCTCTCTATCCCCAGCCAGTCTCTCTCTCTCCCCAGCCACAGTCTCTCTCTCTCTCCCCAGCCACAGTCTCTCTCTCTCCCCAGCCACAGTCTCTCTCTCCCCAGCCAGTCTCTCTCTCCGTCCCCAGCCAGTCTCTCTCTCTCTCTCCCCAGCCACAGTCTCCCTCTCTCTCTCTCTGTCCCCAGCCAGTCTCTCTCTCTCCCCAGCCAGTCTCTCTCTCTCCCCAGCCAGTCTCTCTCTCTCTCTGTCCCCAGCCAGTCTCTCTCTCTCCCCATCCAGTCTCTCTCTGTCCCCAGTCTCCCTCTCTCTCCCCCCAGCCAGTCTCTCTCTCTCCCCAGCCACAGCCTCTCCCTCTCTCTCTCTCCCCCCAGCCAGTCTCTCTCTCGCTCTCCCCCCAGCCAGTCTCTCTCTCCCCCCAGCCAGTCTCTCTCTCTCTCTCTCTCCCCCCAGCCAGTCTCTCTCTCTCCCCAGCCAGTCTCTCTCTCTCTCTCTCTCTGTCCCCAGCCAGTCTCTCTCTCTCCCCCAGCCAGTCTCTCTTTCTCTCTGTCTCTCCCCCCAGCCAGTCTCTCTCTCTCTCCCCCCCAGCCACTCTCTCTCTCTCTCCCCCCAGACAGTCACTCTCTCTCTCACCCAGCCAGTCTCTCTCTCTCTCTCTACCCCCAGCCACTCTCTCTCTCTCTCTCCCCCCAGCCACACTCTCTCTCTCTCCCCCCAGCCAGTCTCTCTCTCTCTCTCTCTCCCCCCAGCCAGTCTCTCTCTCCCCCCAGCCAGTCTCTCTCTCCCCCCAGCCAGTCTCTCTCTCCCCCCAGCCAGTCTCTCTCCCCCCAGCCAGTCTCTCTCTCTCTCCCCCCAGCCAGTCTCTCTCTCTCTCCCCCCAGCCAGTCTCTCTCTCTCTCTACCCCCAGCCAGTCTCTCTCTCTCTCTCTACCCCCAGCCAGTCTCTCTCTCTCTGCCCCCAGCCAGTCTCTCTCTCTCTCTCTGCCCCCAGCCAGTCTCTCTCTCTCTCTCTGCCCCCAGCCAGTCTCTCTCTCTCCCCCCAGCCAGTCTCTCTCTCTCTCCCCAGCCAGTCTCTCTCTCTCTCCCCCCAGCCAGTCTCTCTCTCTCTCTCTCTCTCTCTCCACCCAGCCAGTCTGTCTTCCTCCAGCCAGTCTCTCTCCCCGCAGCCAGTCTCTCTCTCTCTCTCTCTCCCCCCAGCCAGTCTCTCTCTCTCTCCCACCAGCCAGTCTCTCTCTCTCTCTCTCCCGCAGCCAGTCTCCCTCTCTCCCCCCAGCCAGTCTCTCTCTCTCTCTCCCCCCAGCCAGTCTCTCTCTCTCTCCCCCCAGCCAGTCTCTCTCTCTCTCTCTCTCCTCCCAGCCAGTCTCTCTCTCTCTCCCGCCAGCCAGTCTCTCTCTCTCTCCCGCCAGCCAGTCTCTCTCTCTCTCCCGCCAGCCAGTCTCTCTCTCTCTCCCCCCAGCCAGTCTCTCTCTCTCTCCCCCCAGCCAGTCTCTCTCTCTCCCCCCAGCCAGTCTCTCTCTCTCTCTCCCTCTCCCCCCCAGCCAGTCACTCTCTCTCTCCCCGAGCCAGTCTCTCTCTCTCTCTCTCCCCCCAGCCAGTCTCTCTCTCTCTCTCTCTCTCCCCCCAGCCACAGTCTCTCTCTCCCCAGCCAGTCTCTCTCTCTCTCCCCAGCCACAGTCTCTCTCTCTCTCTCCCCAGCCACAGTCTCTCTCTCTCTCTCTCTCCCCAGCCAGTCTCTCTCTCTCTCCCCAGCCACAGTCTCTCTCTCTCTCCCCAGCCACAGTCTCTCTCTCTCTCCCCAGCCAGTCTCTCTCTCTCTCTCCCCAGCCAGTCTCTCTCTCTCTCTCTCTCCCCAGCCACAGTCTCTCTCTCTCTCTCTCCCCAGCCACAGTCTCTCTCTCTCTCTCTCTCCCCAGCCAGTCTCTCTCTCTCTCCCCAGCCACAGTCTCTGTCTCTCTCCCCAGTCACAGTCTCTGTCTCTCTCCCCAGCCAGTCTCTCTCTCTCTCTCTCTCCCCCCAGCCAGTCTCTCTCTCCTCCCAGCCAGTCTCTCTCTCTCTCTCCTCCCAGCCAGTCTCTCTCTCTCTCTCTCCTCCCAGCCACAGCCTCTCTCTCTCTCTCTCTCTCCCCAGCCCCAGTCTCTCTCTCTCTCTCTCCCCAGCCAGTCTCTCTCTCTCTCTCTCAACCCCCAGCCAGTCTCTCTCTCTCTCCCTCCCCCCAGCCAGTCTCGCTCTCTCTCCCTCCCCCCAGCCAGTCTCTCTCTCTCTCTCCCCCCAGCCAGTATCTCTCTCTCTCTCTCCCCCCAGCCAGTCTCTCTCTCTCTGTCTCGCTCTCCCCCAGCCAGTCTCTCTCTCCCCCCAGCCAATCTCTCACTCTCTCTCTCTCCCCCCAGCCAGTCTCTCTCTCTCCCCAGCCAGTCTCTCTCTCTCTCCCCCCAGCCAGTCTCTCTCTCTCTCCCCCCAGCCAGTCTCTCTCTCTCTCTCCCCCCAGCCAGTCTCTCTCTCTCTCCCCCCAGCCAGTCACTCTGTCTCACCCAGCCAGTCTCTCTCTCTCTCTCTCTACCCCCAGCCACAGTCTCTCTCTCTCTCTGTCCCCAGCCAGTCTCTCTCTCTCTCTGTCCCCAGCCAGTCTCTCTCTCTCTCTCCCCCCAGCCAGTCTCTCTCTCTCTCTCCCCCCAGCCAGTCTCTCTCTCTCTCTCCCCCCAGCCAGTCTCTCTCTCTCTCTCCCCCCAGCCAGTCTCTCTCTCTCTCTCCCCCCAGCCAGTCTCTCTCTCTCTCTCTCTCCACCCAGCCAGTCTGTCTTCCTCCAGCCAGTCTCTCTCCCCCCAGCCAGTCTCTCTCTCTCTCTCTCTCTCCCCCCAGCCAGTCTCTCTCTCTCTCTCTCCCGCAGCCAGTCTCTCTCACTCTCCCCAGCCAGTCTCTCTCTCCCCCCAGCCAGTCTCTCTCTCTCTCTCTCTCTCCCCCCAGCCAGTCTCTCTCTCCCCGAGCCAGTCTCTCTCTCTCTCTCTCTCTCCCCCCAGCCAGTCTCTCTCGCTCTCTCCGCCCAGCCAGTCTCTCTCTCTCTCTCTCTCTCCAGCCAGTCTCTCTCTCTCTCTCTCCCCCCAGCCAGTCTCTCTCTCTCTCTCTGTCTCCCCCCAGCCAGTCTCTCTATCCCTCCCCCAGCCAGTCTCTCTCTCTCTCCCCCCAGCCAGTCTCTCTCTCTCCCCCCAGCCAGTCTCTCTCTCTCCCCCCAGCCAGTCTCTCTCTCTCCCCCCAGCCAGTCTCTCTCTCTCCCCCCAGCCAGTCTCTCTCTCCCCCCAGCCAGTCTCTCTCTCTCTCTCTCCCCCCCCCAGCCAGTCACTCTCTCTCTCCCCGAGCCAGTCTCTCTCTCCGAGCCAGTCTCTCTCTCTCCCCCCAGCCAGTCTCTCTCTCTCTCTCTCTCTCTCCAGCCAGTCTCTCTCTCTCTCTCTCCCCAGCCAGTCTCTCTCTCCCCAGCCAGTCTCTCTCTCTCTCTCCCCAGCCACAGTCTCTCTCTCTCTCTCCCCAGCCACAGTCTCTCTCTCTCTCTCTCTCCCCAGCCACAGTCTCTCTCTCTCCCCAGCCACAGTCTCTCTCTCTCTCTCCCCAGCCACAGTCTCTCTCTCTCTCTCCCCAGCCACAGTCTCTCTCTCTCTCTCTCCCCAGCCACAGTCTCTCTCTCTCTCTCCCCAGCCACAGTCTCTCTCTCTCTCTCCCCAGCCACAGTCTCTCTCTCTCTCTCCCCAGCCACAGTCTCTCTCTCTCTCTCCCCAGCCACAGTCTCTCTCTCTCTCTCCCCAGCCACAGTCTCTCTCTCTCTCTCCCCAGCCACAGTCTCTCTCTCTCTCTCCCCAGCCACAGTCTCTCTCTCTCTCTCCCCAGCCACAGTCTCTCTCTCTCTCTCCCCAGCCACAGTCTCTCTCTCTCTCCCCAGCCAGTCTCTCTCTCTCTCTCCCCAGCCACAGTCTCTCTCTCTCTCTCCCCAGCCACAGTCTCTCTCTCTCTCTCCCCAGCCACAGTCTCTCTCTCTCTCTCCCCAGCCAGTCTCTCTCTCCCCAGCCACAGTCTCTCTCTCTCTCTCCCCAGCCACAGTCTCTCTCTCTCTCTCCCCAGCCAGTCTCTCTCTCTCTCTCCCCAGCCACAGTCTCTCTCTCTCTCCCCAGCCATAGTCTCTCTCTCTCTGTCCCCAGCCAGTCTCTCTCTCTGTCCCCAGCCAGTCTCTCTCTCTCTCTCTCTCTCCAGCCAGTCTCTCTCTCCCCCCAGCCAGCCAGTCTCTCTCACTCTCTCCCCAGCCAGTCTCTCTCACTCTCTCTCCCCAGCCAGTCTCACTCTCTCTCCCCAGCCAGTCTCTCTCTCTCTCCCCAGCCAGTCTCTCTCTCTCTCCCCAGCCAGTCTCTCTCTCTCTCCCCAGCCAGTCTCTCTCTCTCTCCCCAGCCAGTCTCTCTCTCTCTCCCCAGCCAGTCTCTCTCTCTCTCCCCAGCCAGTCTCTCTCTCCCTCCCCAGCCAGTCTCTCTCTCCCTCCCCAGCCAGTCTCTCTCTCTCTCCCCAGCCAGTCTCTCTCTCTCCCCCCAGCCAGTCTCTCTCTCTCCCCCCAGCCACAGTCTCTCTCTCTCTCCCCCCAGCCAGTCTCTCTCTCACTCTCTCACCCCAGCCAGTCTCTCTCTCACTCTCTGTCCCCAGCCACAGTCTCTCTCTCTCTCTCTCTCTCTCTCCCCAGCCACAGTCTCTCTCTCTCTCTCTCCCCAGCCAGTCTCTCTCTCTCCTGTCCCCAGCCAGTCTCTCTCTCTCCCCCAGCCAGTCTCTCTGTCTCGCTCTCTCTCTTCCCCCAGCCAGTCTCTCTCTCTCTGTCTCTCTCTCTCTCCCCCCAGCCAGTCTCTCTCTCTCTCCCCCCAGCCAGTCTCTCTCTCTCCCCCCAGCCACAGTCTCTCTCTCTCTCCCCCCAGCCAGTCTCTCTCTCACTCTCTCACCCCAGCCACAGTCTCTCTCTCACTCTCTCTGTCCCCAGCCACAGTCTCTCTCTCTCTCTCTCTCTCTCCCCAGCCACAGTCTCTCTCTCTCTCTCCCCAGCCAGTCTCTCTCTCTCTCTCTCTCCTGTCCCCAGCCAGTCTCTCTCTCTCCCCCAGCCAGTCTCTCTGTCTCGCTCTCTCTCTCCCCCCAGCCAGTCTCTCTCTCTCTCCCCCCAGCCAGTCTCTCTCTCTCTCCCCCCAGCCAGTCTCTCTCTCTCCCCCCAGCCAGTCTCTCTCTCTCTCTCCCCCCAGCCAGTCTCTCTCTCTCTCTCCCCCCAGCCAGTCTCTCTCTCTCTCTCCCCCCAGCCAGTCTCTCCCACTCCCCCAGCCAGTCTCTCTCTCCCCCCAGCCAGTCTCTCTCTCCCCCCAGCCAGTCTCTCTCTCTCTCTCTCCCCCCAGCCAGTCTCTCTCTCTCTCTCTCCCCCCAGCCAGTCTCTCTCTCTCTCTCCCCCCAGCCAGTCTCTCTCTCTCTCTCCCCCCAGCCACTCTCTCTCTCTCTCTCTCTCCCCCCAGCCACTCTCTCTCTCTCTCTCTCTCTCTCTCCCCCCCAGCCACTCTCTCTCTCTCTCTCCCCCCAGCCAGACTCTCTCTCTCTCCCCCCGCCAGTCTCTCTCTCTCTCTCTCCCGCAGCCAGTCTCTCTCTCTCTCTCTCTCTGCCCAGCCAGTCTCTCTCTCTCCCCCCAGCCAGTCTCTCTCTCTGCCCCCAGCCAGTCTCTCTCTCTCTCTCTCTCTCTCCCCCCAGCCAGTCTCTCTCTCTCTCCCCCCAGCCAGTCTCTCTCTCTCTCTCCCCCAGCCAGTCTCTCTCTCTCTCCCCCAGCCAGTCTCTCTCTCTCTCCCCCAGCCAGTCTCTCTCTCTCTCCCCCCAGCCAGTCTCTCTCTCTCTCCCCCCAGCCAGTCTCTCTCTCTCTCCCCCCAGCCAGTCTCTCTCTCTCTCCCCCCAGCCAGTCTCTCTCTCTCTCCCCCCAGCCAGTCTCTCTCTCTCTCCCCCCAGCCAGTCTCTCTCTCTCTCTCTCCCCCCCCCCCCAGCCAGCCACTCTCTCTCTCCCCGAGCCTGTCT
Organism: Squalus acanthias; assembly: GCA_030390025.1. Lineage (NCBI taxonomy): Eukaryota > Metazoa > Chordata > Chondrichthyes > Squaliformes > Squalidae > Squalus > Squalus acanthias. The sequence goes on along the minus strand of CM059433.1, from coordinate 67,555,648 downwards.
CTCTCTCTCCCCCCAGCCAGTCTCTCTCTCTCTCTCTCTCTCTCCCCCCAGCCAGTCACTCTCTCTCTCCCCGAGCCTGTCTCTCTCTCTCTCTCCCCCCAGCCAGTCTCTCTCTCTCTCTCTCCCCCCAGCCAGTCTCTCTCGCTCTCTCCCCGCAGCCAGTCTCTCTCTCTCTCTCCAGCCAGTCTCTCTCTCTCTCCCCTTTTGATCTTCCCCCCATTGGCCACCAACAGATCCCCTCACCTCCGCACAGAGCCGTCGACAGCGTGGCCCAACTGGGTCCTGCACACGCACGGCTCCGGTATACCGCGAGCCGGCGCAGAAGGCTGCAAATGCAAATAATCTCAGCGCAGGGGATTCTCCCACTGTCAGGCCAAAGTTCAAGGGAGAAAGCCAAACCCCTCTCGGCGTTACACAGCAACCCATCAACCATCGGAACGCATACTTCAAGAGCTGCAATTGCGATCGACTCTGAGGTCGTGAGACTCGCAAACGAGTCTGGCTGGATTCCCAGGGCCATGGTGTATTGGGCCCCTCCCCCGCCCCAGCTACAGTCCAGTTCTCTGCGCGGCATTTCAAATCAACTGCACGCGAGCTCGGGGATCAGAGCCCCCGCGCACCTTAGAGGGACTGTGTAACAGTGGTCATAGGGCCCTTCAATAAGGTCATTGCTGATCTTCGACCTCAACTGCACTTTCCCGCCCAATCCCCGTATCCCTTGATTCCCCTAGAGTCCAAAAATCTATCTTTCTCAGCCTTGAATATGCTCAATGACTCAGCATCCACAGCCCTTTAGGGTAGAGAATTCCAAAGTTTCACAACCCTTTGAGAGAAGAAATTCCTCCTCATCTCAGTCTTAAATGGCGGACCCCTTATCCTGAGACTATGCCCCCCTAGTTCTACACTCTCCAGCCAGGAGAAACAACCTCTCAGCATCTACCCTGTCAATCCCCTTCAGAATCTTATATCTTTTAATGAGATCATCTCTCATTCTTCTAAACTCCAGAGAGTATAGACCCAATCTACTCAATCTCTCCTCATAGGTCAACTCTCTCATCCCAGGGATCAATCTAGTGAACCTTTGTTGCACTGCCTCGAAGGCACGTATGTCCTTTCCCAGATAAGGAGACCAAAACTGTGCACAGTACTCCAGGTATGGTCTCACCAAGGCCCTGTACAATTGTAGCAAGTCTTCCTTACTCTTGTACTCCAACCCCCTTGCAATAAAGGCCAACATGCTTTATGGTTTTATGAAAGGGAAATCACGTTTAACAAATTTGCTGGAGTTCTTTGAGGATGTAACGAGCAGGGTGGACAAAGGTGAGCCAGTGGATGTGGTGTATTTGGATTTCCAGAAGGCATTCGATAAGGTGCCACATAAAAGGTTACTGCATAAGATAAGAGCTCACGGAGTTGGGGGTAATATATTGACCGGAGGAGGCGGACCTGTGTGGGAGCGGCAGCGAGACCCGAGAGAAGGCGGAGCGGCCATAAAGGAGCGCTGCAGAGGAGGCCCGACACCGAAGTGCTGCGAGTTGGGAAGGAGGCCCGACACCGAAGTGCTGCGAGTTGGGAAAGAGTCAGAGAGCGGGAGCAGTCAAACAACAACAACAACTGCAAAACCGCTAAAATGACGTCACAACCAGGGAAGGAGCTGATTGGTAAGTAGGACCTGGTGAGTATTTGTACAGTCCAGTCGTTAAAGTAAAAGTAAGGTCTCTAGTTTAGAGTAAGTAGTGTTTAAAGTGAAGTAAGGTCCCTAGTGTATTTAATATTCTTTAATTTAAAGGAAGTAAAGGGAGTAAGTTAAGGGTAGGACATGGCAGGGCAGCTCAGCAGCTTGGAGTGCTCCTCCTGTGCTATGTGGGAAGTCAGGGACACTTTCGGTGTCCAGGGCGAACACATGTGCAGGAAGTGTCTCCAGCTGCAGCAACTCGAAATCCGTGTTTCGGAGCTGGAGCTGCGGCTGGAGTCACTGTGGAGCATCCGCGAAGCTGAGATCTTCGTGGATAGCACGTTTAACGAGGTGGTCACACCGCAGGTAAAAGAGTGCACAGGCAGACAGGGAATGGGTGACCGCCAGAGTAAAATAACTAGGAAGCTACTGCAGGAGTCCCCTGGGTCCATCTCCCTCTCCAACAGATTTTCCATTTTGGATACTGCTGGGGGAGATGGTTTCTCAGGGGAATGCAGCAAGAGCCAAGTCCGTGGCACTACGAGTGGCTCAGCTGCACAGGAGGGGAGGAAAAAGAGTGGGAGAGCAATAGTGATAGGGGATTCTATCGTAAGGGGAACAGATAGACGTTTCGGTGGCCGCAGACGTGACTCCAGGATGGTATGTTGCCTCCCTGGTGCCAGGGTCAAGGATGTCACTGAACGGCTGCAGGGCATTCTGAAGGGGGAGGGCAAACAGTCAGAGATCGTGGTTCACATTGGTACCAATGACATAGGTAGAAAGAGGGATGAGGTCCTGCAACAAGAATTTAGGGAGCTAGGTAGCAGATTAAAAAGCAGGACCTCAAAGGTTGTAATCTCTGGATTACTCCCGGTGCCACGTGCTAGTGAGTATAGGAACAGGAGGATAGAGCAGATGAATGCGTGGCTAAAGAGTTGGTGCAGGAGGGTGGGCTTTAGTTTCCTGGATCACTGGGTCTGCTTCTGGGGTAGGTGGGACCTGTACAAGTCGGACGGGTTGCACCTGAACCGGAACGGGACCAACATCCTTGCGGGGAGGTTTGTTAGTACTGTTGGGGGGGGGGTTTAAACTAACTTGGCAGGGGGATGGGATACGGAGTGGAGCTATAGTAGGGGGTGATGCACAGCCAAATATAGAGGAAAAAACACAAGTCAGCCTGGAAGGCAAAGCAAATATGTAACGGCACAAGGGAAGGCAAGGCTGGATGGCATTTATTTTAATGCAAGGAGTCTTGCGAGTAAGGCAGATGAATTGAAGGTGTTGATGAACACATGGGAGTATGATATTGTTGCTATCACAGAGACATGGTTGAGGGAGGGGTAGGACTGGCAGCTCAATATTCCGGGGTATAGAATCTTCAGGCGAGACAGGGGGTGCGGGGGGGGGGGTGTAAAAGAGGAGGGGGTGTCACAATATTAATCAAGGAGTCAATTACTGCTGTAAGGAGGGATGATATCTTAGCAGGTTCCTCTAATGAGGCCATATGGGTAGAACTTAAAAACAAAAAGGGGGCAAGCACTTTGCTGGGAGTGTACTATCGGCCCCCAAACAGTCAGGGGGAGATAGAGGAACAGATATGTAGGCAAATCTCAGAGAAGTGTAGAAATAATAGGGTAATAATAGTAGGGGATTTCAACTTCCCCAATATTAACTGGGATAGTCAGAGTGTGAAAGGCTTAGAGGGTGCGAAAATCTTAAAGTGCATCCAGGAGAGCTTTTTGAGCCAGCATATAGAAAGTCCTACAAGAGAGGGGGCGGTACTGGACCTAATTCTAGGGAATGTAGCCGGGCAAGTGGTAGAAGTGTCAGTAGGAGAGCATTTTGGTGACAGTGACCATAATTCGGTGAGATTTAAGGTAGTCATGGAAAAGGACAAAGATGGACCGGAAATAAAGGTTCTAAATTGGGGGAAGGCCGATTTTAATATGATAATGCAGGATCTGGCCAAAGTGGATTGGGATCAGCTACTTGTAGGAAAATCCACATCAGAGCAGTGGGAGTCTTTCAGAAAGGAAAAAGAGAGAGTACAACGCCAACATGTTCCCGTAAAGGTCAAGGGTGGGACCAATAAGCCCAGGGAACCCTGGATGTCAAGGGATATACAAGAATGGATTAGGAAAAAAAGGGAGGCTTTTGGCAGATACAAAGGACTAAAAACAGTGGAAGCCCTAGAGGAGTATAGAAAGTGCAGGGGGGTACTTAAAAAAGGAATTAGGAGAGCAAAGAGGGGCATGAAAAAACACTGGCGGGCAAAATAAAGGAAAATCCCAAGGTGTTTTATAAGTATATTAAGGGCAAGAGGATAACCAGGGAAAGAGTAGGGCCCATTAGGAACCAAAGTGGCAATCTGTGTGTAGAGCCGGAAGATGTGGGTGAGGTTTTAAATGAATATTTTGCATCTGTGTTCACTATGGAGAAGGACGATGTAGGCATAGAAATCAGGCAGGGGGATTGTGATATACTTGAACAAATTAGTATTGAGAGGGAGGAGGTATGAGCGGTTTTAGCGGGCTTAAAAGTGGATAAATCCCCAGGCCCAGACGAGATGTATCCCAGGCTGCAGTGTGAGGCAAGGGAGGAGATTGCAGGTGCTCTGACACAAATTTTCAGAACCTCTCTGGCCACAGGGGAGGTGCCAGAGGACTGGAGGACAGCTAACGTAGTACCATTATTCAAGAAGGGTAGTAGGGATAAACCAGGGAAATACAGGTCAGTGAGCCTATCAGTGGTAGGGAAATTATTGGAAAAAATTCTGAGGGACAGAATTAGTCTCCACTTGGAGAGGCAAGGATTAATCAAGGATAGTCAGCATGAGATCATGTCTAACCAATTTGATTGAATTTTGAGGGGGTGACTAGGTGTGTGGATGAGGGTAGTGCAGTTGATGTAGTCTACATGGACTTCAGTAAGGCTTTTGACAAAGTCCCGCATGGGAGACTGGTCAAGAAGGTAAGAGCCCATGGGATCCAGGGCAATTTGGCACACTGGATCCAAAATTGGCTTCGTGGCAGGAGGCGGAGGGTGATGGCCGAAGGTTGTTTTTGTGACTGGAAGCCTGTGTCCAGTGGTGTATCGCAGGGATCGGTGCTGGGTCCTTTTCTGTTTGTAGTGTACATTAATGATTTAGATATGAATGTAGGAGGTATGATCAGTAAGTTCGCAGATGACATGAAAATTGGTGGAGTGGTAAATAGCGAGGAAGGAAGCCTCAGGCTACAGGACGATAAAGACGGGTTGGTCAGATGGGCAGAACAGTGGCAAATGGAATTTAACCCTGAAAAGTGTGAGGTGATGCATTTTGGGAGGACTAACAAGGCAAGGGAATACACAATGAATGGTAGGATCCTAGGAAGGACAGAGGATAAGAGGGACCTTGGTGTGCATGTACATAGATCCCTGAAGGCAGCAGGACAGGTAGATAAGGTGGTTAAAAAGGCATAATGGATACTTGCTTTCATTAGCCGAGGCATAGAATATAAGAGCAGGGAGGTTATGATGGAGCTGTACAAAACGCTAGTTAGGCCACAGCGGGAATACTGTGTGCAGTTCTGGTCGCCACACAATAGGAAGGATGTGATTGCATTGGAGAGGGTGCAGAGGAGATTCACCAGGATGTTACCTGGGCTGGAGCACTTCAGCTATGAAGAGAGACTGGACAGGCTGGGGTTGTTTTCCTTAGAGCAGAGAAGGCAGAGGGGGGACCTGATTGAGGTGTACAAAATTATGAGGGGCATAGATAGGGTAGATAGAATGGAACTTTTCCCCTTAGGAGAGGGGTCATTAACCAGGGGGCATAGTTTCAAGGTAAGGGGCAGGAGGTTTAGAGGGGATTTGAGGAAAAACTTTTTCACCCAGAGGGTGGTTGGAATCTGGAACTCACTGCCTGAAAGGGTGGTAGAGGCAGCAGGAACCCTTCACAACATTCAAGAAGCATTTAGATGAGCACTTGAAACGCCATAGCATACAAGGCTACGGACCAAGTGCTGGAAAATGGGATTAGAATAGATAGGGCTTGATGGCCGGCGCGGACACGATGGGCCTCTTTCTGTGCTGTATAACTCTATGACTCTATGATTAGCATGGATAGAAAATTGGCTAACTGACAGAAAGCAGAGAGTCGGGATAAATGGATAATTTTCCGGTTGGCAAACGGTAACTAATGGGGTGCCACGGGGATCGGTGCTGGGGCCTCAACTATTTACAATCTACATTAATGACTTGGCTGAAGGGACTGAGTGTAATGTAGCCAAGTTTGCGGATGATACAAAGATGGGTGGGACAGCAAGTTGTGCAGAGGACTCAAAGAATCTGCAAAGGGATATAGACAGGCTAAGTGAGTGGGCAAACATTTGGCAGATGGAGTATAATGTGGGAAAGTGCGAGGTTATACACTTTGGCAGGAAAAATAAAAAAGCAAATTATTATTTAAATGGAGAGAGATTACAAAATGCTACAGTTCAGAGGGACCATGGGGGGTCCTTGTGCATGAAACACAAAAAGTTAGCATGCAGGTACAGCAAGTAATCAAAAATGTTGGCCTTTATTTCAAGGGGGTTGGAGTATAAAAGCAGGGAAGCCCTGCTACAACAGTACAGGGTAGTGGTGAGACCACACCTCGAGAACTGTGTACAGTTTTGGTCTCCTTATTTAAGGAAGGATATACTTGCATTGGAGGCAGTTCAGAGACGATTCACTAGGTTAATTCCAGAGATGAGGGGGTTGACTTATTGGGAAAGGTTGAGCAGGTTGGGCCTATACTCATCGGAATTTAGAAGAATGCGAGGTGATCTTATTGAAACATATAAGATACTGAGGGGGCTCGACAAGGTCGATGCAGAGAGGATGTTGCCCTCGTGGGGAAATCTAGAACTCGGGGGCATAGTTTCAGAATAAAGGGTCGCCCTTTTAGAACTGAGATAAGGAGGAATTTCTTCTCTCGGAGGGTCGTAAATCTGTGGAATTCTCTGCCGCAGAGAGCTGTGGAGGCTGGGTCATTAAATATATTTAAAGTGGAGATAGACAGATTTTTGCAAGATATGGGAGTGAAGGGTTATGGGGAGTGGGCAGGGAAGTGGCTTTGAGCCCAAGATCAGCCATGATCTTATTGAATGGTGGAGCAGGCTCGAGGGGCCAAGTGGCCTATTCCTGCTCCTATTTCTTATGTTCTTATGCCATTTGCCTTCCTAATTGCTTGCTGTACCTGCATGCTAACTTTCTATGTTTCCTGTATGAGGATACCTAAATCTCTCTGAACACCAACATTTAATAGTTTCTCACCATTTAAAAAATATTGTTTTCCTCGTCTTCCTACCAAAGTGAATAACCTCACATTTTCCCATATACTCCATCTGCCACCTTATTGCCCACTCACTTAAAATGTCTCTTTGAAGGCTCTTTGTGTCCCCCTCACAGCTTACTTTCCCACCTAGCTTTGTATCGGCAGCAAACTTGGATACATTGCACCCAGTCCCTTCATCGAAGTCATTAATATAATTTGTAAATAGCCGAGGCCCAGGCACTGATCCTTGCGGCACCCCACTAGTTACAGCCTGCCAACCGGAAAATGACCCGTTTATCCCTATTCTCTGTTTTCTGTCCGTTAACCAATCCTCTATCCATGCTAATATATTACCCCCAACCCCATAAGCCCTTATCTTGCATAGCAACATTTCATATGGTACCTTATCAAATGCCTTTTGGAAATCCAAATGTACATCTACTGGTTTCCCTTTATCTACCCTGCTAGTTACATCCTCAAAAAACTCTAATAAATTTGTTGAACATGATTTCCCTTTCATAAAACTATGTTGACTCTGCATAATCATGTTATGATTTTCTAGGTGCCCTGTTACCACTTCCCTAATAATGGATTCCAGCATTTTCCCCGATGACTGTGGTCAGGCTAACTGGCCGGTAGTTCCCTGTTTTCTCTCTCCCACCTTTCTAGTCTCCATATTATAAAAAGGATAGAGAGAGATTGCAGAAGGTGAAAAAAAGATTCACAAGCATGATAGCAGAACTGAGAGTTAAAGGGCTGGATTTTGCCAGCGCTCAGAGGGCGGGTTTGGAGGCGGGTCAAAGGTTAAAATCGTTTTGAGTGACGGCGGGTTCCAATCCCGCCGTCAAGCCGCCGCCAAACAATTTTCCCAAGTGTCGGGTCCCCGATTTGTGCATGGACCGGACACCTAGTGGCAGGAAGAGGATTAAAGCTAATTACCTGCCTATTAACAGGTAGTTGATAGTAGTTGACAGGCTATTTTTAAATTTTGCCGCTTCTGGCTCGGGCTTCCCGACGTCTGGACACCACACCAGGTAAGTGTCGCGTGTTGTGAGTCTGCTGTAATGTTTCTGCATTGATGACAGCTGCAGAAGTGGTGTGAAGGATTCAAGAGTGCACTGGTGAGTCTCAGAGGTAAGAACATGTTGGGAAATTCATTTTTAATGCATTTACACATTTCTTTAGGTAACAAGTTTTGAAATCCATGTCCAGTGCCACCTCTTTGGGAGAACCTCGCCCACCAGTGACAGATCGCTTCTGTCACCTCACCTGCAGCTGCCACCTGTTCCAGCCTATGGAGGGAGTCATTGGAGAGCCTGGGTGCAAGAGCTCACTTTTATACAGTGATTGTCAGTGTTTGCAACACCTCAATGCTGTCAAACACTGAGAAATCAGCTGTCAAAAAAAAAAATTGTGCGCGGTTCCTTTAAAAAAAAACGGCAGATGATGTGTCATCAAATGACGTCATCTGACCGGCTTCCTCTTAATTGGCGGGCTTAACAAGGTCAATCAACGGAAAATCACGTCTGTGGGCCGGATGCAGTTGGGGGCGGGACTGGAAGCCAGAAACCACCTGACCTGTACCCAACCCGCCTCCAATGAAAAAATCGCGGCCTATAACTATCAGGAAAGACTGAACAGGTTGGGGCTCATTTCTCCAGAAGAGAAGGCTGAGCGGTGACCTGACAGAGGTCTTTAAGATTATGAAAGGGTTTGATAGGGTAGAAGTAGAGAAGATGTTTCCACTTGTGGGCGAGACCAGAACTAGGGGCCATAAATATAAGATAGTCACTAATAAATTCAACAGGAGATTCCAGAGAAACTTCTTTACCCAAAAAGTGGTAAGAATATGGAACGTGCTACCATAAGGAGTAGTTGAGGCAAATAGCATAGATTCATTTAAGAGGAAGTTAGATAAGTCCATGAGGGCGAAACAAATAGAAGGATATGCTGAAAGGGTTGGATAAAGAAGGGTGGGAGGAGGCTCGTGTAGAGCATAAATGCTGGCATAGACCAGTTGGGCTGAATGGCCTGTATCTGTGCTGCAGACTTGATGTAACTCGATTTGGGTTCTGGAAAAGCCGATGCCTGGCCATGCAAGGTAGTACAGAATGTGCTTTCCCTAGTGCTCATTGAAGTGGTAGTCTGAGGACCACTTGGGATCTACCCCACACTAGATTTTAGCTGTTTCGATTCTGTGGTCCTGCACATTGTTTACTCTCAAACACTCATTTCCTCAACTAATACTTTAACAGTTTTAGCTAAGGGTAAATTTGAACTACAGGAAACTCTTTATTAACCGGCACCGACGGGACCGACGTGGTGCCGGTTTATCGAAATTACCGGATAACGGAGAGTTACATCTACCGAGGCTATTTTTAACAAAGAAAAATAAATAAATCAAGAAATGTGCAGTATACAGTATTTGGGTACTTTTGAAAACTACCCCTACTGACTAAATCGGCGTTCGCGGACTCGGGATCGGCAACATTGCCGGTTATTTGAGAGGAGTTTTCGGAGTACTCGGCGTTCGCGGAGACTCGACTGCGACTCGGCAACATTGCCGGTTATTTGAGAGGAGTTTTCGGAGGATGATTTTTGCCGGTTAAGCGAGAATTCCGGATATTTGGGTGCCGGATAAACAAAAGTTTCCTGTACATCAATGTAAAAAAAAATGCACTACAAATCTAATTATAGACATTTCTAAGAAAATACAATTGTCCCCACACAGGGCACAATGGTCAAGCTTACAAATGGGATAAAAGCATCTCACAAATGTATATTAGCAGGGATATAAAAGCATATTTTTCAATATGACGCTAAGCACAAATTCAGGCATAGAAGATTTCAGCATGTATGGGAGTAACAAGTAGATAAGGTACAAGTGTATACAAAGTTAGGAAACGCATACATTTTAAGAAAGGAAAGTGGCCATTTGACTTCCTGCTCCCCACCACAACTTAAAAAGAGAATTTAAAAAAGTTGATCTCAACCCTACCTTCCCAATAGATCCCCCAGTAACATCTTGAATCCATTTGTACAGTTTCTTTCAATGGCATTCCCTATCTGCAACAGACTGTCTTTTATGTAAAGATCTTTTACAACCAAATAATAACTGCATGCAACCGCACAGAAATGTTATACTTTTTTGCAGTTTTTACTTTTCTACATTACATACAAAATGACCAGTTCAAGGATATGTGTGGGTAAAAGAAAAAATCTCCATGAGGAGGGAGGGAAATAGGGCTGTTTATATACTTTATTTGTTAGAAGTAATTATTAAACATCTAGTCTCAACATACTGTTTTGGTACTTGCAATACCAGATTTCTATTAAAGATACACTAACCTGTTCAGTGAGGGACCAACCAGAGGTCTGACAATGAGCTCGCAGCAGCAAAGATTTCACATTTTTAGCATTAAATTTTTCTTTTATTAAATGAGCCCAGAGCCGTCGAGCTGCTCTCAGCTTTGCTATTTCCATGTAAAAGTTCATGCTGATTCCCCAAAAGAAAGAAAGTCTGTAATATAAAGGTGACAAAGTTAATCTCTAAAATAATTCTATACCTTCAAATTTCCCTCTAATATTGCAATTACTTCCCAATACTACCAATTATTTTTTCTGTTGGATATACCGTTGTAAGTTGAGCGGACTAGCTAATTGTCTAATACTGCTTCAATTATCAGTATAATTTGCAGAGTTTGGGAGAAACATAAAATTAGCAACTAATGCATGGTATGCATATTCAGAATTTAAAATATTTTTTCAAGTAAGGAAATGTAATTTGCCAGAATTTTAAACATGGTGATTTTTCAAGAAGATTCAATTAGAACTAGACTTGCTAAAGTGAAAACTCGAGTCACCAGTTTTCCTCGGAATAAACTAGTTGATTCACTTATGCTTTTATTACACTGCAATTAATACAGTATCACTAACAATTGAGCAGTATGTGTTAGGAATGCAGCACCTTGGGTAGTAGAACTCCACTCTTGAAATGGAGTACTGCTTTACATCTTCTGTCAATAAGTTGTATATTGATCTGGTCAGCCGTGGCTCAGTGGGTAGCACTCTCGCCCACTCGAGAGACTTGAGCACAAAATCTATGCTGACACTCCAGTGCAGTACTGAGGGAGTGCTGCACTGTTGGAGGTGCCGTCTTTCAGATGAGACGTTAAACTGAGGCCTCATCTGCCCTATCTGGTGGACGTAAAAGATCCTATGGCAGTATTTCGAAGAAAAGCAGGGGAGTTTTAGAAACATAGAAAAATAGGAGCAAGAGTAGGCCATTCGGCCCTTCGGGCCTGCTCCGCCATTCAATATGATCATGGCTGATCCTCTATCTCAATACCATATTCCCACTCTCTCCCCATACCCCTTGATGCCTTTTGTGTCTAGTGTCCCAGTGTCCTGGCCAATACTTATTCCTCAACCAACATCACTAAAACAGATTATCTAGTCATCATCTCATTACTGTTTGTGGGACTTTGCTGTGAGCAAGTTGGCTGCCACACTTCCTACAAGAGTGACTAAAAACCTAAAATATACTTCATTGCCTGTAATGCACTTTGCAACATCCTGAGGTTGTGAAAGGCGCTGTATAAGTGCAAGTTCTTCTTTTTTTATTGGCAGATAATAGAAAGATAATTTCTTATATGAAACTTTTTTTTAAAAAGTACAAAAATTATACATTACTGTGGGCAGAGGCGGAGAGCACCATAATGCACGTTTGGAGCCAATGTAACAAAAATCTCATTACAAAGGTACAGCTGAACAGCATTATTAGAGAAGTGGAGGCAGGGCCCAGATATTTTATATGATGCAAGAGGGGGTGAAGAACATCTTAAGAAGTTCAGTACAAGACAGAATTCTATTGGATCCAAGAAGCCAAAGGGCTCTGCATTTTAGTCGACCATGATAATTTAGTTCACCATACAACTACACATATGTGTTAATGTGCTGGTCACTACAGAAAGCACATGCATAAAGATTCAATCCCATTAACTAGATCTGTGGAAATATAAAAGATGGAACTGTCTCATCTCCATTACTATTTGTTTCAACTATATGGCTTGAAATATTTTAATCTGAATGTCATTTTTACAAAGGCAGAGATATACTGCATATGTTGCATCATTATGAAGCAGTGTTAACACTGCGCTGACGCAAAATGTTCACTATAAATGCAGCCAAACTGGCATTGTTCAGGATATTTCGCTATCAATTGTAAAACCACTTGAAGCACCTCACACTGCTTCAGCTACACACTGTGCAAAGCAAAAATTTAATTCAAATTAAAAGGTTAGAAACAACCTGGATAGTTTGCTGGACCACCATTTAATATTACAGAACCAAGAGGGGAGTCTATTATTCACTAATTAAAATACCAATTGCTGCATTAACATGCATTTAATTATACCTATGCAGTGTAAAATCAGAAGGTGCAGTAAAAATACATCCTAGAACATTGAATATTTGTAAACAAGGGAGAATTTAACTGTGCACACAATTCTCTATCATCTTCTACAACAATCTGCTCCAATAATAGTGCTCCACACACTTCTCAACGGTTGGCATCTTTCTTCCATACGTTATGTAGATATCTCATTTCCCTGGTAAAATAATTCTGAATTCAAATAATAACTAAAATATCTTAATAAACACTATACTGCATCAAGTAAATACATGATTTAAAGAAGATCTGATAAGGTCAGGATAGCAAGTGACTTTTGAATAGACAAGTTGTTTCTGTTTCACTATAAATGCAACGATGTTTTATTAAATATTACCGTGGTGCAAATTCATCAATGCTAAGTCCAACTTGGATACCAGTCCTGCAGTATTCTAAACCATTCGCTATGGTATAAGCTAGTTCCAAAACAGCACCAGCACCAGCTTCTTGGAGGTGGTACCCACTGATAGAAATCGAGTTAAATCGGGGCATGAGCTGTGGAGAAAGAAACCAGCTTTTTAAAATAAAACTATTTAGCAACAGCGCTGCTTCTATAAAGATACATTAAAGCAGAACAAGAAAAAAAATGTTCTTTACTAACCAATATATGGAATTTGAACTTGAGGCTAAAATAAATATCTTATTCCATTTTATAGCAAAGAATTGTATTCAAGTCTACCTTGCCTATGCACGAGATTCTTTCCTTCACCTATTTAAGCACTTGTTTCTTCTGTATCTTTCATGATGAAGCAGACAGCTAGGCTTACACCTTACAAGTCCCATTCTTATTTATTTTCCTTGCTGAGAAGTAGTGCTTCCCCACTGCAGATTACTCAGTTGAGATAGAGAACAAGCTGCATAAGGAATATCAGAATTGTGCGAATACACTACACCATCAGGATACCCCGATAATTTTTTTTAAGAATTCACTTATTTGTGATTAACTTCTACACCAGTTGCAATTTTGCTACCGAATACCTTTCTCTGCTATTCAGAGTGTTACTCAGCATGTCTATCGATTTCAGTCGCTGAAAGACTAGCACAACTTTCAACAGATTAAAAAGCTGGTTTACCAAATATTTCTCTCTAACTTATGTTTAGTATCTGTCTGATGAAGCGCGTTCTACCTGAAACGTTAACCTACCTATTCTTTATTCAAGTTACGGCAGACCTGCGTTTCCTGTTTTAATATTTTAAATGTTTAATACCACTACTATTCAATTTCATGAAAAAAAAAATTCATTTCAGTGACTCCTGTAAAAATCCACGACATGTTGAAGAGCACAAAACAAACTGGAAACCTGTCCTATACAATTATATAAAGCTCTGGTTAGATCCCATTTAATTCAGTTCTGAGCACCGCACCTCAGGAAGGGTATATAATTGCCTTGAAGTGGGTGCAGCGCAGATTCACCAGAATGATACCGGGGCTGAAAGGGTTAAATTATGAGGACAGGTTGCATAGACTGGTCTTGTATTCCCTCGAGTACAGAAGATTAAGGGGTGATCTAATTGAGGTGTTTAAGGTGATTAAAGGAGTTGATAAGGTAGAGAGAAACTATTTCCTCTGGTGGTGGGGGGGGGGGGGGGGGGGGCGGGGAGGAGTCCTCAACAAGGGGACATAACCTTAAAATTAGAGCTAGGCCATTCAGGCGTGACATCAGGAAACACTACTTCACAAAGGGTAGTGGAAATCTGGAACTCTTTCCCCAAAATGCTGTTGAGGTTAGGTCAGTTGGAAATTTTAAAACGGAGATTGATAAATTTTTGTTTGACAATGGTATTGAGGGTTACGGAACCAAGGCGGATAAATGGAGTTAAGATACACAGATCAGCCATAATCTAATTGAATGGCGGAACAGCTTGAGGGGCCAAATGACCTACTCTTGTTCCTATAGCCAGTGTGTCTCAAGGGCTTTCCTTACGAATTAATTGTTCTTAGAAAAGATTAACCACATCCCTATGTAGCATCAATTGAATAAAACATTTTTGTTTAACCAACAAAAATATACTAACTTTAGCAGTATACTGGATTATATCAGCTACAATCTTCATGGAAGGTTCGGGAGGGAAAATGAAAGTGTTCCTGACCATGAATTCTTTCAGTATGTCATTCTGAATGGTGCCTGTTAACCTCTCTTCAGGAACACCTTGCTCTTGCCCAGTCACAATGAACATAGCCAGGATTGGCAGCACCGCACCATTCATTGTCATGGAAACAGACATCTTTTCCAAAGGAATTGCATCAAACAGCAACTTCATATCTTCAACACTGTCTATTGCAACCCCTGCCATGCCAACATCTCCACGAACACGGGGGTTGTCTGAATCATATCCCCTGTGAGTGGCAAGATCAAAAGCCACAGAAAGTCCCTGTTGACCAGCTTTAAAAGAATAAGTGAATTAGGATTGTCAGTCAGGATTGTCTATATTAAGATACACATTGAAACATACAAAATTACTTAGTTTAACTTCAAAAAGCACCATAATGTTAGAGCTGTAATAAAAGCACCAATAAAAAACAGGACATATAGCCGATAACATAATGTGCCAGATCTTGCAGCGTGTGCCATTAGTTGGACTTTTCCCTGGAGCCTTCTGCTCGAATATAATTTGCGCCGTAACTTGCTGGAAGTGCGAGCTGATAACAGCATGGTGAGGGCAACAGGGCATTTGGGAACTTAGTGAACTGTGGGACAAACAGTGTATCTCCATAACAGTAGACGTAATGGCCTGGATTTTGCGGTCAGCGACGAAGTGACGGCTCTCACTACTGACCTCGAAGAAAGTAGCCCACAAACTTTTAGCGGGCTCTGTGGCATCGATTTCACCTTTTCGGACGTTAGTTTCATTCTGGCGCCATCCATAGGGGATCTCTGGCGTCTAGCAACAGTGATGTCATCAAGCAGGCTAAGCAGCCAATCACATTGAAGAATTCTCATAGCGAGCAAACCAGGAAGTAAAAAGCAGCTATTATCATTCACTTTTTTATAATTTTGCAGAAAGTAAAAAAGATTGGGACATGGGATTAAGGTAGAAACTGAAATATCATAAACTTTAATAAAAACAAAAATTAATTTTTATTTTAAAAATGTCTGGAATTTTTATCATGGAATGGAGAAAATTAGACTGCACAAATATAAAATAAAAACAGAAAATGCTGGAAATACTCAGCAGGTCAGGCAACATCTGTGGAAAGAGAAATAGAGTTAACGTTTCAGGTCGATGACCTTTCGTCAGAACCCACAAATATCAAATTCCTTTTTCAGGGCCAGAGAGGTTGTTCAGCAGTAATTATGACTTAGTATGCTGTTAAAAACTCAGTTACAGTTCATTCAACAAGGCTTAACTTTTCAAGGGTTTTTACAGTGAGAATAGTGCATAGAAAATGGAAGTTCACGTCTATTCAGTGATTTCTAATTGATTTCAATCTGCGAGGACTGCAACAGCGCATCCTGTGGAGGAGCGGGGCATCACTGACAGCAACTTCAGGTTTTCCGCGTTTAAATGCGCATGTGCGGACTCCAGATGTTGCCGTCAGTTTTACAGACTTATGGCCGCGAACATTGACAGTTTTGCTGTCATTACAACCACAAATTCTGGGCCTATATATTTAGATTTCCAAAAAGCCTTTGATAATCTACCACATAGTAGACTTATGACTAAGGTCAGAACATGTGGAGTCAGGGGACAAGTAGCAGAATGGATAGCAAGCTGGCTACAAAACAGAAAACAGAGAGTAGGGGTTAAAGGTAGTTACTCAGATTGACAAATGGTGGAAAGTGGTGTTCCCTTTGGTAGGAAGAATAAGGAGGTCATATATTCCTTGGAAAATAAGTGTCTAAATGTGGAACTGGAACAGAGTGATGAGGGTACAGCTACACAAATCATTAAAAGTAGCGACGTAGGTTAATAAGGCCATAAAAAAGCAAAGAAAGAACTGGGGTTCATTTCTAGAGGGATAGAATTGAAAAGCAGAGAAGTTATGTTAAACTTGTATAGAACCGTGGTTAGATCACACGGAGTACTGTGTATAGTCCTGGTCTCCATATTATAAACAGGACAGAGGCACTGGAGAAGGCGCAAAAAAGACTTACTATAATGATACCAGAACTGAGAGGTTACACCTATCAGGAAAGATTGAACAGGCTGGGACTCTTTTCTCTAGAAAAAAGGAGAGATGACCTGATATAGGTCTTTAAGATTATGAAAGGGTTTGATAAGGTAGACCTAGATAAGATGTTTCCACTTGTGGGGGGAGACAAAAACTAGGGGCCATAAATATAAGATAGTCACTAATAAATCCAATACGGAATTCAGGAGAAACTTCTTTACCTAGAGAGTAGTTAGAATTTGTAATGCGCTACCACAAGGAACATCTGAGGCAAATAGCATAAATGCATTTAAAGGGAAGCTAGATAAGCACATGAGGGAGAAAGGAATAGAAGGATCTGTTGATGGGGTTAGATGAAGAAGGGTGAGAGGAAGTGCATGTGGAGCATAAACACCGGCATGGACCTGTTGGGCCGAATGGCCTGTTTCTGTGCTGTAAATACTTAGTAATATTTTGCAACCAATAAGATTTAAGGATTGAGAAAGAAACAGAGGAACAACAAGAGAAGGACAGTGAATTAGACTCAAATCAGGTACAGAAACAGAAATAAAGTGGTAAAGAAAGATTGGATTGAGAAAGAGAGAGAGAGAGAAAAAGAGAAAGGAAAAGTAAGCAAAAAGAGATCAAACAGTTTAAATTTTTCCCTTTCAGGACCAGAGAGTTTGATTGGCACTACATTAACAATTATCACAGCGTTAAAAATGTATTTATGTTGTTAAATTACAGCTATAACTTTCTGCGGTGACTTTAATGGACATTTAATGTGCAAATCCAGCAAGTTCTTAAAAATAACAGAGGTTAAGGGCAAGATGCTGTTTTTGCGAAGCAAACGGTGAAGCGCGTAAATTGAACAGCAAGTTCTGGAGATTTGCAACTCATGGCATATTTCTTAATCCCCTGAATTTGTGCATTAATAACGGCGTGCATAGTTAACACACTATTATTTTTCCAGCAAGATCTGGCCCATGTTCTGTACAGTTAGAAGTACCTAAATATAGTACAGTAGTCAAGCAGATAAGCTTTCAGTCAAGTGAGAATATAGATATCAGTACATTTGAAGAGGAACTGAATCTAAGCTTGCTTATTAGACATTGGTTCAATGTAGTTCTGTATACAGCTCTGTATACCATAAGAAACAGGCTGAATTTACTGAAGGATAGTTCAAACCTATTTATCCCAAATGCCCAAGATTGTACTTACATCACGTTCAGTTAGGTCTTTCCACCATTCATATATGAAAATCTGTTGTTCTTTTCAAATAAAGCTAATGAATTAAAATACAATAACTGCTTTCAAAAGGTGTACTTTTTAAGGCACTTGCAACCTTTTTAAGAAGTTTGTTTTGCCGTACAAAATAATCAGCATGCTAATACACTGAATGGCAATAAGGCTGTAGCTGCATATAGATTGTGTAAGCATGGCTGAATGCTCAGATGACTTCAAGCAAATGGTCCTTAAAATCTCCATTATCTGCAGGGAACACTTGGGCAGCATACAGAACTACTTCCCAAATGTCTTGCTTTTGTTCTACTTTAAACATATTCTGGATAACCTGGGTTGTAGTATATTCATTGCATTCTCATTTCTTGAAGCCTTCTATCATATTCCTGCATCTCACTTTCTGCGTTAAAGCATCATTGAGAAATATTTACAGATTCTCATTAATCTGCTCTGTTGCAAATATTTGCAGAGTTGCCACAAGGTCCAAAAAACAACCTTGAGTACTTCAAAAAAAAAAGCTGCCTAAAAAGAATGAAAATATGACAAAGCAAATGAAAATCAATTCAGCAACATCTAATCAAAGGTCATACTACTTAAACCAGTTAGGAAGTCAGAACAAGCTTCATAATCTCTCTGGACAATGCAACACCAAGGAGCACAAATGCTGCAACCCCCAAAAAAGAGACTTTTGGACCCTGAAAATAACTGGGAGGCGGGAAGGGTGCGGGAGCTAGATTTAGTGGCTGGGAAAGCCAGAAGTACGGGTTTCCCCGGAGGTCCTGCCGAATTTTCTGCATGGGTTTCCCGGCTGCAGTCAGCCAGATTGAGAGGTTGGCTGGCTGTCGGGCAGGAAGGCAGCTGGGGAGTGGAGCAGAGGTGAATCGTACATCTGGGGGACATCGACATTGGAGAGGGAGTTGCTGATTAGACATCGGGGGCCCGATTGCAGGGGGGGTCCGACCGGGGGGAAGGGAAGGAGGTAGGCTTGGTGGGCTGGGGGCGAAAGCATTCTTGCTTTTCATGGCCCACAAGCAGCGTACAGCACTTACTTGATGGAGCAGGTCCATCACACTTCCCTTCAGCTGCTGGGTTTCCTCGAGGCCCAGGAAACCCGGCCTGCAGGCGTTAAAAGTAATACTCGTTAAATTGGAGCCACGCAGCCTCATTAAAATATTTTAGTGACAGACCCGTCTCCTAAGAGCAGGTTAGCCCACCCCGCCTCCGTTAAAACTGGAAGTGGGCACATTGGACTCAGGTTCCAGTTTTTTGAATTTTTACCTCCCCCGGGTTAAAATTATCCCCTTGATGTCTCATTTACATTTTAGAAATTTTCCAGACAGCGGCTCAGAGCAAAATGTCCATTCCCAAACTCGTGTGCAGCAAACCTATACACATACTGTGTTTTCACAGGAGACAGATCATATAATAGTTTTGAGAATATACCCAAGAATAATAAGTACAAACTAAATGAGCTTTCTCCAAAAGTGGATAAAGAGGTCATTTTAAATGGGAATGAAAAAGAAAATCTACACAAAGTCTTCAGCTAAAAGGGAGGGAGAGAATGCTAGGAAAAGTACGGGAATTTGCTAAAAGACATTAAAGGGGATATTAGAAGCACTGAGAACTCTCGAGATGAGCAAAGCTAAAGGTGAATTTATGCACAAAGATGTGCAGATTTTTCACACAGAGTATAGCATGAGTGAGGTAAGTTGACGCTAATAGGAAAGCAGACACACTTGGGAATGGTCATTGACCGCTCCCTGAAGTTTCAAACGCAGTGTGAGGTGGCTTCAGCCAAAGCAAATAATGTCCTGGGCTATACTGCCTGGACTATTCAGCTCGGACCATGATAATGTTAATGTAGGGCTTCAGCAAGACCTCATCTGGAGCATTGTGTACCTTTTTGGTTCCCACCCCAAAAAGTACATATGACTCTAGAAAAGGTAAAGAAAAGGGCAATGAGGATGGTGCCCATTGAGTTGTGGAGATAGACTTCATGCCTTGGATTTGGAGAGGGCTAGGCTTGGAGGGGCTCTGATTCAGGCCTTTGAAGTTATTAAGGGCATTTCATAACATACAAGTGGACAGAGAGTTTGAGGTGATGGGGTTGGGTCGAACTTGGGTCCACACATTTAAATTTGAGAAACAGGGAGTGAGGATGGATGTGTGGAAGTTTTATTTTTCTTAGAGGCTGATCAACCTGTGGAACAGTATGCTGAAGGTGGTAGTGAAGATTGACTCCTAGCAGTCCTTCAAGAAGGTATTAGATATATTTTTTGGAAAACTACAAGAGCACAGCAAAAAGGTAAGATTTTGGACAATAACCAACAGTTTGGGGGCCTCCTGAGGCTTGCTGTTAGCTTTTGAGGGATTGGAGAAGAGTTTTTCCACAGTTTCTTTTGGCTTCTCTCAGGAAGAAAGTGGATATTAACTTGTTATCCAAGTTCTGTAATGTATCCAGTATACTAGAACATAAGAAATAGGAGCAGGAGTAGGCCATTCAGCCCTTCGAGCCTGCTCCGCCATTCAATAATATCGTGGCTGATCTTTGACCTCAACTCCACTTTCCCACCCTATCCCCATATCCATTGATTTCCTTAGTATCCAAAAATCTATCGATCTCTGTCTTGAATATACTCAACGACTGAGCCTCCACAGCCCTCTGGGGTACAGAATTCTAAAGATTCACAACCCTTTGAGTGAAGAAATTTCTTCACATCTCAGTCCTAAATGGCCGACCCCTTATTCTGAGACTGTGACCCCTAGTTCTGGACTCACCAGCCAGGGAAAACATCCTCCCAGCATCTACCCTGTCAAGCCCCTTAAGAATTTTATATGTTTCAATGGGATCCCCTCTCATTCTTCTAAACTCCAGGGAGTATAGGTCCAGTCTACTCAATCTCTCCTCATAGGACAATCGACTCATCCCAGGAATCAAACTAGTGAACCTTTGTTGCACTCCCTCTAAGGCAAGTATATCCTTCCTTAGGTAAAGAGACCAAAACTGTACACAGTACTCCAGGTGTGGTCTCACCAAGGCCCTATATAATTGCAGTAAGACTTCTTTACTCTTATACTCCAATCCCTTTGTAATAAAGGGCAACATACAATCTTCTTTCCTAAGTGCTTGCACGTTAACTTTCTGTGATTCGTGTACAACGACACCTAGGACCCTCTGAATACCAACATTTCCCAGTCTCTCACCTTTTAAAAAATATTCTGATTTTCTATTTTTCCTACCAAAGTGGATAACTTCACATTTCTCCACATTATATTCCATCTGCCACCTTATTGCCCACTCACTTAACCTCTCTATATCCCTTTGCAGCCTCATTGCATCCTCCCCGCAGCTTATTTTCCCACCTAGCTTTGTATCTTCAGCAAACGTGGATACGTCACACTCGGTCCCCTCATAAGTCATTGATATAGATTGCAAATAGCTGAGGCCCAAGCACTGATCCTTGCGGTACCCCACTAGTTACAGCCTGCCATCCCAAAAATGACCATTTATTCCTACCCTCTGTTTTCCTGCAGGATGTTTGTCATTGTATCAGGACATGGTATTTAGGGGGACATCAGGCTCTCTATTGAGCCAATGGGTATATATTCCAGGGTGCTGAGGGAGATCAGAGAGGAAATTTGTAGGGCACTGGCTATCATCATGGAAGAATCACTAAGTATTGGTTTTGTTCTATAGGACTAGACACAGGCAAATGCTAGTATTTATATTTAAAAGGGGAGACCAAAACAACTACAGGCTCATTAGCCCAACATCAATAATAAAATGAAATCTATTTTATTACAATAACTTAACTAGCATGGGTTGAGGAGTTCGCCAGACAAATTTCCTTGATGTTTGAGATTACAGATAGAGAGTACCACTGTGATATTTAAGGTCTACCACCCACCCAAGTACCATAAAAACTTTATTCCTGAGATATCTTCACTGTTCTGCTCCCTCAGCCTCTGCATCAAACGACTTCTCATCCTCGGTGATTTCAACCTCCATCTCAATTCATCATGCTCTCTCTCCTCTGAGTTCACTAGCCTCCTATCCTCCCTTAATCTCTCCCTCCATGTAAATTCCCCAACCCATATTCAAGGCCACCCCCTCGAGCTTGCCATCTCTCGTGGCCTCGTTACTCCCATCGTGTCAATTGCAGATAAGGCCATCTCTGACCATTTCCTCATATCGCTCTCCACCCACATCCTGCTGCCACCCACCTCCCTTCTGTATCCGCCCCTGGAAAAAACTCTCCCCCAACTCTCTTACAACTGCACTTATGAAATCCCAACTGTCCAGCCTCTGGCCCGCCATTCACCATGACATTTCTGCAGCTACCGATCTGCTCAACCACCCCCTCACCACCACCTTTGATGTTCTAGTCCCTACTAAAACAATTACTCTCTCTCACCCTGGCCGTTCCCCCTGGTACGGCTCTCATCTTCGCTCCCTTAAGTCCAAGGGACGCAGACTCGAACGGATATGGCGGACAACTGGTTTAGCCATTCACCGCCAGATCTGGCTGGACCACATAAAGCACCATCAGGCCCTGCACTCGTCTGCCAAAATTGCTCACGATTCCAGAATCATTCTGGAATGCAAAGATAAACCCTAGCTCCTATTCTCTACTGCTAACCGTCTTATTAAACCCCTCTCCCGTCTCCTCCACCCTTACCTCTGATAACAAGTGTGAGGAGCTCATGGACTTCTTTGTCTCGAAGATTGAGACCATCCGTTCAGCTGCCTCTGCCACTTCTCTTCTTTCCCCAAGCCCACTGGGCCAAACTTCCTCTAAGGTCCCCCCCTGCCCTAGTCCTGAACTCACATCTTTCTCCAGTTTCTCTCCGATCTCCCCTCATGACCTCTCTGCACTCATCTTGTCTATGAGACCCACCTCCTGCTCCCTCGACCCTATTCCCACCAAACCGCTGACCACCCAACTTCCTTTTCTGGCTCCCATGTTAGCTGATATTGTTAACGGTTCTCTCCCCTCAGGTACTGTCCCCCTCTCCCTCAAATCTGCTGCCATCAGCCCTCTCCTCAAAAAACCAAACCTTGATCCCTCCGTCCTTGCAAATTACCGCCCCATCTCTAACCTCCCTTTCCTCTCCAAAGTCCTTGAATGTGTTGTCGCCTCCCAAATCCGTGCCCATCGTTCCCGCAATTCCATGTTTGAATACCTCCAATCAGGTTTCCGCCCTTGCCACAGTACCGAAATGGCTCTCAAAGTCACAAATGACATCCTTTGTGACTGTGACAAAGGTAAACTATCCCTCCTCGTCCTTCTTGACTTGTCTGCAGCCTTTGACACGATTAACCACTCCATCCTTCAACGCCTCTCCACCGTCGTCCAGCTGGGTGGGACTGCACCCGCCTGGTTCCATTCTTATCTATCTAATCGTAACCAGAAAATCACCTGCGGCTTCTCTTCCCGCTCCCGCATCGTTACCTCTGGTGTCCCCCAAGGATCTATCCTTGGCCCCCCATCTATTTCTCATCTACATGTTGCTCCTTGGCGACATCATCCGAAAACACAGCGTCAGTTTCCAAATGTACGCTGACGACACCCAGCTCTACTTCACTACCTCTTCTCTCGACCCCTCCATGGTGTCTAAATTGTCAGACTGCTTGTCCGACATACAGTTCTGGATGAGCAAAAATGTTCTCCAATTAAATATTGGGAAGATTCCATCCCTCTCCCTAACATCTGTCTGAGGCTGAACCACACTGTTCGCAACCTTGGTGTCATATTTGACCCTGAAATGAGCTTCCGACCACATATCCGCAGCATAAGACCACCTATTTCCACCTCCGTAACATCGCCCGTCTCCGCCCCTGCCTCAGTTCATCCGCTGCTGAAACCCTCATCCATGCCTTTGTTACCTCTAGACTTGACTATTCCAACACACTCCTGGCTGGCCTCCCACATTTCACCCTACGTAAACTTGAGGTCATCCAAAACTTGGCTGCCTGTGTCCTAACTTGCATCAAGTCCTGTTCACCCATCACCCCTGTGCTCGCTGACCTACATTGGCTCCCATTTAAGCAGCGCCTCAATTTCAAAATTCTCATCCTGGTTTTCAAATCCCTCCATGGCCTCGCCCCTTCCTATCTCTGTAATTTTCTTCAGCCCCACAACCGCACCCCCCCCCCCCCCCCCCCCCCCGAGATATCTGCGCTCCTCTAATTCTGCCCTCTTGAACATCCCTGATTATATTCGCTCAACCTTTTGTAGCCGTGCCTTCTATTGCCTAGGCCCTAAGCTCTGGAATTCCCTGCCTAAACCTGTACACCTCGCTACCTCTCTTTCCTCCTTTAAGACGCTCCTTAAAACCTACCTCTTTGACCAAGCTTTTGGTCATCTGCCCTAATTTATCCTTGTGGATCGTGTCAAATTTTTTTGTCTTAAAATACTCCTTTGCAGCACCGTGGGATGTTTTACTATGTTAAAGGCGCTATATAAATACAAGTTGTTGTTGATTGTCAGAAGCTCCAAAAGGAAAGACCTAGTTAAACTAAAGGCGACAGGAATTTAGGGTGGAATGTGGACATGGTTTAAAAGAGAATAAACAGAGCACTTGAGATGTGTTATGTCAGACTGGGTGTAGCTGAAGTGTTGGGTAGAGTCCTACAGAGATCAGTATTGGGAGCACTATTGTTTCTAATCAAACGGGCATAATGGCTGAAAGCAACATAAGCAATGATGGGAGTGGAGGGAGACGCACAGTAGACAAGAGGCAGAAGAGAAGTGTAGCTGCTACATAGTGCAAAAGACCATTGCAGAGCTGGGATGGGATGAGACCACAGAGGAATTTTCAAATTAAGATAAGGAATCAATACACTGGGGAGTCAGATAGCCTGTGGAGTTTGTGCGAACCGTGGAATTCTAGATGAGTTTGAATTTTTGTTGGGCTGAACTTGGAAAGGGAATGAGGAGAGCATGGGAGAAATGAAGCTTTGAGTTGAACAAGAAGATATGGATGAGGGTTTCAGCAACAGAATGTAGAGATAGATGAGGTTGATATTAGAAAGAAAGGTCAGAGGACACAAATGGAAGTTCGTGAAAAGATAAACTTGGAGCATGTATAAAGAAATATATACTATTAATCAACCAAGCAAATTAATAGGGGCAAAAAAATAGGGCTCTTCAAAAGATTAAGCTACTAGAGGAATGTTCTGGATAAGTTTGAGAAAATACAGTTGGCCTAACTTTTCTAAATGGTTCTTTTGTGGCACATTCAGCGCAGCCCATATGCGTGTGCAGGTGATGTAACTGTGGGGCAAAAATAAGAAAACTGCAAAGCGTTGGAACTGGAAACACAAACACGGCAGGGCAGTGTGCACCTATAAAAAGACGGGTTAAAGTTTGGGTCTGCTGGAGGCTGAGGCCCCGGACCTTGCCCAGCCGCTGCCCCGCACACTCCGCGTGACGTCACACACGGGTAGTCGAGGACATCGGGTGACGTCACACACGGGTCGTTGATGACATCACAGTGTTTACACCTCGAGCCCCCCGCCGGCCGGCCCGAGCTGACCTTTGATGTTGTTCCGGTAAAAGCGGTTGCTCTCCTCCACCGTGCTGAAGCCCGCGTACTGCCGGATGGTCCAGGGCCTGTAGGTGTACATGGTCGGGTAGGGGCCGCGAGTGTAGGGCCACACGCCCGGCAGCTCCTCGGGCAGGTCCGCCGTGTCCCGCTTCGTATATACCGGTTTGATGGCGATGCCGTCCGGCGTTTCACGTATCAGATGCTCGGCCTTCTTCCCCTTCAGCTGCTTCTCGGCTAATGCGGCCCACTCCGGGTGCAAGACGTGTCCGTGCCGACCCCGGCGCTGCGCCACCTCGGTCGGGGCGCCCGAGGGCCGCAGCCTCAAAGAGTTACAAAAGAATCGCCGTGCCTGCAACATGTCGCCGGCACCGAGTGAGCGATTCCCGACAAGCGGCGGCCTGCACGGCCACTTGCAGCAGCACGGCGGCGCCCCGGGAATAGAGTGACAGCACTACCGACCAATCGGAGCTTCCGCAGTGACACGTGTGGTCACAATGGAACTTACCACCAGCCAGTCGGCGCACAGAGGGGGCGGGAGTTTTGAATGTCATGGTGTCAGACCAATGGAGCTGGGAGGTCAGTTCGAGCATTTTGTCTCCCACCATCCTGTTATCTTTCATTACAAGAACAGAATGCTTTACTGACTGGGTTATTTGCAAACGCGAGTAGCTTGTACCCCTTTTTCCTTCAGAGGCGCACACCTATGTATTTTAATCAGTCTGTTTAAATAGTCTGCCATTTGAAATCCAAGGTCAGGCCATATCTCTCAACCCATATTGCACAGCACACGCCTCTTGTTGGGCAACATGTCAGCAGCAGATTTTTTAAAAGTGGGCAGAAGTCAAATATATGGCCACGCCCACCTGGCTGTACACCACTGCATTGTAACGATTGTTTACAACTGGGTGGCTTGCTCGGCCATTTCAGGAGGTATTAAGAGTCAATCACGTAGTATGGGACCGGGGGTCACATGTAGGCCAGAGCAGGTAGGGAATGGTAGGTTTTACATGACAATCCGGAAGCTTTCGTGGTTATTTTTCTGGTGCTAGCCCACAGGTGTGATGTCGAATGGCCTCCTTCTGTGCTGTAAGATTCTATGGAATTACTAGATTTATTGAATTCTGTTTCATGGTTTTACATGGTAGGATTTGAATTCATGACCTCTAGGTTGCTCGTCAAGTACAATAACAACTAGGCTACCATATCCTTTTATTTTAAAAGTAATTGTGTTATAAAACATCTATAGAAACGCAAACAAGCAGAAAAATATAAAAATCAGCATTTAGAAATTATCCATAAAAACAGAATATATTTTTCCCAATAATAAAAAATATTAATCACGTCATTACACCAGGGAATCTTAACTTTTAGACAGCATGAACCTATTAAACACAGTGTAGATTACACTGAAGTCTTTTCACAAGCTATGGGGTACATTCTACATCCATCTGTTACTTTTTTTGTTAATGTGAATTAATTTTTGCAGACTCATTGTTAGCATTTATATGTTTATATAACAATCTGATGTAAGCATTTGTTTAATTTGTACATGCTATATAAAAATCCAAATTCTTAAAATGTGTAGACTATTGGATTCACAGTTCTTTATTATAAATGTCTTGTAGAATTTTACACAGAAAATCATATCAGATATTTTGATAAAGAAACCAGTGATATTTGAGGTTCCATTTATCGAATTTATACCTGAATTTTAGCCTTTGATGATTGCTATTGGTCACCAACATAAAGAAAATATAAGATTATTTTGTAGTTCATTTATACAATATTTTGCACATGCAAGATTTCTATATTGTAGCTTTTTATGCAACATTTTGTTTCAATATATATTTCTAACTCTATTCACTGCTGAAAATTTACAGAAAATTAGTTTTGTAAATGTTTTGTAGTACAGGAAAGAATGGCCCAGAATTTGCGGTCAGCGGCAAAACAGAGGCATTCGCCGCTAGCCCCGAAGAAAGCTGCCCACAAAGATCTCACGATCTCTGTGACGAGAAGTTTGCCTTTTTCAACGCGTAAGTGATTTCAGTGTATCATAATGGGGAATCCCCGGAGCGCTCTGCTGTGACGTCAACAAGCTGTGTAAGCAGCCAATCACAATGCAGAATTCTCATGGACTGGGAACCAGGAAGTGAAGAAGCTGCTTTTATTCAGACTTTTTAAAAATGTTACAGAATGCAAAACAAAGACTGGGGCTCTCGCATGGGGAAAAGGTAAACCTGAAATAAATATGAACAAACTTTTAAAAAATATAAACTTTTTGAAAAAACTTTCTTAAAAATTGTACTTTTTATCATAATGGATAAATTTGACACTCCACAAAATTAAAATTATTTTTTCAGGGCCATAACGTTTGTTTAGCAGTCAATATGCTGTTAAAACCCGAGTTACACCTAATCCAACATGGTCTAACTTTTAATGGGGTATTTAACAGCGATATTACTGCGGAAAAGCTGACGTTTTCATCAGTTTCACTGATTTCACTGATTACACTGATTGTTGGCTATGGGGTGGGCGGGTCCACAGCGCAGCCAGTGTTGGAGCACTGAATGACTGACCGCAACTTCAGGATTCCTGCGCTTTGATGCGCATGCACTACATCCTGAAGTTGTGGTCAGTTTCAAAGGGGAATAACAGCGAACACTGTTAGTTTGCCGTCATTACCCACCGCAAATTCCGGCCCAATATATTTTATTTTGAAAGCTGCAGAGTACATTTATTATTGAAAGGTTTAAATAGCTTATAATGGTCTTTTCCTGCAGAAATGGGAGATTGTGTCTAGTGATATTCTTGCCTCGAATTTAAAATTCTCATACTTGTGCTCAAACCCCTCCATGGCCTCGCCCCTCCCTATCTCTGTAACCTCCTCCAGCTCTAAAACCCTCCGCGATCTCTGTGTTCCTCCAATTATGTCATCTTGCACATCCCCCACTTCCTTTGCCCCACCATTGATGGCCGTGCCTTCAGCTGTCCAGGCACTAGACTCTGGAATTCCCTCCCTAAACTTTTCCGCCTCTCCACCTCTCACTCCTTCTTTGGTGTGAAAATAACTATAGTTTGTTCATCAACTTCAGACTTTTATGATTGCCTGACTTTTAACACGTATAATTGTATTCTGTTCAAATGTAGTTTTCTCTCATTTTCTTTCCTTCTCTTTTGAAAGCACTGATTCGTGCTGGGAAAATATTTCATGAGTACTAGCAGGCTCTCCAATACCTTACCTATGTGGCCATTCTTTATATGTGAATCTGGATGGTAAGTATTGGAAGGTTATTTGACCATGAGAGAATTATAACTAAGCTCAGTTCTATCCTTGTATGTGCACTTCCCAACATGATCTTTGGATATTGATCAGGAATCGGAACCCTGGATTATTTTTTTTTTCTCCCTATTTGAGGGACATAAAGGTTAACTTTAGTATCTACCCCACTGCTCTAGTGGAGATAAGTAATCTAAGAAAGAATTTGGCATTCATATAATGCCTTTCACATCCTCAGGACATCCCAATTGTTTCACATGCAATGAATTTCTTTTGAAGAGTAGTCACTGTTATGTACAGCAGCCAATCTGCACACAGTGAAGTCTCAAAAACAGCAATGATATGAGTAACCAGATGCTATGTTTTGGTGATGTTGGTTGAGGCATTAATGTTGGCTAGAAAATCAGGAGAACTCCCTTGCATTTCATCAAATAGTGCCACCGGAT
This sequence comes from Squalus acanthias, assembly GCA_030390025.1. Classification (NCBI taxonomy): domain Eukaryota; kingdom Metazoa; phylum Chordata; class Chondrichthyes; order Squaliformes; family Squalidae; genus Squalus; species Squalus acanthias. Next base: position 67,526,616 of record CM059433.1, on the reverse strand, counting down.
CTTTTACATCCACCTGACCAGCTGGACAGGGCCTTGGTTTAACATCGCATCCGAAAGGCAGCACCTTCAGCAATGCCGCATTCCCTCAGTATTTCACTGTCAGCCTAGATTATATGCTTAAGTCCTGTAGGGGCACTTGAACCCACAACCATCTGAAGTCCTGCCCCATTGCAACTCAATCCTGAAAAGGAGAGTTCCAGCTGTTATGTATAGGCAAAACAAATGGGGCTCTAGCAGTTTAAGAAAGACATGATCAAAAAGGAATATAAAAAGACTGCAAATTTCCCAGCAGAGAAACATGTTCTGTTTTTATCAGATTACCTTACTTTAAAAAGTAGATTTTTTTTGAAAGGACAGAAGGTTAATTTCATTTGAAATTCTTTAGTAACCTGTAGATGTCTTTGGTTGTTCATTTGAATTGACAATGCTATGTAAAATTATTTGGATGAAGTATTGTGTACAACTTAGCAATGTTGACTTTCTTTGTTGGTTCTAAATGTTGATCTGCTCCTTAAAAACTCATGCTGGATCATGCTTCAGCATTAGTTTTGTGCCTTCCATGTTCTGAAGGAATCAGGTCTTCATGTTCATTTTCACCATCTGGCACCTAAGAATAAGTAGAAGATTCACAACATTGAAACAAAAATATATCCTTTGAACCCATTTGTGGTGTCAGTTGACATAACTAGTTTATTCCTACACCAGAAGGTTATGACTAGAACTATGACAGAGGAATTGGAGCTCACATCTAATATGGACTCAGCAATGGAGTGTTTGATGGAAATTTTGCTTCTGAATACATCATTTCTTGCATAAGACCATAAATTTAAGTCCTGTCTACATTGAAATGCATAGTCTTGGGCCTGACAAATATTCATTAAGAAACCTCATTACGTTAAAGGGAATGAGATAATTACGAAGAAGAAAAAACATTTGGGGGTACAAGGAAATATCATTGAATTGGGATTGCAGTAGGTAGTTCTTGTATAGTACACTGGGCCAACTAGCCACCTTATGTATTGAGGGATTATCGCCATGTCAAAGTTCTAATCATGAAATTGGGGGGGGGGGGGGATTTTAACCCAAAAACAGGTGGGTTTGGGTCGGGTGGGATGTAACAATGTTAAAAATCTGAATCCCGACCACAACCCGCCCACTTCCAGTTTTAATGGAGGCAGGACGGGGGTGGGCAACCAACCCACTCCCAGGAGGTGGGTTGGCCATTTAATTATTATAATGAGGCTGTGTGCCTCATATTTAACCCCCATTTTAAACTTAACTGTGGCCAGCCGGGTTTCTCGGGCCTCGGGAAAGCCAGCAGCTAACAGAAGGTGAGGACTGCTGGATCCAGGAGCTAAGTGCCTTTCCACTTATCTGCTGGATCCAGCTTGCCTGCTTCACCAACCCCTTGATCGGACACACCTCTGACCCTTCCGATCTCCTCGCTCCGCCTCGTCCGTTCCGATTTGCCTTCTGGCCTCCAATCTCTCCCCCACCCCAGCCTCCAATCTCCCCTCTGGTCTCTGGTCTTCCCTCTGGCCTCCGATCTCTCCACCTGTTCTGGCCTCCGATCTTCCCCTGAACTGCTCACAGTACTCCAGGTATGGTTTTTATTTTAAATTCGTTTCTGGGATGTGGGCGTCGCTCGCAAGGCCAGCATTTATTGCCCATCCCTAAGTGCCCTTGAGAAGGTGATGGTGAGCCACCTTCTTGAACCGCTGTAGTCTGTGTGGTGAAGGTACTCCCACAGTGCTGTTAGATAAGGAGTTCCAGGATTTTGACCCAGCGATGATGAAGGATCAGCGATATACTTCTAAGTCAGGATCGTGTGTGACTTGGAGGTGGTGGTATTCCCATGTGCCTGCTGCCCTTGTCCTTCTAGGTGGAAGAGGTCGCGGGTTTGGGAGGTGCTGCCGAAGAAGCCTTGGCAAGTTGCTGCAGTGCATCTTGTAGATGGTACACACTGCAGCCACGGTACACCGGTGGTGGAGGGAGTGAATGTTTAAGGTGGTGGATGGGGTGCCAATCAAGCGGGCTTCTTTGTCCTGGATGGTGTCGAGCTTCTTAAGTGTTGTTGGAGCTGCACTCATCCAGGTAAGTGGACAGTATTCCATCACACTCCTTACTTGTGCCTTGTAGATGGTGGAAAGGCTTTAGAGAGTCAGGAGGTGAGACACACTCTGCCGAATACCTAGGCTCTGACCTGCTCTTGTTGCCACAGTATTTATGTAGCTGGTCCAGTTAAGTTTCTGGTCAATGGTGACCCCCAGGATGTTGATGGTGGGGGATTCGGCAATGGTAATGCCGTTGAATGTCAAGGGCGGTGGTTAGACTCTCGCTTGTTGGAGATAGTCATTGCCTGGCACTTGTGTGGCGCGAATGTTAAATGCCACTTATCAGCCCAAGCCTGAACGTCGTCCAGATCTTGTTGCATGCGGGCATGGACTGCTTCATTATCTGAGGAGTTGTGAATGACACTGAACACTGCAGTCATCAGCGAACATCCCCATTTCTGACATTATGATGGAGGGAAGGTCATTGCTGAAGCAGCTGAAGATGGTTGGGCCTAGGACACTGCCCTGAGGAACTCCTGCAGCGATGTCCTGGGGCTGTGATGATTGACCTTCAACCACCACAACCATCTTCTTTTGTGCTACGTATGACTCCAGACAGTAGAGAGTTTTCCCCCCGATTCCCATTGACTTCAGTTTTACTAGACCAAGGCTGTAATGAGGTCGGGAGCTGAGTGGTCTTGGTGGAACTCAAACTGGGCAATAGTGAGCAGGTTATTGGTGAGTAAGTGCCGCTTGATAGTACTGTCGATAACACCTTCTATCACTTTGCTGATGATTGAGAGTAGACTGATGGGGCAGTAATTGGCCGGATTGGATTTGCCCTGCTTTTTGTGGACAGGACATACCTGGGCAGTTTTCCACGTTGTCGCATCAATGCCAGTGTTGTAGCTGTACTGGAACAGTGGCTAGAGGCGCGGCTAATTCTGGAGCACATGTCTTCAGCACGATAGCCGGGATGTTGTCGGGGCCCATAGCTTTTGCTGTATCCAGTGCGCTCAGCCGTTTCTTGATATCACGTGAAGTGAATTGATTTGGCTGAAGACTGGCTTCTGTGATGGTGGGGATCTCAGGAGTCGGCCGATATGGATCATCCACTCGGCACTTCTGGCTGAAGATGGTTGCAAACGCTTCCGCCTTGTCTTTTGCACTCACGTGCTGGGCTCCACCATCATTGAGGATGGGGATATTCATGGAGCTTCCTCTTCCCGTTAGTTGTTTAATGGTCCACAACCATTCACAGCTGGATGTGGCAGGACTGCAGAGCTTTGATCTGATCCGTTGATTGTGGGATCGCTTAGGCCTGTCTATAGCATGCTGCTTCCGTTTTTTAGCATGCATGTAGTCCTGTGTTGCAGCTTCCTCTGGTTGGCACCTCATTTTTAGGTACGCCTGGTGCTGCTCCTGGCATGCTCTTCTACACTCCTTATTGAACCAGGGTTGGTCCCCTGGCTTGATGGTAGTGGTAGAGTGAGGGATATGCCGGGCCATGAGGTTACAGATTGTGGTGGAATAAAATTTTGCTGCTGCTGATAGGCCCACAGCGCCTCATGGATGCCCAGTTTTGAACTGCTAGGTCTGTTCTGAATCTATCCTATTTAGCACGGTGATAGTGGCACACAACACGATGGAGGGTGTCCTCAGTGTGAAGACGGGACTTCGTCTCCACAATGACTGTGCGGTGGCCACTGCTACCAATACTGTCATGGACAGATGCATCTGCGACAGGTAGATTGGTGAGGACGAGGTCAAGTGGGTTTTTCCCTCGTGTTGGTTCTCTCACCACCTGTCGCAGGCCCAGACTGGCAGCTCTGTCCTTCAAGACTCAGCCAGCTCGATCAGTAGTGGTGCTACCGAGCCACTTTTGGTGATGGACATGGAAGTCCCCCACCCAGAGTACATTCTGTGCCCTTGCTACTCTCAGTGCTTCTTCCAAGTGGTGTTCAACATGAAGGAGTACTGATTCATCAGCTGAGGGAGGGTGGTAGGTGGTAATCAGCAGGAGGTTTCTTTGCCCATGCTTCACCTGAAGCCATAAAGCCACTCCCAGGGCCACTCCTTACCACTGGTGGGTCTGCCCTGCCGGTGGGACAGGAAATACCCAGGGATGGAGGAGTTGGGGACCTTGGCTGAAAGGTATTATTCTGTGAGTATGACTATGTCAGGCTGTTGCTTGACTAGTCTATGGGACAGCTGTCCAAATTTTGGCACAAGTTCCCAGATGTTGGTGAGGAGGACTTTGCAGGGTCGACTGGGCTGGGTGTGCCGTTGCCATGTCCGAAGCCAGTGCCAAGGTCGATTTTATTCTTATTATTGTGTTTCGTAGCAGTTTGTTACAACTGAGTGGCTTGCTGGGCCATTTCAGAGGGCAGTTAAGAGTCAACTATGGGTCTGGAGTCACATATCGGCCAGACCAGGTAAGGACGGCAGATTTTTTTCCCTAAAGGACATTAGTGAACCAGATGGGTTTTTACAACAATCCGATAGTTTCATAGCTTTTTATTCCAGATTTATTTAATTAAATTTAAATTGTGGTGGGATTTGAACTCACGTCTCTGGATCATTAATCCAGGCCTCTGGATTACTAGCCCAGTAACATTACCACTCTGCTACCGTTCCCTGGCTAACCAGGGTTTTGTATAGCTGAAGCATGACTCCTACCCCCTTGTATTCTAGTCCTCTAGATATAAAGCCCAGCATATCATTAGCCTTTTTGATTATTTTATGTAACTGTTCATGACATTTTAATGATCTATGCACCTGGACCCCCAAGTCATTTTGGACCTCCACTGTTTTTAGCTTGTCACCATTTAGAAAGTACCCCTGTTCTATCCTTTTTAGATCCAAAGTGGATGACCTCACATTTGCCTACATTGAAATCCATTTCCACAGTTTTGCCCATTTGCTTAATATATCAATGGGCCAAAAATTCGGCCCTTCCCGGGTGAGTACGCGTTGTGTATGAATGAAAGATGGTCTGCTCCCACGTGATCCCAGGGGACGCATCGCACTAACTGCGCCCCTGGAACACGCAAGCACTGCGCGCCGGCAGTTGGGAGAGGCCCAGGACCCGAAGTTCCCGTGGGCCCAAAACACAACGGCAGGCGCGGTAGGTAAGAGCGCGCGCGATCCTTACCCCCGCGGCAAGCCGGAGAGGCGAATTTCTGGGCCAATATCTCTTTGTAATTTTATGCAATGTTCTCACCTACTTCCTTTAAAATCCCGGATGGAAACCATCTGGTCCTGGGGACTTGTCACTCTTTAGTGCCATTATTTTCTTCATTACTGTTATTTTGCTTACATTAATTTTGGTGAGTCCCCATCCCTGATTCAATATTAGTTTCCTTGGGATTTCCAGCATGGTATACTTTTCCTCTCCTGTAAATACTGACACAAAGTAATTATTCAATGTGTCCGCCATTTCCTTATTATCATTGACAATATCACCGCTTTCAGTTTTCAAGGGGCCAACATTGCCCCTGACCACTCTCTTTTTCCTAATATAATTGTAAAAAATGTTTGTGTTGATTTTGATATCCCTTGTAAATACTAAATTCTGTTTTCAAATTCCAGTTTAATGAGATTATGCATGCATACTGATAAGAATTGGAAAATTCTCAACTCTGCCTAATGTTCTAACCCTAAACATGTTGAAAACATTTGATAGAAGTCATTTTGTTGATTTCCAGGGTAAATTTCCTCATAACCCCAAAGCTGATTTCCCTTATGTTTTAAACAACAGTTGAACAAAATGGAAAGAACCTCTTTAACAGCTACATTATGGCATTGGTCTTCATTTTTATTACTTTAAAACATTTTTATTGAGGAGGGGGGAGGGAAGAGAAGAAATGTTTTATGCTTATCTATATGCAGGATGTCAGCCCTGGGGGATGGAACATAGTTCCAGTTTTTACAACCAGTTTCCACAATGTGCACTCTTGGGTCAAGCACGGTGTGGTTGAATGTAAGACAAAACTCTTTCTGTACTTGACTATTTAGGTAGGCTGATTGCCAGTTGCAAGTTATACTGCAAATGATTCCCACTGTTCTAGGTGGAACATCATCTCTTTCAGGTGATCTCACTACCAGCATAAAGTTTAACACTAATACACATTTGTGTATTAAATACTCATTTTTGCGATTCAGTACTCGAGATGTGGTAGAAATGTCAACATTGGAATATAAAAACAACATTAAATTAAAAACAAAACAATAAGTGCCCTTTCAGTGCATAAACAAATCTTGCATTTTATCTGTTTATCTTTATAAGCTGTGTATACACAAAAGAGTGGTACTCTTATGTGAAACTTTACATGAATATATTACAATTTCATACCTCCCAATAGATTTGATCATCAAAACAATTTTGATCTGGTGGCTGTCCCCAAAAAGGGATGCGAAGAATGAAACCTGTGAAGAAAGTAAAAAATAGGTTCAACAGGATAAGTAGATCTTTGAATTATAAATAGTTACCTCTTCCATTAGAACATTTATTTGTCTACATAGTGAGAAGAGAATCCCATCATAGTATAGCTCATCTATTTCTCGCCTGTCCATACAGACAGTTCCCAGTTCATTAATATTTGCCTCCTGAGTAATATTATTGCCAGCTTTATAAGTGGCTTTCTGTTATCAAGATCCTTTGAATTATAAGTTATTGCCTCAATAATCTATTCACCAAACTAGTAAGTGACTGATTTTCAAATTAATCTAAATTTTCTTTTGAAAATCTGCAGGAGAGAGATTCTTTTTATGAACACTTGAATAACAATATACCATTACTGACTCCAATCAAAAACTGTAGTAGTCAACTCTTGATCTGTTGGTTAAAGAAAGAAACTGAGCGCAGGATCATAGACTGATACAGCACAGAGGAGGCCATTCGGCCCATCGCACCTATGCCAGCACTTTTAAAGAGCCATCCAATCAGTCCCACTCCCCCGCTCCCTCCCCATAGCCCTGCAAATATTTTCCCTTCAAGTATTTATCCGATTCCCCCTTGAAAGTTACTATTGAATCTGTCAACAGAATCTCTGATCTTGCTCCTTTATTCCTATCAGTCTCCCTACCTCTTGTGTTTTATCTTTCCTTAATTTCTCTTGTAATCCTTCCCTTCCCCATCCCATGGATGGTTACCTTTTTTTCTTCCCAGACCAGAAATGACTTAAAAGTAAGAGGGAAAGCTCATGACTGGTTCCCAGGCCACTACCCATGCTACTCGAAGCCACTGGGAGGCAAGTGACAGCAACCCACCAACCACTTTTCTTTAGATTCTTTCTCCTTGTAAGAAAGCAACTGGCCTCCGCACTGTAGGAATGTATAATATCTAAAGCTGAAAATTTAGTGAACTCTGCACAGTCAAGGTTACTTTTGCACCCTGAAGTCTAATATTCCACTTTATCTTCTGAAAGCAAGTTAGTATATTTTAATGTACCCATGGACTAACTTTTTCTGTAAAACTGAGTAACATTCTACCAGTTTTGAATAGATCTTGTTTGTGATGTCAGCAGGCATAATCGACCAATCACATTTTCCCTTTCAGGCCATGATATAATAAATATGTACAATCGTTGCACACTGTAGTTGTAAACTATTGATTGGATGGCTTCAGAAATGGCCAATCATGTGCAAAGCTGAAGACTGAGGATATTGTTGCATATTCATAGTTACTTCTATAACATTGATTACTGAGTTGGAAAGTTCCTTTTTCACTTAGTCCAGATCTGGATGCTTTCTCCAACAGTAATCAGAAGTAGATTCCTCTTTTAGATTACCAGGGCCTTGCATCCTCAACATAGGACTGCTAAAAAAAAATGAATGCAAACTACTAAAACTATTGTAGAAAACTGGATAATCATATAAATAATTTTAAATCTGTATGAATTCCTGTAACATCTTTTTGTATAACTAACATATTCACACATTATGCCCTCTATCTGACTTTGTTTTGTACTGAAAAGATGGACATAAAATAGGTGGGTAATTTATATAACAATTTTCACATTCACTCCCGTGACAAAAAGGCATGGTAAGATATAAGCATTATTAGCCTAACAAAAGCTATCATTGTACATGCACAGAAGGGCATTTTACCTTCTGCACACTACTTTAAGAAAGTCATGCTGAAGTTCATCCAAATCTAGTCTGGTCTGAATTTCTCATGTTTCTTAAGCAATCTAACTTAGGCCAACTTGGACCAGTTTTCATCAGCACGTTTGATTTGCTGGTTACTCCTATGACTATATACTTCAGGTAGTCTAATAAAGCTGTGCCCGTATTTGAGGTGAATGGAGCAATACCATGAAAGCCTGACATGATCACATTTTGGGGCAGGATGAATTATGATTATATTAGTTTTGTCCATTTATCATACAAAGTTTGGGTGATAACATGAGACTCAAGTAAAAATTATTTATAATATTAACCAATTTGATTTTAATCAGATTATGGCTGTATTATCTTATTATCCCACATTTGTACATACCTAATTCTGCCACAAAGTGATGCTAAGAGTTGTGTAATAACATATAAGCCTGCTATCTTATGTCACCATCTTGACCATCAGATTATCAGGCTTATAGTGCATGGCCAGTTTGAATAATTATCGTATTTAATTCTAACAGGGGAACCCAGGTTTACATATTATAAATGGGGTGAATATGCTTTTAAAAATGGGTAACAAATGGCTCTTTAGCCTACATCAAGATCAAAGCCTAGTTACTGACTGCAATTCAAACAATTTTTCTCCACTTGATTGGTGCACTGCCTCTCGTGAGCACATCATATTGTAGGTTGTATTTGTGACCAAGCTATGCACAGGAATAGGTATTATTGGTAATGTTTTGTTTTCTGACCTGTGATAGTTCCTCCAATGAGGGCCACAACAAGAGTCGCACCCAATCCAGCTGCTTGGTATCCAGCCTGTACAATAGCAGTTCTTGTTTTCATTTCTGGGAAAGTTAACTCAAGACTGACAAAAATAATGTGAAGCATTAGAAGTTTTGCTTATTACATTATTAAAAGCATGTATCATCTTTCAATAGATTTGAATTCTCATTTTTCTTTTCTCTTTAGCTCTCTCCCCCGAGATCAGCAACAAGGTACCAGAACGATTCCTCCTTCAACTGAAAGGAAGGACTCATTTGGGCATTCGTTTCTGCAGAATTTATCTGTACTGAGATCTTACCAGCTTTTCTCCCCCAAGATGGAGTGTTTCATCACAAAATATTACAGATGAGGAAGGCCATTCAACTCAATTCTCACATCCTCAAAGACCTTTAAGTCCTCCATTGCCACAACCAATTGGTCCTTAAATGATTTAATCTCTTAGTCTGACTGAGAGCTAGCAAAACAAATCTATTTATGACGATAGAATTCAAATGTCATTTATATCTAGGATTTAGCTTCACGTCCCATGTACATATGTGTTGGACTCCCAGCAATAGCAGCTGAGTAATTCCTCACAAAAAACTGGATAAATATCTGAGGGGAAGAATTCCACCATGCAATTCAGGGTAAATTTTGCAGGGCACATCTTTTCCCCAGCCAAAAAAAGTTAATCACTGATCATCCATATTCTAAAATGTCGTAACTGATAAATCTGCAATCCCAGACTTGCATAGAGGAGCTGTGCTCACAGGGCGTGCTGGTTGGAGATTTGGAGCTGCAATGTTGTAGCCCTATCTTTGACTTGCACTTCCAGAGTGCGATTTCCCTGCTGCAGGTATGGGATTATAGAATCACCCCAATGTCTCTTCAGTTGCCCACCCAGCTGAAGAAAAGCTTAACATTCATATTACATAGGAGGATGGGAAAGTACAGAAAAGTCTGCACTCCATCTAGATGTTCCCAAACATTTACACCTCTCAATTGCCACTCCCTCAAATATACATCCAATTCTCCCTTACATTCCCACACTATCTGCCTCCAGAACTTCCCTGGGCAGTACATTCCACACATTCACCATCCCCTGCATAAGGTACTTAAATTAAACAATTCATGCACTTTCCCTCTTCTAAGCTTGGGCCAATTTCCCTGTTTGGAGAGTTTGTGGCAATTTTATTTATTGATACCTTTTGATAACCTTAAGAATTTTGAATAATATCAGGTCTGCTGCAACAGTGCCTTACACAGACTGTTTATCACCTCCTGGGATTTCTGCTCCATCCATCTGGTTATACATTCCAAGATCCAGTTTGTTTTCTTTACTGTTGCCCTACGATGCTGCTGGCTTGAATATGCCCTGATCCCTCTCCTGTGTTGTGTAGCCGAGAACCATTTTGTTTATTTTCTTGTTTTACTTTCCTTCCCTAGTCTTGATACTTTGCATTTGTCCATATTAAGGGGTAATTTTCTAACATTAAACTGCAGACGGAGAGCTTCACCCACCAGCATATTGGGAAATTAGTCCTTAGATGCCATTTGACACTCATCAGCCCACCTTCCCAATCTATCCAGACACCGTTGTATTTAATCTCCCTGTTTCCTATTGTTTGAATACTACACCGCGCCCCCCCCCCCTCCAATTTGTTATCTGCAAGTTGACATTGTTCACTGCTTTTGATTAATTTTTCAGTGTTTGAAATGCAGATCCGAACAACACACAATAGATTGTATTCCTTAGCAAAACTCACCCATCTCCATATAAAGTTCTGCTGGCCATCGCTGCTCCAATTATACCAGCCAGACCTCCAATTATTCCAGGCATGCCATGAAGATTATGCACACCACAGGTATCATGTATGTTCAACTTAGATGCAAAAATTGGCTGGAAAAAGATAAAGAATGCAATTAGTAGAATAACTGATTTTCTTTTCTTTAAGAAAAGGAAACATTACTTTTGAATTGTGTCGCAAATGGGAATCTAAGATTATTTTATAACTTAATACAAAGCTATAAACCATCCTGATTCTACAGTAGCGCATCATTGTAGAATGAGCAAGGCTGAGATCAAATTAAGAGAAAGATAGAAATAAAAAAGATTTAAAATGTTGGAAGTACACAGCAGGACAGTCAATGGGATTCTTCATCAGAATTTTGCTAAACACCTTGGTTCTGTCTGAAAGCGTAATCTTAAACTTCCTGCTGCTCATTATTTCAGTTTCTCCCATTTTTCACTCCAACCGTTCCATTTTTTTGTCTTCTACACTGCTCTGATTGACTCAGTGCAAACTTCAAGAACCATGTGGTCCTGTTGCAGTGGCGGTGGTACTTGATGTAAATAGTATACAAGTAGTGCAGTGACAATTTGAATGAATGACTATCGGGCACGTGGAGCATGCTGGTAGAGGGGCCAGTATATCCATGTGATCTAGCAGTCTTAAGAGTTGCTAGGAAAAAAATAAAGTTGCTTTTTTAAAAAAAAGAATCCGTTTGTAATTTTTGGTGAGATTGTATTGCAGATCATTCATGTATATAGGGTTTTACTCTTTCCTCCCTCGATTTTGTACATAGAGAGGTCATCAATTTGATCAATTGATACCAAACCAAGGTGAGAGTAGATGTTTCACAAAAGCAGAGGTTCAATAATGCAAAAGTCAAAACCTACTGTCAGATATTTAAACCCAAGTGTGGAGATTATTCCAGCTGTAAACCCAATCAGCAGACCTCCATAGGGATAGATCATCATGTCAGCAGCGGTTCCAGCAGCTACACCGCCTGCCAGAGTAGCATTCTGTATATGAACCTGCACAAGGGAAAGCAAAGACAAAGCTTCATGAGAAAAATAGCACAGTAAAACTTACTTGACAAATGTTAAAATCAGTGCAATTTGTAGGAGTCTGTCAGATGAAAGGATATCATTGTGGAAAAAGTGCCTGCCAGAATTATTTTTCTTTGGTTAAGAAATGCCAAAAAATACTATATTAATTAACTCCATAAAAAAGATGTAGATGAATATCTGGCTAAGAACAAGATTGAAGATTATACGGCTGAACATAAATGATCTAAATTCTTTGTCCCAACACCATTGTGTTGCATAATGGATAAGTCATTTGTGAAATTAAGTTGAATAATTTTATGGTGTAGATTGCAAGTTTGAATTGATATCCTGTGGTTTTGCTAATTACCTTGAGAGAAATTTATCTTTTGGAAGTTTTATCCGTGACTGGTTGCATCCTCAGGAGTAAGTTAGTGGGATGAACGTCCATAATAGATCAAATTGTACATTTTCCATGGAGAGAATAGGCTTGATGGACTGAATGAACTTTTCTCATTCCAAACTGTCTTATGTTCGTATAAACCATACGTCACTTTTATTATGATGATGTCACGTACACATGGGCCCTGAATTCGTGGTCGGTATGACCGCGTACTCTGAGTACGCTATCATACCGCCTTTGAAATTGACCGCAAGTTCGGGATTTCCACATGCGCATGCGTATATCCCAAATTTGCAATCTGTCAAGTTCCGACTCCGCATCGGCTTCGCTGCACGTTTCACCTACCCATTGAAATCAATGTGCTGCGCACTAATTACCCTGAAAATGTTTATGGCTGGTGCAAACAGGCACAGGAGCCTGTTGCATAGCGTAAGGGGAGGGATGAGAAAATGGCATTAATTTTGAGCTAAGTTTATGCTACAGCCCATAAAAAGCATCCTAATCGAGTTTTATGGTTTTAAGGACACCTTCAGTAAAAAGTATCTCAAGACTTTTCAGTGTTTGAATTCTATCAGTTTTGAAATCTTGGTTTGTGTATTATACTATTGCAATGATTGTAATTTATTAATAAAGTAGCATTTCTGGCTGCTAAATTATTTTAAATTAGTTGGTTTTTTAAATAGTCAGGATTTAAAAGCCGAAGCCTGACATCAAATTGTTTAATTTATCAAACCGAATGCGAATCGAAGAAAGATGCTGCAGCAATCTGTTGGAAAGTGCCGTGTGACAGTAAAAATAAAAACAGCTTAGCTGCTCAGATGGACTTTCTGCAATTATTTGCTTGTTTGATCGCTGCTTGATAAATCTGTTTGGCAGTTAAATTCTAAAACAAAAGCTACTGCCGTGTTCTTTTGTTGTCTTCTGAAGACAAGGAGAATGCCGTGAAGGCATGGGATAGAACCTGCTGAGATAATCTGAAAAAGGGTTCTCCGTTTCTGGGGAACATAATGAATTTTACCTAGGTATCAGGGTAAGTGAAAACACTCTCTGGGAGCTAAGGCTCACCTAGGGTGAGTAGTCTGACACATGAAAGCCAGCAACTGAAAATTGTAAAAGAAACCCAAAAAATAAAACAGATGTCAAAGTTTGCAAAACAATCCTTCATGAAGATGATGCTTCAACTGAAAGTCTTATATTTGGAGGCTAACCAATGCACCATTAAATTTAGGATGGGGCCACTGATACTACTACTAAATTTCTGCCCTGTCAGCTGAGCAGTGATGCTGGGGCCGAATGAATTCACTCCATTGCTGTCTGTTTCGAACTATCCTGGCCGCTTCAGTCACCTGTATCCCTTTATGGCAAGTCACTCTTGATATTGTCTATCCAGTGCTTCCCTGGTCTTCCTTTGGGGCAAGATGGCTGCTCCTAGGCTGGCAGTTCCATAGGCAGCTCCTCATGGCTTCACCTCTATCCATGGGAATCTGCTGCCATCCTTTGCCCTTTCTCTCCCAAATCTCCTGTCTTCCACTGTTAAAGTTCCCCTGGCTCTATTAGTTGGTGCATTTTAGCCCTAACTACAAGTTAACTGCTATTTTAAACCACCATTACCCATCCCCCAACCCCTATGCCTGCTCTCTGCTTCTATCACCGAATTGCTGGATCTCTTCTCAAATTTGGCTTCCGAATTCCTGGACTTCTCTGGACATTAAGACTACGCTTCTGCACTGCATTACACAATAAGACTCATCTGCTGTGTCTCTAATTTGCTGTTCTGCTGCTAAAATTTTAAAGTAACTTTGGTCAGCTACAGCCCTTCCCCCACTTGTTCACTGCTGAGCCTGTGACTGGCTGACTCGTTATTCAGCTTTGTTGGTTTCTGGCTCGTGGTTTACATTTCTCTGCCTCTTCTGATCTACGGTGACCTCCAACTTCGCCATCAGCTTCCAGCCCCGCAACCGATTCTGCATATCTGGATCCTCATTCCCATGGAAATAACCTCCATCCTCCAATTGTCTACCCTTCAAATAGCTTCTGGATTTCACTCGACTGCTACACCTGTCTCCGGACTTGGACAACAGTTCGTCGATGCTCCATGCCGACTCCAGCCTACCTACATCAACTTTATCCCACCATGGGACCTCTGACTTTAATTCTGGACTCCCTCCTATTGTCTCCTATCTATTCCCTGTTACTAGCAAGAAATATGTATCCTAATAATTGCGACATAGCCAGGCTTACGTAACTTGAGTTTTTCCTGTGTACATTTTGGCTGCCGCTCCAGACACGAGCCGATCACTTCTATTTCCACATTTTTCTCCCCCTTTTTCTTTTCTCTCTATGCCTCCTTGACCGCTCTCTCCTGTTGTCATGCCTCCTTTCATTTCCCCTTTCTCGGGTACTCAGCCCTCCCAAATCCCTACCCCAACCCTTCATTACTCTTCGACCTTCCTACTCTCCTGCTGCCGTCCCAGGCATGACTCCCTCTTAGATAAGCCTACAACATCCCTCTGTGCCACAGTTGGCATCCTCCAAAGGGCCCATCGAGGCACTCATCATTGCCTCCTCACAAGCAGCAACCCCAACTGTCCCATCCTACTCTCTCGCCGACCAGCGCCGCCCCCCCCCCCCCAGGGGGCTAATCTTACCAATCTTCTCCCTGTCCAACTCATCCCCCCCCCAGTGCGGTGGACTCTGGCAGTGGATCAGCCATCACCGCCCCTCTCTGCATCTCCCTCCAGAATATCCATTCACTTGTGAACAAGGCCCTTGCCATCCATGAGTTTGTTGTGATGATTGCATCGACAGCATAACCTTGACGGAAACCTGGCTGAGGGGTGATAGCACCTTACCCCTAAATTAAGCCCCCCCACCTGGCTATACCTTCCACCACTTGCCCAGCCCAGACCTTCGCCATGGCGGTGTGGCTCTCATCACCAAATCACAACTTGGTCTGTCCCCCTACTCCTCTGGCACTTTCTCCTCCTTTGAGCATCTCGCCTTATTCCACCCCTCTCACCTCTCATTTAAAGTTCTCGTTCTCGACCAGCTACCCAAGTACCATAATAATTTTTTCACCGAGATATCTGCCTCCGTACTGAGCAACTTCTCATCCTCGGTGATTTCAGCCTCCATCTCAGATCATCATGTTCTCTCTTCTCTGAGTTCACTATCCTCCTTTCCTCCCTTAATCTCTCCCTCCACGTAAACTCCCCAACCCATATTCACGACCACCCCCTTGACCTTGCCATCTCACGTGGCCTCGCTACTCCTATCGTGTCAATCCACCCCCCAAAACCCTACTCCCATCTGTGTCCACCCCTGGAAAAAACTTTCTCCCAACTCACTTACAACTGCACTTATGAAATCCCAACTGTCCAGCCTTTGGCCCTCCATTCACCACAACACTTGTCCAAGTGACTGTTAATTTTGACCCGGATTATCATTTCTAAAAGCTTCCCCACTACCAAGGTTAAACTGACTGGCCTGTAGTTGCTGGGTTTATCCTTACGCCCTTTATTTAACAAGGGTGTAACATTTGCAATTCTCCAGTCCTCTGGCACCACCCCTGTATCCAAGGAGGATTGGAAGATTATGGCCAATACCTCCTCAATTTCTACCTTTACTTCCCTCAGCATCCTAGGATGCATCCTATCCGGTCCTGGTGACTTATCTACTTTAAGTACAGCCAGCCTTTCTAGTACCTCCAAACCATTACTCTCTCTCACCTGGCATTTCCCTCTGGTATGGCCCTCATCCTCGCTCCCTTAAGTCCAAGGGACGCAGACTTGAACGGATATGGTGGATAACTGGTTTAGCCATTCACCGGCAGATCTGGCTGGACCACATAAAGTATTATCGGGTCCTGCTCTCGTCTGCCAAACCGTCTTCTTGAACCCCTCTCCCCTGTCTTCTCCACCCTCACCTCCAACAACAAGTGTGAGGAGCTCATGGACTTCTTTGTCTCTAAGATTGAGACCATCCAATCAGCTGCCTCTGTCACTTCCCTTCCTTCCCCTAGCCCACCGGACCAAACTTCCTCTAAAGTTCCCCCATGCCCTATCCTTGAACTTGCATCTTTCTCCAGTTTCTCTCCGATCTCCCCTCATGCCCTCTCCAAGCTCATCTTGTCCATGAGACGCACTTTCTGTTCCCTCGATCCTATTCCTACTAAACTGCTGACCACCCAACTTCCTTTTCTGGCTCCCATGTTAGCTGACATTGTTAACGGTTCTCTCTCCTCAGGTACTGTCCGCCTCTCCTTCAAATCTGCCGTCATCACCCCCTCTTCAAAAAACCAACCCTTGGCACCTCCGTCCTTGCAAACTACCGCCCCATCTCCAACCTCCCTTTCCTCTCCAAAGTCCCCGAACATGTTGTCGCCTCCCAAATCCGTGCCCATCTTTCCCAGAACTCCATGTTTGATTCCCTCCAATCAGGTTTCTGCCCCTGCCACAGTGCCGAAACGGCTCTCATCAAAGTCACAAATGACATCCTATGTGAATGTGACTGTAGTAAACTATCCCTCCTCATCCTTCTCGACCTGTCTGCAGCCTTTGACACGGTTGACCACTGCATCCTCCTCCAATGCCTCTCTACTGTCGTCCAGCTGGGTGGGACTGCACTCACCTGGTTCTATTCTTATCTAATTGTAGCCAGAGAATCACCTGCAATGGCTTTTCTTTCTGCTCCCACATCATTACCTCTGATGTCCCCCAAGGATCTATCCTTGGCCCCCTCCTATTTCTCATCTACATGTTGCCCCTTGACGACATCATCTGAAAACATCAGCATCAGTTTCCACATGTACGCTGATGACACCCAGCTCTACCTCACCACTATCTCTCTCGACCCCTCACTATCTCTGAATTGTCAGACTGCTTGTCCAACATCCAGTACTGGATGAGCAGAAATTTCCTCCAACTAAATATTGGGAAGACCAAAGCCATTGTCTTTGGTCCCCACCAAAAACTCTGTTCCTTAGCCACCGACTCCATCCCTCTCCCCAGCATCTGTCTGAGGCTGAACCAGACTGTTCACAACCTTGCTGTCATATTTGATCCTGAAATGAGCTTCCGACCACATATCCACGCCATCACTAAGACCACCTATTTCCACCTCTGTAACATCGCCTGTCCCCATCCCGCCCCGCCACAGCTCATCCGCTGCTGAAACCCTCAGCCATGCTTTTGTTACCTCTAGACTTAACTATTCCAACACACTCCTGGCTGGCCTCCCACGTTCTACCCTATGTAAACTTGAGGTCATCCAAAACTTGTCTTTTAAAATTCTCATCCTTGTTTTCAAGTCCCTCCATGGCCTCGCCCCTCCCTACCTCTGTAATATCCTTCAGCCCCACAACCCCCCGAGATATCTGCGCTCCTCTAATTCTGGCCTCTTGTGCATCCCTGATTTTAATCGCTCAACCATTGGTGGCCTTGCCTTCTGCTGCTTCGGTCTTAAGCTCTGGAATTCCCTCCCTAAATCTCTCCACCTCTCTAACTTTCTTTCCTCCTTGAAGACGCTCCTTAAAAACCTACCTCTTTGACCAAGCTTAAGGTCATCTGCCCTAATTTCTCTTTACGTGACTCCGTGTCAAATTTTGTCTTATAATACTCCTGTGAAGTGCCTTGGGACGTTTTACTACGTTAAAGGCGCTATATAAATACAAGTTGTTGTTGTTATGGTTCTTTGATTTTTTTTGTTCGATGTATCACCAGAGTGATAGGGAGTGTGATAGCTTGATCTTGGTCTCGGACAATGCTCGGCACAACATCGAGGGCCGAAGGGCCTGTACTGTGCTGTACTGTTCTATGTTTCTATGTATCTCTATGCAGGGCTATGTAAGGTATTCTAGCTGTTTCTAGTCTTGAAACGTGTCCAAACAGGGATCGGTGCTGGGAATACTGTTACCATTTACATAGTATATAGAGCACAGAAACAGGCCATTTGGCCCAACCAGTCCATGCCGGCGTTTATGCTCAACCCGAGCCTCTTCCCATCCTTCCTCATCTAACTCGATCAGCATAACCCTCAATTCCCTTCTCTCTCATATGCTTATCTAGCTTCCCCTTAAATGCATCTATTTACATAACTGATTTGGACTTGGGAATCGGAAGTACAACATTAAAATTGAGGTAGATTGTGCAAAATACAAGAAGTTAACAACTTGGAGAGTGGGTGCGTAAATGGCAAATGAATTTCAATATAGATGCGTGAGGTGGTGCATTTTGGTAGGAGGAATAAGGAGTCCACCTGCTCCTTGGAAAATAAGAGTCTAAATTTGGGTGACGTGCAAAGGGATCTGAGGGAACAGATTCACAACACAGGTTAACAAAGCCATAAAAAGTGCAAACAAAGCACTGGGGTTCGTTTCTCGAAGAATAGAATTCAAAAATAGAGATGTTGGCCGGAATTTTGCCGATCCTCAGAGTGCGGGATTGGAGGCGGGACCGCTGTCAAAATCGCAAAGGTTGACAGCGGGCAGGAAACCTGCTGTCAACCCGCCTCCAATCAATCTTCCTAAGTGTCGGGTCCCCGATTTGTGCATGGACCCGACACCTAGCGGTGGGAAGAGGATTATAGCCACTTACCTAGCTGTTAACAGGTACTTGATACTTGTTAACAGGCTCTTTTTCAATTTTGCTGCTTCTGCCTCGGGTTCCCCGATGTCCGGACACCACGCCAGGTAAGTGTGGCATGTTGTGAGTCTGCTGTAATGTTTCTGCATTGATGACAGCTGCAGAAGTGGTGTGAAGGATCCAATGGTGCACTGGTGAGTTTCAGAGGTAAGAAATTGTTGGGAAAATAATTTTAATACATTTCCACTTTTCTGTAGGTAACAGGTTTTGAATTGGCTGTCTAGTCCCACCTCATTGGGAGAACCTCTCTCACCAGTGACAGATCGCTTCTGTAACCTCACCTGCAGCTGCCATCTGTTCTAACCTAAGGAGTGAGTCACTGAAGATCCTGGGTGCAAGGGCTCACCTGTGGACAGTCATTGTCAGTGTTTGCAGCACCTCAATGCTGTCAAACACTGAGAAATGAGCTGTCAAAGAAAAATTGTACGTGGTCCCTTTAAGAAAACCGGCAGATGACGCGTCATCAAATGACATCATCTGACCGGCTTCTTCTTAATTGGTCGGCAAGCCGCAGGGCGGGCTTAACAAGGCCAATTGACGTAAAATCACGTCCGTTGGCCGAATGCAGTTGGGGGCGGGACTGGAACCCGGAAACCTAGCTGACCCGCTCCCAAGCCGCATCCATTGGAAAAATCGCGGCCATTATGTTAAACTTGTCTCGAACATTGTTAGACCACACTTAGAGTACTGTAAAAAATAAATCTGAAACCCGACCCCAACCCACCTCCAACCCACCCACTTCCGGTTTTAATGGAAACAGGAGGGGGACAAACCCACTCGCAGGAGGCAGGTTAGTCATTTAGTTATTATAATGAGGCTGTGTGCCTCATATTTAATCACCGTTTTCAATTTAACCTTCGCCAGCTGGGTTTCCCGGGCCTCTGATCGTCCGGACCAGACCGCGGAGGGGAGGAGGTGGGGGTCTCTGGAGTGCGCGGGGGAAGGAGCAGCTAAGAGGAGGCGAGGACTGCTGGATCCAGGAGGTAAGTGCCTTTCCACTTACCAGCTGAATCCAGTTTACCTGCTTCACCCCCGAGGCCCTTCCAATCTCGCCCCCACCACCCCCCCCCCCCCCACACCCGAGACCTCCGATCTCCTCCAGCACCGACCCTTCCGATCTCCCCCCCCCACCCCCCCCCCCCCGCACCCGAGGCCTCCAATCTCCTCCAGCACCGACCCTTCCGATCTCCCCCCGACGCCCCCCCCCCCGCACCCGGGGCTTCCGATCTCCTCCAGCACTGACCCTTCCAATCTCCCCCGCACCCGAGGCCTCCGATCTCCTCCAGCACCGACCCTTCCGATCTCCCCCCCACCTCCCCCCCCACCCCCCCGCACCCGAGGCCTCCGATCTCCTCCACTGCCGACCCTTCTGATCTCCTCCTTTGACTCTTCCGATCTTCCCCCCCGCCCCCTGAGGTCTACGATCTCTCCCTCCCGCCTCTCTGCTCCCCAGCTGTGGCCTGGTGCCGAAAACCTGCCCACCCGACAGCCAGCCTGACTGCAGACAGGAAATGGAGACTAAAGATGATAGTCAGGTCCTGCCGTAAAAATTGGCAGGACCTGAGGGAAACCCGTTCTTCTGGGTTTCCCGACCTCAAACCAGCTCCCTCCCCGTCTCCAAGCTAATATCGAGGACAATGTTTCTACTTGTGGAAGAGTCCAAAACTAGGGGCCATATGTATAAAATAGTCACTAATAAATCCAATAAGGAATTCAGGAGAAACCTCTTTACTCAGAATGTGGAACTCGCTACCACACAGAGTGGTTGAGGCAAATAGCATCGATGCATTTAAGAGGAAGCTAGATAAGAACATGTGGGAGAAAGGAATAGGAGGATATGTTGATAGGGTGAGATGAAGTAATGTGCGAGGAAGCTTGTATGGAGCCTAAACACCGGCACATGGGCCGAATAACCTGCTTCTGAGCTGTACATTCTGGGCAGAATTTTCATTGACCCATGGAGGCGGGTTTGGAGGCGTGTGGGGTGTGAAAATAGCAGATTCGGGGGTCCCGAACCCATCCCGCCCCCAACCCGCCTCCATGCCAGTTTCACAGGAGGCGGGTACCCGACCTGTGCTGGGACCCGTCTCCCCGAGGCGGGAAGGGGATTAGTGCCAATAAACTGCCTGTTAACAGGTAGTTAACAGGCAGTTTTTTGCCTAATCCCTATTTTTAGCCCTGAAGTGTGGGTTTCCCGACAGGTCCGAACCACACCGATTTAGCGAGGCGGACCGTCGGTCTGGAGGGCTTGGAGGGGTCGAGATGTCCGGTGTGCAGGTGAGTGATGGGTGCATGAGTGCAGAGGTAAGTGTGTTTGGTGTGTGTAAAGTGTTTTAAGAACTTTTACTTACCTTAACTTTGTCCTGCAGGCTAGCTTCCTTAAGGTGCCGGGAGTCCCTCACATCCACGGCACAGAAAGCAGAATGGCTGCGGAGCTGTCAAAAGCTGCAGTCTCTGCTTTCTGTGCTGGATTGCTTTCTAACTGAGTCTAAGTACAGGGACTCCCGCGGGTGCAAGGATCCCGCGCGCACCTACCTACCGCGCCTGCTGTTGACCTCTGGGCCCACGGGGACTTCAGCTCCTGGGCCTCCCCCAACTGCCGGCGCGCAGTGCTTGTGTATCCCAGGGGTGTAGTTAGTGCGATGCGTCCCCTGGGATCACGTGGGCCATGGAGAGCCAATGGCAGCAGACCATCTTTCATTCATAGATTTGACAGGAAGACCTGTCAAATCTAAGAATTGAAATCGGCCCCAAAACACCTAAACTTCAAATAATTTTTTTTTAAAAACGTCACATTTTTAAAATAACTATAAGTTAAATAAATTAACTATTTTAAACAAAAATTTAAATTTTTGAAAAAATTAAAATACTTTTTAACAGTGCTAAAAATAAACTTACCTTTCTTTAAAGTATCTAAAAAAGATAAACCTGTTGAAAAAATTTTTAAATTGTAATTAACTTACCTTGTTGAAAACGGGTCTTGCGCCTCCTTTTTAAAAGCGCAGGTTCTTTAATACTTACCCTCCCGGAGAAACCTGAAAAAAAACCTAAGTTCGCTGCGTGCGCGCAGCCTCTACCGCGCACACGGTTCACCTCTGAACCGCTCCCTTCACGAGACCGGAAGTTCCGGTTTCCCGCGCATGCGCAGTGCATGCAGGAAACCGGCACTTCAGGAGGCCTTACGGGTGAGTACACAGCGCGTACTCACCCGGCAAGTGCCGAATTTTTGGCCCAATGTCAGTGTTTGACAGCTTCACAGAGCTGTCAAACGCTGAAATTTCATCTGTCAAAAGCTCTTGACAGATGAAATTTCAATGGCTGACGTCACCTGTATCCAAGGGACCCTTGATTGGCCTGCTAAGCCCGCTGGGCGGGCTTAACAAGGTCAATCAAGGGAAAATACAGTGGGTTGGCAACAAGTCGATGGAGGCGGGACTACAACCCTGGGGAGGGATTGTGGGATCGGCATGGTCGGGGGATTGGGGAGGGGGGATCGGTGGGGGGGATAGTTGGGATTGGCATGGTCGGGGATCGGGGGTTTGGCATGGTCGGGGATCGGAGGGGTCGGGAAGTTGGCATGGTCGGGGATCGCGGTGGGTTGCCTGGGGGGCCAGCCGGAGGATCGGCAGGGGGTCAGGAAGGGGTTCGAAGATCGGCACGGGATCGGGATCGGGAGGGGTTTGGAGGATCGGGAGGGGGGTCAGCCAGGATCGGAGGGATCGGGAATCGGGGGGGGGGGGAGGGTTGTTGGGGATCGCAGGGGGTCGACCGGGGTGAGGGTCGACGGAGGGGGAGAGAGGATCGGGGCCAGCCTCAGCATCATCGGTGGGGTGGTGCGGGGGAGGCCTCATGGTGCAGTCGGAGGCTGCGGGGTAGGAGGTGGGGGAGGCCTGGGAATGCGATCGGAGGCCTCGTGGTGGGGTCTCCGATAGTGGGGGGGTAGTTTTGGCAGGGACCCTGGATCCAGGAGGTAGGTATAAAGCCACTTACCTCCTGGATGCAGCAGTCCCCACCTCGGTTTAACTGCCAGGTTTCATGAATTGTGTGAAACCCGTCCACAGGCAGTTAAATTCAAAATGGAGGGGAAAAAGGATACTGCCAGCCTCATAACAATATTTAAATTAAGGTACCGCCTCCTGGGAGCAGGTTGGTTGCCCAACCCCTGTCCAGCCTCTGTCAAAACCGAAAGTGGGCGGGATCAGGTCAGGAATCTCATTTTTAACAATTTAACTGCCCCCACACTCCAAACCCACCCCTATTTTTAGGGGAAAATTCTGGCACCCAAGATTGAATATTGAATGCTGCACTGTTGCAAGACTAATACAACAGATTAATGCAACTAATGATATGCCAGAAACTCTCAGAATTCATCCAATGGTGAGCAGATTTGAGTGACAGCAAGGTTTAGGATTTAGGATTTAACTTTCTGAGCACTTGGTGGGGACTGGTGGTGGGGGGGGGGGGTTGATGGGGAACTGTTCCTCCTATTACTTTGCTGTTGTAACGACTATGTTTATGAATGGGATGACTCCTCTTAGTGGTCAATAGCTGAGGTGTTCCACTTCAAGCAATAATAGAAATGGAAGCATAATTTCTCTGAGTCAATTATTGAAGGAGTCTTGTATCAGAAGTTGCCCTAACTGGAGAAGAGTCATATGATGTCCTGGTGCAAAAATAGTGTAAATGTGATAAAATTAATAAAATTGAAGATATTCATCCTCACCATGTCCAGTTTTCCTTTCTTATCAAGCAAGCTAGAGAGGGCATAAGCAGTGAGCACACATGCAGCCAATGAGTAATAGGTGTTGATGATGGCTCTGTACTGCCCATCGGGGGATTCGACAATGGCAGAGTTGAAGCTTGGCCAAAACATCCATAAGAAGAGAGTACCTGTAAAATATTAAGAGCATATATTAGAGCTTTGTAAAAAACAATGATTTATGTAGTCAACAGAAATCTTAAAATTATTGGTTACATTTACAGACTGAAGAATAACTGACTATATTAATAAATCTATATTAAAATACAATGGCCTGGAATTTCCACCTTTGCGTCAGGTCAGGCGCGTGCGGGCGGCGTAGCGGGTCTGAAACGCGATGTTCTGAGCAACGTGCTGCTCAGAGCGACTTTCACTTACTGGCCTCAATTGAAAGAGTCATGCGCGTTTCCCCGCCCTATTAAATGGTGCGGGTCTGATGACACCATCGATGACTCGTTTCCAGCGCCCATATTTAAAGCAACCTTGCACTGAACTCACTTGAAGGTTTCCAGAGGAGGATGGAAGGTGTGAAAGAAAGGCCACAGGAGAGCTGAAACTTTTGAAACATGGATAGCCAAAGGCAGAGGGCTGCACCCCGGTTCTCTGATTGTTCCTTGCGTAATCTTGTCAGAGCACGCAGGGAGGTCCTCTTCCCTGCTGATAGGCAAAGGAGACCTCCACAGGCAACAAAGAGAGTCTGGCTGGATATTGCTGAGGAGGTCAACTGCAGGGATGTGATCAGGAGGACCTGGATACATTGCAGGAAGCGCCTCAATGATCTCATTCTAATGTAATCATAGCAAGTAACACCACAGAAGGAGGCCATTTGGCATTCTCACTCCACTCCCTCATAGTCACCTTCTACAGATGTAACCCATCCATTCCTTACACTCATTCCATCACTCTCACTCAAACTTCTCTTCTTTCCCTCCTTGCAGGAGAAGAGAGCCCAGAACAACAGGGAGAGGGAGAGAACCGGAATTGCACATCTCACAGCAGCAGAGGAGGTGGCTCTGGGAATTTCAGGAGCTCGAGAGACGCTGGCGGTGGGAGTCAGAGAGAGGGGGACATCCCAGCAACCTGGTGACAGAATCACATCTCAAAAAACCACATGGCATACAACAGTCACCCATATGGTGACTCATGTCAGCAGCCAGTGAAATATCATCATGTGCATAATGGTAACGTTACCCATTCTTATTATAACACTTCTAATTCATCTCTTTACTCTCCCACAGGTCCATCAACTGCCCCCCCCTCCACTGTCCAGCCAGAGGAGGAAGACGATTCCTCAGAGGAACCTCCAGCCTCTGAGGGTGCAGTGTCAGCAGACCCAGCACCAGCGCAGATACGCAAACATCGGTGGGTCCTTTACGCCATAGAGTGGAGTTGTCACCTGGTGTCTCACAGTTCACAAGTGGGCAAGAGCAGATGGTGTTGACAGGGACAGCTGTGGAAACTCCTTGCCGGAGGGCGCAGGATGCTTCAAGCTCTGCTGAGCTGCATCCAGGCTCTGAACCTCGGGGGCCATCGAGAAAGAGAGTGATCCTGGAGGGGGAGCAACAATTGCATGAGGCTCTGGCAGCTATTGCAGCGGCGATGTCTGCAAATTTTCGGAGAATGCAGGAGTCCGCCTCCAACGTGAGCACCACCATGTCGCAGGCGATGGCGGCGATGTGCTCTTCCATGGAAAGGATGGTCACCTGCATGGAGCAGCAATGGTGCCACTCACATGCAAACATGCTAGCTGTGGACAACAGATGGCAGGTGCTCATAGACCTCCTCTCAAGGAGGGATATAAATGTATACTTGGGCCCTCATGGCCCCACTGCTGTGCAGCAAGGTGCTCGCCAGCTCCTTGCTAGCAGGGAAGTGCATGTGGCCCATGAGAGGGATGATGGTGAGAGGGGACATGGTAGTGGGGGCTCTTCTCAAAGTGCTCCCACTTCTCCCCCATTGCCTCCCCCCTCAGTCAGAGCCCCACATGCTTCCTCGGACAGCTCCTACACAGTCGCAGGAGGAGCAGACTTTGGGGGGGCCATCACAGGCTCCAAAGCCCAGAGGACGTCGGCCAAAAGTGTTTACGCAGTCGCAGCAGGGAAGTGAGCAGCCTGCAACTACCTCTGCTGAAGCCACATGGGTTGTACCTCGTAGAAGCACTCGCAAAAGAAAAATGACACAAAAGTAGATGCACAAGGGTAAGCACATGGGTGTATCAGCAAATGTTAGTGCGAAGTTTCAGTTGTTTTGATTGCTAGATGCTGACACAGGGTACCCAAAATGGAAGTGTTCCATTCTTCAGCTCAAGTATCCCTCATCATGATGAACACAACATTTATTTAAAAAATAAAAAACAATATAAGTAATAAGAGAGACTTAAGAATTTTGAAATACAGTGGGCTGGATTTTCATTGACCCGTGGAGGTGGGTTTGGAGGCATGTGGGGGGTTAAAATTGCGAAAACTGGCGGGCGGGCACAAGCCCGCCTCCACGCAATTTTCATTAAATCGTGTCTGCTGGTCCCGACTCTAAGAGGCGGGATAGGCTGTTAAGGCCCTTAACAAGCACTAAATTGCCTCTATAATGCCATTTTGAAAGGCCTTTGTGAGTTTAACCCTTTTTCTACGTGAAGCACGCCTGTTCTGAACCACGAATGTGAAACCTGGTGGGAGCACGTCTGTCTGTCTGTCTGTCTGAGACTGTCAGTCAGTCAGTCATAAATATCTGGGAGCAGACTTAGGGCTGCTGCTGCTCATTTTGCATCCAGGTCCTCTCACAGCAAAGGCCAGGCAGTCTTTGCAGACCTTCAATGCAGCAGCAATGATGACATCATCAGAGGCGACTTTCAGACTGAAAACACTAATTGGGTCATGGGTTCCCACATGCTGGAACTCAATTGCCCAATTAGGTGAAAATCACATCAATCTCCCACATCCAGTTGCAGTCGGGTGGATAACACGAAAAGTGGATGACACGACCCCAACCCGCCCCAGTATCAAAATCCAGCCCAGTATGTATAGACCCTGCGGCCACACTTGGAGTCATCAAAGATAAACAAAAACAACAACAACTTGCATTTATATAGTGCCTTTAACATAATAAAATATTCCAAGGCGCTTTACAGGAGTAAAAAATTGACACAGTGCCAAAGAAGGTGACATTAGAACAGGTGATCAAACGCTTGGTCAAAGAGGTAGGTTTTAAGGAGTGCCTTAAAGGAGGAGAGAGAGAGTGGCGAGGCAGAGAGGTTTAGGGAGGGAATTCCAGAGCTTAGGGCCTAGACAGCTGAAGACACAGCTACCAAAGGTGGGGTGAAGGAAATGGGGGATGCACAAGAGGCCAAAGTTGGAGGAACGCAGAGTTCTTGGAGGGTTGTAGGGCTGGAGGAGGTTACAGAGATCGGGAGGGATGAGGCCGTGGAGGGATTTGAACACGAGGATGAGAATTTTAAAATCGAGGTGACAGAGTTGGGAAGGAATGTAGTACTGGAGGAGCTTGTAGAAATAGGGTTGAGCAAAGCCACAGTAGGTCAGAAATAGGCTTTTTGCTGGGTAATGCAAAATGTGCATCATATGTTCTAGGAGTCATCTACTGTTTTGTAAAACAGCTGCTGTGATTTGTACATTTTTACTTACCAATCATAGCAAATAAATCCGAGTGATACACAGATCCTTCATTTTCATGGCTATCTTGCAAACCTGGCCTGTATAGGACACGACTAACAGCCAGACCAAAGTATGCACCAAAAGCATGAATAGTCATTGATGCACCAACATCTTTGACCTGTAAAAGACCCAAATAATCCAGATTATTGAAAATGCATAAAACTCCAAATTATATTAACCAAGTGAAAAGCTGCATTTGTACACCTAACTCATCCATAGGCTCTTAAGAATTTTATTCATTTTTGTCATTGCGATTTCTTCAGTGCATGCATAAAATATTTGCATATGATCAAGCACCTTTTCATAATATTTTTCATAGAATGATACAGCACAAAAGGAGGCCATTTGGCCCACCGTGCCTATGCTAGCTCTTTGGTAGAGCTATCCAATTAGTCGCACTCCCCTGCTCTTTCTCCATAGACCAGTAAAATTATCCCCTTCAAGTATTTGTCTAATTCCCTTTTTGAAAGTTATTGAATTTCATTCTACCCTTTCAGGCAGTGCATTCCAGATTACAACAACTCTGTGTAAAAAAATTCTCCTTATCTCGCCTCTAATTTTTTAGCCAATTACCTTAAATCTGTGTCCTCTGGTTACTGATCCTTCTGCCACTGGAATCAGTTTCTCCTCTAATGTCTCTCAATGTCTCTTAATCTCTCCTTTTGTTCTTTCATCCCCTCCCCCTTTTCCCAGCTTTACCCTGGCCTTAAATCTATTTGATTTCCAGCTCTTCCCAGTTCTGATGAAAGGTCATCGACCTGAAACGTCAACTCTCTTTCTCTCTCCACGGATGCTGCCTGGCCTGCTGAGTTTTTCCAGCGTTTTCTGTTGTTATTCCAGCTTCTCTAATCTCTCCACACAACTGAAGTCCCTCATCCCTGGTACCATTCTATTAAATCTCCTCTGGACCCTCTCTAAGGCCTTGACATCCTTCCTAAGGTGTGGTGCCCCAGAATTTGACACAATACTCCAGCTGGGGCCTAACCAGTGATTATAAAGGTTAAGCATAACTTCCTTGCTTTTGTACTCTATGCCTCTGTTTATAAATCCAAGGATCCCATGTGCTTTTTAACAGCCTTCTCAACTTGTCAAAGACTTGTGTGCACACACCCCCCAAGGTCTCTCTGTTCCTGCACCCCCTTTAAAATTGTACCATCTAGTTTTTATTGCTTTTCCTCATTCTTCCTACCAAAATACATCGCTTAATTTAAACCATTACATTTTAAACTGCAATAAAGGAAAATACTTATAAGTTTTAAAAAAGGTACCAAAAGGGCATTTTTAAATGATGTAAACCCAGGCATATCATTTGCCCATATAAATCACAAGTATCCAAATTGCAATGCATTAATCCCAGAAGGGTAGCCATAGCTTAAAGTGTTCCAATGATATAAAAACAATGCTGTGATCTGAGTAGTTTTCGTGCTTGGAATTAAATATTGATGAATTTTTAAATTTGGCCTGTAAACCTGTCCTTCATTCTATTAGAGTGACCTCTTCTAAACTGTACTGCATTAAATCAATTGTATTTTGTGGTGTAAATTTTACAAGTTAGTGCATTCAAACTAAAGCAAATTGAAGAATCAGGCACGGAGATCAGTATGCCCAGATGCAACCAGCTCAATTTCCTGGTTATTAATTTTAATTATCCAATCTGCCCACCCATTGGAACTGCTAACTCTCAAAAATCTTCCCCTATGTTTATATATTATTTTTAATGTTGTTTATCCTGTAATTCCTTGGTATTGCTTTTTCTACATGTCATACTGTACACCCTACTCCGATGATCTGACTGAGAAGTAACAAAATCTGAAGAGACATTGGTCAATAAATTACTGTTGTTGATAATAACAGATGAATGCCTAACATTTTTGACTGATATTCCTCTGTGCTCTGTTTTAATGGAGGCATTAAACTGAGGCCCCAAAAATGTCCTGGTCATTATCTCTGCTGTTTGTGGGACCTTGCTGTGTGCATATTGGCTGCCACATTTCCCTACAATGCAACAGTGATGACACTTCAATAATACTTAATTACCTATGAAACATTTTGAGATGTCCTGTGGATGTGAATGGCACTATATAAATGCAAGTTCTTTGCTTATAGTGCCACGAGGGACAGGTTTGGTCCCTTATGTTATGGTATCCTGATCTGTACACATTGCTCCACAGGTGTTCTGACTGGGCTATTCTACAGATTCATTATGAATTCTGAGGATTTTCCTCTCTTGTTCCTTCTAAGCTCCCTTGTATACCTTTTCTCCTTCTTACATCCTCACTGTGATGACATCAAGACTCATTGACAATTCCTCACTTTAACTCATTTCTTTTCAGGATCTCAAAACTGTGGCACTCCTTGGGCTGGATTTTCCAAGCCCCGAGGAGGTGGGCATGGAGGCAGGACAGCCCGTAAAATCGGAGAAAGTGGGGGCGGATGGCAAACTCGCCCCCATCCCGCCTCCGTGCCCTTTTGCCAGGAGGCGGGAAGATGTGCAGCTTCGGGTCCCGTCTCCTGGAGGCTGGAAAGGCTTTTAATCCTTTTAACTGCCTGTTAACAGATAGTTAACAGGCAGAAAAAAGGATTAGTGCCATTTTACCTTCACAGGAGGAGATGTGGAGGAGGTCTGCAGTGGTCGGAAGCACCTGGAAGTAAGGTGTAGAGGTGAGTGATGGGTGCAAGTGTGGAGTGGTGAGTATTCAAGGTGAGTGATTAGTTTAAAAAAGTGTTCACTTACCTTTTTTTCCTTCTATAGCCTTTAGCCGTGCTGGATTGGGAGAGCGGACATCCACCTTGTCAATTTCAGGTAATGGCTGATGGACCCTCCGATCCATCAGACATCTGAAATTTACTTATTTTCAATGTTTGTTGAGTCCTCACCACAAAGACTCATCAAACTAAAGAGAATATCAGTGTTTGACAGCTTCACAGAGCTGTTAAACGCTGTCGTTTCTTCTTTCAAGAAGTCTTGACAGATAGCACGTCTGACGTTGACGCGATCTGTCAGTGACTTCTTCCCTAATTGGCTTGCTGAGCCCGCAGGGCGGGCTTAACAAGCTCAATCAGGGGAAAATCCCTCTGAATGGTCAGGCGAGGATGGAGGCGGGACAAGCAGCAGTCCCACCTCCAACTCGCCTCCATTCACAAAATCCAGCCTCTCCCTCAATTTTTTCTTCCTTCTAAAATCCAAACTTTAAATCTAAACTTGCATCATCTAATCAATACTTCCCAATTTATCTAATCTCTTTTTTTCAACCTGATTCATGTCCTGCACTGTGACTCTTGACATTTTACCTTGGTCTCTCAAAACTTGAAGAATACGTACCTGCAAGATGCCAGTAACCAGGTGCTCATTGGCAGCAAATATCGTAATCTCGAGCAGAGTCATAATCAGAAGCTGGACTGGACTGGTCGTCCCCAAAATCGCTCCAAATGAAATCAGGACGGTTGCTGTGCTGAAGTCTGCATTAATTAAGCTACAGAACAATAATATTTATATCACTTTCCATTGTTTATTTTCTGAATTCAGTTCAATGGTCATTAAATGTCATTGGCGACCAATGGTCACTGTTCAACTCATAATACACATTGTTTAGCTGGCTGTTACTGTATAGCTTATGATCAGTTGAATGCAAATTATTTCTATTCCAATCCATGTCAAGTGCAGTGTTCCAATACATTAGCCACTTGTCGCTGATTGGGAATCCAGATGTGGATTATTGAATTTCTAATTATTAAATAAAAATGAATAACAGACACCGTTGTTTGGCATGTGATCTGAATACTCATATTCACATGGCGTATGCATGTGTACTTTAAACTTTTTGTGCGTTTGTTGGTAAGACAAAAGCAGTGTGTATGAGTGGTTTTTGATTGTTGAGTGCTTTACTTCGTTGGGAGATGTTTGTGAATTAAATATACACGTGAAGTGCATTTACCTGCATTGTGTGAGTGTATGTCAGGCATTTTCTACTAAAATTAGTGCATGTGGTTAAAATGTTGTCTGGTCAGCAATTTCTACTGGACAACACTGGTCTAGTGCAGGTCATTCCTGCTCCATATACAGCAGAAAACTGCAAATAACCTGGCAACCTAAATTGACGCCCATTCAGAAAGCCACAAGAATAACTGGGGTAGGAAATTGAAGTGTAATATTTCTGCGTGGCACCGGGTGTTCTTCTGAGGCTGTGGTTAGGACAATTTGTTAGGAAAGAGTAAAGGGAATATCACTGTGCTTCTAATCTGTGCTGTACTTTGGAGTAGAGTACACTCCTTTTAAGGCAATTTTGCATTAGTTGTACAATTGATTTGGGCTGTTTTTTTAATCCCTCTGAGAAGTGTGAAAGGAACCAATTAAGCATATTACAGACTAAAACTGAAATGATAGGGTAGATTTTACCAATATTGTGTTTCCTCCATGAAGTTCTCGTATTGGGAATTCGGGGGCAGAGGTCAGGGAACTCTGCAGGAATTTTCATCCCTGAATTTAAATGTATGATAAGTACTACAACAAGCAGAGCTCTTGCCACCTGAGCCACTGGGGTGCCATCCAATGGACTTTATCAGCACCAAAACACATTTAGAGATTTATTGCATATATTCTGTTAGCAATTAATCAATCAAAAAAATTAAATATACCTGAAAATGTTGACTTTGATTTTTCCATTTTTTAAATGGTGCAGCCAGCCTTGCATCAGTGTGCCCCACTGAAGACCAAAAGCAGCAATGAGTAAGTTAAATCCAACACTGCTGAATCCATATCTCTTCAAGAAAGTCATCAGAAAGCCAAATCCAACAAAGATCATTACGTGTACATCCTGGAAACCTAAATAAGAAATAAGTATGTCTTATTATTACCATAATGCTTATCCTAAACACTATTAAGAAATGTAGGGGCCGATTTTCCTGACTCCCTCTGCCTCGGTGCTGGATAGGAGCAGCCCACTCAAACCGCATTGCACCTGTCCAAGCCCAAGAGGCCTGCAGCTGCTTTCCTGGCCGTTGGCCTCAGGGTATTCTGGCTGCTGTCAGGGAGCAGCAGCGAGAAGGCACCAAGGCCCGAAGATCCAATGGATAATCTGGAAACAGATTACTACTTATCTTTTGGGATCCTCTTAGGCTTGCTGCCAGGCTCTCTCAGACCCTCCTGTCTGAATGGGATTTCCTGTGCAACAGAGGGAACTCTTCTGAGAGTCGGTTAAGTAGGAAGGAGCTTTACTCTCCATTTAAATTGCTGTATATGATCTCGGAGTCCTTGAAGCTCATGCTGACACTGAAATGGAAAGTATTCTATTCCCAGTGCTAACAACTTCATCTTGATGAGCAAAAGAAAAAGTAAAAGAATTGGCAGTAATGCACAATGATCTTATTGAGTCTCTGAATTCAATGCAGCATGTCAAATGTGAGTTAGCAGCTCAAGGTAACACTTAAAACAAACAATTTGCTTGTGCATGTCAGCACAGGAAGAACAGGAGGAAATTGCGAAGTAGTACTGAATGCGCACATATGCAGAACACTTTACTATTACTCACTGGCCTAGAAATTGGAACCTTTAGCGCCGGCTGTTAAGGCCGGTTTTGAAGAACAAATGGTGACCTGCCTTGCTTCCGCCCACTTCCGGCGTGGAACGTGGCCGGCCGCCACATTGGGCAGGTCGGCAGCGCTGCTGTTGCCTGTGCTCGCCTCAAATAATTTAATGATCAAGAGCGTGCCGTCAATCGGTGTGCAACGCTGAATTGACGCACGCTGAGCGATTTTAGATGTCGCCGCTCCTTTTACCGCTTTCTCCAAAGCACGTCCGTGCGTGCAGCCATTGCCAGCATGTAGACCCGGGAGAAAGCGGCGGAGATCTACCTCCGCCAAAGTCTTCAATAACTATGTAGAGTAGGTCCAGTCCAGTGAGAGGGCTCATGGTCATTGCTGCAGAAATACATTGGCAGATTGAATGCCTGTTCTATACACGTTACATGGCAGCACTCAACTGGAGCAGGTCAGTGAGTTCTGGCACATAATGTGTATGGTTACAAAAAGTCTGGGGAACTTGTACTGTATCTAAAGGCCTGGTCCATTACTGTCGGTCAGTTGTGTAACGCAAAACGTACATTTGTACACCAGATTTTCAAATCTTGTTAAAGCTTGCAGTTGCGTCAGTAAACTGGAAATGAAATGATATTTGGGTTTTGTAAATGTTTACTGTTATTGTTACAAATGTCCGTATTGAATATCCATCCTGTTCCTCTGAAGTAACAGGTGTGTGCTTATTACATTCTCAATTAAAGGAGACCCAATGACTTTTTCCTGTATTTACTCGTATTGATATTCCGGTGATCAGGGTATCCAGTAAACTTTTCACATCTCTTGGTCTATTCAGGGAGGAATCATGGATCACCTATGCCGGCTCTGACTTTCAGTATTGCAAACAAATCTCCCAATTCCAGTACACCATTGCCCTTTCAAAATGCTTATCCGGGTACTTTCTAGAGAGACATACTCCTAAAAAGACTTATAGTGAAAAGCCTCTGTAATAACAAAACTTATTCACTATGTACGTGTATTAAAAGAATAGGTTGCTTTTATTTGTATTCTAGGGAGTAGAATGGGAAATATTGGTTGCATTCTTTAAAATATGATATTAGTGTATTTTTAGGATCTGATTTATCTTGCATACCCTCTCTGTCAAACTACAAGCATAACCAGAAACATTGCACTTCACTTTAATAAATCGCGATTTCCTGATAGTGCCGCACAGATAGATTAGACCCGACCGCCTGCTGATCTTACCTCCTGAAAGAGCGCGTAGCACGAGAGGTTCTGTGCTGCGCTAATTTAAATCAGCAGGCAGCACCAAAATAACGGTGCTGTCTGCGCTCTTTTTACTGGCGGCCACTAACCTTGGCCCACGGTGGCACCGCCCGTTTTTGGGCTTAATCGAATTTCTAGGCCAATGAATTGCAAAGGAAATAGCATGGTTTCTGTCCTGCTATGTATTGTCACAGTTCTTTGAGGCCATTTTCGCTGTCACAAATATGAAAACTTACTAAGAATACTAACTGAATGCTGACCATGCCTATGCAAAGGGTATTAATGCTTAACAGAATTGAACTTTAAGAGTTGCAAAACTTTTCTACAGATCTACTGATTAATTTTGTAAAAGATGTAATTGACTGCTTCATACTAACTAGCCCACAAGAGGGTGCTCTGACATAATCTCTGCAGGTTAATCTAATCCTTTATATAGAACAGGATGCTATTGCAATAATTTAAATCCAACAACATAGTTTGGTTTGTCCTTCATGTCGTGAATATATATTTGGCAAGAATCATATTACATTTATTTAACAGCTGTCTTTGGGCCATGGCAAAGTTTTAAAAGCGCCTCCCCCCTCCCCCCCCCCCCACAAGATACCAGGAAACCTATTTGCTACGTTAACTCTGTTTCTCTCTCCACGGATGCTGCCTGGCCTGCTGAGTTTTTCCAGCATTTTCTGTTGAACCTATTTTCTACTCTACATATAATTTTACCTAAGAATAAGATAACTAAGTATGTTACATTAACAGATATAATTGTACATTCCTCCATGACTAAAAAATTATTTGGGACTGTGGTTACACATTCGGTATGATTTCATAGTGCGCAAACCTAGAGGCGCAATTTATGTAATCATTGTTGCAGCAATCCAGTATGTAGAGGGATTTGGCTGGAAAGTATAAGTCTGAGCTCGATGTTTAATTTGGGTTTTGCACAACCCTGCATATTAATATTTAAAACTCAGCTGCCTGAAATTCCATTGGTTGCTCATTGCAGTTACACACTATCAGAGATTTAGAGTTATCTTCAGATAAATTTGCTCACACTGCCAATGGCATTCTCTTTATCCTGGAGAGAGACAGCTGTGATCACACATTTTACAGACTTTCGCCTGACACTAGAATTTGTCATTGAATTCTGATGTGAGGAAACCACCCCTGAGTCTTGATGAATAAATATACACGATGCTAGAAACGCACAACAGGTTGAGGAGTATCAGAAAGAGAAAAATGGATTAAAACTTTGGGAGTAATCCATCAGAATTGGTTTACTGAAGGTCTGTTTTCTTTTATTCATGGTAAAATATATGGGGTTTAAGATTGGTTTAATCTGGTATGAATTTAATATACAGCAATTTATGGTGTGGAAAATGAACCTTGCCCAGGTGAATTTGTCCAAATTGAGAACTGCCATAAAATCCAGCGCTTTGGTCACATTAATGTAAAAGTTGCAACAATGATTTTTCTGCTGGCCAGCAGTTGGAATCTATAAGTCACACCACATATGTGTCATATCCATTCTCTTTGGTACACCTATGTATAGGTATGAAAGAATGGAGAAAAAACTAAGGATTTTGATGAACGCATCTATATCCTGTCAGCCCCATGTAAACTCACTATATTAAGGTCATTATACTAAGAAAAGAGCTGAAATATCCTGTTACACCTTCCTTTGTTCTACCTTACATTAAGATATAGCATATGCAGAGCATAGCTTCCCCTGTTACATGCAATTAAATAAAATTCAATGTAATTGCCATTCATACCATGCAGTACAGTAGAACCAGTTCAAATCATATGACTTGCTGTCTATCACAGTCTACTATGGCAGGGGGCACTAGCTAGAAAACTCACCCACAAACTTCAGCTGTATATATTATAAATAATAGAACATCGGAGAGTATTGCAATGATATAATGTCCTAAGGTCTTTGAATAATGCTGATAAATTGTTTGCGCTTCGCTCTCATAGTTTATTTCAATATCTTACTGCCTATCACATATCCTTGCCTGTGCCTTATCATATTTACACACAAAAATACAGACACATACGCACACACAACAGCACAGATAGAGATAGTGGGGGTAATTTTTAACTTCACTGACAGCGTGGTAACTTAGTGGATTGCCCGCCTGCTCGATTTTTATTCCATTGAAATCAATTGAAAATTGGGTGGCTTCTGCATAGGGCAGCTGATCCGCTTCACTGAACTGAATCATAATTGGACAATTAGCACTAAAAAATATACTAGGAGGGAACATTTTTTTACATTTTAGGCTAAGCTCTAGTTTTGTTTTCTATACAATTACAGAAACTGAACATTTGTGTGCAAAACAATGAAAACAGAAGGTGCTGGAAATACATAACGGGTCCATCAGCATCTGGAATGGGAAAAAGTAGGTTAACGTTTCAGTTGTATGTACCTTTTCAGATGCTGACAGATGTTTGGCTATTTTCTGTTTTATTTCAGAGTTTCAGCATTTGACATTTTTAATTTTTATCTCTAACTTGTAAATAAAGTATTTCTGGAAATTAACAGCAATTTGCAAATGACTTAAAAAGTGAACCTTACAAAATTTAATTAGGATTTGGATTATTCTTGTGGAACTACGCCTTCTCATATTACGTGAGGCTCCACTAGATATTTTGACTTGAACATTTTCACACAACTACCCGTTTTACATACAGTTACAGATGAAACTTAACCCCACATTTGCAATGAGTTTTAGGTTAAAATTTTAAGAAAGAAGCTGAGGAAGTAAACCAGTGTCTTTTTAACAACAAAGACCC
The DNA here is from genome assembly GCA_030390025.1 of Squalus acanthias. Taxonomy (NCBI): domain Eukaryota; kingdom Metazoa; phylum Chordata; class Chondrichthyes; order Squaliformes; family Squalidae; genus Squalus; species Squalus acanthias. The sequence goes on along the minus strand of CM059433.1, from coordinate 67,489,785 downwards.
AATAATAAAAATCAAATGCCCAACTCTGTAATGCCCCAAATATGCCACAATCTTCCATTTTATGAAGCACAATGTCTTGAGAGCACTTTGAATACAGCGTACATAGCCAGGTCAGTTCCATTATGAAACAATTTTCTTCCAAATCCTTTTATTCCATTCTCTTTTATAAGTGTACCCCATAAATTCATAGAATGTAAATATAAAGAATTAAAATATATAAATAGTCTAGTTTGTATTACAGAGGGGAAGATTTTAAACAATTCCAAAGCAAACAATCCCATTTTATCTTTTTTATATCTTCTTATATCTTGCCATAGAAATTGACTGTTGTTTTTTTGAAAGGACATTTAGAAAAAAAAGGAAATATATAAGTACACGCACAAATTATACTTTAAAAAACACACTTCATAGAAAAGCAAATACAATAGCTTCAGGCGTTTAAGGATTTAACCATCATGTTATTGGAAAGCAAATAACACTACGAATTTTTTTTTTTTAAATCACACACCACTAAATAACAAAATAAACTTAGCTAGCTATGTGTCCACTTTAGGGATACTCACTTGGGTATATTTTGTAGAACGGGTCTGATTCGGTAGTGTTTTTATGAGCAAGTTGAGAATTAGCTCCATCATCATATGTAATAAAAATTCCATATAAAATAATGATCACAGCTTCCAGTGTTATAGCCAGTATAGGAAATTTCAAACGCATATTGGTAGAGTAGGACGCAGGCATCTCACAGCTTATCTTTGTCTGAACAAACTTTCTGAGATATACTGCTTGAGTTTAAATGTGTTTTTTAGGGACTGGAAGCCAATGGCAGGGGAATAAAACTGGTTGGTAGTTCACACCCACTGTAAAAGGGTGGGATCAATTGGCAAATATTCAAATAGCAGTATCTCCTTTGTTAGATATTTCAATTTTGTAAGACTTTTGCTGAGAAACACTATTACTCCTCTAACTTTCTATTGAATAAGGTTGAGCTCTCAGGAAATGTTATGAATGTGACAAAAAGCAGTATATGAGAAACTGCCTGACTCTACTCTTTGCCAAGAATAAGTTTCTAAAAAAAAACCAAGGGAATAATATTGGCTTCATGTCCTTTGCTTACAAACTTCTTCTGGATAATGAGTGTAAAAGTCCAAATCAAGTCATTATAAATGCAAAAACAGACTGGAAATTGTATTAGCAGATCAAAAAGAAAGAAAGCACTAGTACTTATATAGCACCTTTCCCGTCCTCCGCATGTCCCAAAGCACTTTACAGCCAATGAACTATTTTTGAATATACGACCATATGAAAATGTCAGACTGGAAAGGACCAGCTGGTCCATCTAGCCGGTCCGATATAGTTGTGATGCCTTATGCATCACATCTAGAGACTCTTTACCCCCTACACGCCATACAATCATCTGGGAGAGGCAAAGAACAGTTAAAAACCCAAGGCCAATTAGGGAGGAAAAATCTGCAAAATTCCTCTCCAATCCCTCTTGGTGATCAAAAGTCCAGGAGACCACATTGACCATGACTTACATTATTTTGTAGCTACCTCTTATATGATGCAATTTCTGTCCCAGCCAAGAACCAGTCCAGCTCTGTTTTGAAGGTAGATAGTGAATCAGCACTCCCCGCACAAGCTGGCAACTTCTTTCATAGCTCTACTATACTCTGGGTAAAGAAGAACCGCCTAACATCTAACTTATTTCTTCCCTTGCATAATTTATACGCATGACCCCTCAGCTTATCTAATTATCTTAATAATTATCTTATCTAATCACCAATAAATCTAATAGGGAATTCATAAGGAGCTTCTTTACCCAGAGAGTGGTTAGAATGTGGAACTCACTACCACAAGTGTCATTGAGGCGAATAACATAGATGCATTTAAGAGAAAGCTAGATGAACACATGAGGGAGAAAGGAATAGAAGATTACGCTGATAGGGTTGGATGAAGAGGGGTGGGAAGAAGCTCGTGTGTAGTATTAACACTGGCATGGACCAGTTGGGCCGAATGGCCTGTTTCTGTGCTGTACATTCTATGTAATTCTATGTAAAAATAATTTGTCAGTCTGCACGCAATCTAGTCTTTATTATTTTATAGACTTCAATTAAATCGCCTCTGAAGTAAATCGCAGGTTACCTAAGCTCTCTTTGCAAAGTCGCACAATTACATCCACTTTTCCACAGATGAAGCAAGTGTAACTGCGCATGATGTTGGCTTTGCAAATATGGCAGGCTTCCCAAGGGTGCAGGGTGTCATAGACTGCACACACGTGGCCATTAGGGCACCCCATCACAACCCAGCTGTATCTGTCAACCGCAAGAGCTTCCACTCCCTTAACGTCCAGCTGGTGTGTAACCACAGGAAGAACATTATGCATGTTTGCACCAAGTTCCCTGGCAGTTGCCATGACTCGTTCATCCTGCAGCAGTCTACTGTGCCTCAGTTGTTCAATCCGCTAACCCAACTTTCCGGATGGCTACTTGGAGACAAGGGCTATCCCCTGAAAAAGTGGCTAATGACACCGATGAGGAGGCCATCAAACGAAGCTGAGGAGCGCTACAATGTGAGCCACATTTCCACCAGAAGCATCATAGAGCAAACCATCGGCTTGCTCAAAATGCGATTCAGATGCCTCGACAGATCTGGTGGAGCCCTACAATACGCACCTGCCAGGGTCTCCAGAATCATCATGGTCTGCTGTGCCCTGCACAACATCGCACAGCAGCGTGGCTTAGCGCTGCCTGAGGAACAAGTGGCTCAGCGCACAGCCTCCTCAGAAGAGGAGGAGGAGGAGGCGGCGGCAGATGAGGGATGCCTTGCAGGGCCGGACGTGCCAATTCCACCAGCACGCGAGCACGTTGCTGGCTGTGAGGCAAGGGATGCACTCATCCATGCCAGATTCGCCTAATTTTACGCATCAACCACATATGGCTGACACATGGAAACGAATGTCTGGTCGACCTTCTTAACAAACCATACAGCATCTGTACAATAAACTGTGGTTTTCTGTCACTCTCACCACCATCATTACAGATGAAAGGCGACCTGATCCCTCACTGTGCAACTTACATTTCTGAGCACACATAGGCCAACTCTTTGAATCTTTGCCATCGCTTTTCTTTAATACATTTATAATCACGATGACAAACGTTACTTTGTATGAGATGAAAATACCCAAGTGACTACCCTTGTGACTATTTGTGTGTTAATTTTCTCTTACGCATGCTTCTACGTGGTGCTTCCCCTGTGGCTTCAGCAGATGTAGAGGCACCTTGCTCACTTCTATGCTGCGCCTGCTTAGATGCCTTTAGCAGGCGTCCTCTGGGTTTGGGAGCCTGGGAGGGCTCTGCAACAGTCTGCTCCTCCTGCGGCTGTGCAGGGGCTGAGACGACCATTTCAGTTGGGTGAGGAATCTGGGGCTCTGACCGAGGGCTCCGCAGTGGCGTGGGAGTGTGAGCGCTTGGAGAGGAGCCCACACTTCCTTGTTGTCGACCACCACCATCCCTCTCATGGGTCACCCGCACTTCACTGCTAGCAAGTGGCTGGAGAGCACCTTGCTGTACATCAGTGGGGCCATGAGGACCTGTCTCTGTACTGACAGTCCTCATAACAGGGACGTCCATGTACCTCTGGTTCCTCTCCTCAATAGATGCCCATCTATCCTCCATATCAGACCATCTATTTAAAAGAGTCACCATGCTTATTTGAGTCTGGCGATTTATGTCCTCCATGGAGGTTGCCATCCTTTCCATGGTGGCACCTACATTCGCCATTGCGTGCACCACGGCATTGCTCATGTTTGAAATGGACTCCTCCATTCCCTGCACACTCGCAGTTAGCATGGATGCAAACCCTGTCAGAGACTCCTGCACTTGTTCCTGAAGTTCCAGCACTGCTCTCTTTCTGGATGGCCCCAGAGGCACAGGGTCCATGTGCAGCTGAGCAGAGCTTGGAGCGTCCTGCGGTCTCCGATGAGGACTCTCCACTGTTGTCCCTGTCTCCACCATCTGCTGATGCTCACTTGTGAGCTGTGAAACACCAGGTGACAACACTAATCTAGCTCGCGAAGGACCCACCGAGGTGTGCGTCTTGGCGCTGGTGCTGGGTGCACTCAATTCTGCTGACACTGCGCCCTCAGAGGTTGCAGCTTCCTCTGAGGAGTCTTCCGGCTCTTCCTCCTGGACAGTGGGGAAGGGGGCTGTCGATGGTCCTGTGGGGGAGTAAAGGCATGAGTTAGACATGTGATATTTAGGTAGCAGACACATCCTATTGTGTAGATGATCAGAAATCAATCTGTATGAACATCAGATGCTATATCAGTCACTCATGAAATCTATATGAGAGGGTTGCAAATCTATTCTGTCACCAGCTTGCTCTAGTGCACCCGTCTCTCCGTCCCCCCACTTCCAGCTCCTCAGCACCTCCGATGATGTCGAGAGCAGCCTCCTCAACGTTTGTTAAAGTCGCCAGGGATGGTGGGCCTCCTCCTGTCCTCCCTCTCTCCCTCTTATTGTGGGCTCTCTTTTCCTGCAATGAGGGACACAAGTGGAGTTTCAGCAAGATTGATGGAGTGAGTGTAAAGAATCCATAACATTGAAGCTTAGAGGGAGACAAAGATGGAGTGAGGTGCCAAAACCAAGGTGCCTCCCTGTGCGTTGTTAGTTGTTGTCCTTGCATAACAGTGATAGTGAGTGTGAGGGGTGCATAAGTAGGATGGTGGAGTGATTCTGTACATAGAGAGAGAGGGATGGTTAAGGGTGCAAGGGAAGTAAGGGCAAGTTGGGATGTGCAGGAGTAGGTTGACAATGCAGAGTGCTGGTGATGAGAGGAGATGGGCAGCAGATAGAAGGTAAGTGTGATGTAATACTCACTTTTGCTGAGCGTAGCAGATCATTGAACTTTTCCTGCACTGAACCCAGGTGCGTGAGCACAAAGACCTGGCGCTCACCTCCTCAGCAATTTTCAGCCAGGCTGCCTTGGTTTGCTGAGGAGGATTCCTCCGGCCATTGGGAGAGAACAGAACCTCCCTGCGCCCTCTTACTCCCTCCACAAGAGCATGGAGGGAGTCATTATCAAAACGAGGAGCAGCCTTAGATCTTGCAGCAGTCATGTTCCAAAGACCCATTTTCAGGAGCAGCAGAAAGGAAATGAAATCCAAAGGCTACATGGGCCCCTTAAAAGCTCCTGAATCGAAGACGTCAGCAGAGGCGAGCAGCAGACCCGCCCCCACTGATTGGGCCGGGTAGCGCGCACGGCGGGCTTAATAAGCCCAGTTAAGGGAAAATAGTTATATCGGAGCGGCTGAAACCGGCAGCAGGACCGGAACCCACCGACCAGCCAACCCGACTCCAACCCGCCTCCGATGGCAAAATCGCGGCTGTAATGTGGTGAATGGATTTAGTTTTATCTCTCGCATACATCAATACTGCATAACCTGCTTAGAAAGTCAAATTAGCCTTAGTTCTGGGTTGTTAGGTTCAGGTGTAAATTGTTTCTGGAGCAGGTGGTAAAAATCTGAATCCCTCAATAGAGTATTGCACAGTTCATCTCGTTTTATTTGATTTGAAGGATTAAGAAAAGAAAAAGGTGAGTTTGTAAAATAAGACCATCCAGAACAGGCTCAGATAAAGTAACTTGGGCCTAGTAGCTCACTCTTATGAGGGAGAGGGAGAGAGAGCGAGAGAGCATATATGAAATAATTAGTATGCAGTTATTGTGGCTGCCACGAAGCACGAATTGAGGCCGAGTCAATAGGTGGAACACATGGCTTTTAATTACATCTCCTCTGGTGAAAATGGCTGCTACCACATTTCTCTGCAAAACCCTGAGGCCACGCCCACTCCTTTTTTCATGCCTTAAAGGCAGCATGCGCCTTAAAGGCAAGGTGCCCGATTTATTGTCCACGGACGGAAAAGTGGATTGCGCCCGTTTAGGTGGCGATCCGCCACACAGCTCCCCCCAGAATCCGCTTAGGAGGTGTGGACGAGACGGTGCGGCGGTCTGATGGGCCGGCCGGAGCGGCTCTTGTAGGTCGCCGGTGGACGTGGAATGGCCGGGTGTGGAGCAGCCGGGTGAACCGGCTTGAGGGCAGGTCGGCCGCGTGGCGGTGGACGAGCTACAGGGACCTGCTAACCGGGCTCCGAGTGTGCTGGCTTGAGTCGGTCAACCGACACTTTTTCGGTCCTGTCGCCCACTTGCAGGGTGAAAAATTTGTCCCCAGCCTGTAGCACCTTGTAGGGCCCGTCATACGGGGGTTGAAGGGGTCCGCGGTGGGCGTTGTGCCGGACGAAAACAAACCGTGCCTGGTGCAGGCTTAGTGGGACGTGTGAGGTGGATTCGCCGTGTCGGGCAATGGGCACCGGGGCGAACTGTAGCGCCGGTGAGGCGAAGTTGTGGCGTTGCTGGTCGGCTGACCAGGGTGTCGTGGCGGTGGGCAGGAACTCGCCGGGTACGCGCAGCGGCTGACCGTACACGAGCTCTGCTGCCGATGCATGGAGGTCTTCTTTAACCGCGGTGCGCAGGCCGAGGAGGACCCACGGGAGTCGGTCAGTCCAGGCGCCGTCCTGGAGGCTGGCTCAAAGAGATGCCTTCAAGGATCTGTGGAACCGCTCACACAGTCCGTTGGCTTGGGGGTGGTACGCTGTGGTGCGGTGAATGGTCACCCCGAGATTGCGTGCGATGGCGGTCCAGAGTTCAGAGGTAAATTGCGGACCTCTGTCCGACGTCATGTCGGAGGGGACGCCGAACCGTGCGACCCAGGTGCTGACGAAGGCTCTGGCGATGTCGGCGGTGGTGGTAGAGGTCAGCGGAATTGCCTCGGGCCAGCGCGTGGTGCGGTCAACGATCGTCAGCAAGTGCGTGTGGCCTTGCGACGGCGGCAGGGGCCCGACGATGTCCACGTGGATGTGGTCAAATCTACGCAAAGGGACGGTAAACTCCTCGAGGGGTGCTTTCGTGTGTTGCTGCACCTTGGCCCGTTGGCAGGCTAGGCAGGAGTTGGCCCAAGTACGCACATCCTTGCGAAGGCCGCGCCAGACAAAGCAGTTGGCTACCAATTTGATGGATGCGCGGGCGCCGGGGTGGGAGAGGTTGTGGAGAATCTCGAATACCCGGCGGCACCAGGACGCTGGGACGACGGGTCGAGGTTGACATAGGGATACGTCGCACTTGACTGTGACTGCGGTCGGGCCACAGGCGACGTCGGCCAGGCGTAGCCCTGGTAGGTTGGTAGGTGCGAAGAGCAGATCAAGGTCGGTGATCTGGTCTGCTGCGAGTTGAGCGTAGTCGACTGCCAGGTGTGCGGCGTGGATGGCGGGGCGGGAGAGGCAGTCGGCTACCACATTGTCTCGGCCGGAGTCGTGTTGGATGTCCGTGGTGAACTCGGACACTGCCGCGAGCTGGCGCTGCTGCCTGGCGGACCAGGGGTCGGTTGTCTTTGCCATTGCGAATGTCAGGGATTTGTGGTCGACAAACGCAGTGAAGGGGTGGCCCTCCAGCAAAAACCGAAAATGGCGGACTGCCAGGAACAGCGCGAGGAGCTCGCGGTCGAAGGTGCTGTACTTGACCTCCGGGGGGCGTAGTTGGCGGCTGAAGAAGGCAAGTGGTTGCCAGGCGCCGTCGACCCACTACTCATACACGGCGCCGACCGCGTGGTCGGAGGCGTCCGTGGTGAGCGCTACCCTGGCATTGGGCCGTGGGTGCGCGAGCAGGGTGGCGTTGGCGAGCGTGGTCTTGATGGAGTCGAAGGCGGCTGATGCGTCTGCCGTCCATTCGACCGCCATCTTGCCACTCCTGCCCCGGAGGGCTTCATACAGGGGCCTCATGAGGGACGCCGCTTTGGGGATGAAGCGGTTGTAGAAATTCACCATCCTGAGGAACTCCTGGAGGCCTTTGATGGTGGTGGGGCGGGGAAATTGTTGGACGGCCTGCACCTTGTTGGGCAGGGGAATGACCCCAGCATGAGTGATGTGGTGGCCGAGGAAGTCGATCTTGTCCAGGCCGAACTGGCATTTGTCTGGGCTGAGGATGAGCCCGTGGTCGCTGAGACGCCCGAACAGGATGCGAAGGTGTTCGAGGTGTTCCTGCTTGGATGTCGTCCAGGTAGACGAACAGGAACATCAGGTCCCGAAGGACCGAGTCCATGAGCCGTTGGAATGTCTGGGCCGCGTTTTTGAGGCCGAAGGGCATCCGCAGGAACTCGAAAAGGCCGAAGGGGGTGATTACGGCCGTCTTGGGGACGTCCGCGGGGTGGACGGGGACTTGGTGGTAGCCGCGCACCAGGTCGACCTTGGAAAAGACTGAGCGGCCGGCCAGTCTAGCCGAGAAGTCCTGGATGTGCGGCACGGGGTACCGATCAGGGGTGGTGGCGTCGTTGAGGCGGCGGTAATCCCCGCAGGGGCGCCAACCCCCGCCTGGTTTGGGGGCGATGTGGAGTGGGGAGGCCCAGGGACTGTTGGAGCGGCAGATGATGCCGAGCTGTTCCATGGTGGCAAACTCGGTCCGCGCGATCTCCAGTTTGGCCAGGTCCAGCCTGCGGGCGTGGGCGTACACTGGGGGGCCTGTGGTGGGGATGAAGTGTTCTACCCCATGTTTGGCGGCCTCCGCGGAGAAGGTCGGATTGGTAAGGGCCGGGAATTCGGCCAGGAGTGCCGAGTAGTCATCCGTGGCCCGGGCGTGGCACTGTGACGCCATGTCGGCGGGTTGACGGGGGGCCATGGCGCCCAGGATGGGGGACATGGTGTTCATGTCCACGAGGCGGTGTCGAGGGATGTCTACCAGTAGGCCATGGGCGCACAGGAAATCTGTGCCGATGAGAGGGGAGAGCACCTTGGCAGTGATGAACTCCCATCGGTAGCGGCGACCAGCGAGGTCGAGGGTGACTGTGCGGGTGCCGTACGTCCGGATGTCCGAGCCGTTAGCAGCAGCCAGCGCCGGTCCTCGTTTGCCCTTTTGGATGTCGAGGGCGGAGGCCGGGAGGATGCTGTGCTGAGCTCCAGTGTCGCACAGGAACCGGCGGCCAGTTTTGTCATCCGTGACGTACAGCAGGGAGCCCGCGTGGCCCACGGCCATCGCGGGGGCTGGTACGGGGGCGGACTTGAAAGAGCAGGGAGGTGTGCACTGTTGTGCCCTGGTGCCGAACCGTGCATGGTAGTAACAGTGGCCCGGGTTAGTGGAGCGCGAAGGCCCCGTGAGCCCGGTGGCTGGACCTTGTGGCCGCGTGGTCGCCGGTGAGGGGCGCACCCAGGCAGTGGCTGCCAGGTCCGGAGTGACGTCGCGGCTGGAGTGAGCGGACAGCAGCTTGTCGGCCTCATTGGCCAGGGCTTCCAGGTCCGTGAGGCCGGACGCCACGATCGCTGGGCGGATGCTGAGAGGTAGCTGGCGGATGAACAGCGTGCGGAAGAGGGATCTGGGTGGGCTCTCATCGGTGAGGGATAGCATGTGGGAGAGGAGGTCTGACGGTGAGGCATCACCGAGGCCTGGAAGGTCGAGGAGGTGGCAGTTTCGCTGGTATGTCGAGGCCGTAAATTTTTTCAGGAGCGCGGCCTTAAGATGTGCATACTTGCCCTCCTCTGGTGGGTTCTGCAGCGCTGTCCAGACCTTCGTAACTGTGGAGCTACCGAGTGATGTGACGAGGTAGTCGTACTTCGTCCCATCTGTGGTGATGAGTCGCAGCCGGAATCGTGACTCGGCTTGGAGGAACCAGGCTTCGGGCTGGTTTTCCCAAAACTCCGGCAGTTTCACGGGAACTGCGTTCGTGTCCGCCATTGCAGTGCTCGGAATACGTTCTGAGCATCGGGGTCACCAATATTGTGGCTGCCGCGAAGCACGAATTGAGGCCGAGTCAATATGTGGAACACATGGCTTTTAATTACATCTCCTCTGGTGAAAATGGCTGCTACCACATTTCTCTGCAAAACCCTGAGGCCACGCCCACTCCTTTTTTCATGCCTTAAAGGCAGCATGCGCCTTAAAGGCAAGGTGCCCGATTTATTGTCCACGGACGGAAAAGTGGATTGCGCCCGTTTAGGTGGCGATCCGCCACACAGTTACACTTTATAATTTTAAAGGAGAATGCTGATTTATCGGTGATTGCAACTACACAATTAATATGACTTCATGACTGTGGTATGACGTCTGACAGAGGGGAACATTCAATAAAATTCAATCCATTCAATCCTGACAGAGTGGGATTGGAGGGGGAGACTCTCCTGGTGACTGGATTTTTTATGATACAAATCAATAAAGTTTGGAGAGACAGATGTATCCATGCTTAAATCCATTGATATGCTTTTATTTTCACCATTTACTTTACTGATGGTGATGATAAATCTAACAATTCAATGATTTAATTTAAAAATACAATTATTTTGCCTCAGCCAAACCCATGCTACCAATTCACTTGAAAAAAAACCAATTACTACCAGCTTCATTGTGCCTTTGTTACAAAAGAAAATCTAATCTTTTCAAAAGCAAAAATAATTGTTTTTAAGCCGTATCAGTAGTCTTTGCTGTCATTTTAGTACGCCCCCTCTTAAACTTTGCAGTTTGCAACCCAGCACACGGGCCGTGTAAATTGGGAAAATTACCAGAACATTCACCTGAATTATGAAATTATTTTTGTATTTCTTTGTTGACATGAATGGAAAGCCAACATGCTTGATCAGGTAACTGTGGTGGAAGAATGCAACATTCGAAGGCACTATGAACCAAACCACAGTGAGAAATATGGTAAGTACTCAGGAAAGTTATGTGAAAATTAATTTTCGGAATAAGCAGTTATTGAAAAAACAGCAATCGAGGTTTACTAAAACAAAAGCAAAATACTACAGATGCTGGAAATCTGAAATAAAAACAGAAAATGCTGGAAATACTCAGCAGGTCAGGCAGCATCTGTGGAGAGAGAAACAGAGTTAATGCTTTAGGTTGATGACCTTTCGTCACAACTGGGAGAAGTTAGAGACTTAACAGTTTATAAGCAAATACAGAGCCAGGGATAGTGGGGGGTGGGGGATGGGGTGGGGGTGGGAGATGGGGTGGGGGATTATGAGGAGGAAAGAACAAAAAAGAAGGTCTGTGACAGGGTGGAAGGCAGGAGGCATTAAATGACAAACATGATGATGGTGCAAAGCAAAAGAGGGTGGTAATCAGTGTTTCCTTTCATTTGTTTTGGGTGCGTGGCCCCTTTAACGGGCTGCGCGGCCCATTCAAATTCCCGCGCATGCACGGTTTTTCCTATTGTAAGGCCGGCAAGCGGCCTGTGTGGGAGCTCCAGACAGCTGCACGGCTGTGCAGCTTAAAGGGAACATTGGTGGTAATGGGACAAGTAAAGAAACAAAAGGTGGGTGTAAATGGTAACAGCAGAACCATTACCAGCACCTGCTGGCCGAAGAAATGGGAGCGGTGGTTATGATCTAAAGTCGTTGAATTCAATGTTGAGGCTGGATGCTATTAAACTGCTTATAAACTGTTAAATCTCTAACTTCATCCAGTTCTGATGGAAGGTCATCGACTTGAAACGTTGGCCTTGATTTTAATGGAGGAGGCGGGTTGAGGGCGGGCCCGCTGTTCAGCGGCTTTCCGACCCGCTCCCGGCTACGGTCTCCCCTCAGTTACTATTTTGGCTTGATTGGCCTTGTTACGGCCGACGTGCGGGTCGGGTCCCTCCAGGCAATTGCTTGGAGGCTGTCAGTTTCTCGCGTCTGATGACGTGTTGTTTGAATGAAAATTTAAAGGGGCCATGTCCCCTTTGGAAAAAATGTCAATGGGATGGATTGGTGCTGCATTATATAGAAAGGGGAGTTGACAGCATCTGTTCTGAACAAAAGTTAATGAATGAAATTGCTGGTCATATTATTCCAGAAAGATATTTATGATTTTTTTTATATATCAATTTATTAGCTGACTATGAAATGAAAAAGATGCCAGATTTTTTCCAATCATTGGCTTAGTAATATTAATGTTTTTTTCTCTTAAAGGTGCTGGCTGCTGCAGGAATGGCAGCCCCAAAAACTAAGGCTGCACCCAGGTTCAATGAGGGCTCTCTCCAGGCTCTTGTTGAGGGAGTTAGAGGACATCAGGAGCTCCTCTTCCCTGGAAACAGAAGGAGGAGGCCTCCTCAGAAAACCAAGGCAGCTTGGCTGCAAATTGCTGAGGAGGTGAGCTTGAGGTCTGTGTGCAGACACGCATGGGTTCAGTGTGGAAAAAGGTTTAATGATCTGCTGAGATCACCTAAAGTGTGGCCTCTGTGTTCTGGAAAATGGAAGTTCAAGAGTGAGGGCTCAGGGTGATTTCAATGTAGAATGTTGGTGGTGACACTGAGCGCAAACCACCGTTTATTGGACAGATGATCCCTGGGGTTTTGAGAATGTCGGACTTATATTCATCTCCATGTGCCAGCCACCTGTGGTTGAAGCGTAAGCTTACGCGAATCTGGCATGGATGAGTGCATCTCTTGCCTGACGGCCAACAATGTGGTCGCCTGCTGCTGGATTGGCCACATCCGGCCCCACAAGGCGTCACTCCCCATCCTCCTCCTCATCCTCCTCCTCATCCTCTTCCTCGTCCTCTTCATCTTCCTCCAAGGAGGCTGTGTGCTGAGCCACTTGTTCATCCGGCAGCAGTAAGCCACCCTGCTCTTCCTCCGAATCTGACGACCAGGATGAGAGGATGTAAATGGTTCCCATCCCGTTGTTATAGATTTCAGTTGAGGCAAGAAGCTTGCAAGTGTACACTCAAAGTGGCCTGAAATTATTCCCAATCAGTTCAAACAGCAGATGTGTGTCAACTTGACCAGTCACAAGGCCTGTAGATTTGCAAAATCTTATCCCAAACCTCCAACAACAAAGTTGTTGCATTTGAATGCCAGCCATGTTACAGGAGCGCTTTTAAAGTTCTGCACCAATAATGACTACAGATCAGGTCCTCCATCAACTCGTCTCCTTGCAGCAGGACTGTTTCTGACAAGACGGGAAACAGGAGCCAGAGGCACGAAAATGGTAAACCTCCATCAAAATAGGATTATCAAGGCAGTTAACAGGCTCTTAACTGCCTTAACTACCTGTCCCACCGGTTGGAGTCGGGTCAGTTTGGGAGCAGCTGAACAGACACTCACGAAAATCGCATGGGGGCGGGATGGAGGCGGGTTGGGTGTCTGAAGCCATTTTTTCCGATTTTAGCACCTGACACGCCTCCAAACCCGCCTCCTCAGGGCTGTTAAAATCGAGCCCAAACCCGCCTCCTCAGGGCTGTTAAAATCGAGCCCGTTAACTCTGTTTTTCTCTCCACAGAGGCCTGGACTAATGATCCAGAGACGTGAGTTCAAATCCCACCACGGCAGCAGGGGAATTTAAATTCAGTTAATTAAATAAATCTGAAATAAAAAGCTAGTATCAGTAATGGTAACCATGAAACCATCGGATTGTCGTAAAAACCCATCTGGTTCACTAATGTCTTTTAGGGAAGGAAATCTGCCGTCCTTACCTGGTCTGGCCTATACGTGACTCCAGACCCACAGCAATGTGGTTGACTCTTAACTGCCCTCTGTAATGGCCTAGCAAGCCACTCAGTGGTAACAAACCGCTACGAAACAAAATAATAAAAATGAAACCGGACGGACCACCCGGTATCGACCTAGGCACCGGCTACGTACCTGGCAACGGCACACCCAGCCCAGTCAACCCTGCAAAGTCCTCCTCACCAACATCTGGGGACTTGTGCCAAAATTGGGAGAGCTGTCCCACAGACTAGTCAAGCAACAGCCTGACATAGCCATACTCACAGAATCATACCTTTCAGCCAATGTCTCAAAATCCTCCATGGACATTCCTGGGTATGTCCTGTCCCACCGGCAGGACAGACCCACAAGGAGTGGCGGCACAGTAGTATATAGTCAGGAAGGAGTGGCCCTGGGAATCCTCAACATTGACTCTGGACCCCATGAAGTCTCATGGCTTCAGGTCAAGCATGGGCAAGGGAACCTCCTGCTGATTACCACTTACCGCCATCCCTCAGCTGATGAATCAGTACGCCGCCATGTTGAACACCACTTGGAAGAAGCACTGAGAGTAGCAAGGGCACAGAATGTACTCTGGGTGGGGGACTTCAATGTCCATCACCAAGAGTGGCTCAGTAGCACCACTACTGACTGAGCTGGCCGAGTCCTGAAGGATATAGCTGCCAGTCTGGGCCTGCGACAGGTGGTGAGAGAACCAACATGAGGGAAAAACCTGCTTCACCTCATCCTCACCAATCTACCTGTCACAGATGCATGTGTACATGACAGTATTGGTAGCAGTGACCACCGCACAGTCATTGTGGAGACGAAGTCCCGTCTTCACACTGAGGACACCCTCCATCGTGTTGTGTGGCACTACCACCGTGCTAAATGGGTATGATTCAGAACAGATCTAGCAGCTCAAAACTGGGCATCCATGAGGCACTGTGGGCCATCAGCAGCAGCAGAATTGTATTCCACCACAATCTGTAACCTCATGGTCTGGCATATCCCTCACTCTACCATTACCATCAAGCCAGGGGACCAACCCTAGTTCAATAAGGAGTGTAGAAGAGCATGCCAGGAGCAGCACCAGGCGTACCTAAAAATGAGGTGCCAACCTGGGGAAGCTGCAACACAGGACTACATGCATGCTAAAAAGCGGAATCAGCATGCTATAGACAGGGCTAAGCGATCCCACAATCAACGGATCGGATCAAAGCTCTGTAGTCCTGCCACATCCAGTCATGAATGGTGGTGGACCATTAAACAACTAACGGGAGGAGGAGGCTCCATGAATATCCCCATCCTCAATGATGGTGCAGCCCAGCACGTGAGTGCAAAAGACAAGGCTGAAGTGTTTGCAACCATCTTCAGCCAGAAGTGCCGAGTGGATGATCTATATCGGCCTCCTATGTAGTCTACATGGACTTCAGTAAGGCTTTTGACAAAGTCCCGCATGGGAGACTGGTCAAGAAGGTAAGAGCCCATGGGATCCAGGGCAATTTGGCACATTGGAAATAAAATTGGCTTAGTGGCAGGAGGCAGAGGGTGATGGCCGAAGGTTGTTTTTGTGACTGGAAGCCTGTGTCCAGTGGTGTACCGCAGGGATCGGTGCTGGGGCCCTTGCTGTTTGTAGTGTACATTAATGATTTAGATATGAATGTAGGAGGTATGATCAGTAAGTTTGCAGATGACATGAAAATTGGTGGAGTGGTAAATAGCGAGGAGGGAAGCCTCAGGCTACAGGACGATATAGACAGGTTGGTCAGATGGGCAGAACAGTGGCAAATGGAATTTAACCCTGAAAAGTGTGAGGTGATGCATTTTGGGAGGACTAACAAGGCAAAGGAATACACAATGAATGGTAGGACCCAAGGAAGGACAGAGGATCAGAGGGACCTTGGTGTGCATGTACATAGATCCCTGAAGGCAGCAGGACAGGTAGATAAGGTGGTTAAGAAGGCATATGGGATACTTGCCTTCATTAGCCGAGGCATAGAATATAAGAGCAGGGAGGTTATGATGGAGCTGTACAAAACGCTAGTTAGGCCACAGCTGGAATACTGTGTGCAGTTCTGGTCGCCACACTATAGGAAGGATGTGATTGCATTAGAGAGGGTGCAGAGGAGATTCACTAGGATGTTACCTGGGCTGGAGCGTTTCAGCTATGAAGAGAGACTGGACAGGCTGGGGTTGTTTTCCTTAGAGCAGAGAAGGCTGAGGGGGGACCTGATTGAGGTGTACAAAATTATGAGGGGCATAGTTTCAAGGTAAGGGGCAGGAGGTTTAGAGGGGATTTGAGGAAATACCTTTTCACCCAGAAGGTGGTTGGAATCTGGAACTCACTGCCTGAAAGGATGGTAGAGGCAGGATCCCTCACAACATTCAAGAAGCATTTAGATAAGCACTTGAAACGCCATAGCATACAAGGCTACGGACCAAGTGCTGGAAAATGGGATTAGAATAGATAGGGCTTGATGGCTGGCGCAGACACAATGGGCTGAAGGGCCTCTTTCTGTGCTGTATAACTCTATGGGCTGGATTTTGATACTGGGGCGGGTTGGTGTCGTGTCATCCGCATTTCGTGTTATCCACCCGCCTGTAATTGGATGTGGGAGATTGATGCAATTTTCACTTAATTGGGCAGTTGAGTTCTAGCATGTGGGAACCCATGAACCAATTAGTGATTTCAGACTGAAAGTCGCCTCTGATGATGTCATCATTGCAGGTCAGAGACTGCCTGGTCTCAGAGATTGCCTGGCCTTTGCTGTGAGAGGACCTGGATGCAAAATGAGCAGCATCTCAGAGAGAGAGAGAGATGCAAAATGAGCAGCGAGAGAGAGAGACAGAGAGAATATTTTTTGCAACCAAGTCCTCCCAGGCAGTCTCTGAAGACATTCAATGCAGCTGCATCAGAGGCGACTTTCAGACCTAATACTACTACTACCACAATACTACTACTACCTTCATCACATCTCCGTTGTAATAGTGGACCTGCAGCTGATAGTCAGCTATCCACTTGTGCTCCCGCCAGGTTTCACTGGCGTGTTTCACATCAGGCGTACTTCACGTCGGAAAAGGGTTAAACTAGCTAAAACATTTCAAAATGGCATTACAGAGCCAATTTAGGGCTTGTTAAGGGCTTTAATGGCCTCTCCCGCCTCTTAGAGGCGGGACGGAGTCGGGAACCCCGCGACCGATTTTGTCAAAATTGCGTGGAGGCGGAATGGAGTCGGGATGGGGTTGGGACCCCCGAATCTGCAACTTTAACCCCCCACACGCCTCCAAACCCGACTCCACGGGTCATTGAAAATCCAGCCCTATGACTCTATGGGGTAAAAATTCACTTGGTTGCGCCTCCCGTTAGCGCCTTAAGAGGGCGCTAATGGGGCGTTAAGCCGCTAACGCCCGGGCGCAGCGCTGTTTGCGCCGCTCGAGAACTTAACTTGAGATTGTGCGGCGGCGCTAAAACTTACCGCTGCGACCACCTGCGCGTGCAGATTGTGACGTCATTCCATGGTGCAACGCCCTTGGGGCGCCCCGGAGCGGAAATTGAGTGGCGCCCCCTGCCTTACCGCCTGGCGCTTCCAACGACCGGAAGACTGGAACGTTATCAATCGGTGTGGGGCTGGGGGGGGCGCTATTTAAAGGGGGCCTCTTCCTGTCTTTTTCTGTGGTCGACATTTATGCACCACTCGTTCTGAGAGAGAGAGAGAGATTCGGAGAGAGAGAGAGAGAGACTTCTACATTGACTCAACGCTTTGTGAGGTAGTTTTGCCTAGTTCATCCTAACTTTGTTGCTACTTTAGTTGCTGTACCTCATTACTTTTCTGGCAAAGAGAATATGGGGGCTGCAATGATTGGGGGCGTCGTCCTGCTCCAGCTGAATCGGAGGATAGTGAGACGCAGACAGAGAGTGGCAATGATGGCCAGACGGAGGAGGGCCATCAGGCGCATGTACAGGAGAGCTTACCCTCCCAGGGTATATCGTGAACAGCTCTCCTACATCCATATGTCCGAGGAGCTGTGTTTGCGAAGGCTGCGATTCAGCAAGGAGGTGGTCACTGAGCTCTGCCACCTGCTGCAGCCAGATCTGCAGCCTCAGCTGAGGTCCAGGACGTCTCTGTCGGTGGCAGTGAAGGTCACAGTGGCTTTGAACTTCTACGCCACTGGCTCATTCCAAGCTGCTGTTGGGGACCTCGCCAATATCTCCCAGTTTGCGGTGCATCGCTGCATCCGGCAGGTCACCAATGCCCTCTTCAGAAGGAGACGAGACTTCATCTCTTTCCCTATGACCCCAGACAAGCAGTGTGACCGTGCTCTGGGCTTTGCGAGGGTAGCGGGCTTCCCCATGGTGCAGGGCGCCATTGACTGCACGCATGTGGCTTTGCGTGCTCCGCGAGAGAATGCAGAGGAATTCAGGAACAGAAAGGGGTTCCATTCCTTGAATGTGCAGTTGGTCTGTGACCACAGACAGGAGATACTCGCTGTCAATGCCCACTATCCGGGCAGCTGCCACGATGCTTTCATCCTGTGCCAGACTACTGTGGCAGAAGTTTTCGAGGCACCGCATCAGCCAGTTGGTTGGCTTCTGGGGGACAAAGGGTACGCATTGAGCACCTGGCTGATGACACCGCTCCGTACGCCAAACACCCCTGCTGAGCTGCGGTACAATGAAAGCCATCAAGCAACCAGGAACATTATTGAGCGCACAATCGGCGTGCTGAAACAACGGTTCCGCTGTCTGGACCATTCCGGAGGAGCCCTGCAGTACTCGCCTGAGCAAGTTTCGAACTTCGTAGTCGTGTGCTGCATGTTGCACAACATGGCAATCCTCAGGACCCAGCCAATGCCACCAGGCCTTGTAGCACCACCAGAGGAGGAGGAGGAAGAGGAGGAACAGGACGAGGACGATGATCATCAGCAGCACCAAGGCAGGAGGGCGGCCCACAATGGTCAAACTGCAAGGGCCGTCCGTCAACGACTAATAGCAAGCCGCTTCTAGGGCCCCTGCCATTGCTACAAACACTAATCAACCCAGCACGCAACCCCTAAGCCGGCCAAGGCACCAATAATTCCAACCACCAGCCATGTATATTTTGAATACAGAAACTTATTTATTTTACAAACTCTGTGTGTGTCAATTCCTCATGACAAACTCATAGAAATAAACACAAAAAAACAGTCAATAACATAACTGGTTCTCACAACCTGGAGATAATGTCCAAAACACTAAACAAAAGTTGGACCATGAACCTCGGCCTTTAATAAAAAAATGACCAGCATTTTGGCACACCTCCTACTTTTTGCCCTTCGAGGGTGATCTCCTTCCCTTGCGCACTTCCCCCCTTCTAACCCTACTGCTCCTCCGTAATGGGACCTCAGTGGCTGCAGCAAGGCTGGTGGAAGGCTGCTGCTCGTCAGACCCTGACACTGCAGATGCCCCTGAAGGACGGCCTCGACCACTTCTGGGCCTGGAGGGCCCGGCTGCAGACTGCACCAACTCTGCATGGGCGGCAGCAGTCTGTCCTACAGGCGGTGGCAAGTGCAGTGGAGAAGTGACAGTGTTGGCAGCAGGAATGCTGTCATCGTGAGAGAGGCCAGCAACTCCCTGCTCGCCCGACACACTGGCACTCCCACGGGGCAGCACTTCAGCATCCGGAGCAATTTGCCGGAGAACAGATTGCTGGCCTGCTGCGGCGCGGTGACAGCCCCGGGGACATGTGCACGAACCATCGAGGTTGGCAGCAGTCTGTGCTCGCGTGGCCTCCATCTGAGTCTGTATGAGAGCAGTCAGAGGTGGGATCACGGCAGCCATTGACTGAATTGCAGCACTAAGCGTTAGTGTGGCATCCGCCTGTGCTACAGCGAAGTGCTCCACACTCCTTGCCAATGACTCAATGCAATCGGGCACCCTTCCCACTGCACCCATGAGCTCAGTGTGCATGCCCACCGCCTGGGTGTTCATTTCTGCAATCAGCCGCTCCTCCTCTGCGTCCATTGCAGTAGGAGTGTCTGGCATACTCTCCCTCTGGGGAGAAGGCCCCCGTTCTTCCCTACCCCCCCCATGGCGTTGCTGCAGCCCGCTGGGTCCTGGAGCTTCACCATCATCAGCCCCTTCCCCCCTGCTCCCCTCCGGGGAAGGCGTGTTCCCAGTGTGGGCATGGGCTTCCTCGGGAGAGGGTGGCACTGATGCTCCGGCTTCCTCTTCCTCCTCAGCTGCAGCATCACTCCCAGTGGCAGCTTCAGGGCCCGTCTCCTCAGCTGGTGAATCACCATCTGAAAGCAGGGAGGTACAAGAGTGGCTTTAGCGTGAGACAGGGTGGCAGTAAGGGAGGAATAAGTGCAGCGAGTTAGCAAGTTGGATTGAAAGTGTCAAAGGCTGGTATTGTGAGGGACAAGTGGAAGGACAGAGGACAAAAAGGTGATGACCTTACCATTGCTGTCCACAACGGGGTCGGCGTCTCCAGTGGCGACGGGACCGATCACCCGGCTTGCCACAATCCTGTGGACGCGCTCCTCCAGATCGCTGAGGGGTTGCAGCTGAAGCCGCCCTCCACCCGTCCGTTGCTGCTGTCTCCGATTATGAGCCAGCTTAGCCTGCAAGAAAAAGGACAGCATCTGAGTAAATATACAGCCATGGTCTTGCCTGATGTGCCTCCCATAGGTGAATAGCCCTTACAATATACAGCCATGGTCTTGCCTGATGAGCCTCCCATAGGTGAATAGCCCTTACAATATACAGCCATGGTCTTGCCTGATGTGCCTCCCATAGGTGAATAGCCCTTACAATATACAGCCATGGTCTTGCCTGATGTGCCTCCCATAGGTGAATAGCCCTTACAATATACAGCCATGGTCTTGCCTGATGTGCCTCCCATAGGTGAATAGCCCTTACTGTATGCAAAGTGTGGAATGTGTGTGTGTGTTTGATGAAAGGGCCATCGGTGTTGGATGAGTGTTGTGCATTGGGGTTTTAAGACCTTCTGGCCATAGAGTGAGGTTGAGATGGAGGGATGGAGAGGTATTGAGAAAAAGCCACTCACCCTGACGACCCGAGTGAGGTCGTTGAACTTTTTGCGGCATTGAACATGGGTCCTGGGCACCATGCTCCTGGAGGAGACGCTCTGAGCCACCTCCCTCCACACTCTTCTGAACTCGCGTGGCAAAGGCCTCCTGCCACTCTCCGGGAACAGCATGCATCGTCTGCGCTCCACTGCGTCAACCAGAGCATCCAAGGCCCGATCGGTGAAGCGATGAGCGCGTTCTCTCACCCTCTCCATGCTTGGCAGCAAAATGGATTACAGGTCTCTCCAGGCTGAGATTCAAGGCTGCAATGAGCAGGGTGTGGCTGGGGAGCAAGTGGCCCCCCCCACTTTAAGAAGTGTCCGGCGCCATTGTGTCTGTGTTCCCTCGCTAACTGGCAGCAGCTGCGCTGCGCTCGTGCGCTGAGTTAGCGCCTCACTCCTTGGCCTTTGCGCCTTAAGAGAGGTGTGCAGCGCCTACTTTAGCGCTCCACTCACCTCCCGGGGCGGTAAAAGTGAAGTTTCCTGTCAGTGCCGATAATTAGCGCCAGGCGCTAATATTTGCGTCCGGACGATATTTGCGCCCCAAATGGGGCGCGACCTAATTTCTACCCCTATGACTCCTCCTGAGGTCCCCACCATCACAGAAGCCAGTCTTCAGCCAATTCGATTCACTCCACGTGATATCAAGAAACAGCTGAGCGCACTGGATACAGCAAAGGCTATGGGCCCTGACAACATCCCGGCTGTCGTGCTGAAGACTTCTGCTCCAGAACTAGCTGCACTTCTAGCCAAGCTGTTCCAGTACAGTTACAACACTGGCATCTATCTGACAATGTGGAAAACTGCCCAGGTATGTCCTGTCCACAAAAAGCAGGACAAATCCAATCCGGCCAATTACCGCCCCATCAGTCTACTCTCAATCATCAGCAAAGTGATGGAAGGTGTCATCGACAGTGCTATCAAGTGGCACTTATTCACCAATAACCTGCTTACTGATGCCCAGTTTGGGTTCCGCCAAGACCACTCGGCTCCCGATCTCATTACAGCCTTGGTCCAAACATGGACAAAGGAGCTGAATTCCAAAGGAGAAGTGAGAGTGACTGCCCTTGACATCAAGGCAGCATTTGACCGAATGTGGCATCAAGGAGCCCTAGTAAAACTGAAGTCAATGGGAATCAGGCGGGGGTGAAACTCCCCACTGGCTGGAGTCATACCTAGCACAAAGGAAGATGGTTGTGATGATTGAAGGTCCATCATCACAGCCCCAGGACGTTGCTGCAGGAGTTCCTCAGGGCAGTGTCCTAGGCCCAACCATCTTCAGCTGCTTCATCAATGACCTTCCCTCCAACATAAGGTCAGAAATGGGGATGTCCGCTGATGCAGCACCTTCCAAACCCATGACCTCTTCCACCTAGAAGGACAAGGGCAGCAGACGCATGGGAACACCACCACCTCCAAGTTCCCCTCCAAGTCACACACCATCCTGACTTAGAAGTATATCGCCGATCCTTCATCGTCGCTGGGTCAAAATCCTGGAACTCCCTACCTAATAGCACTGTGGGAGTACCTTCACCACACGGACTGCAGCAGTTCAAGAAGGCGGCTCACCACTACCTTCTCAAGGGCAGTTAGGGATGGGCAATAAATGCTGGCCTTCCCAGCGACGCCCACATCCCATAAACGAATATAAAAAAAGATGCTGCCTGACCTGCTGAGTGTTTGCAGCATTTTCTGTTTTTATTTTGATGTTCACTGATGTTTGCAATGTAAATGATAATGCTGTTAAGGTGAGCTATGTGATTCCCATGAAATAGCTGTGTTATCAAAACCATTTTCTGAGGGAGAATTTTTGAAGAACTGCATGCTAAAAGCTGCAGAAATAGTGGGGTAGACTTTAATTTGTGCGATAGTGTAAAACAATTGAAAGCGAATTGGCAGCCCGTTTAACATCTCTCTCGATTTTTATTTCCATTGAAGTCAACTTTTCCTGAATTTGGCCCATGCCAATTATGAGGATCTCTGATCAGACCTACCGTCCAAAATGAGTTTGACACCCCTGATTTACACTGTCACACAGAATGAGCTTACATCACATAAACGATTGTTGTTCTCAAATGAGACAACCTTAAATCAAATGGGTTATTTAGTATGTCAGAAAGAATCATTTTAACATGGAATAATTACAGTATTACATGGAATAACAAAACACAGGGCTCAAATAAAGTAGAATTTTCCTAATTTTAGATAGAAATTTCCAAGCCATTTTTGAAATCTTATCTGAACACTAGCAGATCTTATATGCTGTTGTATAAAGGCAATATACCATGTAAGGCACAATTCATTATTCTGCTTCTAAGGTGGAGCCATGCGCCTTGAAGATCGCAAGGTCTAATTACTATAAATAGATCCTAAGACTAGTTAGAGCCCGAGTCCAATGACCAGAGCTCCATTAGAAGCCAATTGTTTCTTTATCGATTGTCAGCTGACTGTAATTTCTTGGTTTTTCTGACCTTCAGCAGGAACCATCAGAAGATTGGCTTGCTTTCTCTCTCTTTAAAGATTGTTTTGCATCTGTGAGAAAGTATGATGTTTGAGATCTGACATCTGAAGTCTGATGGATGCTTCAAAATCGTTTATATATAGCCAACTATAACATTGTAACACAATGCATAACTGAAGTAAACATCTTTCATTAGAATAGCTATTATTGTTTCCGCCAAATGGGCAGGGTTAAAATCACCCCTAAAAAGTTGTTTTCATTGGAAAGCAGTGATTTCCTGATTTTCACAAATCTGCTCATTAAAGATTAATACAGGGCCTATCCTGAGAATACCCTGTAGAAGCATATTAGAGAATAATAATAAATAAAGTCGACCATAATAAAAAATTTAACCCACATACTGAGCGTTGACTTATTGGAGTGTTTTGTACAATATTCTTATAAAGAGCATTTGGCAGTATATTGAAGACGCTTTCATAAGTGTCCCTACAATTGTGTCCCTTTGGCTGTATTCACATATTGTAAGTACTTTACTGTTGATATGTCATTCTAACTTTGACTTTATTATAAGTGGCATAATTATCAAGGCATGGACACAGCATACAATGTAAGTATTGTGCAATATTTTAAGAATGCTTTTAGGAAAGGAAAGAGGTGGATGGGGGAACTGGAGATTTATGCTGTTTCTTTAGTCCAAAAACCCTTACAGGACTTCAGGATGGCTTTTCTATCATCTGTATCTACTTTTGTTAGGGTGTACTCAGCTTTCTAGCTCAGCCAGACTGAATCCTTTGTCAATCAGCAAGTTTGAACAGTATATTGGATGCCACTGAATACAAACAATGATAGTTTACACAAAAAGCATAAATTATTTTTCAATACAACTTGGGTGCATGCTGTGATACAGAGCAGCAGGAGGCACCACGTTGGAAACAGTCATATAGTCACAGAAAATGCTGGAAATTCACAACAGGTCAATCAGTATCTGAAAGAGAAAAATAGGTTAATGGTCGTGATGTAACTGTTTATCAGGCTGGCTTCCGGTCAGGGAACCTGCCCATTACATCACACGCACGCTATGGAATTAAAACTCCACAGCGTGCGGGGAAACCTGGAACTCCGGGTTTCCCTGCGGCCTACCGGTCCCCACACCCTCCCCCATCTCCCCCCGCTCTGGGCGGGTGGGAAATGACAAAATGCAGCCCACTGTTACAGTTTGCCTCTTTTTAAATACGTTTCCTTATTCAAATAGCTCAGTGATAGTTTCTGTAAGTGGACTGTAATGGAAGCAAAACTCTGTCATAGAAAATTTCTGTATTATGGGCTAACGTTTTTGCCATGGCAAATGGCCATTTCACACTTTGCAATTATATATCCTTTAATGTTATTTGTGCTCTTTTTTTCTATTTGTGAGAATACGTATTTATTTGATATAATATGGTTATGGAAGTACATTAGAGTAGACGTATACAGAGCAAAGTGGAAACTGAAATAGCTAATAGTAACATAAAGGTGATCGGATTTCAAATTATTGTAAATAAAATAGAGCAAGCCAGCAACATTGTACACCTAACAATCTAATTTAATTTAACATTGATCCAGCATGTGTCTGCTATAATTTTCTTGGGAATATGTTGAATTTTTTTCAAATCTTTACTAATATCCTTTTTGCTACTATGATTATGCTATGAGGATGGACGTCTGCGTGGAGTTTGACGATTGACTTTGTAACCTTTTGAAATTTTTTATCTGAAGTTCAGCCAAGATAAGCAACTGAAAACCTCTGTCCTTTGATTTGGGACCAATTTGGGAGGAAATATGGCATAGCTGAAATTCCACAAACATTGCTCAAAATGAAGTTCAACCATTTCCTGTACTAGTAGAAGTGAGGAAAAGTGGATCATATTGATAAGACAACAGTGTACAAATTATGAGGTATAATCAGTGAGGCTTTCAAATAGCAGGCTGTTGTTTTGACCACTGGAAATCATTGGCCCAGAATTTGCTGGGGCCAGGCATTTCGTAGCATGTCCCATTAGTTAGATATTTTTCCACACCCTTCAGCTTGGAAAAAATGTTGTGCCATAAATTTCTGGAAGTGCGAGCTGATAACAGGACAATGGGATATCTGGGACCTTGGTGAATGACGAGCCCAACAGTCTATCCCCTGAACCAATGAGATCTAAGGATTGAAAAAGAAACAGAAGAGAGTGAATTAGAATCAAATTGGGCACAGAGAGAGAAATATAGAGAGAAAGAAAGATTGGATTAAAAGAGAGAGAAAAAAGAGACAGAAAGAAAAAAAATTATAAAATTTAAAACCTAAGAACAATTTACTAACTGCAGAAATTAGACTCGACAGTTTGAATTGCTCCCTTTCTGGGCTGGAGAGGTTGCGTGGCATTGCAGCAACATAAATCTCATCATTTAAAGGGTCCTTACGTTGTTAACGACCAGCCGTAACTTTCTGCGGCGAGTTTAATTCGTACTTACCGCACAAACGCAGCAATTTCTTGAAACTCACTTTGAGGTTGACGGCAAGCTCCTACTTTCGTGCAGCTAACGGTGGAGTGGTGCAAATCGCCTAGCCGCTTGTGGCAAATTGCAACTCATGCCGTATCTCTTCCTCGCCAAAAATTGCTGGATGATATACACTAATAACAGTGTGTGCATTAAACTTGCTGTTATCTTCCCAGCAAATTCTGGGCCTTTACATTTTACCAGCATTCAGGTTATTAAATAAAAACAGAAAATGCTGGAAACACTCAGCGGGTCAGGCAGCATCTGTGGAGAGAGAAACAGAGTTAACGTTTCAGGTCGATGACCTTTCATCAGACCTTCTCGTGTTTGATCAGGTTATTAAATTGTTTTCTAATGTACATAGTTCATCACTATTCAAATCTCCTTGTAATTTTGGTCATGGTTTATCAATAAAAATGTTTCTGGTTAAAGCCTCTAAGGACCTGACTACTACATGTTCACTCTCCTCTGTTTTCCTCTGACTCAAACAAAATAACAAATCAAAAACTGGAGTTTCCACAGCAACACTAAGGGATAACATGGTGATAGTAACTCCCATTAATCTGAAAAGATCCCATACAAATATCTAATTCAGAACCACTGGCCCCGATAATACCCAGAGGTGGGTTCTGAGCGGGGGTGGGGGGGGAGGTGGGCAGGGGAAGGGGGTGTTGGCGATAGAGGCCGCAAAACCTGGAAAAGGTTTTGGCGCGTCAGAATGTTCGATTTCAACATGACCGAATTATAATTTTACTTCCGGATTTCGCGTCTCCAATGCGCGACAACAGGTGTGGTGCGCACCCGCATGACGTGATCTCAACTCCACTATTTAAAGGGTCAATTCAGAGGTGGCATTTGGAGGGGTTAGGTGTTTGTGCAAGGAGACAGTGAAGTTGAAAGATGGACTCAGGATGGTCAAAGGCTGCACTTCAGTTTAACGACGCATCACTTGATGCACTGCTGGGGTCAGTAAGAAGCCGGAAGGAGATCATCTCCCCCGCAACGGGAGGAAGAAACCTGCTGCTCTCACCAAGATGGTATGGCTGGAGGTGGCCCAGGAGGTCAGCAGCAGCAGCATTGTGGCCCGTTCCTGGATCCAGTGCCGGACCCACTTTAATGACCTAATCAGGTCAGGAAAGGTGAGTACAGTTGCAGATTCACCTACATCCTGTAGTGCACACCCGCCCCCCCTCACTCTGTCTTGTCAAGCCTGCTCCATCACATCACTCCTCACACCTACTTAAGTTTCAAGAGCACCCATTGTTAACTTTCTATGCACTCCTCACATTCCCATTTATCCACGCACCACTGACACTCACCCCAATCCTTAAGCAATGTGATGTATCTGCCATATAGTCACCCTCACCGAATGCTCTGCATCCATCGGGTGAACACATGCCATTACAGTCACTCATAGATCTGTTTTTTTCCCCGTTGCAGGAGGAGAGAGCACAGAACACAAGGTAGAGGGAGCGGACTGGATGTGGCCTGCCACAGATTGTGCAGCTGACAATGTCCTGACCATCGGAGATGGAGAGACTGGGACTTTGCAGCTGCCTGGTGGCAGAATTAAATACCTCTGACCCACATCTCATACAAGACTCCATCATGTTGACTTGATTTCAGCAACAGGGGAAAAATGATAAGCGCAATTATGCTAAGTGACAACATTGTTACATTGTGGCTGCCTCTGTGGAACTTCAATCGTGGCTATCAAGCCAGTCCATGCAGGCCATGACCACAGCCGTGCAGACTTTGGATGTCAGCATGTCTGCCGCCTTAAACAGGATGACAGATAATTTATCCGTGGCCTTACAAGGCATCACTGATCTGCACCAAGCTGCTGCCCAGCAGAGAGGCAGGAGTGATGTGTCGCAGGAGTGATGTGTTGCTGGAGTGATGTGTCACAGGAGTGATGTGTCGCTGGAGTGATGTGTCGCAGGAGTGATGTGTCGCAGGAGTGATGTGTCGCAGGAGTGATGTGTTGCTGGAGTGATGTGTCGCAGGAGTGATGTATCGCTGGCCCAGGAGAGGGATGATGGCGAAAGGGGACATGGAAGCTCTTTCTACTTTATTAAAATTAATTGGTTTGTCGATCTTTACTTTCTCGGCTGTTTTCCAAAGACATTTCAGTTCTATGTGTGACCAATGGCCGAGAAATTCATTCAAACTAAGCCACAATTGAATTGTTTAGTGACAATAAAGGTATTTTATTAGTTGGAACAATAAATTAATAGTTAAAAGTTATTGTACAAGGGGAAAGGAAGCAACAGACTGTAAAAACAGCCTAGTTGTAAAAAAAAGTGATCTGAAAACAGTTTGGCTGGGGTAAGTGTAGAGAGTCCTGAGGGTGTGAGATTTTGACTGCTAATGAGTGCAGTCTTTAAGGCATATGATACCATCAAGGACAGATTCTGTCTAGATCTGTGTGTACATATGATAAAATGTTGACTAAACATTGTGTGGGTCTTTATTCATAATGTTTTAGATACAAGGTCACACTGTTAACATCTTACTGATCCAAAGGTAAATATTTACATCAGAGACAGTTTTTGCAACACTCACAATTTTAAAGGTATGTAATACAAGTGGTTTCCCTAAAACAATACTTTAGTTGTTAGTTGTTGGGGACATATGAAATCTGGGCTTGCTTCTGGTTTTGTTTTTATGTTATGAACTGGACTGAATGACCCCAAGGCACAAGAGAGGAAATGTACTATTGGCCAGTATGGAGGAGTCCCTGCTACTGTTGAAAACTGCAGGTATGTCTGGATGGTCTGTGTTATAATTTGGCAGTCAGACATCATGTGGAGGTGTGCGTGAGAGTCAAATGATGGCAAATAAGGGCTGTTACAAAATATGATCAGCAAAGGGATGAATAATAAGGAAGTGGATGTTGATGGGCTTCAGTGTTGGTGTAACAAATCAGGGAGGCTCTGTCTGTATCAGTTTGAATGGGAAAGGAAACTGGAGGCTGACTTTGGATTCACTGGACTAGTGCTAGAATAAGGAATCAAGGAAACTGAGTTGCTGTTGGATAGGCTATGATGTTGACACATTGCTATTGGATAGGTTAAAATGTTGACATATGGAAACAGGGATGTTCAGGTTGGCATGGGATGAGTACCCCTAAAGCTATGGTTTTTATGCATAGTATCATTCATTCATGCTTTTAAGATTTCTACCATACTAAAAGCAACAGTGAGCAAATCTATTTTAATGCATTGCAATGTTTACAGACGTAACAAGATCATTTAGTGCTTCACCTGACAGAATTTATGGAGATTTGTATAGTCTCTCAAAAATAGACAAGCATGAAAATACAGTTTGATTAATTATCTATACTGCTAGTTAAATTGCTTGAAGTCTACTTTATAGCGTGACAGAACATCTATTTTTGTATCAAGCTAATTAGTGTGAAAGACACGTTTTCCTTCCTGTACCGAAAGATAACACAATCTGCCAGTTTCCAAGGCAGGATGTTTAAATTTTTTCCCCCCAAATTTCCTAGTTTCATGGGAAATACTAGGCAATAATGTAACCTTATGGTTTTCATGAAGATTCTGTGATAACAGTTTCATTACTGTTTACAGTCACGTAAGGAAAAGGGTAGAGATCTGACTAAAAACAATTTAATTAAAGTGAGTTTGATACATTACCTGAAAGGAGAAAAATTGAAAATCAAATGTAGTTGTTTGATTTGTATGAAAGATGCTGCTCATTATCAAATGAAGCTTGTCTAGAAAAAGGCATTTTCATGAAAACAAGTGTTCAATGTTAAAAATACAAGTTTAATCAAAAGGAAATAGAGGAATATTCTCTTGAGACTCATTAAGAAGGTTTCATTTTAAGGAAAGATTCAAGGAGGGTAGACTAAATTATGGAAGTAAAGTTCATGCTCTTTTCTTGAAGAAAATGAGTTGAAACAGTACAAAAGAATTGTGGTTTAAAATGGATTTAAAATAGAATCTATTAATGCTCCAATTTGTGCTGAGAAATACAGATTTCAAAATGGTTTGTTGTTTCTTCAAAGAGCGAGCAATGAAAAATGCATATTTCAAGAATTATATGAGTATTGAAAAAAATCATGAGTTATTACAAGTTGTGGCACAGATCTAACCCTTAGACTTCTGTCATCTCCAAGGAATTGTCTGCTCTATGAGCCCACCAATTTTCTTTTACAGATTTTAACTCATATTATGTTGAAAAATTCCCTAATGTTACTATAATAATGATCCTGAGATGTCAGGGGTAGCTTTGAAACTTTCAATGTTTTAGTAATAAAATGTTCACTTTAGAACAATTCTGAATAGAAAAAGGTTCTGAAGATCCATGCCTGTTCTGGGATACTCCCATCAGCATGGCTAGAAGCTAGGGTAAGACCAATTATACGCCAGGTCCCAGTCTAGCGCTAAAGTTTCTAGGATGGCTTGTTGGGCGCTGAGCCTCCACCCTTCCCAAACATGGCCATTAAGGTAAGGGAAGATGGGGTTGGCCTCTGAATATTGGAGTTCCTGCATTAGGACCCAATGTATTGTTGGCGTAGGTACACTTGATGAGAACAGGGGTATCCGGTGGCAGATGTGGGGACCCTGAAGGCTTTCCACCAATTTTTTTTTATTTTAAAGGAGGCTAAGAGGGACAACTAAACTTTGTTTCTGGGGAAGAATCCAACATCACTTCTTAGAAGTGTCATCACTGTTGTAATGTAGGAAACGCACCACTTTGCGCACAGCAAGCTCCCACAAACAGCAATGAGATAAATGACTAGATAATCTGTTTTAGTGATGTTGGTTGAGGGATAAATATGCAGGAGAACACAATGGTATCAGCCTTCTCTCGGAACTAGTCCAGCTCCCTTTTGAACATTTTGCAGCCAATCCGCAGTCACTGCATAAGCCGACAACTTATTCCCAAGGTCTATGACCAATGTTCCATGTAATTTTGTTTGGCGCACGCGGCTCCTTTAACCGCGGATGCGCGGTTTTTGCATTGAAAAGCCGGCAAGCTAGCTGCGCAGCTTAAACAGAACATTGCCTATGACCTTCTCCAAAACAAAAATCTCCTGTCACCTAACCTAGTTCTATGCTTACGTAACCTATACACTTATTCCCTCGTTCTCTCTAACCTATGTAATTCAAATAATGTACACAGTCCAGTCCCTTCATCATTTTCAATACTTCAATCAAATCACCTCAAAATTTATGCTTTACTAGAGTAAAAAGATCCAGCTCTTTGAGCCTATTGTTATAACTAAAGTGTTTTAAACTAGGTATTAATCTAGTGTTCCTCCTCTGAACTTTTTCCCTGTATATCCTACCATATGAGGGGACCACGACTGGACATAGTATTCTCAAAGCCTAACCAAGGTCTTGCAGAAGGACAGTCGAGTGCGCAACGCCCCGGTATCATCCCGGAGCAGATATTGAGTGGCGCCCCCTGCCTTACCGCCTGACGCTAGCAACGACAGGTTGAGGGGAGCGTTCTGCAGTCAGGAAGAGACTGGGGGAGCGCTATTTAAAGGTGACCGCTTCCTGCCTTTTATTGTTGGTGCCATTTTTGAACCACGCATTCTGAGAGAGAGAGAGAGAGACTTCTGGAGAGATTCAACGCTGTGTGAAAGAGTTTTGGGTACTGAGCAGCACTTTGCAGGTTCATTTTGATTTGCCATTCCTTGTATCGATTTAGAAGAGACTGTGGGGGCTGCACTCTAAGCTCTTTCCCTGGTACTCTCCATTGTTCTTTCCAGCAGATTTGATGTACAGGTCTCTCCAGGCCGGGATTCAAGGCTGCAATGAGCAGGATGTGGATGGAGAGCAAGATAACCATCCCCTTTAAGAACTGGCCCGCGCCATTGTGTGTGTGTTCCATTGCTGACTGACATCACATGAGCTTCGCCAGCGCTCTGAGGTAGCGCCTCGCTCCTCGGCCTTTGCGCCTTAAGACAGGTGTGAAGCGCCTGATTTAGCGCTCCAATCACCTCCAGGGGCGATAAAAGTCAAGTTTGCAGTCGGTGCCGATAATTGCGCCAGGCGCTAATCTTTGCGCCCGGCCGATAATTGCACCCCAAATGGGGCGATACTGAATTTCTCCCCCTTGGACTATAACCTGGTGTTGTGCGACTTCTCACATTTGTCCAACTAATTAAGCCACTTCCCATTGTGCACACAAATTTGTCCAAGACCAGAAAGTTTTGAAAATAAATACATTTATGGTAAAGATTAAATTAACGGAAACTTCACAATAATATTGAACAAAACACCCTTGTGAATCTACTTGTGTGGCATCTTTCTTTTACGCATGCTTCTACATGGTGCTACCCCTGTGGCTTCAGCAGAGGTAGAGGCAGCCTCCTCACTTCCCTGCTATGCCTGCTTAGACACTTTTGGTGGTCGTCCTCTGGGTTTTGGAGCCTGTGATGGCCCTGCCAAAGTCTGCTCCTCCTGCGACTGTGCAGGGGCAGACTCGGCCATCGCTGTCCAGGGAGGCATCTGGGGCTCTGACTGAGGGGGTGGCAAGGGGGGAGAAGTGTAAGCGCTTTGCGAGGAGCCTGCACTTCCATGTCCCCTCTCACCATCATCCCTCTCATGGGCCATCCACATCAGTGGGGCCATGAGGACCCACGTCTACATTGACATCCCTCTTAGAGAGAAGGTTTATGAGCCTCTGGCATCTATTCTCCATAGATAGCCATCTATTCTCCATAGATAACCATCTATTCTCCATAGATAACCATCTATCCTCCATAGATAACCATCTATTCTCCATAGATAGCCATCTATTCTCCATAGATAACCTTCTATCCTCCATAGATAGCCATCTATTCTGCATAGACACCATGTGTTCCTGCGACTGGCGCATTAGCTGCTCCATGTAGGTGGCCATCCTATCCATGGAGGAGCCTACAGTCGCCATTGCCTGCGACACGGTGGTGCTCAAGTTGGAGAAGGACTCCTCCATTCTCTGAACAGTGGCAGTCATCACGCTCATAAAACCTGTCAGAGCCTCCTGCACTTGTTCCTGCAGCTCCAGGATCACCCTCTTTCTGGAAGGCCCCCAAGGCTCAGCATCTGCATGCAGCTGAGCAGAGCTGGGAGCGTCCTGCACCCTCCGGCGAGGGGTCTCCTGCTGTCCCTGTCTCCACCATCTGCTCTTTGCTCACTTGTGATTTGTGAGACACCAGGTGACAACACTACTCTATGTCACGAAGGACCCACCGAGGTGTGCGTATCTGTGCTGGTGCTGGGTGCACTCATGTCAGTTGACGCTGTGCCCTCAGAGCTGGAGGTTCCTCTGAGGAGTTGTCTTCCTCTTCCTCCTGGACAGTGGAGGTGGGGGGGCTCTTGATGGATCTGTGGGAGAGTAAAGAGATGAGTTAGATATGTCATATGTATATTGGGCACAGATAACATTATGCACACAATTATCATTCACTGGCTGCTGACATCAGCCCCCATATGAGTGACTGATGTATGCCATGTAGCTGTATGAAAAGTGATCCTGTCACCAAGTTGCTGAGATGTCCTCCTCTCTCTGTCTCCCACTTCCAGGTGCTCGGAGACTCCCAACATCTCCAACGCAGCCTCTTGACCACTGGTCGGGGTCGCGAGTGATGGAGGTCCTCCACCAGTTCTCTCCCTCTCCCTCTTATTGTGGGCTCTCTTTTCCTGCAAGGAGGGAAAGAAGATGAGATTGAGTGAAAGTGATGGAATGAGTGTAAGGAATGAATGGGTTACATGTGTAGAGGGTGACTATGATGGAGTGGGGTGACAATTCCAAGTGGCCTCCTTGTGTGTTGTTAGTTGGTATGATTGTGTTAGGATGAGGGTGAGTGTGAGGGGTGGTTAGTCAGATGGGGATGTGATAATGTAGATAGAGAGAGAGGGATGGGTGGGCGTGCAAGGTATGTTTGTGTGAGTAATGATGTGCAGGAGTAGGGTTGGGAAGGCAGAGTGATGGGGATTTGATGAGAGGCACAGCAGGATGAAGGTGAGTGTGGCTTTGTACTCACCTTTCCTGTTCTCACAAGATCATTGAACTGTTTGTGGCACTGCACCTGGGTCCTCCTCACGACATCCCTGCTGTTTACCTCCTCGGCTATCTGGAGCCAGGCTCCTTTGCTTTGCTGGGGAGGTCTCTTCTGCCCATCAAGAGGGAAGAGGACCTCCCTGCGTGCTCTGACTCTGTCCACAAGCCTGCCGGCTGAAAATGCGTCATTGATGACGTCACCAGACCCGCTCCATTTAATTGGATCGGGCAATGCGCAGGGCGAGCTTAACAGGCCCTATTATCGCAAAATCATTCTGTGGAGCAGGATGGAGGTAGCAACGGGCTTGGGACCCAACATGGACACCGCCCATACCGGACCCGCCAAGGTAGGCAAAATTCCGGCCTAAATGTCACTTGACAGATTCTGATGTTGGGGGTACTGCTCTATAGCCTGTCATGGTGTCAAACATTATCTGTGTCTGTTACATGTTGCACAATTTCACCATTCAGAAAGGGGAACCATGCCACAAGAGGACCAGAAGGGTCAGCATGCAGCTTTGGCTGAGAAGGCAGAGGAGGATGACAACGTTGAGCAAGGGAGACAGATGAGTTAATCATTGACTGATAAAACTTTTACTTAACTCTGCAAATATGTCCCTGTGTGATAAGTCCTATTGTTTTGATCATAATATTCTGTCCGTCAGAACAATATGATCTACCTAATCAACATTGCTTCAATGGCCATACATGCCTTCAACTTACATTCTGCTATATTAATATCTCCCCTTCTGAAAATAAATCACCACATTATGGGGGTAATTGTGATTTTGAGTGAGAGTGTAAAACAGCCGATAGCGAATCAGCAGCATGTTTTACATCTTTCCCGATTTTCGTTTGCATTGACTTTGATGGGTGTCTTGAAGCATTGCTGGTGCAGAATGGTGCTGCACCTGCTTCCATAACAACAGTCACTTTAAAGGAGTATTTCATTATGTGAAGTGTTTTGAGACATTTCAACTTGAACAATGCTATATAAGTGCAAGTATTATTATTATTTAGCTTTTTGTGTACTGTTATGTCCACATAAAGACACAGATTGGTGTGGTACTCACTAACTGTTTTTATTTCCAGACCCTCTCGAACATTCCCGTCAAAGAATAACAAAAGCAACACAAGAGAGAGCTTGGAGCATGATTGCTACAATGTGCTTACTTCCATCAGGAGGCCATCCAGTGTTCAGTTAACAATACGCAAATACCATAGATATTGGGTTTGGTTTTTCTACAAGCCACTGATTATTTTTCAACCATCGTGTGCCGTTTGACAAAGGTTTCCTTTTCAAACAGCTTTGTTATCATTGCTCATGCACTTGCTCTTTGTCCTGGTGTTTCTGGGAAAGCATTTTGGTGTTTAGCAAATTGTTCAATCAGAAAAATATCACAGTCTGCGAGAAATATGCATTGTCTCCTTCTAGACTCTATTTTGTATTCTTTACTTGCAGCAAAACATAGTCACATTTACTTGCATTTGTTAATATGCATTACAATACATAAAGTCCTTTTTGGGGGGCAACTAGCTTCAGATTGTGTGCCTTAGCTTACTGTTAACAATATTTTTACTGGTGATTTGTGGGAGTGCTGTCTCTATGCTCCAGTACGGCCAGAACAGTCACTGAGGGACTTCAATGACTGGAGAATGAAAGATCACTCCATTTTTATAATAATTCCTACGAAATATGTTTTTATTAAAATTCCAAAATATAAAACAATCAATTAACAACTTAAGGGCTAATTTATGGAAAGTGGGATTTCATTTTTGAAAGATCAGGTATCTCTTTAAAATTTTAAGCTTAAATATAAAGATTTATGCTTCGTACTTCTGCTTGTTATTGATCACGCCATGGTAACGTAATCATTATTTATTGCAAGCAGTTCAGATATTTAAAGAACGTTCCATTAAGCTCTACAATAAATAGCATGTGCTAGTGCAAAGAAAGATTTATCAGGATTATCGTTCATCACTGTTGAACATTCCTAGAATGAAGGCAATCCATATATACTCTGTCTAGTTAAAACAGTTAGACATTGTTATTTTACATAGAAGATACTATCATTTCTAAACTAATCCAATTAGCTCTTTCTTCATCATTAAGGACATAAATCACCCTAAAGTCACTGAGGTTGCCAGAATGTTTGGAAACTGAGTGGGCAGGGGTTGATATGTTGATCTCCAGCTGTTGAGGGTGTTTAGACAACTTTCTGGAGGGTCAGCAGTTACGCTAAGGCCTCGATTTTACAAGGCTTTTCTGGCAGTGTGGGGACTCACAGGCAGCAGGCATGGGTTGGAAAATTCAATCCGTGACTTTGCATGCTTAATTCTTAGCATGACTAATTTTCCGACAGTCGATTTTGTGGGACAGGGCGGGGCTGTGCTCGTGGCGCGCATAGACCCCATTAAAATGGCTAATATGTTTCAGACTAGTCCCATGCGAAATTTACGAGTTTGGGTAAAGCTCTAGCCGCAGCAATAGCCTCACCCATAAATAAATGGGAGCATGAGTATTGAGCAGGCAAGGCCTTAGCAGAACCTCTTGCAGGCAATTAGCTATTGTTTAGCTGTGGCTCAGTTGGTAGCACTCTGACCTCTGAGTCAGAAGGTTGTGTGTTCACAGCCTTCCAGGGACTTGAGCACATAATTTAAGGGGACACTCCAGTGCAGTGCTGAGGGAGTGCTGCACTGTTGGAGGTGCCATCTTTCAGATGAGCCATTAAACCGAGACCCTGTCTGCCCTCTCACGTGGATGTAAAAGATCCCATGGCACTATTATGAAGAAGAGCAGGGATATTCTCCCTGGTGTCCTGGCCAATATTTATCACTCAAATTATGGCCGGAATTTTCCGGGGGGGGTCAACAGGCGGGTGGTGGGCCGGGTGGGAAATTTGATATTTTTGACAGCGGGTCAGGAACCCGATGTCAACTCGCTCCCATGCGCCTTTCCCGATATCGGGTCTGTCAGTGCTGAGCAGACCTGAAAGGCAGCGGCGGGCGACCCGATTCAGGTAATTAGTGGCTTGTTTAGAGCCAGCTAAGAATGATTTTCAGCTTACCTTTTGCATTTAACAGCTCGCCCACGGGGTCCACGCTGGTCATGGACCACGTTTGTCAAGTTGAGGCGGGAGTTCAGTGGCCATTGAATCAGCTGTTGAGTTGACAGCTTCAAATGTAAAGTAAAACCTTCCACCTTACAGAGATATCTTCCCTCAGCCACAAGCTGTTCCTCACTGTATTTCCACAACAGATTCAGCATGCTGCAAGTCTTTACACAAGTCTCCATCCAGTCTGACCTCATTACCACTCTCACCATTGACAGATCACTTCTGTCATCTCTACTTCACCTGCCATCTATTCCATCAGCATGGGTGCCCTTTATACTCTCTCACCTTGGACCTCAGAATCCCACCACAATCAGCCCCAACACCAGCAGAACCAGGCACACCAGCAGCACCAAACTTCTCCGCAATCAACTGATGCTGCAGAGGTCAGAGGGCATCAGCACCCGAGCACATTGCTGCCTGGGAGGCCAGGGATGGCCTCACCATGGCCAGATTTACTTCACTTGATGCTGTACACCCTGGCTACCACATGATGTGCCAGGTTGGCACCACCCCACACCAACACCATAAAGCATCCCTACAATGCCCAAGCCATTCCTTTCACACTCATCACCATTGCAGGGGTACCGTTATGTCTCACCATTCACTGAAACTCACTGAGACACTTCCAAAGGTGCACACAAATCTGTCCAAGGATGCAAAGTTTTGAAAATAAAGGTTTCAATGTTTGACAGAACATTAACAGAAAATTTATCGAACATTGCATAAAACACCCAAGTGCCTACCCTTGTGTGTTGTTAGTTGGTATGATTGCATTAGGATGAGGGTGAGTGTGAGGGGTGGCTAGTGAGATGGGGATATGATAATATAGATAGAGAGGGATGGGTGGAGGTGCAAGGTAAGTTGGTGTGAGTAAGGATGTGCAGGAGTAGGGTAGGGAAGGCAGAGTGATGGGGCTGTGATGAGAGGCACAGCAGGATGAGGTTGAGTGTGGCTTTGCAGTAACGTTTTGTGATCTACTGAGATCATTGAAACATTTGCAGCACTGCAGCCTGGTCCTCCTGACCACATTCCTGCTTGTGTCCTCCTCTGCAATGTGCAACCAGGCTGTGTTGATCTCCTGGGGAGGTCTCTTCTGCCCATGGGAAGGGAAGAGAACCTCCCTCCATGTTGTGACTCCCTCCATAAGCATGGAGTCATGGGAGAGCTTGGGTGCAGCCCTGTGCCTTTATGCAGTCATTGTCAGTGTTTGCAGCACCTCAATGCTGTAGAACACTGACAGCACAAATGTCAAAATAAATTTGGCCATGGTCCCTTTAAAGAAATCGGCTGATGATGCGTCATCAAATGACGTCACCAGACCCGCTTCCTCTAATTGGCCGGAAACACGCTGGGCGGGCTTAACAAGCCCAATCAAGGGAAATTCATTTCAGAGGCTGGGATGGAGCCAGCAGTGGGGTTGGGACCCGCCACCGACCTCGCCCGCCACGGACCCGCTGAGGTCAGCAAAATCCCGGCCAACATCACTAAAACAGATTATCTGGTCATTATCACATTGCTGTTTGTGGGAGCTTGCTGTACGCAGATTGGCTGCTGAGTTTCCTACATTATAACGGTGACTACACTCCAAAAAAGTACTTCGTTGGCTGTAAAGTGCTTTGGGACATACTGAGGTTGCGAAAAGTGCTATATAAATGGAAGTTATTTCTTTTAGGCTGCATTTAAAAGTTAATTTTTGACTGGAAGCATTTTGCAACTTGACCATTGAACAATTTGCAAAGATGTTTTTGGTTCTCTGGTGCTGCTTTTATGCACAATTATTATGATTGCTGTGCATATAAAGTGCCAAATGCAATAGAAGTAACACCTATGAGTGTTGGGAGGATAAGACTTGCTGCTTCACCTCCTGTACTGTTGCATTATCTGGGTGTGGAGGAACACTTCATGATGGAGCATCATCTACAGATGTAAAGACACCTCAGTTTCTACTTGCACTCCTGCCGCTACCCAGGGCTGTATATACAGACCATGCCAACTCCTCCTGTGTATAACTGAGGATACTTGTGTTCACCACTTCCAATTCAATGCAGAAACAGTGACCGAGCGGCACCATCTGCCACAGCCCAACTTAAGGAATGGCGCAGCTTTTCCTGTTCCAGTCAAGAACACCATGTCATTAAGCTTCTATGCCACAAGATCCTTCCCGATAAGGCAGTCTGTAGTTGGTACCTGAGTAAGGCAAAGAACTGAAGCCATATTTGCTCAGGGGAGCATCTTTATCAATTTACAGTGGAAAAGACACAGAAAATGGAGAGGACAGAGTGCTTAGACCACCTGGCAGGCTTCCCAAGAGTGCACAGCATTATAGTTGCAATCATCATGACAACCCAAATACATCCATCAACACAAAATGGTCTGGATTTTGTGTCAATAATAACGGTGAGTAAATCGGACAGCAACTTCTGGCGTCCTCAAATACGCATTGAAACGCGGAAATCTGGAAGTTGCTGTCAGAGATAACCTGCTCCTCCACCGGTGCGCTGTAGCAGGCCTCGCCGATAGACTCAGCACTGAAAGACATAAAATGGCGTGAACTTGGAGTAGTTGCCCACTAGTTGCCCACTAAAGACACCATTAAAAAGTTAGGGCTGGTTCATTCAGAAGTAAATGATTTTTTAACAGCGTTGATAATTACTACCAAACAACCGCTCTGGTTTAAAATAATTTTTTTGTACTTTTTCTGTCCGTCTCTTTTATCTAAAACCCATGGAAACTTTGTGAGCAGCTGTCAGTGAGGTAAATGGTGAGCTCCGTTCCATCGCCACTGACTGTAAATTCCAGGCCCATATCTCACTTGATTAATGTGCAAATGTTTTCTGGCCAATTTTTTTATCCTGTATATTAATCCCTGTTACCCAGGAAGTGCCCCTGATGCTTTTATTTTCCATACATCTATGCTCTCTACACTGTTTGTAGAAACCAAGAGGAAATCTTTGCTACCAACTTTTTTTTCCAAATAAAATCTATATTATATTAAAAATATTACATCTGCACCCACTTCCAGTCTATGAAGCCTTACTTCCTGTTGTCAACTTTTCACATTATAAATTTGTGTCCACAATGATAATGGAAACTGTTTATGTGAATATGTCACAGTATAATTATACCCTTCTGGCAGTGAAGGTGTTGTAGTGCCTCAGTCTTGAATCTCCCAGTTCTTCAGCCTACACTGGAGAGAAACTCTTATGCTCCAACAAATTGTACTTCTCTGCTTTCCAAAAGTCATGTGTTTTGCTATTTAACTATCAATAATAATGTAAAATCATAGTATGATACAAAATAAGGACAGAATGCATGAATTTAAAAAGAAACTGAATTATGTCTGCGCCCCCCCCCCACCAACTCTAACCCTGCTTCACCTGAAGACTACACTTAGGATTGTCTCCCTGTGTGAAACAACTGGAAGATCAACTAGTATTAATAAAATATCAGAATTATAGCAAAAATGTCTAATGTAAAGCACTTCACTATAAAGGTACTGTAAACAATACAAAATAGCTCTTCTAAAGGCTATTTAAGAGCTCCTTAATTTATGGAGCTTCCCTTGTTCTCATTCCAAATGGGTGCACCAACTATCAGAGCAAGCCCAGCACAAATATTATTGAATTATGTGAGGGGTGCATTTAAATATTTTTGCATTAAATCCAGGTCAGTATTTAGGCTCATGTTGGAACTAGGCGCAAGCTGTCTAAAAATAGAAGTCATGATGTGGAGATGCCGGCGTTGGACTGGGGTGGACAAAAATGAGAAGTCGCACAACACCAGGTTATAGTCCATATAGCAGAGAATTGAAGGCCTGCACAGGGCCTGCTCTACCAGTTCAGGACTCCCTCTGCGCCAGTCATGCACCTGCTCTGCTGAATCAGCCCTATATTCATCTACATTAATGCAATTTATCTTTATTGATTATTTAACACTCCTCCTGCACAAACTATGCTGGGAGACCATGAAAGCTGGTGCTGAAGCTGGGAGAGAACATGACCCTTGGGTTGCTGGCCCGGGAGAAAGGTCTGAAGCTGCGGCTGAAAAGAGAGAGTGGTGAGGCTGGGACCTGAGAACGGGGAGCGGACAAGGTCAACTCTCGCAGGGGTTGTGTGGAAGGCGATTGGTAAATGTGATTGATTGGTTTCTGTGGAATATGATTCGTTGTAGAATTTGATTGATTTTTTTCCCAGAATACGATTGATTGTCTTTTGTGAAATGTGATGGGTGAAATAATCAAACCTGAAAATATCCAATTAGTAAGGAAGAAAAATGCAGACACAAAACCAACGTGACAGAACTAACCTATGGCATAACAGATTACGGTGAGGTAAGAATTCTGTTTTGCTTTTTAAATTTTCTATTTTGTTCTCTCTGTCTTTAGATCCATTCACTGTACACACCTTACTCCAACCAAGAGAGCTGGAAGGTAGTGTCCAATATTGCTCTTGATCAAGGCCTAAGAGCTTTCTGAGACCAGTTTATGTGAATCACTCTTTGATTTCTGCCTCCCTCTCTTTGGAAGTCTCCCTTTGACAGCTGGAGGGTGAATCATGGATACAAATCGATATCCTATTGCTGCGACACAGCACGTTAAGGTCCATATACACAAGCTTTTTACCTCTAATGAATAAAAGGGCAGCTTTAGCATTTACGATCTCAGAACCTATATTATCAGCTCACTTAATATTTACTTTGCTTCCCACAGCATCCAAGAGTGGAGAAATAGTAAATAACATATTTGTACTCAAGTGGTGCTATTCATGACGCACAAATATATTGGCAGGTTCATTTCTATAGAGAAAACTTATGTTAAATATTTCCTGTTTCAGATCCTGTAACCTTCATCCGATTGTTCTGATGCTTCCGTTGACATAGTTTGGAGCCCTTTTATTTTTTGTCTCTTTCTATTATCTTTGAACACAGAGAATTGAATTCTTTTGATAGATATATATTTTTAATTTACACATTCATGTTATAGTGTTTGATCAGCTTCTGTGTATATGGTTCATATAATCTCTATAAGTAGTAAATAAAGTGATACATTACTGCTTAAAAAATTCATAATAGCACAGTAACTGTCAAGGGTAGCTGTTATCCAACAGGATGGATATTATAATCAGGACCCATTCCCTTGCCTCTGCACCATTCTGTCTCAGCTTCGTGGCCCATATTATGCATGTCTGGTCATAAATGATAAGGTGAACACTGTCACAACTGTGTATGATAGAGAATAGCTTTAGGACTAGCTGTAGTAACCAGGAGAAGGTGGGAGGATTTAGCAAGTGTGGAGGATTTAGCTCATGAGTCCATTGGTAACTTCTAATGAGATGCATTTACATCCAAGAGTCAGAATTGGTACTATATAAGGCCTATGCCTGATCTGGATCAAGAACCAATTTGGGTAGCTTTTGGGCCTGGAGGAAGTACTCCTGCTCCTCCTGGCCCACAGGCACTGCTGTAAAGGCACTTACCTCATGGATTCAGCCCTTCTCGCCTCCTTTCACGTGTCGGGTTTCCTGAGGCCTGGGAAACCAGGCCAACTGTGGTTAAAAATAGAATCACTGTTAAAATGAAGGTACGCGGCCTCATTGAAACATTTAAATGACCAACTCGTCTCCTGCAAGCGGATTGGTCAACCGCCCCTCGTCCTGCCTCCGTTAAAACCGGAAGTGGGTGGGTTCAAGGCGGGTTGGGTTCCTAGTTCAGATGTTTTGCTTTTTAACCTCCCACCTGAACCATACCCACCCATTTTTGGGGGTTAAAATTCTCCCCATTGTGGCTCTTGTTGAGGTAGTGAGCATTGATGTATACAATTCTGTGCTCACAGTCACACACAAGCTGGTATGGAGGAAAGAAACAAACACAGGGAAGAAAAGTAAGGACGCTGATGTTACATTTAACAGGGTAAATTTTAACTTGGGCCACCCAGTGTAAGCAGGGTGGTAGCAGCCCGAAAGTGGCTTACCGTCCCGTTTACACTGGTGATCTCGCCACCGCCATCCTCAAAGGGGCCTTCCACTGGGTGACCGGAATGCCCGCCTGTTTCGGGTAGCAGGCATTTTTAATATGCAAATTGGGGTCCTACGAGGTACATAGGACCCTGATTGCCATTTTGATGGACAACTAGGCAGAGCATGAACCATACAGGCTCTGCTTAGTTTTACTGGTACAGCAGATGAGGCACTAAAAAGGTAAGTTTAAAATTACTGTTGTGGAATCAGGACGAGCAGGATTGTTGCCAACCTGGATCTGCATCCCTGCTGGCCAAGTCAGCCTCCAGGCTGCCTGATATTGTGCTGGCCCAGAGCCAGCGAGCTACAGCAGGGAGCACATTTGGCACCTGCACACATTGGCTCCATGGTAATGAAATTTCTCTCTTATTTTAGAGGAAGTGTTAACCCATTTCCAATAAACGATTAAACACCTCCACTGAAATAGTCCAGAGAAATTTCAAAACAACACATCGGGGTGAGGGGGGGGGGGGGGGGATTTTTCAGGGGGTCAGCGGGCGCATTCGGTGGCGGCTCGGGTAGGAAAAAATATTTTTTTGACAGCGGGTCGGGACTTCGCTGTCAACCCGCCACCAAGCGACTTTCCCGAATGTCGGGTCTGTCAGCGCTGAACAGATCTGACACGCAGCGGCGGGGGAGGCAATTCACGTCATTATGACCTTGTTAGCAGCCCATTAAAAAGTATTTTGAGCTCCACTTACCATTTTACGAGGTCGCCCATGGGTCCACACTGCTCGAGGATCACGTCAGTTAAGGAGGTCGGGAGTTCTATGACCATTTTTGTATGACCATGCCAAATGTGCTCCCTGCTGTAGCTCGCTGGCTCTGGGCCGGCACAATATCAGTCAGCCTGGAGGCTGACTTGGCCAGCAGGGATGCAGGTCCAGGTTGGCAGCAATCCTGCTCGTCCTGATTCCACAACAGTAATTTTAAACTTACTTTTTTAGTGCCTCATCTGCTGTACCAGTAAAACTAAGCAGAGCCTGTATGGTTCATGCTCATTACTTGACAGCTGCAAATGTGCTGTAAAAGCTCCCATCTCACAGCTGTTCACTTTCCAAGCTCAGAAGCTGTTGCTTACTGTATTTGGAAGACAGATTGAGCTTTATGCAGGTTGCAAGTGTTAGTAGCAAACTCTCTATCCACTGTCACCTCATTGGAACAACACTCTCACCATTGACAGATTGCTTCTGTCATCTCAAGTTCACCTGCCATCTATTACATCAGCATCGGTGCTCTTGAAACTATCTCACCTTGGTCCTCAGAATCCCTCCACGATCAGCCCCAACATCAGCAGCACCAGGCACACCAGCAGCACCTTACAACACCACCAACCTTCTCTGCAATCAACTGATGCTGCACAGAACACAGGGCATCAGCACCCAACCACATTGCTGCCTGGGACACCAGGGATGGCCTCACCATGGCCAGATTTACTTCACTTGATGCTGTACACCCTGGCAGCCACATGATGCGCCAGGTTGGCACCACCCCACAACAACACCATAAAGCATCCCTACAATGCCCAAGCCATTCCTTTCACACTCATCACCATTGCGGGAGGTACCGTTATGTCTCACTATTCACTGCAACTCACTAAGCCACTTCCAATAGTGCACACAGATCTGTCTAAGAACACTTAGGGGGCAATTTTGACAGCCCTGGGGAGGCGGGTATGGAGGCTGGACTGCCGGGAAAATGGCAGAATTTGGGGGTGGGTGCCCAACCCGCCTCCATGCCATCTTGCCAGGAGGCGGGTAGCCATCCCGCGCTGGGTCCCGTCTCCCTGGAGGCGGGAAGGGATTAAAGCCTATTAACTGCCTGTTAACAGGTAGTTAACAGGCAGAAAATAGGATTATCCCCTTTTTGCCCTCACAAGTGTGGGCTTCCTGAAGGCTCTGAAACCTGCCAGGTCAGCGAGGCGAGTACTGGGTCTGTGGGGGTCGGAGGGGTGCAAAGGTGTGCTGTGAAGGTAAG
The DNA here is from genome assembly GCA_030390025.1 of Squalus acanthias. Lineage (NCBI taxonomy): Eukaryota > Metazoa > Chordata > Chondrichthyes > Squaliformes > Squalidae > Squalus > Squalus acanthias. The sequence goes on along the minus strand of CM059433.1, from coordinate 67,445,101 downwards.
TGATGGGTGCAAGTGTGGAGAGGTGAGTATCTGAGGTAAGTGCAAAGTATTAGTAAAAGTGTACTTACCTTTGTTTCTTCCTGCAGGCTTCAGTCGGTGTGTATGCGGAGAATCTCGGACCTCCGTGTTGGAGATGACAGATGGCTGTTGCATTCCCAGATGCAACAACCATCTAATTTCTGTAAAAGAAAGAAGTTTGATGAGGTCTTGAATTCAAGACCTCATCAAACTACAGAGAATGTCAGTGTTTGACAGCTTCACAGAGCTGTCAAATGATGACAATTCATCTGTCAAAAATATTTGACAGATGCAACGTCATACGTTGACGTTCTCTGCAACCGGCTTTCCCTTAATTGGCCTGCTAATCCCGCTGGGCGGGCTTAACAAGGTCAATCAAGGGGAAATAGCGTGGGTTGGCCAGAAGTTGATGGAGGCGGGACTGAAACCTGACAAGTTGGAGTCCCGCCTCCAAAACTCCCCATTGAGAAAATCACCCCCAAAGTGTTGAAAATAAGGGTTTCAATGTTTGACACCATATTAACAGAAACTTTACATGAACATTACATAAACCACCCAACTGCCTACCCTTGTGTGTTGTTAGTTGGTATGATTGGACTAGGTTGAGGGTGAGTGTGAGGGGTGAATAGTGAGATGGGGAAGTGATAATGTAGATAGAGAGGGATGGGTAGAGGTGCAAGGTAAGTTGGTGTGAGTAAGGATGTGCAGGAGTAGGGTAGGGAAGGCAGTGATGGGGATGTGATGAGTGGCACAGCAGGATGAGGTTGAGTGTGGCTTTGCAGTAACGTTTTGTGATCTACTGAGATCATTGAAAGGTTTGCCCCACAGCAGCCTGGTCCTCTTGATGACATCCCTGCTTGTGTCCTCCTGTGCAATGTGCAACCACTGCGTTGGTGTCCTGGGGAGGTCTCTTCCACCCATTGGAAGGGAAGAGAACCTCCCTGTGTACTGTGACTCCCTCCATAAGCATATGGGGGGAGTCATGGGAGAGCCTGGGTGCAGCCGTGCACCTCTATGCAGTGGTCGTCAGTGTTTGCAGCACCTCAATGCTGTAGAACACTGACAACACAACTGTCAAAATCAATTTGCGCATGGTCCCTTTAAGGAAACTGGCTGATGACGCGTCATCAAATGACGTCATAAGACCCGCTTCCTTCAACTGGCCGGGAAACGCGCTGGGCGGGCTTAACAAGCCCAATCAACGTAAAATCATTCTACACAGCGGGCTGGAGCCAGCAGCGGGGTCAGGACCCGCCACCAACGTCGCCCGCCACGGACCCGCCGAGGTAGGGGAAATCACGGCCATCATTTCAAAGCTAAGATGTTTGGTAAAATCACCTGATAATACTGTATTAACATTATGTGTGATTCACTTCACTACCTTTTACAACCATAAATTTTGTCTACACATGTAAACCTCAAATGTCTGATAGTAACAATGAATGGGTTCATTCACTTGCACAATATGTCCTGTTTTTTGCTATTTTAACAAAAGGGTTAAAACATTTGCTGCTCATATCAAATGGCTCTGATTTCAGACCCCAAGGGAGTGAAATTGGATCACATTGCACCCATTCTTTGGGTGCAAAATGGGGGCAAAAATGTCCAATTTCACCAGTCTATGTCCCACGCCAGCACAGCGGCAGAAGTAAATCCAACGCTATATTTAGGTGTCCCTGGTGGTTACGTCAAATAGACGTTAGGCCCTTTACATATGCTCTTGAGGGGCCCAACGCCTATTTATTAACCACTCCGAAATTCAGCAGCACCGCTCAGTTTTTTGGGTTCTTCTGCAGCCTAATCAGTGGCCCCGAAAGTGATCGCTGGAGGCCGCCAGCAAAACTGAAAGTTTTTTGTCTTTAACCTACCTTAATGTATAGCTAGGAGGAACATTGTGGGCCACTGCCGGCCCTCACTCATCCCCCTACCATTCTTCTCCTCCCCCCCCCCCCCCCACCCCAGGACCTACCTGAGGGCCGCTGCCTGCGTTGCAGCCGATGGTCTGGAGTAAAGTGGCGAGCTGCCTCTGGAAGCCCAGTTGCTGTCTGCAGTTCACCGGAATTATGATGATGAGGCCTGAGGCCCAGATCGGGACAAGCCTCAGGTCTCCTGCTTCTGGCGTGCATATTTAACGCGCCACCTCATTTCTCTCCCCAAGTTTCAAAATGAGAAAATTGTGTTTTCCAAGCTACAGAAACTGCAAATAAGTGCAGGATGTTGGAAAGAGAGGCATTGCCATGATAATAAAACTTGATACATTGCAAATAATGACGCATTAAATCTGTGCAGTTGTTTCATCCCTGGCAATAACTCTGAAATTCTGACGGCCTCCGACTGTGAAAACACAAGAGGCAATTTACATGATTTATGCAAGGATTTCTGATTTGTTAGCAGTATAACCATTATAATGGCAAGAGCTTATTTACTCAGAATACAACAAAGGAAGGACACTACAGGACAGTACCTTCTGATTTCCATATTGTTTATTTATACGTAACAGAGGACATAGAGGGGAACAAATTGGTCCCAGTCATACCTGTTTTTTGGGCAATTTCCGGGGGCGATTTCTCATGCTGATTTCCCCATGACATTTGCTGACTGCCAAATTGGAAGCCCGCAACTTCCAAATGCCCAGGGCACCCACCTGAAACAGATTCTGGGCCTCTTGAATATGCTCATCAGGGTCCTAACACCTGTTTTAGGATCCCTCTCCAAAATTTAGCATAAACTGGGCGGTGCATGCGCAGGCTGCTGACTAAAAGGTAAGTTAATTTCTTTCAGTGTAAGCTGCTGCTGGCCCAGGCACGTCAGCCGCCTCCCTGCAGTTCGCCTCCCCCCATCTCCCCCGAGGACTTACCTGCAGGCTGATTCAGCGCTGGAGCCAGCTGCTTTTCCTTAGGCCCCGACCAGCGAGCTGCGTTGGGATGCCTGATTGGCATGCGCAGCTCACCAGGTTTAAGCAGATGAAGCTCGAAGCCTAATTTCCAGGGTCCTTTGAGGAAGGAAACCTGCCATCCTCACCCAGTCTAGCTTATATGTGACTCCCGTCCTCTAAGTGGCTTATTAAGCCACTCAGTTATATAAAACTATTCTAAAGAATACCACATGGACTGCAGCATTCAAGAAGAAGGCCCACCATCTCAAGGGTAACTAGGGAAGGGCAATAAATGCCAGCCTTGCTAGCCATGCCCACATCTCGAGAATGAATTTTAAAAAAATGTACATTTAATTTCCCCAATGTAGAGGAGATAGCACTGTGAGCAGTGAATATATTATATCAGGAGGAAGTACATGTAAATTGATGTCTCATGCAGAAGGAATGTTTGGGGCTTGTATCTCCTACAAAGGTGCCAGGGGAAAGAAAGCAAGTGTTATGGGTGATGGAAGAGTGGACCAAGGTGTCCCTTCAGAATGCTGAAAGGGGAGGGGAGGGGAAGGTGGTAAGATCATGTTTGAGGTCGTGGAAAATGATCTGTCAAATGTGGAGGCAGGTGGGGTGGAGGGTGCATACAAGGGGCACCTTACCACATTTGTGGGGTGGAGAAGGTTGAGAGCAGAATCCATGAAAATAGGACAAATCCTGTCGAGGGCCTTGTCTACCACAATGGAGGGGAATCCTGGGCTGAGGAAAAAGGAGGACATTTTGGAAGCTTTGTTGTGGAAGGTGACATCATCAGAGTGGATGCGACGGAGATAGAGAAACGAGCAGAAAGGAATTGAGACCTTAAAAGAAGCAAAAGGAACGTTAGTTGTGAGACTCAGTGGGCTTATAATAGATGTTAGTGGAAAGCCCATCCCAAAGATAGAGAGCGGGAATGCTAGGAAGGGAAGAGAAGAGTCAGAGATAAGTTACGTAAAGATAAGATATGAGTGGAAATTTCAAGCAAAATTAATGAAATTCTCTAGTTTAGGGTAACAGCAGGAAGCCGCACTGAAACAGTCATTAATGTAACGGAAAAAGAGGTCAGGGACGGGACCTGTGTTGGACTGGAACAAAGAGTGTTCAGGCATAGGAAGGACCCACGTGGGTTACCATAGCCACACCTTTAATCTAGAGGAAGTGAGTGGATTTAAAGGAAAAATAGCTGAATGTGGAACAAGTTCAGCCAGGCAGAGGAGGGTGGTGGAGGGTGGGGATTGGTTGGGCTGCTGTTCAAAGGAAAAACCCGAGAGCCTGCAGGCCATCCAGGTGATGGATGGAGGTATAGACAGACTGTGGGGTTTAAATTCCACATCATTGCACCCATTAGTTAAGTGTGAAACAGGCGCAACAATTATGAATTTAGCAGTGCAACAGGCCGAATCCAATCTGCGTGTGCACCCGGGCCACTGCTAAATTGGTCCACAGATTATTTTTAGGCGGCCCTGACAGCTGCCTGGAAGGCACACAGTATTGATTAAAATGAGGATCCTGCACCTGAATGAGGACCCGTTTGCTAAATTTGTGCATGGAAGATCCTGATTTGCTGGATCTTAACCTCAACAAGGAAGTCATTGCCTTAACAGTGGGGAAGCAGGCTGCACAAGTGCTATTTAAAGGAATACTCACCTCCAGTAAGGTAAATCTCTGTTTGGATCATAAGCTACCGTAGTTGCATTTTGCTGATATTTGATGGTATTTTTGGCTCCCATTTGGCTGATCCAGACTCAGAAAGTGATTTTAGGAGGTCTTGCACTCTATCAAAGGATTGCCTTCCCAACATTGTTGGTAAATGGGTATCTTTGTGATTTGCCTTTGAGGCTGTGGCATGAGGGGCAGGGGTGGCAACAGCAACAAGGAAGGCAAAGAGGGGAAGGGCAGATGAGGCCTTTCACCACGAGGGTGTACAGGAACACGATTTCCGACCTCAACTTTACAGAAGAGCAGTGCGTCCGGAGGCTCCAGTTCTCTAGGGAAAGAGTGACTGAGCTCTGCCACCTGTTGAACCAAGAGTTGCAGCCCAGCACCAAAACATCCACAGCCCTGCGTAAGTAACACTGGCAGCTCGCTTATTTCATTCTAAGCAGGCATGGTCCTGCGCGGTCCGCGAGTCCACGTGAACAGGTGTGCCATCGGAGCATGCCAACCATTTCCAGCTAATTACAAATGTAATCCTCTGTGTGTCTACAGTATAAAGAAGGCAGTTAGTGGCAGAAGACATCAGAAGAGTTACGTATGTGGGTGGGCAGGGACTGGATAACGGGAGAAAGAAGAATCAAGGTGAGAGTTCAGTATAACTGGAGCAGGCTGAAACAATTTGTTTACTGGGAGATTCCTGTTTATGGATCTTGGGGAGGTGGTTGAAGAGGGTTGTGCGGGGAACTATGAGGTTGGAGGCCATGGGGGAACGATCTGGGAATTGACGGCTTGGTGTCCAGTAGTGATTCCGGGAGACAGGAGGAGAGTCGGTGTTCAGCCTCGGCAAGGTAGCGGTCCTTCTGCCATACAACAGTGTTTCTTTGGTTAGCGGGTTTGATGAAGATGTCGGGGTTGGACCTGAGAGAACAGAGCGTTGCAAGTTCAGAGGGAGATAGAAAAAAAAGAAAGACTTGCATTTATATAGTGCCATTCACGACCACTGGACGTCTCAAAGCGCTTTACAGCCAATGAAGTACAATAGACTAGAGTGCGCAAGTGGAGAAACTGCCATGGTCGATGTCACACTGGCAGTTCTCAATAAAAAGATCAAGAGAGAGTAGGAAGCTAGAGGGAGGGGTCCAGATGGATTGGAGAGACTGAAGACAGGAGAAAGGGTCATATGTGCAGGGGTGGGGTGCCTCCTGGGCAAGAAAGTAAGCATGGAGGTGAAGGCGATGGAAGAGTTCAACATCATGTTAAGCCTGGAATTTGTTCAAGTGGGTATAGGGGGACAAAGCTGAGACCCTTGTTGAGGATGGATTGTTTGAGGTCAGAGAGAAAAATGTCATAGGTGTGAGATTGGAAGGAGAGGTAGAGTCGGAAGAAAGTGAAGACGAAGAACAACCAGGAAATAGGCTGGCAACCAAGAAGCATCTGGTCCTTGCTACCTGAAAGAAACAAGTTATTTTTATTAAAACACTGGATGAGATGAAAGATGATATGGAACTGAGAACTAGGACAGCTCTGAAATAAAATGAGTGGGTACTGTTGAAGAGAAAGAGTGAGAGTATGAGTGTGTGTGTGCATGGTGGAGAAGGCAGATTTCATGAAGTGACAAGAGGAAGTTGTTAGAACTTTGCACAGCACAGCGATATCAGTGATCGTGGGTGAATTGGAAACAGGAAGGGTGAAATTTGAGCCAGAATCCAGGTGGAATGAATTGGAGCTGGAGACAATTGCTGTGGAAAGAGATATGGCTACGAAAAGGGGTCTTAGCAAACACATGATCAAACACAAGAGGGGAAAGGGATAACAATGAAGTTGAACATGGGTGACAAACAGAGATCACATTAAAGAGAGGAATAGAACTTCTCAAGGTAGTCATTCCTGGAAGAGTAGTGACAGTGAATTAATGAATATAAACAAAACAGAACTGGAATGTACTGCAGACGAACATCTGTTTTTCTCTGATATCTTCCAGTTCTGGTGAAGTTCTGACAAGTCCACACATGAAGCATTAAATTGTTTCTTCTCTCCACAGATGCTGACTGACCTGCTGAATGTTTCCAGCAATTTTCTTGCTGTTTTTCCAGCTCGCAGTTATCAGCTAATTAACTGGAGACTGGATATTTTTTAAAGCTATTTGTAAACTTCCCTCCAATCATGATGCTTCACTTTATCTTAATGCCACATTGTATGACTTGAATTTTAGATGAGGAGTCCCTGCAGTATCATATTTTTCTGGGTGGATCACAGTATTTTCCTTTTATATCTTTTCTCTGCAGTGTACTTCCACCAGATACTTGCAAATTGAGATAACAGAAAAATTACAGCATGTGGTAGATAAAATGTTTTTCTGAAGAACACTTACGAAAATTGTAGCTGTTTACATTTGGATATACACAGGACTTGAAATCATGCTGAGCGATATTAGTAACAAGCTCATTAACATCTTTCCAGTTCCTCTGGCTGCTATTTTAGCAAAGCCATTAACCCATTTAAAAAAAATTATTTAATTTGATTCCACTGCCAGCTTGATGATGTGTGAATCTTTCAGTGTACCTGTGCTACTTTCTACAAAATCAAGCATCTGCATCTCACCAATTCCATGTCTCCAAGCCTATGTTCTGCTCTTTGCAAGTCTTTTTAATCATCCATTGCTCCCAATAGTTGGAAATTCGAATGTGCACTATATTTGGTGAGCAGGTTAATGCTATATAAGCAGTGATTTATCTATGGATCATATGGGGTGAATTTCCTTGCGGTTTCCAGCACTTTAGCAGGTTTGGAAATTTTTCCAGCGAGGAAACTTGCAGGGTTGCTGGCTCTGGCAGTTATACACCTTTCAAAGGCTTTCCCATAGTTTCCTCGCATTCCTAGAGCCCTTCCGCTATGTATCCGCTGAATCTGTCAGCGGACTGTTTCCTGTTTCTCTGGCATTGAGCAGTCATGTGGGAGTAGCTGGTGGCACTCACTGCTGGGATCATCTCCTTTCACAGGCCTGGATCAGGCTCTTCATGGGTCTTTTTCCCTTGAGGTCAAAATGCTGGTTCCTTCTTTAATGGATTCCAGACTGTAACTCTCTCAACTGAAGTGTCTTTAAATTTGTGGACTGGGTCCCCTGAAGAAGCACTGGTGTCAGACATTGCAGTGAGCAATGTCTAAAAGCAGGACAAATCCAATCCGACCAATTACCACCCCATCAGTCTACTCGCAATCATTAGCAAAGTGTTGGAAGGTGTCATCGACAGTGCTATCAAGCGGCACTTACTCACCAATAACCTGCTCACCAATGCTCAGTTTGGGTTCCGCCAAGACCACTCGGCTCCAGAACTCATTACAGTCTTGGTCCAAACATGGACAAAGGAGCTGAATTCCAGAGGTGAGGTGAGTGTGACTGCCCTTGACATCAAGGCAGCATTTGACCAAGTGTGGCATCAAGGAGCCCGAGTAAAATTGAAGTCAATGGGAATCAAGGGGAAAACTCTCCTCTGGCTGGAGTCATAACTAGCAGAAAGGAAGATGGTTGCGGTTGTTGGAGGTCAATCATCTCAGCCCCAGGACATCACTGCAGGAGTTCTTCAGGGCAGTATCCTAGGCCCAACCATCTTCAGCTGCTTCATTCATGACCTTCCCTCCATCATGAGGTCAAAAGTGGGGATGTTCGCTGATGATTGCACAGTGTTCAGTTCCATTAGCAACTCCTCAGATAATGAAGCAGTCTATGCCTGCATGCAGCAAGACATGGACGACATTCAGGCTTGGGTTAATAAGTGACAAGTAACATTTGCGCCACACAAGTGCCAGGCAATGACTATCTCCAACAAGCGAGAATCTAACCACTGCCCCTTGATATTCACCGGCATTACCATCGCCGAATCCCCCAACATCAACATCCTGGGGGTAACCATTGACCAGAAACTTAACTGGACCAGCCACATAAATACTGTGGCTGCAAGAGCAGGTCAGAGGCTGGGTATTTTGCAGTGAGTGTCTCACCTCCTGACTCCCCAAAGCCTTTTCACCATCTACAAGGCACAAGTCAGGAGTGTGAGGGAATATACTCCACTTGCCTGGATGAGTGCAGCTCCAACAATCAAGAAGCTCGACACCATCCAGGACAAAGCACCCAGCTTGATTGGCACCTCATCCACCACCTTAAACATTCACTCCCTCCACCACCAGCGCACCGTGGCTGCAGTGTGTACCATCTACAAGATGCACTGCAACAACTTGCCAAAGCTTCTTCGGCAGCACCTCCCAAACCCGTGACCTCTACCATCTAGAAGGACAAGGGCAGCAAGCGCATGGGAACACCATCACCTCCAAGTTCCCCTCCAAGTTACACACCATCCTGACTTGGAAATATATTGGCGTTCCTTCATCGTCGCTGGGTCAAATCCTGGGATTCCCTCCCGAACAGCACTATGGGAGAACTTTCACCACGCGGACTGCAGCGGTTCAAGAAGGCGGCTCACCACCACCTTCTCAAGGGCAATTAAGGATGGGCAATAAATGCTGGCCTTGCCAGTGACGCCCACATCCCATAAACGAATAAAAAAAATGTTATTAAAGACACAAAGGAGGCAAACGTTTTTGGAGTGTCCGTTGACACCATTGTGTCAGCCAATGAGTTAGAGGCCGGACAGGACTTATGGCTGGACTTACAGCAAACAGCACAGCAAACAAATTCTATTTACAGAGTCTATTTAAATAGAGTCTCTATGAACTGCAGCAAACAGAACTCATGCATGAACGGGAAAAATTTCCAGGGCTATGGGGAAAGAGCCGGGGAGTGGGACTAATTGGTTAGCTATCTCAAAGAGCTGGCACAGGTACGATGGGCCAAATGGCCTCCTTCTGTGCTGTATCATTTTATGATTCTATGACTGAAATTGCAGTAACTTCTCCTGATAAAAGCACGGTGATTGCTCCAGCAAAATGCAATGAATATAGGATATAAATATTAGAAATTGATTATTTCCCCAGCAAAATGCAGTGAGTGGAGGATAGTTGCATAATACAAATTCTGTGCGTCAATTCAATCCCAGTCACTTATAGCAGTGCAGCCTCCAGGCATGATTGACGGGGAATTACCCAATCATCTCCATTCTGGCTGGGAATAGTGGTGTCACCACAAAAGACTTTGGGGGAAAAATTGGGTCACTAACATTGCCTGGAATTTAGCGCCCAGCGAAAAATAGCGCCGGCGAGCGCTAACTTCAGTTTTAGCGCCCCAAGAGGGAGGTGGAGCGCTAATTCAAGTGCTCCACTTCCTTCTTAGAGCACTAACCCCGAAAATCGGGGCGGTGCGTTCTGCAGCGCTACGCACTGGGCCACATAGCGCTGCCGCATGGAAGGGCTCCTCCCCTCATGAAGGGGGAGGGCCCAAGCCCAGAACTCTGCAGGGCCCTACCTGGACCACTGGGGAGCGGGGTGCCGTGTCAGCAGCCTGGAACTCAAGAGGAGTGCCAGGCTGCCAGATCACGGCATGGACCCCGCGTTCAAAGACACAACAGGCCGCGACAAGTAAGTCGGACAATTTTTCTTTCCCCCGCCCGCCACCTCCACTTTACCTAGTGCCCCTCGAGCCTCCTGCTGCTCTGTTCCCGCCCCCTGAATCAGTCACTGCCATCGCCCGGCGCAGGTTCAGGGCGTGTGGGCCAATTTTGCAGGCGGGGCGAAAACAGGGCGCTACGCACAGTGATGACGTCGTCATTGCCTGCGCAGCAGAGCGAGGCACTTCCGGTTACCGCTGCTGCTAAACTCCTGCTGAATTTAGCGGCAGTTGTTAGCGGTGCTGCACCCGGGCGAAAAGTCGTTTGCGCCCCGTTAGGGCCCCCCGGAGGCGCTACCGAGAGGCGCAAATGCACCGAATTTCTAGCCCCTAGAACCTTCCAGTGCTCTCCTGCTGTAAATCTGGCAGGAGAGCGGCAGAAGGGCCAGAAAAGTGCTGGGACCTGGATATGCTGGGTCCCAGTCTCCCGCGGCAGTTTCTGCAAGGCCTCTTTAGGAACAAAGCCTCCACCTGCATCAAACAAGGACAGTGCTGTAAAAGGGATAGTTGGGGGAGGAGTCTAACCAGCTAGGAGTTTGCTGGCCAGACAGATGAGCACACCGAGTGAAAGCAGTTATATTGGCTCACCATCTGGCAGAGGTGGGGCCCATCTAGGGTTGTGACGTGCACCCTTGAAGATATTAAAGATTGTACTTTTTCTGGCCCCTTATAAAAGGGGCTGATAGGCACACTGGCAACTTATTTCTATGGGGTGGTTGGGAGGGCAGGGGGAAGTGGGGCCGGATTCAATGGCATGCAAAATCAGGTGGAGTGTATAAGGGGGGGGCCTGATCAGCTGCCACCCCTTTTACACCCCCCACCGATGTTGAATTTCACTCCCATTGTGTCCAGTTCTTATTTTAGCCCTATATGCACTTGCTTTTAGATCATTAGGATGAGGAAATGGGGCAGAGACCCATAACACAGAACCTTTGCTCTGTTTGTGAATTACATGCATTTCTGGTAGGCTTTGGTAGGTAGAGGAAGTTCTTGTTTAAAACAAGAGGGAAGTACATTGTAATTTGAAATCATGCCGGATCACATTCTGACACCTGCTGTCCTTTCCCAGCATTAATATTGTGCCCACGGTAACTGAAATCGCCTCTCAATATAACTCAGTGTGCAGGGTTTCGAGATGCTCAGCAGCAAAGATAAGTACATTTAATGAGTCAAAAAGAGGATTTCTTTTGTAGTTTTTGAGGTCATTAGTGGCCCAGTTTTCATCATTATTTTGTTTCTTTTTTTCTTACCTCCTAGCATTTAGGTTCTCATGAGCCTTTGCATAAATTGTTTTAATTTGTTTTTGTCTGTATTATCCACACTGCCATCAAAAAATTTCACAATGAGAATTTCCCTGTTGTTAGATACTGGGAAGACAAGGACAACCACTGAAGTGTCACCAAGTGGGGTGAGATGCATAAAAGAAGGCTTGAAGGGTAATCATGGCAGCTGGTGTGATACAATGACCACTATTTGATAGTAAGAGTGTGGTTTAAAAAAACCTGTTCTGAGTCTGCGTGTAGTTGTGGGATCTGAACACTCAATGTACCGGATAGTATATCCAACAGTGTAACATGAAATCATTTATAGTGGCCCGGATTTTGCGTTGAGAATAAGAGTGAGGCTATCAGCGCTCACCGTTATTATGGAGTAAATCGGTCAGCAACTTTCAGAGTACGCACATGCGCAGTTAAACGTGGAAATCCAGAAGTTGCGATCTGAGTTACCCTGCTCCTCCACAGGCTGCGCTATAACTGTACCTCGCCGATAGATTCGGCATTAAAATACATGCAATGGCGTGAATTTGTGGTACTTACCCACTAGTTACCCACTAAGTACACCAGAAAAAGTTAAGGATGGTGTATTCAGGAGCAAGTTAATTTTTAATGGCGTGATAAGTCACAATTACTGCCAAACAAACACTCTGGCCCTGAAAATTTAATTTTACAAGTGCAGAGTATCATTCTTTTAGAATTTAATTAGTGTTGGAGATAAAATAATTAAAAAAAAATTTATTTTACTTTTTCTGTCTGTCTCTTTTATCACTCTCTCTTAATCTCTTCTTTCTTTCCCAATCTTTATTTCACTTTCCGTACATGATTTAAATCTAATTTATACTTCTTGGTTTAGACTTTCTGGCTTAGACTCTGCATGGCTCAGTGAGGCTTCTTCAATCTGATTGGTTGAAGAGCCTCGCTGTTTCTTGGCCAGCTCACACATGCCACAGATCCCCTGTAGAGGGCGCCGCGCTGGATCAGACACCCCATGACAACAAGGCCGGAATTTTGCCAGCGCTCAGAGGGCGGAATTGGAGGCGGGTCAGAGGTTAAATTCGCAATGATTGACGGCGGGTTCTGAACCCGCCGTGATCCCGCCTCCACGCAACTTTCCCGAGTGTCGGGTCTCCGATTTACAAACGGACCCGACACCAAGCGGCGGGAAAGGGATTAAAGGCACCTAACTGCCGAATAAGTGGTAGTTTACAGCTACTTTCACAGGGTTTTTGGATTTTCCAACTTCTGGGTCGGGTTTCACGACGTTCCGACAACACGCCAGGTAAGTGTGGCGTGAACACCAGCGAGGTGGAGACATCACAGCTGCAATTGCCGTGTAAAAGCTGCAGTCTTCAATCTGTCATTTAGAAATCTGAGGTTGGTGATTGAATAATTTGGGGGGCATATTCTGGGCCTCAATTTCTGATCGGAGGGTTCCTGCGTGCGGATGCCTCCGATCGGAAAAAATCTACGCACTTACCTGCTGGTTCCGTAGGTCCCGAGACTCCCGTTCCTGGGCCTCTCCACTACAAAATGTGCAGGGCCCACGTATCCCAGGGGCGCATGCGGTTCGCAAGCATCCCTGGGATCACGTGGGCCATGGGGATCCAAACAAAGAAGGGACTCCCCCTTCACACTTTTGACAGAACTGTCAAAAGTATGAACGGGGATCACTTAGAAAACACAGTTAAACATTAAATAATTTTTTTTTAAAATCACATATTTAAAATTAGTTAAAATTACATTAAATTAAATATTTTAAACAAAAATTTAATTTTTTGAACAAAATAACTGAAGTTTTTCACAGGGCTAAAAATAAACTTACCTTTTTTTTAAAGTATTTAAAAATTATAAATGAGTGACAACATTTTATTTTTTTATTTTTTTGAACTCTTATTCTGGTAAAAGCAGGCCTTATGCCTGCTTTTACCAGGCGTAAGATTTTTAAAGGTTTTCAGCGGGCGGAAGTTGTGCAGAAAGCGGAACTCTTTGCCCGCGGAGGCCCTTTTCCCGGGCAGGCGGAGGATCTGTCAAGAGATTCTTGATGCGGAGATGCCGGTGTTGGACTGGGGTGGACAAAAATGATAAGTCATACAACACCAGGTTATAGTCCAACAGTTTTATTTGAAATCACAAGCTTTTGGAGCTATCGATCGCCCCTTCCTCAGGTGAAGTAAAGAGATACAGAATCGCCAAAGCATATATAGATAGAGAACAATGCATGTGTTACTTACAAAAAGCAGACGACTACATTTAAATCACCCTGACTGTTTATCTGCCGAGGTGTGACAAAAGGCAATCAGGTCACATCAAAGACATAGCAAGATACAACTGAGACAATGAGGTGGAGCCACAGGGGGTCCAATGTGTCAAAAGCCGCAGTATGGGAAACGATAAACTTTAAAATTTTTACTTTTTTACTGGGAATCACATCTGTTAACAAGCCAACGACGACTCGAGTCTGGATCACATCATGTATCGTGACATAAACCCAAGATCCCGGTTGAGGCCGTCGTCATGAGTGCGGAACTTGGCTATCAGTTTCTGCTCGATGATTTTGCGTTGTCGTGTGTTTCTAAGTCCGCCTTGGAGAACGCTTACCCGCAGATCCGAGGCTGAATGTCCTTGACTGCTGAAGTGTTCCCCGACTGGGAGGGAACACTCCTGCCTGGACATTGGACCGCCTGTGGCTCCACCTCATTGTCTCAGTTGTATCTTGCTATGTCTTTGATGTGACCTGATTGCCTTTTGTCACACCTCGGCAGATAAACAGTCAGGGTGATTTAAATGTAGTCGTCTGCTTTTTGTAAGTAACACATGCATTGTTCTCTATCTATATATGCTTTGGCGATTCTGTATCTCTTTACTTCACCTGAGGAAGGGGCGATCGATAGCTCCGAAAGCTTGTGATTTCAAATAAAACTGTTGGACTATAACCTGGTGTTGTGCGACTTATCATTTAAGAGGATTCTTGACAGATCGCAAGTGTCGGGTTTTATCCTATCCCTATCCCGGCACTTGCGTGGCCCCTGTACACACCTCGTACGCACCCATAGGGGTCGCAAAATCCGGCCCTCTGTGTTTAGGCTGCAAGTATGTGTTGTGCTCTATAGATCCACTGTAACCTCATCGAAGCGGGGAGCAGCCTTAGGTTTTTGCACTGCCATACCTGCAGCAGCCAGCACTTCAGGGAACCTGAAATGAATCTGCAGAGGGGACATGGCCCCTTTAAATAATCAGTCCAACATCGCTTCATCAGACGCGAGCAACTGACCCGCACCCAAGAATTGCCTTGGCGAACTCGCACGTCGGCCTTAACGAGGCCAATCAACGTAAAATTTCAACTGGAGGGCGGCGGGAACCGGGAGCGGCTCCGGAACCCGCTGAACAGCGGACCCGCCACCATCCCGCCTCCAGGTGCAAAATCGCAGCCCAAGTCTCCACTCAAAAGCCCACGAAAAGTCTGTCGGCAGCTGTCAGTGTAGTGAACGGTGCGCCCCATTCCTTCGCTGCTGACCGCAAAATTGAATAAACAATGGCCCTGAAATTGCGGTCTCCCTGACGGCGTACTCTCAGAGGAGGGCCTGCTTTCATCAGCGTACAAGTGTATATCAGCCTTAAATTAAACAGTTAAAAATAAAAAGTGATACACATACACTTTAAATTAGTTTATGCAAATATTGGCCCAGATTAAGATGTTTAAAATTATTTATCAAAAAATTAAATTTTTATTGAGGTTGGTGCAATAATGGGACTTATGAATAAAATTGAAATTCAGTACATTAAAATTTATCAGAATTCTGTACATTGTATAATTATTTGGGATTCCATTGCATCCCCAACTTGGAAGAAGCACTGAGAGTAGCAAGGGCACAGAATGTACTCTGGGTGGGGACTTCAATGTCCATCACCAAGAGTGGCTCGGTAGCACCACTACTGACCGAGCTGGTCGAGTCCTCAAGGACATAGCTGCCAGACTGGGCCTGTGACAGATGGTGAGAGAACCAACACGAGGGAAAAACCTACTTGACCTCGTCCTCACCAATCTACCTGTCGCAGATGCATCTGTACATGACAGTATTGGTAGCAGTGACCACCACACAGTCATTGTGGAGACAAAGTCCCGTCTTCACACTGAGGACACCCTCCATTGTGTTGTGTGGCACTACCACCGTGCTAAATGGGATAGATTCAGAACAGATCTAGCAGCTCAAAACTGGGCATCCGTGAGGTGCTGTGTGCCATCAGCAGCAGCAGAATTGTATTCCACCACAATCTGTAACCTCATGGCCCGGCATATCCCTCACTCTACCATTACCATCAAGCCAGGGGACCAACCCTGGTTCAATAAGGAGTGTAGAAGAGCATGCCAGGAGCAGCACCAGGCGTACCTAAAAATGAGGTGCCAACCTGGGGAAGCTGCAACACAGGACTAAAAAGCGGAAGCAGCATGCTATAGACAGGGCTAAGTGATCCCACAATCAACGGATCAGATCAAAGCTCTGCAGTCCTGCCACATCCAGTCATGAATGGTGGTGGACCATTAAACAACTAACGGGAGGAGGAGGGTCCATGAATATCCCCATCCTCAATGATGGTGGAGCCCAGCACGTGAGTGCAAAAGACAAGGCTGAAGCGTTTGCAACCATCTTCAGCCAGAAGTGCCGAGTGGATGATTCATATCGGCCTCCTCCCGAGGCCCCCACCATCACAGAAGCCAGTCTTCAGCCAATTCGATTCACTCCACGTGATATCAAGAAACGGCTGAGCGCACTGGATACAGCAAAGGCTATGGGCCCTGACAACATCCCGGCTATTGTGCTGAAGGCTTGTGCTCCAGAACTAGCTGCACCTCTAGCCAAGCTGCTCCAGTACAGCTACAACACTGGCATCTATCCGACAATGTGGAAAACTGCCCAGGGATGTTCTGTCCACAAAAAGCAGGACAAATCCAATCCGGCCAATTACTGCCCCATCCGTCTACTCTCAATCATCAGCAAAGTGATGGAAGGTGTCATTGACAGTGCTATCAAGCAGCACTTACTCACCAATAACCTGCTCACTGATGCCCAGTTTGGGTTCCGCCAAGACCACCTGGCTCCCGACCTCATTACAGCCTTGGACAAAGGAGCTGAATTCCAGAGGAGAAGTGAGAGTGACTGCCCTTGACATCAAGGCAGCATTTGACCGAGTGTGGCATCAAGGAGCCCTAGTAAAACTGGAGTCAATGGGAATTGGGGGGAAAACTTTCCACTAGCTGGAGTCATACCTAGCACAATGGAAGATGGTTGTCACAGCCCCAGGACATCGCTGCAGGAATTCCTCAGGGCAGTGTCCTAGGCTCAACCATCTTCAGCCCACATGCAACAAGACCTGGAAGATGTTCAGGCTTGGGCTGATAAGTGGCAGGTAACATTCGCGCCATAGAAGTGCCAGGCAATGACTAGCTCCAACAAGCAAGAGTCTAACCACCGCCCCTTGACATTCAATGGCATTACCATCGCCATACCCCCACTATCAACATCCTGGGGGTCACCATTGACCAGAAACTTAACTGGACCAGCCACATAAATACTGTGGCAACAAGAGCAGATCAGAGGCTAGGTATTCTGCGGCAAGTGTCTCACTTCCTGACTCCCTAAAGCCTTTCCACCATCTACAAGGCACAAGTAAAGAGTGTTTTGGAATACCCTCCACTTGCCTGGATGAGTGCAGCTCCAACAAAACTCACGAAGCTCGACACCATTGGCACCCCATCTACCACCTTAAAAATTGACTCCCTCCACCACCGGTGTACCGTGGCTGCAGTGTGTACCATCTACAAGATGCACTGCAGTAAATGGCCAAAGCTTCTTCGGCAGCACCTCCCAAACCCGCGACCTCTTCCGCCTAGAAGGACAAGGGCAGCAGGCGCATGGGAACACCACCACCTTCAAGTTCCCCTCCAAGTCACACACCATCCTGACTTAGAAGTATATCGCCGTTCCTTCATCATTGCTGGGTCAAAATCCTGGAACTCCCTACCTAGCAGCACTGTGGGAGTAGCTTCACCACACAGATTGCAGCAGTTCAAGAAGGCGGCTCACCACCACCTTCTCAAGGGCAATTAGGGATGGGCACTAAATGCTGGCTTTGCCAGCGACGACCACGTCCCATAAACAAATTTTTAAAAAGAATCATCTCATTAGGGGATTCCCTTCGGAAATGTTTGCAATGGGATCCTCCTTTGTGATTGGAGGACCGGGCCCATGTGATCCCGAACTGCCTGCGTCCCTGGGATCTGTGGGCCTTTACGCTGATGTCTGCCTGGAGGCCCGAGACCAGAACTCTCCGCAGCCTGGGTGCCTGGAGGAAGGTTTGGATTTGTTTCACGGGTCGGAGGCGTACTCCGGAGGTACACCTCCGACCGCAATTTCTACCCCAATATCCAACATGAAAACTGTACTGATTTACATTAAACTGTAGACACAATATACAACAGTGAAACATGTAATAATTTACATTGAACTGAATATACAGTGTTCAACAGTGAAACATATTGGGGGAAAAATTGGGCGCCAGATTAGCGCCCCTCCTCGGTAAATTCAGTAGTAGTGCCACGTCATTGCAGGCCTCCTCCCCTGATTAAAGGGGAGGGGCCTAGCGATGTACGCACCGGGGCCCTGCTGGACCACCGGGGAGCGGGGTGCCGTGGAAACAGCCCGGCACTCAACAGGAGTGCCGGGCTGAGCGAGCGCAGCCGGCACCCCGCATAGAAATGTTAAATGTGGGCAGTCGGCCAAAATAAAAATGGCCGCCCAACACCTGCCCTTTAAGTAGTGCCGCCGCATGCTGCAGCCGTTGCAAAACCGCCCCCTGATCCTGTCGGTCCCATCGCCCGCCGATAGTTCAGGGGGCGCAAGGGAAGTTTGCGGCCGGGGCGCAAACGGGGCGCTGCGCACACGATGACATCATCACCGCCGGTACAGCGGAGCGGGGCGCTACCAGCTACTGCCGCCGCTAACCTCCCGCTGAATTTCACGGGAGGCGTTAGCGGCGCCGCGCCGCCCCGGGGGCTAGGGCATTTGCGCCCCTCGTTAGCGCCCCCTCAGGGCCCTAACGAAAGGCGCAAAGCGACCCAATTTCTCCCCCATTGTATTAAACTGAATACACAATATTCAGGGGTGAAACATAAATTAGTTTACAGTAATCCTTTCCCAACCGCGGGGGATACGTCCCTGAAAACCCCTGTGGTTAGTAAAACTGCGGTTTACAAATACAGTATAAATGTGTATAAACACAATAAAAAAAGAATATAAAAAGCATAAAAATCATGTTATTTACCTTATTCCTAAATTAAAACGCGGATACGCGAAATTCACTGCCGCGGTTGGCAAAAATTGTCGCAGAGAGGAAACCGTGTATATGTGAAATCCGCGTATGGCAAAACCACGGTTGGGGCGGGATTCCTGTACATTGAACTGAATACACAGTGTCCAACCATGAAACATTTTGTGTTAAACTGAATACGTTATCCAACAGCGTAGCATGTAATAATTTACATTGTGTCAGCCGTGGCTCAGTGGTAGTACTCCCACCTTTATGTCAGAAGGCTGTGGATTCAAACCATGCTCCAGAGACTTGAGCACAAAATCTAGACTGACACTCGGACACTGTTGGAGGTGCCATCTTTTGGATGAGATGTTAAAGCGAGACCCTATCTGCCCTGTCAGATAAATGATCTCAAGGTAGTATTTTGTAGAAGAGCAGGGGAGTTCCTCCTGGCCAATATTTATCTTTCAACCAACACCACTAACAGATTATCTGGTCATTATCACATTGCTATTTGTGGGACCTTGCTGTGCGCAAATTGGCTGCCATCTCCACCATCTCAGGAGAACTTGTGATGAATAATAAATGAAACCTGGTCAGTGTCACTAACATCCCAATAACAAATAGAAAATGATTGAATAGTTCAGTATGATGCTTATTCCATTTATGCAGAAAACCTTCATCACAATAATATGGGCACTACTTGATTATTGCAGCATTCTAACTTTACTTCTGACTACTTTCTGCCTGCCACAGTGAATAATCTTTCATCAGATGCCATGTCAGATTTCAGTGTTGTACAGGACTGCTTTTGCAATATTTGACTTCCCTGGGATTAGATTGAGCCAGCTAAGTTACTACCTAGGTCAGTGTAAGGCCATCTGCATTCCACATCTTTGGACTTGATTTAAACAGAGATTACTATCAACAGTTATTCTCCAAGGACTATGATTATCTCTAGCATTTTCTGGCAGTATTGTGCACTGATAATTTACCTGGCAACTTTTTTTTTACTTTAATTTTTTTTACAGTCCAGAAATAAAATATCACCTCTCTCGACCCCTCCACTGCCTCTGATTTGTCACGTTGCTTGTCTGACATCCAGTATTGGATGAACAGAATTTCCTCCAATTAAATATTCGGAAAACCAAAGTCATTGTTTTCGACGCCGGCCACAAAATCCGTTCCCTAGTCACTGACTCCATCCCCCTGCCTGGCCACTTTCCGAGGGTGATCCAGATTGTTTGCAGCCTCAGCGTCCTACTTGACCCTGAGTTGAGCTTCCGACTCCAAATCCTCTCCATCACCAAGTCCGCCTACTTGCACCTGCGGAATATCGCCTGTCACTACTCCTGCCTCAGCCCATCTGCTGCTGAAACTCTCATCCACACCTTTGTTACCTCCAGACTCGACTATTCCAATGCTCTCCTGGCCGGTCTCCTATCTTC
Source organism: Squalus acanthias (assembly GCA_030390025.1). NCBI lineage: Eukaryota > Metazoa > Chordata > Chondrichthyes > Squaliformes > Squalidae > Squalus > Squalus acanthias. The sequence continues at coordinate 67,424,935 of CM059433.1, read as the reverse complement.
CACCCGCCATAAACTTCAGCTCATCCAAAGCTCACCCATCACCCCTGTGCTCGCTGACCTACGTTGGCCCCTGACCCAGCAATGCCTCAATTTTAAAATTCTCATCCTTGTGTTCAAATCCCTCCATGGCCTTGCCCATCCCTATTTCTGTAACCTCCTCCAGCCCTAAGCCCTCCGAGAACTCAGCGTTCCTCCAATTCTGACCTCTTGTGTATCCCCGATTTCCTTTGCCCCTCCGTTGGTGGCCGTGCCTTCAGCTGCCCCTGAGCTCTAGAATTCCTTGGGACGTTTTACCACGTTAAAAGGGCTATATAAATGCAAGTTGTTGTTATCAGTTATTTTAATATTAATTATCTTAGTGACTATATCATGGCGTAGCCATGTGTTTGTTTCAAGATTACAAGCCAATCAGAGTAATACATCATGGTTGTCAGCACTCTGGACAACAGCTCTCCTTCCTGGTTCACTGTATTGTATATTATACGTTACTACAATAGAATGTTTGCAAAAACTGTTTAATCACTCAGAGATTTGACAGAAATTACCCTGCATGGGGAAGAATAATAAATTATTTGGGAGTAAAAACTAAATCTAAATTACAAAGAAAACTAGCTATCATGGCTATGTTGGCACAACAATTTATAGAAAGAAGAGGACAATCTTGGATCTGCAACAAATGTTAACAATTTATGTGCAATGAAAGTGGTTTGGCTAAGAAGGCCTAAAAAAAATAAATTAACTATCCCATGTTACCAATGATGCTGGCTGCTTGATGGATATTCTAGTCTTTCTAGCTGGTGATTTTGCATGATGTTGAATTGAACCCTAATGTAGTTTTAATGGAATGGAATGGTCAGATGTGAATAGTTCCATTACTGTAATGTCAGCACAAAATTAAACACTGGAGAACAAATTTAAATAAAAATAAAATCATGCCACCATATAACAGTGGTAGACACTTTTATATTTCATATATTGCGCCAAAATTCTTCAAATCTTACATACTTTCATTAGCGAATCCCTATAACTGTATAACTCATGTCAGGTCTGTGGTATCATTGAAATCAGAGTTGCCAAATGCTCATCCAATTTTACTCAGTGCACTCCTCACATTGCCAACAAAGGATTATACTAAGTTCCACTTCGCAATAATTTTCTTAATTGGCATTTTAGTCAACTGGTGCTTTTCTGTTACAACTCTAGTATTCGGTGGGTAATGGGAATTATATAAATGTTGGGTTATTGCCAGTGGTAATTCTAAGCAAAATATGTAATAATATTACCCCAGATGGGACTGAAGTTTTTGATTGGCATTACTTGGAAAATATTTGTTAATATTTTGCTGTGGCAAGATGAAAATCAAACTCAAATTTGTCAATTAAAAATATATGAAAGAAAGGTAGCCAAACTAGGAAGAACTGCCCTATTTTCAATTGTGTGTGATTAGATGAGAACAATAAGCAATTGAATGTAATCTCAAGGAAATAAAAAAAGGCCATTCTTTCCCAGAAACTGCAATAGTTACAATAGCATATCTTCCCCTTAATGCAATACACAATATTTTGCTTGGAATTAATAAAAGATTCTAGACCACATGACTACATAGTCCTTAGAACTGGGTTGAGGAGAGTTGTTAATCCCAATTGTTGTTCCTCATTTCCAGCATGATGAATAGCTAAAATTACTATTTAGTTTTGCTGTTTTGACTATTCTTTTTTAAATTGTGAATGCAAGGGCTGATATTTTAATTTCCTTGAACATTGGTCTTTTTTGTTGAAATGAACCATTAACAAAATCAGGAACATGCTTTTGAAATATATGTTCCTGAGATTGCAGTTTCATTAATGGTAATAAAGAAAGGCAGCCAATCATGATGCCTCTACAATAATCACCTTTAATACTTCTCAAACAACTATCAAGGCACTTAACCATTTAAATGTTGTAAAGTTTGTTTATCCAGTTTTGGAGTACACAATGGGATTGGAAAATAGCTGAATAGCAGACAGCATAAATCAGATTTTACCTACAAAGCCCTCCATGGACTCAATTATGGAGCAACACAAGCACATTTTTTTTGAGAGTGGGGTCAGTTTGTAAATATACAAAGGAGAGGGAAAACATGGGAACATGTAATAGAGATAGTGAACTCTGCCAATTCTAAGAAGGGCCTGGATGAGTAAAAAGATGGAAAATTTAAATAAGAGCACAAAGGTAAAGCATAAATACACAATAAATGGCAGGATACTGAGAAGTGTAGAGGAACAGAGGGACCTTGGAGTGCATGTCCACAGATCCCTGAAGGTAGCAGGACAGGTAGATAAGGTAGTTAAGAAGACATACGGGATACTTTCCTTTATTAGCCGAGGCATAGAATATGCTTGCACTGTATAAAACACTAATTAGGCCACAGCTAGAGTACAGCGTACAGTTCTGGTCACCACATTACAGGAAAGATGTGATTGCATGAGAGAGGGTACAGAGGAGATTTATGAGGATGTTGCCAGGACTGGAGAATTTTATCTATGAGGAAAGATTGGATAGGCTGGGGTTGTTTTCTTTGGAACAGAGGAGGCTGAGGGGAGACTTAATTGAGGTGTATAAAATTATGAGGGACCTAGATAGGGTGGATAGGAAGGGCCTATTTCCCTTAGCAGAGAGGTCAATAACTAGGGAGCATAGATTTAAAGTAATTGGTAGAAGGATTAGAGGGGATTTGAGGAGAACTTTTTTCACCCAGAGGGTGGTGGGGGTCTGGAACTCACTGCCTGAAAGGATGGTAGAGGCAGAAACCCTAATCACATTTAAAAAGTAGTTGGATAGGCACTTGAAGTCCGGTAACCTACAAGGCAACAGACCAAGAGCTGGAAAGTGGGATTAAGCTGGATAGCTCTTTTTTCGGCTGGCATAGACACAACGGGCCGAATGGCCTCCTTCTGTGCCATAAATGTCTATGATTCTATGAAATATTAACGGCTGATTTAAGAATACTTGCTCCTGGAGGATAGCCTTGTTTTTAGGTAGCACATAACAGGAACTTGGGTGTGTACTGCCCATGATTTAGATGGAAACTTGTGGGCAACATGTTCAAATTTCCCATATGTACCCACTGGTAGCATCGACTTGTAAAATTACCCCAGTGGCTATAATTTTCACAGAGTGAATTTTTGTAAGCAAATATTTTGCTTTCCTACCACTTGATTAAGATTCTAACCTGGCCCTCTGAGCACCCACAGCAAATCACTGGGCTACCTCAGTAATGCAAAGATAGACTCTCCTTCTTTGAGCTATTCAGACAATAAACATACTAGAACAAAAGCAAAATACTGCAGACCCTGGAAATCTGAAATGCTGGAAATACTCAGCAGGTCAGGCAGCATCTGTGGAGAGAGAAACAGAGTTAACATCCTAGGATAAATGTCCTAGGTTAAATCCCCACTTTGCCCTGAGTTTGTCGTTGTCAGCTAGGGCAGCAGCATAGTTACAACAATTGACCACTGCATTCTTCGGCTCCCGGTAAGGGAGTGGAAGATCAGACAGGGTTCCTATTCCTGATCACTATGCAGCAGCCGCCTACTACAATTGCAGGTGCGAACATTAGGTGAGGGCTTGTCTCTGATGTCCTCCACAGTAGATAGCTTGTGCGCACTCACTGTCGAAGCTGACCTGTGAAGTACCAGAGCACCATTAGTGTTGGTGGTACTTTTTGGGGATGTCATGTCTTCAGGAGAGGAGGGGACAGGAGAAAATTAGAGAAAAAAATCACTGGAAGTAAAATTGGCCTCCAGCGGTAGAGCAAAATGGGTGATCATGAATTGGGCAGCCCATTTTACACCCTGCCAAATGTTCTTTTTCATTGCGGGGTGTAAAATGGGTTTCCGATTCACTATCACCCATGTTACACTACTGCCAAAGACCAATTTCATCTCCACTGTGTTTTAGCAATCCTAGGCACTTTCATATGCACATTGTTTCTGATGGTTTATGTGTGTGAGAATGTATAAGAATCTGTATGCAATTTCCATTATATTCTGTAAAGCAGCAGCACATAGTATTGTACAGCTTTATGCATGTATAAAAAAAAGTTCATACGTCCAGAGGCCAGGCCCCAGCCTCGTCTAATTTTGAACTCAACAAAAGGTGGCATTCTAATTGATGAACATATATGTGAAATCTGTAACTGCTGAATTTCAAAATGGTGCAGTACTTCTCAGCAATGTTCTTTGTGAAAACAGATTCACTCTCTATGTTTCTAAAGTTATGAAACTTTATGACTCTTTACTTTGTTGTATCTTTCAGTTGCATAATTAGCTTTAATCTGCTGCCCAACATGAGAGAAATGGTATTTCAAGATATGGGTGGGCTGGGACAGGAAATCTTTATCACTGTAAAACAGGGATCTGTTTTCTGTTGCCAATTAGAAAGAAAAGGCACATCCCTCTTATTTGAACGGTCAAAGTGACACATGAGTGGTTTTCAGACTCTAGTCTGACTAGAGATAGGCTAGTTTGTATGTTAACAAGAATTTTATAAACTGCAACTATTCGAGTCACAATCTGACCTTCCTTAGACCAGCACACCCTTTGAAAATATCAAAAAACATGTCAGTTACGATATTCATAATAACCATTGCTCTTTAAGAAGCATCAGAAACACATATATGAAGTACTTGGTTTCCTGTCTGTTTTGACATTTATTTTTGCACTCATTACACATTTAGTGAACAGTTTCTTTTTCTTTTTTAAAAAGGTAAATAGTAAAAATGAGTCTACGAAGTACAATTAGACAGACTGCACCAGTTTGTATTTTCCGCTATAGGTTTAAGACAATGGTAAAGTATTTATGCCAGTGAGCTGAAAACCTTGATTTAGCTATTTATTGGAGTGGGGTGAGGGTGGCTCAAACAGAATTTTCAAAGCTACAAATTCTGAATAGTTAGGAGGTCGGTCCATGGCATAGCTCTATTCAGTGTTGGAAAGTTTGTACGATGAAATTTGATTTTTATTATCATGTGGATTGTGGCAGTGAAAATGAGTGACCATGCTACTTTGATGAATGTGGAGGCATCAAGTATCAACAAAGTAGTGAACATGTTATTAAGTATGAGTTCATGTGCTCCAAACCCACATATAGAAATTGAGTCGGTAGAAATATATGCATTTTGTAATGGGTGCCAGAGAGGATACCCTCCCCATGAATGAATGCAATATCATGTTGATTAGGGCACCAGTTATGAATATTTATTACATGTTTCCGTTTAAAAGAGGTGTGGGCCAAAAAGGTAGGGGTAAAAATAAATATTTCAAAGTGAAAATTCTCCTTTTTTAAATGACTGGGGTTGTGACCTCAACAGAGGACTACAACCATAGAAATTCGTGACAACTGGGGAGGGCAGTTACAGCATTTTATTCAATTGCACCTTGAGTAACTTTCTTATTGGTAGTAAATCCTATTGCATATTCACTGGAAAATTCTCACTAAACTAACAATGGATTTAAACATTGAAGTTTTATTTTTTTCTGTTTATTCCACATAGAATGGATTGCAAAAGTTGCTTTTACACATTTTGTCGGCTCGAGTATATATTTTTAATTTAATCCTTTTTCTCTGTGAACTTTCTCCCCTTTGCAGCATTGACTCCGAGCTAGTGTGAAACTCCACTAGGGCCAGTCACACTCCAGGATCTCATTCAAGTAGTCACTCTTTATGCAGGCAAGTAGACAGCGGGTGTCAACAGGCAGGACATCACAGCCCGATCCTGTCATCACCCAACATCCCCACGCACTGCCCCAGAGGTCACTGGACAGCCATAAGGAATGGGAATTGTTGCCAATTCGCCCCTCTTTGATGCAATGTTAGTGGGGCCAACTGCAACACCAGCACAGACTGGGGGTTCTGGTGTGTATGGCTTAGTGAATCTCTGTCTTAACTAACAATGTCATGAGGGAGCGCTGATGGACTACTTTTACTGGAGAACAAAGGCAGCATTTAAGAGATGTTCCACGCAACATCATTTTATTGAGTAATAGTATTGTTGTTGTTGTAATAGTGTTGCCACCAAAATTTTAGCCCCGATTTTATCGTGGCGCAGGATCGTTCTGTGCGACGGGCCTGGGTGAGCAACAAGCTCACAATCGAGGCACGGACTGATTTTAACTCCCAGGCCTCATTTCCATATCGAGGCCGTGACTCCCGCCTGCACCCGGCAGAAATCATTGCCTGGCCAGTGAGCGGGAGCGAATACCTGCAGGAACAGTCCCCGGTAGTCAGGTAAATGGTGAGGGTGTGCAGCGGGTAATTGCGATCAGGTGAGGGAATGGGAAGCCCGGGGCAAGGGAGGCCCAAGGTTTCCTTCTGGGGCCTAGAAGAGCATTCCTGCCCCTTCTGGCCCACAAGAAAACTTTGTCTTAAATTTAAAAATTTACCTTTCTGGGCCTCTCCTGGCCATTGACCCAGCTCAAGCCAGGTTTGGCCTGGCGGGGAAAGCAATAGTGCCGCCACCCCTGCCCCTGCTTAGGCCTCCAGGTAAAATAGCAGTTGGGGCCCCGATGACATAATTGGAGCCCGAACTGCATATTGTAAGAGAACCCCGCTGTTTGCAATTTAAAATTACAGACAGTCAGATCGGGACAGTGAAGGAGTGGGCATGTCCCACACTCCATTTTAACTGACCCCTTACCTGGTTTCCCCCAGGCCTGGTGGTGGGGGATGGGAGAGTTAAATTGGGTCCTATGTTTCTCGGCAAAAAAAGTACGGTAGAACAATGACTTGCTCAGGAGGAGCAGGGTTGTCACCAGGATTTCAGTAAAGTGGGAGTGGGTGTCACAGCTTGGGCGGGCATTGCCTGGCATGAGCAGCAAAGCCACTGCAAGTTGTTTATAATGTGTGTTTCCTTTTGTTATCACCCGTCTTTTTCCTAATTCTAGTATTAATTTGTTTTTGCACTTAACTCTACTTATGCAATGCTTTCTTCCTTCTGCAATTTCTGCACAAGTTTAACAAAGGATTAATTTAAAAAAAACTTATTTCATAAGAAGCAGGACTTAGGTAGAAATAGATACAAACAGAGAAAGCAGTGGGAGCTGTGACTCAGACTAGAAAGATGGTGAGAGCGAGAGAGAGAGAGAGAGAGAGAAAATGCAACAAGAGCCAAGATTCACCTCTGGGAGTGAGAAAGCAACATGAGCAAAGACTCAAACTCTGGATTACTTTTTTTCTTTGCCAGGTTTCTCACATGTGTGGAATGTTGGCCTTTATTTCAAGGGGGTTGGAGTATAAAAGCAGGGAAGTCCTGCTACAACTGTACAGGGTATTGGTGAGACCACATCTTGAGTACTGCGTACAGTTTTGGTCTCCTTATTTAAGGAAGGATATATTTGCATTGGAGGCAGTTCAGAGACGATTCACTATGTTAATTCCAGAGATGAGGGGTTTGACTTATGAGGAAAGGTTGAGCAGGCTGGGCCTATACTCATTGGAATTTACAAGAATGAGAGGTGATCTTATTGAAACACATAAGATACTGAGGGGGCTCAACAGGGTAGATGCAGAGAGGATGTTTCCCCTCATGGGGAAATCTAGAACTCGGGGGCACAGTCTCAGAATAAAGGGTCACCCTTTTAGAACTGAGATGAGGAGGAACTTCTTCTCTCAGAGGGTCGTAAATCTGTGGAATTCTCTGCCCCAGAGAGCTGTGGAGGCTGGGTCATTAAATACATTTAAAGTGAAGATAGACAGATTTTTGCAAGATAAGGGAGTGAAGGGTTATGGGGAGCGGGCTGGGAAATGGTTTTGAGCTCTAGATCAGCCATGATCTTATTGAATGGCGGAGCAGGCTCGAGGGGCCAAGTGGCCTATTCCTGCTCCTATTTCTTATGAAACCCATCACCATGGTATTAGTCCCCAAATCACACCTGTACAGCTTCTATTTTCGCAATACAGAATGCACACTCACCTAGTTACCTAAGTCCAGGGAATTTAGTCCAGAGAAGTTGGCAAATCCAAAGCTTAGAGATCCACAAGTGTGTTCAGGAGTACTGCTGTAGCATAACATGGGGAAACCTTGCAGTTAACCAATACAGAGCACTAGTAAGCTTCCTATTTGCCTCTTTGCAACCCAATTCTGGTCGGCACCAAGCCCTGAATATTTAAGCACGTGTTCTCATACCCACTTCTAGGTAAAGCCTTCCAGAAGCTGTTGTCCCAAATCTCAGATTTTCCTCGTGAGCTATATGACGGCCATCTGGCTTCATCATGATTCAAGGATCTAGGCAAAGCAGCTTGCATTTTGTCAATCACCTTGATGTCCTAGATGTTCAAGTCCAGTGCTGCATCCCAGGCTTACTTATCATCATTCGTCCAGACACTCATGTGAAGCTGACTCCCCTTCCAGGACACAGGTCAGTGTAGGCCGGAGCCCTAACTCCCTGTAACCTCTTCCTCTTTTTGTCACATATCCACCTCGCATCTTGGCCTTGAAGGAGGGCCTTCTATTGTCAGCCTGGGAATTCTCAACCCAAAGATCAGTGTACAGATGTCTTATACACCATGGGGGTGAATTTCCAACAGCTGCGAAAACCGGAAAAACTGTACAAACACTGTTTACGCCATTTGCTGGGGTTTCACAACTCTTCTGACAAAGTTACAGTGGACGAGTGGGAGATCAATCCCCTGCGAAAATTCAAGCTGAACCTGAAATGGACCATTGCTGACATCGAAGAAAGACAAGAAAGGCCAAAATTCCCTTCAGTCCTTCTCAATGTGGTACTAAAGGACTGTGTCCAGGCTGAAGCTGACATCCATTGGGTCTTTAGGTATTGACATTAATCAATAAACAACTGGAACAGTCATTTCCTGTATCTTCTAATCAATACCTTTGACATCCCCTCTTGTGCTAATTAGAGAGAGAAAATGTGCAGCGGATCATACGATTCTGACTTGGGAGAGAGAGAGAGTAGTGAGGATCAGTGAGAATCAGAACTCCTGTTTGGTTGAGAAAAAGAGAGGGAGCGAGCAATGGAAGCCAGGACTTGAGAGAAGAGGAGCAACAGGAGACATGGCTGATTTGCGAGGGGGAAGCAGTGTGAGCCAAAACTCTGACTCAGGAGAGAGAGAGAGAGAGAGAGAGGAAGAAAGAGAAAGAGAGAGTAGTGAGAAGGGACACAGAGGTTGTGCTGTTTATTAGATTGTAGTCACCAGTCACTAAGTAGGAATAGTCACAGATCCTACACCGGTAGTAAGCCACACACACTGTTGTGAAACTATATCAGGCCATGTAAGATCTCAACAATCGTGTATTGTAGCCGATACTCTTTAAAAGCCCCTTGAAATCATGTTAGCATATGAATTCTTAACATGAAATTCATCAGGCCTCTATTATAATGGGTGCATTAATCCATTTAAAATAAAAAAAAACAGGCTAATGCTTGGGATAAGATAGAGGACAAAGAAATGTCATACAGCGTTATTTCAAGGGATCAATGACTGGGATCAGTGCTGTCAAAACAGTAAGTGAGTGAGTGAGAAAAATGGGATTGAACCAGAGGTTCAGAAGTAGCAGAGCTGGCCCAGGGGCTGCACACTGAATACCAGCACTGGGGAATATATTTCACCGTATCTAGCAAAGATATACTTCGGGTTTGAAATTTTGTGGTGTGCTATTTCTAGTTCAATGGGTAATGTATTTGTATGAAATTGTTTTGTTCACAATTTGAATGTAGTAGTTTACCCATTTAAATGAGTTAATGAGTAGGAAAGTTCCACTGCTGGTAAGTGGGGGAGTGGGGACCGGAAAATCGGGACTATCCAGGCTCCCGCACACTAATGCACACTGCACTATTTTCCGCTTTATGTTGCCTGTTGGCATTCTCAGTGCCCTTGTAAATAGAGATAAAACCGCATAATGAAGCTCTCATGCATTCTGTCTGAGAGCTTCATAATGGGTGCATAATTTATAATTATGAGGCAACTGAGGAGTCCCACTCAGCATTAAGTTGGCCCATTAAAAGTGGGTGCTAATAACCAACACTATAATCACACATGGGAAAGAAAGTGCTTAAAGATACGCAACCATTTTAAAAAATCTTTATTTTTCTGTAAATATTAGGGTCAATTCTATGTGAATACCACAGAAACAAGGAAACATCTGTACTGTGGGCGCAATGCCCACTGGTTTCCAGAAAAGCTGTTTTCCTAGGATTTCCTATGATCCATGGTGAGCTTCCAGCCCATATTGGGTCTAGCACTGAGAGTTTGCCAAAAGCTCAGGGTGAAAAATTGTGTTCAGTAGCAGTTCTTAAAGAGAAATTTAAAGAGATGCAATCACTTAGTGGAAAATGCCTCCATATGGGAACAGAAACATGTTTAATGTTTCCTCTGCATATTTCAGCCTTTCCAAAGACTGAGCAGGAAGAGTAGCTGGTAAAATAAACATGAAGAAAACAGACTTCTGTGGGCAAATGATGGAGAGGCATAGCACCCAAGCTCCTTGTTTAATAGCTGCCAAAGTGGAGGAGTGGCAGTATGAGTTAGATGAAAGGAGGTTGGTCTGGTTGGCACTGCATAACACACTTCACAGAGGATAGCAGCATACCCGGTCGCAGGTGATAGCAAATAAGTTGAGGGAGAAGGTGACTTGACTGTCTGTGCTATGTCTATGCTGCAGGTTTTACTGCAGGTATTCGTGTGGCAGATGGCACAGATTTAGAACTGGTTCTGTGCTGACCCGGAGTCTGCAAATAAACTTTCACAAGATCACTGCTAGGCAGGTGTGCCAGGGTCTGTCGAAATAGTAGCTGGAATAATGGCAGTTGTGATCATTGCTGTTGAGGTGCCTGCAGATCTCCCTGCCATAGCTTCTTCCATCTTCATCACTTCAAACATGAAATGCTGTATTTTACGTGTATCCAAAGCAGACCTGAACATTAATTTTAACTTTATCTTTACTTACCACCCACCACATGAATGGATCAAAAATTGTGCGGGTTGCACTGATCTCTCTGCCCAATATGATTCAGCTATGCAAAGTTCTGCACCAGATGTACCAAATCTACCCCATCATTTTTATTTCAAAACTCCATAGCATTATCCCCGAGAGCAGTATATAACTAAGAAAAAAAAATCGGCACTTCGATGCTGCAGCCTTTAACTTGCTTCAGCAGCACACCGATATCCCACCTCCATTAGAGCAAGCTGTGTGGGTAGGTGCTTGCCTTGCCTACATAATTGAGGTCCAATTGTAGTTTGCAGCAGGAATGGCTTTGTGCATGATGTCGTGTGGACCATGTCCCCCTTGGGGCAAGTGTGTCCTGGAAGTGAATGGAGGGATTTTATGCAAATACATTAGTCAATGTGATACAAATATCATATGACACAATTTCAATTCTTTTATTTTTAATGACCTATCACTTCGTGAAAATAACTGGAAGTCTGACTTTTACAGGGAAGGACTAAATCTTTAACTTCAAATAACCCCTTTTCTCCTTTAAGACGCTCCTTAAAACCTACCTCTTTGACCAGGCTTTTAGTGAGCTGCCCTAATATCTCCTTATATGGCTCGGTGTCAAATTTAGTTTGATAACACTCCTGTGAAGCGCCTTGGGACATTTTACTACATTAAAGGCGCTATATAAATACAAGTTGTTGCTGTTGTTAATACTGCTCGTGGACTTTCTAGTCCCTCTTTACGTACTGCAAAAACTCCAAAATATGTCTGCCAGACTGCCAGTCCAGTGGCAGGTGGTCATTTAAATATTTAAAACACAGTAATTGGGCAAATTTACCCACAGTAGCAATCTATCCCTTCTTCTTGAAAGGAATAGCCAGGTGCTGATAAGTTAGTGGACATTCTATTGAGATATATAAACGTTACACAGTGATACCACCTGCTGGTGACTCTCATCTACTGCTAGATCTTCTTTCTTATATGAAGTAGAGGGTAATTTTTTAAATCATCTGCACGGCCTCTGCAGGTGCAGAATGGATGCTGGAAGATTGGGAAATTATTTGAGTAGACTTCAGATATGTTTTGTATCCAGTTAGTCCATAATTTTCTATCTGGCTGCATTTTGTGTGCTAGTGTGTTTAGGTATATTTTGGGGTAAATTTTTGTCTTTGGCACACCCATGATTTTCCCTCCATTAAAATGAATGGCTGAAAAATCATGGACATGGGGCACAAACCTGAATTCCCAATATGCACTCCTGACATCAAAAGCTCCGTGCCAAGAGCACGAAAGATGAAAACGTATCTTTTCTGGCTTAGCAAGTTCCCCCGGCTGCTGTAACAATGGTGGAGCAGGACTTCTTTCCTCTGGGAAGTCATGTCCTTGACCCCATTCAAATTCCCAGGGACAGGGACATTTTTATGAGTGCCCGCGCCATTTGTAGCGTAGTTAATGGAATGTTGATATAGATCCTTGATGCAGCATCAGAGTGCTGGTATTGTCAGATGAAGATGACCATAAATGGTCAAAAAAGTTATCCATTTCAAAAAATGCTGGTTTCCTTATGGCACCTGATCATGTGATCAGATGCCACAGTGCCGTAAGGAATACAGCCTTTCAAAATCTTGCGGACCCCATTTCTACCAAGATATGGTTGTGGCACGCTAGGATCTGGGCCCCTCCGTGACGGTGCCCTGGATGCACATGGCTGAGATTTTCACTGTCCACTCCATCCCCCCATGGTGAGTTTATAATTTTAACACATGGGCTGGAGTGCGTTATGAAGCAATAGAACATCAATTGATGTGATGATATTCATGCTGAGATTAGAGATATTAACCAACACCATCTCATGATAATACACCTTTCATTCTCAATCTGGTTTGTGTTTTTGAATATTATATGTGCAGTTGGGAATTCGTTTGGAGGGTGGAGATGTCGTACAGTGTTTTTTGGTGTGGGGGGAGGGGGCGGAAGGGTTATGGCCGGCAGTGGGTATCATGGTTGCCAGCAAATTTCCTTGATTGCATTAATATTGTATCACATGATATAAACAGAAGCTCAAAGATATAAGTTGATTTGAACTGCAGGGATTGTATTTTATTTCACTACCAGTCACAGAGAGTCATCATATTCTGTGGGTCACCATAAAGTGCCTGAAGGGCACTATTCAGGTGATCCACATGCTTCGGAGGACTTTAGCCGCCTCATCCCATAATGTTAGGTAAGCTCATTATAATATTTTGACTGTACTTTCAGCGCATAGGGCATGGCCTGCAAGAGGTTGGGTGCGAGTTGTCAGTCAGAGGCTACGAGCTGAGTGCTGAGAGGATTTTCTGACATGGGGGGGTGGAAGCGAATTATGCTGGTTAGCATTGAACACTGAACATAAATATTTTTTTAACAACTTGATAATACCTTCGTCACTGGTTCCATCCCCCTCCCTGGCCAGACTCAAACCAAATCAAACCACAAGGCCACAGCCACGGAGTAGGTAGGTCTAATGGTGATGGGGGAAGGAGGGATTGCGAGAGGGTCGGGGAAGCTGACCCATCGCAGGGGGAGATTGCTGGGGGTGGGGGGGAGGGGGGAGGAGAGATGGGGGTTTGAGGATCGCGGGGAGGTTGGTGATCGTGGAGGGGTCAGGGGAAGTTCGGGAGTTGGAGATCGTGGAGGTGGAGGGGTCGGACAGATTGCTGGGGGGAGGGGGTGGATTTTACAGGGTAGCTTGTTGGGCCTGGAGGTAATACTCCTGCTCCCCCTGGCCCACAAGCAGTACTGTAAAGGCACTTACTTGATGGATCCAGCCCTGCTCGCCTCCTTTTACCTGCCAGGTTTCCCGAGGCCAGGAAAATCCAGCCGACAGTAGTTAAAAATAGAGACACAAAGGGCTCGATTTTGCCAGGCCCGAGGAGGCGGGATTGGAGTTGTGTGACGTGTTAAAATCGCAAAAAATGGCGGGCGGCTCCGATCCCGCCTCCGAGCAATTTTCCCAGAATCGGGGTTTCAGACCCCGTTTCCATCCCGCCTCCAAGAGGCGGGATAGGCCCTTAACAACCAGTTAAGTCCCTCTATAATCCCATTTTGAGAGGCCTTTCTGAATTTAACACTTTTCACCCATGCTGCACGTCTCCTCTGGAACACGCCAGTTAATCCTGGCAGCCTCACAAGTGGATTGCTTACTAACAGCTGCAGCTCCACCATTAAAAAGGAGTTTTCAGCAATCATCATTTGCAGGTGGCAGAACTTTCTTGTCTCAGGTCTGGGGGAACTTTTAGCAGGCATACCCATTGTTGTGGAAGTTTGGAGCCTGAAACCCATCTCCAGTGTGACCTCCTGGGAAACCCCTCTCCCCACCTTGACTGAGCGCTTCCTCAACTGAGGTATATACCAGAAGAATGGGAACCACTTATTTCCTTTCCTCCTGGACATCAGATTCGGACGAAGACCAGCCACAGCAGCAGCAGAACCCTGAACAACAGCAGCACCAACAGCAGGAGCAACAACAGGAGCGCCAAGCTGCTGCTCACCCACCTGAAGCTGCACAGGCCAGAAGGCGCCAGCGCAGGGAAGCACGTCGCCGAAGGAGATACCCCCAAAACAGGGTTTACAGACAGAGGATGAGCTAACTCAACATGACTGAGCAACAGTGCCAAAGGTGGCTGAGACTTTCGCGAGAGGTAGTGGGTGACATCTGCGCAATGCTGCACCAAGACCTGGAGCCCAGAGGAGCGGGTGGACACCCCTTACCAGTGGCCGTCAAAGTCACCACCGCACTTAACTTTTTTGCTTCAGGCTCATTCCAGGGATCAGCAACAGACATCAGCGGCATCTCCCAGGTGGAGGAGGAGGAGAGCGACAACGAACAGCTTGCGCAGGCGCATCAACCAGCGGCAGCAGCACGTGAGCACATTGCTGCCCGGGATGCAAGGGACGCACTCATCTTGGCCAGATTTGCTTAGCCTGGCCAATCAAACACTTTTGCCTCGCACCTGCTTACCAGAGCATCGACAATGGCCAAGAACCTACGGATTCCTATCACTCTGACCACCATACTGACAATTGCAAGTCGCCCTAAGCCCTCAATGTGGAAGTCCCATTTGTGAAATGACACAGGCCACAACTTCAACAGTTTGCCATCAGAATTTTTTATCACAACAATCAACGGATGGCATTTAAAAAATAAGCACAACATAACACCCAAGTGACTACCCTTGTGACTATTTGTGCTTTATCTTCCTCTTATGCGTGCTCCTACGTGGTGCTTCTCCTGTGGCTTCAGTAGATGTGGAGGCCCCTTGCTCACTTTCTTGCTGCTCCTGCCTCGACACCTTTGGCGGGCGTCTCTGAGGTTGCGAGCCTGTGAGGGCTCGGCAACAGTCTGCTGCTCCTGTGGCTGTGCAGGGGCTGAGACGCCCATCTCAGTTGGGTGAGGACTCTGGTGGGGCTCTGACCGAGGGCTCTGCAGTGGCATGGTCTTGTGAGCGCTTGGAGAGGAGACCCCACTTCCTAGTTCTCTGCCACCAACATCCTCTCATGGGTCAGCCCCACTTCAGAGCTAGCAAGTGGCTTGACAGCACTTTGCTGCACTTCAGGGGGGCCATGAGGACCCGTTTCTGCACTGGAAGTCCTACGCCAGAAGACTTCCATGAAGGTCTGGTTTCTCTGCTCAATAGCTGATCATCGCTCCTCAAGAGATGTCATTCTATTCTGAACAATGACCATGTTTTCAAGACCCTGGTGACTAAGCTCCTCCATGGCCGTAGCCATCCTCTCCTCTACGGTAGCCAGCCTTACCACGGAGGTAGCCATCCTTTCCACGGAGGTTGCCATCCTTTCCGCGGTGATGCGTTCATGCACCAACGCCTCCAAAAAGGCCCTGCTCATGTTCGCGATGGACTCCTCCATTCGCTCCACACTCGCAGCGACCCTGGAGACAAAATCTGCCAGAGACTCCTGCACCTGTTCCTGGAGTTCCAGCAGCGCTCTCCTTCTGGATGGACCCGGAGGCACAGAGTTGACATGCAGCGGAGCCGAGCTGGGAGAGTCCTGCACCCTCCGACAAGGACTCTCCACTGCTGTCCCTGTCTCCACCATCTGCTGATGCTCACTTGTGAGCTGTGTTACACCAGGTGACAACTCTACTCTATGTCCTGAAGGTCCCACCGAGGTGTGAGTGTCTGCGCTGGTGCTGGGTGCACTGAATTCTGCTGACGCTGCGCCCTCAGAGGTTGCAGCTTCCTCTGAGGAGTCTGGGCGCTCAGGCTGTTCCTCCTGGACAGTGGGGAGGGGGGCTGTCGATGGTCCTGTGGGGGAGTAAAGGAAAGAGTTAGACATGTGTAATAAACGTTGCATGCACATTGAATTGTGCAGATGATCATAAGTCAATCTGTTAGAGCATCCGAATCAATATCAGTCACTCATGCAATGTCAATGAGAGAGATGAAAAACTATTCTGTCACCAGCTTGCTCTGATGCGCCCGTCTGTCCGTCTCCTACTTGCGCATCGTCCTCGACTCCCACGATCTCCAGGGCCGCCTCCTCCGCAGTGGTGAGCTGGGCTACTGAGGGTGGCCCTCCTCCTGTCCTCGCCCTCTCCCTCTTATTGTGGGCTCTCTTTTCCTGCAATGAGGGACACAAGTGGAGTTTGACTGAGAATGAAGGAGTGAGTGTAGAGAATCCATAGCATAGATGCTTAGAAGGACACAAAGATGGAGTGAGGTGCCAAGACCAAGGGCCCTCCCTGTGTGTTGTAAGTTGTTGTCATAGCATCACAGTGATAGGGAGTGTGAGGGCTGCATAGTCAAATAGTTAAGTGAATGTGAACATACAGAGAGAGGGAATGGGTAAGGGTGCAGGGATGTAAGGGTGAAGTGGGATGTGGAGGAGGAGGTCGACAAAGCAGAGTGCTGGTGATGAGAGGCGATGGGGATCAGATTGAGGGTCATGAGGGTGGAATACTCACTTTTCCTGTGTGGAGAAGGTCATGAAACCTCTTTCGGCACTGCAGCCAGGTTCTGCTGCACATTGAAATCGCATTCACCTCCTGTGCCACTTGCAGCCACACAGCTTTAGTCTGTTGTGGAGGCTTTTTCCTCCGAGGAAGGAAAGAGCAATTCCTTGTTTGCTCTTGCTCCCTCCACCAGAGCTTGGAGGGAGGCCTCATCGAATCTGGGTGCACACTTTGGTCTGGTGCTGGACATAGTAGCAGTAGGAATCCCTCAGAAGTATGATGAGTAAGTTGAAAGGCTGAAAAAGAACCAAGGCTGCTTGTAGGCCTTAAATCCAGCTGCATAGACGACGTCATCGGAGGCGAGTTTCATTATCAAAAGACTCATTGACCAATTAGGGCAAAATCGCACTTTTGTCCCGCCTCACATTGGAGGCGGGGTCCTGACACGCCGACCACCTGACACGCCCCCAGCCCGCCCCAACTGACGAAATCCAGCCCAAAGTCTCCTTAAAAGGTTTCAACGGCTGACCCAGCTCCTGAGAGCAGATTGGTCGCCTGCCCCCTGTCCTGCCTCCATTAAGTGGGTGGGTTCGAGGTGGCTTGGGTTTGGGTTTGAAATTTTAACTTCCCACCCGATACAAACCCACCCGTATTTGTGGGTTAAAATTACCCCCAATGATTCTAGTATGTTGCACAATACTATCAATAAGCATGTAAACCCTAATATTCCTCCCCCTCCCACTCACCTATGCATAAGATAGGTAGAGCACAGGCCCAATCTTTGGAAAGCCCTTGTGCTAGGAATCAGGGGTGCAGGCCTGGCTACCAGCCTTGTTGCCTTCTAGGTGTTGCAATAGCAACGAGAAGGCCCCCAGAGAATAATGTCCACCATATTCAGCTGGTGAAAGTGGGCACTTATCTGTTTGCTCCTCTTTGCCTTGCTGCCAGGCCCTCTCCAGATCCTCCAAGCTGAAAGAGGTCCTATTGCAATGCCTAGTGCCAGCTTTTCGGGGTGCTACTAGAAGTAAGTGCTCCTTGGTTGTACTGAGAAGAAATGAAGGTTGGAGGGCTGCAAATGCCTTCCCTCCAGGTGCTAAGGAGAGCATTATCTGAGGCACTATCAAGAAAAACTGCAGTAAGGCAGGCCTCAAGAAGAGGATGATGGGGTGCATAACTCCCGCCCACCCCCGTACACCAGCCAATGCAACCGATACTGATCAATGATTGCCCAATTGGCTGGTAGAATCTGCAACTCTATTTAGGTGTCATTGTCTGATTTAGTGAGGCAAGTAACTTGCTTACCAGTGAGGGTTCCTCCATTTCATTGGTAGCTCCTTGAAGTTGGAATCACAAAGCAACTCAGCAGGACCCATGGCTGTGCTATTGCTCCACAGAGTAATAGCCAGCTCGTCAATACATGCCATCTCAGCCCCTTCCTCACCAATGATGAGTGACACAGCCTGTGTGGACTAGCGCCTACTTCAAGTGATGTATGTACATACGAACATACGAATTAGGAGCAGGAGTAGGCCACTCGGCCCCTCGAGCCTGCCTCGCCATTCAATAAGATCATGGCTGATCTGATTACTCCACATTCCCGCCTACCCCCGATAACCTTTCACCCCCTTGCTTATCAAGAATCTATCTACCTCTGCCTTAAAAATATTCAAAGACTCTGCTTCCACCGCCCTCTGAGGAAGAGAGTTCCAAAGACTCACGACCCTCTGTGAGAAAAAATTTCTCCTCATCTCTGTCTTAAATGGGCATCCCCTTATTTTTTAAACAGTGACCCCTAGTTCTAGATTCTCCCACAAGAGGAAACATCCTCTCTACATCCACCCTGTCCAGACCCCTCAGGATCTTATATGTTTCAATCAAGTCACCTCTTACTCTTCTAAACTCCAGCGGATACAAGCCTAGCCTGTCCAACCTTTCCTCTTAAGACAATTCCAGGTACTGGTCTAGTAAACCTTTTCTGAACTGCTTCCAACGCATGGGTGTCGCAGAGTGTGGATTTTATTTGTGTATCACCAACAGTCCTGGCACAAAGGTGTCTTTTGAATCTGTCGTCTTCTGCAAAGAAAATAACAGTATGTGTTATTTGAAATGTAATTTTGCAGAGAGAAGTAAAAGCTACACAACAATACATTCTGTTTGTTTTAGATATGTAATGTATCATATTAACTGAAGTTGGAAATCAGACTTCTGTGTAGTCAGTTCTACTGCTGCACAAGTATAATTAGTGAATAAATGTTTCTCAGCTGCAAGTAATCATGTCAGCCTGTTGTAATATAGTTCTGAAATATCCTCATTTGCCTCTTTTTTGTACGCCACTTCTTAAAAAGATGTTGTTTAATTTTATGTTAATGATACTGTTGTGTGAAATTATTCAGGCAAACATGACTGACACCTCCAACCTCTTTGGAAAGGAATCTCCAACAATCGAAGATAATTGGTATTCACACCCATTATACCAATGCAAAGTAATTAACGGTCATAGTCATATATAGAAGTGTTACATAACTGATAGTGATCCTTGTTAATTACCGTGGCATTTTTCTTCCATACCTCCAGTGGTGGCTTTTAAGAGGGAAGCTATAACTATCACAGGAGGAGGGAACCACGCACCCCTCACCCCACACCTTTGTCATCTCCAGGCTCGACTTTTCCCATGCTTACTCCACTGGCCTCCTGAGCTCCACTGGCCTCCTGAACTCCATCTTATCCCGAGCTCCACTGCCAGCATCCTGTCCCACACTAAGTCCTGCTCACCAATCACCCCATCCTTACTGACCTCCACTGGCTTCCCATCTCTCAGCACATCAATTTCAAATTCCTTATCCTCATCTTCAGATCTCTCCTTAGCCTCATCCCTCCCTACCATTGCAACCTCCTCCTGCCCTATCTCCTTCCCTGCACTCTCTGGTCTACATACTCTCAAGTTATCTAGCTACAATCCTTCATCTTACTACCTCTCTCCCCACCTTCAAAAGCCTCCATAGAACGTAACCCTTCCATGCACCTTTGACCAACTCCCTTAATCTCGCTCCTTTTCGGCTTAGGTTTGACCTCCAAATATGGAGTGTCTTGAGACTTTTGGCACATAAAGGTGCTCTATAAATGTAAGTTGTTGTGGTGACCTGGTGAATGTTTCAATAGCCTTGTGAAGGGAAGCTGCAATTTTTGGGATTGGACAAAAGCCCACATTTTTTGAATCTTCACTGGCAGTTAAGAACTACATTCACCAGCAGCATATATTGGAAAGTTGTGGGAATGCTGCTCACAGTTTTCTGATATGAGCTGGCGGTGGGCAAGATTCCGCACCACCACCACGTACTCAGAAATCTACCCACTAGATGAGAGCTTGCCAGCTAATCCTACAGTCTGAAGCAATGAAGATCAGCTATTTTTCCAGTTTAAATAAAGAGCAGCCTCAAGCAAACATGCAGTTGATTCATTACAGTCAATTATTGGTTCTTATAGTGCTATGACATTTGTGTGCAAGTGCATTTTAGGAAAAGTTTAATATTTTCAGACTATTGGGCTAAATTTTCCCCTTGACACCATGTAATTTTCTTGACAAACTGCATTTGCATAGTGTTTAATTTTCCAATTATATTTGGCTCAAGAGCTAAGATTTTGCTCTGACATTGCGATCTCTAAATAACTCAAAAAGAAGTATGTTCCTTGTGTAATTTTTTCCTTTCATATAAAGAGAAATAGTTTGGCCTACATACATCCTTTATTTTATTTTTTGCCTTGTGTCAGCTACAGAGAAAATGGTATTAAAGAGTAAGAAGAGCACCAGAGCAGACTGGAGTGCTACAAATTACTTTGGGTTTCATATTTTTACTGCTTTAAGTACAAATGAGACAGAAGAGGTGGAAAATCCTGGGCCTACAGCAGGTGGTGAGCGAACCAACATGAGGGAAAGAAAACATGAGTAGCACCACTACTGACCGAGCTGGTCGAGTCCTCAAGGACATAGCTGCCAGTCTGGGCCTGTGACAGATGGTGAGAGAACCAACACGAGGGAGAAACCTACTTGACCTCATCC
The DNA here is from genome assembly GCA_030390025.1 of Squalus acanthias. Lineage (NCBI taxonomy): Eukaryota > Metazoa > Chordata > Chondrichthyes > Squaliformes > Squalidae > Squalus > Squalus acanthias. The sequence continues at coordinate 67,403,986 of CM059433.1, read as the reverse complement.
TCACCAATCTACCTGTCACAGATGCATCTGTCCATGACAATATTGGTAGCAGTGACCACCGCACAGTCATTGTGGAGACAATAGTCTCATCTTCACACTGAGGACACCCTCCATTGTGTTGTGTGACATTACCACCATGCTAAATGGGATAGATTCAGAACAGATCTAGCAGCTCAAAACTGGGCATTCATGAGGCGTTGTGGGCCATCAGCAGCAACAGAATTGTATTCCACCACAATCTGTAACCTCATGGCCCGGCATATCCCTCACTCTACCATTACCATCAAGGCAGGCAACCAACCCTGGTTCAATGAGGAGTGTAGAAGAGCATGCCAGGAGCAACACCAGGCATACCTAAAACTGAGGTGCCAACCTGGGGAAGCAGCAACACAGGACTACATGCATGCTAAACAATGTAGCAGCATGCTATAGACAGAGCTAAGCGATCCCACAATCAACGGATCAGATCAAAGCTCTGCAGTCCTGCCACATCCAGTCGTGAATGGTAGTGGACATTTAAACAACTAATGGGAGGAGGAGGCTCCATGAATATTCCCATCCTCAATGAAGGCAGAGCCCAGCAAGCAAGTTCTCCACTGGCTGGGGTCATAACTGGCACAAAGGAAGATGGTTGTGGTTGTTGGAGGCCAATCATCTCAGCCCCAGGACATTGCTGCAGGAGTTCCTCAGGGCAGTGTCCTAGGCCTAACCATCTTCAGCTGCTTCATTCATGACCTTCCCTGCATCATAAGGTCAGAAGTGGGGATGTTCGCTGATGATTGCACAGTGTTCAGTTCCATTCGCAATTCCTCAGATAATGAAGCAGTCCATGCCCACATGCAGCAAGATCTGGATGACATTCAGATTTGGACTGATAAGTGGCAAGTAACATTCACGCCACAGAAGTGCCAGGCAATTACTATCTCCAGCAAGAAAGCGTCTAACCACCGCCACTTGACATTCAACGGCATTACCATCGCTGAATCCCCCAACATCAACATCCTGGGGGGTCACCATTGACCAGAAACTTAACTGGACCAGCCACATAAATAATGTGACTACAAGAGCAGGTCAGAGGCTGGGTATTCTGTGGCGAGTGTCTCACCTCCTGACTCCCCAAAGCCTTTCCACCATCTACAAGGCACAAGTCAGGAGTGCGATGGAATACTCTCCACTAGGCTGGATGAGTGCAGCTCCAACAACACTCAAGAAGCTCGACACCAACCAGGACAAAGCAGCCCGCTTGATTGGCACCCCATCCACCACCTTAAACATTCACTCCCTGCACCACCGGTGCACCATGGCTGCAATGTGTACCATCTACAAGATGCACTGCAACAACTCGCCAAGGCTTCTTTGACAGCACCTCCCAAACCCGCAACCTCTACCACCTAGAAGTACAAGGGCAGCAGGCGCATGGGAACACCACCACCTCTAAGTTTCCCTCCAAGTCATACATCATCGTGACTTGGAAGTATATCGCCGTTCCTTCATAGTCGCTGGGTCAAAATCCTGGAACTCCCTCCCTAACAGCACTATGGGAGTACCTTCACCACATGGACTGCAGCAGTTCAAGAAGGTGGCTCACCAGCACCTTCTCAAGGGCAATTAGGGATGGGCAATAAATGCTGGCCTTGCCAACGATGCCCACATCTCTGGAACGAGTAAAAGAAAAATATGTATTTCAGTCCTGATGTTGTTTCCTGACCCTGTTCTATAAACCATGCCAGAAGGGCTTCTGCCAATGAACACACTCTCCGATTTATGTGTTCAATTGCAGATTAATTTAAAGAGGAAATTAATAGTTATCACACCACTCATAGCACTAGTATAGTTGATGTTTATATTTGAGATTAACCTGATTTTTTGATGATGGCTCATGTATATAGGGGTAATTCATCCACTGTAAGTGGCTGCCTTATATATCCGTTGTACTATATTTTGAAAGTGGAATTTTTTCTGTGCGTAAATAAATAGAAATTTTCTTTGGCTTCAGTGAAATGTTTCTCCTGCGTCTTCTTTTTATCATCTTTACTGTGCATAGGGACTTGTACTGGCACTGTAACCTATTGCTGAGGATATCCAGTACAGCATTAAGAGTGAGTAATTAAGTTGGTAGCTGATCTTGGTGGAGCTGATGGCTTGCCCTACACTAGAACCATTAGTGCCTGTTCCACTCCCAATGCAACAGAGTTTGCCTGTTTAAACACACTCCGGTGAGGACAGAACTTACTGATTATATGCTAAAGGAAGGAACTCCTTGAAAGGAGAGAAATGGCTGCAGCGAACACTGAGAGGGCACCAAGGGTCTCTGATGTCGTGTTGGAGGCTCTAGTCTGGGTAGTGGACAGGAGGAGGGACATCAACTTCTGGCAGGAAGATGTCCAGGCATCAACTCAGGAAACAGTGTGAAGTGGTTGTAGAGGATGTGAATGCCAACAGCTTAGCAGCACGACAATGCCGGCAAAAGTTCAATGACCTCATTAGAGTTGTCAAGGTAAGAATACTCTCTTTTACTCTCTGCTCACACCTCCATCACCTACAGCTTAATTACTCACAATACCCACAACTCTCACAATACTTGCCTCCCTCGCCACCCTTCACTCTCCTACAATCACTGCACCACACTTTAATATACCTCCTTCACCTCACACACTCACCACTGTAATGGAACAATGGGCTGCCTTTAAAGTAGAAATAGTTCGGGTACAATCGAGGTACATTCCCACTAGGGGGAAAGGTAGTGCAACTAAAGTCAGAGCTCCCTGGATGACGAAAGAGATAGAGAGTAAGATGAAACAGAAAAAGAGCGCCTATGACAGATGTTAGGTTGAGAATACATCTGAGAATCAGGCTAAATATAGAAAGTTCAGAGGAGAAGTGAAAAAGAAAGTAAGAGGGGCAAAGAAAGGGTATGAGAATAGAATGGCAGCTAACATAAAAGGTAATCCAAAAGTCTTCTATAGGCATATACATAGTAAATGGGTAGTAAGAGGAGGGGTGGGGTTGATTAGGAATCAAAAAAGAGACCTACTCATGGAGGCAGAGGGTATGGTTGAGGTGTTAAATGAATACTTTGCATCTGTCTTCACCAAGGAAGAAGATACTGCCATAGACATAGTGAAGGAGGAAGTAGAGGAGACACTGGATGGGATAAAAATTGATAAAGAGGAGGTACTAGAAAGGCTGGCTGTACTTAAAGTAGATAAGTCACCAGGACCAGATGGGATGCATCCTAGGACACTGAGGGAAGTGAAGGAAGAAATCGCGGAGGTACTGGCCATAATCTTCCAATCCTCCTTAGAAACAGAGGTGGTGCCAGAGGACTGGAGAATTGCAAATGTTACACCCTTGTTCAAAAAAGGGTGTAAAGATAAACCCAACAACTAAGGGTCAGTCATTTTAACCTCGATAGTGGGGAAGCTTTTAGAAACAATAATCAGGGACAAAATTAACAAGTCACTTGTCAAGTGTGGATTAATTAAGGAAATCCAGCATGGATTTGTTAAAGGCAAATCGTATTTAACCAACTTGATCGAGTTTTTTGATGAGGTAACAGAGAGGGTTGCCGAGGGTAATGTGGTTGATATGGTGTACATAGACTTCCAAAAGGCGTTTGACAAAGTGCCACATAATAGGCTTGCCAGCAAAGTTGAAGCCCATGGAATAAAAGGGACAGTGGCAGCATGGATACGAAATTGGCTAAGTGACAGGAAACAGAGAGTAGTGGTGAACGGTTGTTTTCCAGCCTGGAGGAAGGTATACAGTGGTGTTCCCCAGGGGTCAGTTCTAGGATATATATTAATGACTTGGATGTGGGTGTACAGGGCACAATTTGAAAATTTGCAGATGACATAAAACTTGGAAGCATAATGAACAGTGAAGAGGATAGTGATAGACTTCAAGAGGACATAGACAGGCTGGTGGAATGGGCGGACACGTGGCAGATGAAATTTAATTCAGAAAAGTGCGAAGTGATACATTTTTGTAGAAAGAATGAAGAGAGGAAATATAAACTAAAGGGTACAATTCCACAGGAGGTGCAGGAACAGAGAGACCTGGGGGTATATGTGCACAAATCGTTGAAGGTGGCAGGACAGGTTGAGAAAGCAGTTAAAAAAGCTTATGGGATCTTGGGCTTCATCAATAGAGGTATAGAGTACAAAAGCGTGGAAATGATGATGAACCTGTATAAAACTCTGGTTTAGTTAGTGAGCTTCCATCTGAATTTAACAGAAAGAAGAGAATTGAAGCTGCGCAGTACTGCTGTTGAATGGAGGGATCCAGATAATGCATGGCCACATTTACACCCCTTGAGGTGCTACTGTATCTAATGAATCAAAGGAACATTCCCCTGATTTGCACTCAGTGGCATCTGAATCAGGATGAGTGCTTATGCCTGCTTTCTGCCATCTCTACCATAACTCATCATGATCGATTATAGAGTTTATATCCCGCAGTACCCATCCATTGTGGAAGGCAACACCTGTGCAGTGAGGAAATCAGATGTGCTTTCAGAATTCTAGCATTTGCAAATTTTCTTTTAGTTTTCCCTATTTCTTGCCTGTCGCATTTGCCTCCAGTTTGGAATTACTTTTGGTGCTTATTTTCCATTTTATTCACTGTCTTACTTAAATATTTTCAAGCCCTTTTGTTCTTTTCAATGTCTTACTGAGATAATCTTTGTATACCAACCACCAGCGTTCACCTCTTTTTAGCTTTGCAAAAATCTTGATTGCATAACATTCAACCCATTACCTCTGACAGGAATGAGCATTCTTGATGCTTAATTTTTGCTTCTTGTTCTCTCCGCCCCCCCGCTTCATTTTGTTCAGTCTTATTAAGAGGCTTTCTTATTTTCCAGTTTCCACAAAATGTCTACACCCAACTATTTAACTTGTCTGTTCTGGATTCTGAAAGAGCTGCTGTATATTTCCATCATCTGTTCTTTTCAGGTTTCAAACATTTGCAATTTTTTTCTTATGAGTATAATATATTGCAAAAATACAGCATTGATGATTTCTGTGGCTGACAGGGTAATTTGGAGTGTGCATGCAGAACTTTGTCACATATATGCCTTACTATGCTGAGAATGTAGCCTTGTCCTGCAAATGAAATATACCACCATCTTGTACTTTGCTGCCGCTTATTAAAGCCAGCTGGGCATTGAACATAAAGGCCATGACTGACAGTAAAGGTGATGATTAGTTCAGAAATTACAGTGGGTAAAGGTATGTCAACCACCAGTTTTTAGATTGTATGGCCAATAGAGACTTGAATAGCTTCATGCCGTTTCCATTAAATAGCAATTGAATTAAATTGATTCCAACCACGCAACAATATCACTCTCTTCAAATTGTTTCTAACCATTGTTCTCTCCTGAAATGTTCTGCAGACCATGATGTAGGAATTCTCAACAGTATTAGAAGCACAAAATGAATGATATTGAATTTTGCTTATGATATCAAATTAAGGGGCTTTGCAAACTGTATAAGGATGCAAGAGATTGCAGGACAGCATAGATAGACTGACAGACCAGGCAGATAGGGGGCAGATACAGTTGAATGCAGAGAAAAATAGAGCAGTATTTTTTTGGATAAAGAACAGTGAAAACAGAGGTATACCCATAACAGAATGGAAGAACAAAGAGATCCAGATGTGCAATACTTGGATTGGTGGGATTGCAGGTAGAAAATGTCAAGACAAAAGAGATTCTGGATTTATATAATCTTCGTCTCAGGGAGCTGGATAAATATTTGAAAAGGAAGGATCTAAAATGACAGAGAAATAGGATTAGAGCAAATAGCACCTGTATATACTTAATGAACTGAATGGCCTCCTTCTATTCTGTAATTTCTATGATTCTATGAATCTAGTTTTAAACCTATTTAGTATGTGGTCTATTCCTTATCCTTGAACATGCCTTTAGATTTTTGTACATATTTCCTCAGCAGCACCTTACCAGGGTAGAAATTACTTAGGTCTCCTAAAATCATCTGTTATATTACACTTTTGGAGCAATTTCAATTGTACAATTCCTATTACACCGTCCCTTGATGTACCAAACTGATAAAAATCCAGATTTTCCCTTAATGTTATTTAAATTGTAATTTGATATTGCATTTAAGAGAAATCAGTTTACTCGTCAACACATTCATCATAATTTCCACTGCCGAGTCTGGCGGTGGCTCATAACTCATTGTACAAATGCAAACACCATACAGCCCTCAGTGAAATACGGTCAATAGAGTCTGATATTTTTCTGAGCCTTTACTATAAAAATAGAACGACACATATGGTCTTATTGTTCAACCATCATTAATCTGTAATATGTGGCTTCGCCTGTGTGCATTTTAATGTAGAACATGTTTGTTTTTTCACAAACTAAACATGACCTTCAATTAATTGCGCTTTAAATGCTACCGAAGGCAATGCTACAAGACTGATCAATGGTGGGGAGGAGAAGGAAAGGCTGTATAGCATCTTTTGTACAAACATCTCAAGAGCCTGGAAGCTGCGTAAATCCACACACACACACCACAGGCCAGGGTAAGGGGTGGGAGGGTGCGTGTACGTCGGGGGCATTGGGGCGGGTTTTGGCATCTAATATCATTGTATCTGAACCTCTTGATGTGGTTATGTTTTCATTCTTTGTGGCGCGATATTTATTTACAAACGTAACCAGCGCACTGGTGGATTTCAGTGGGCGACTGAGGGAGATGATGCGACCTCGAAAAGGCAGCAAGATCGCGGAAGGAGTTTCGGAAAGGTAAGGCTTGGCGTCTGATGCTCTTTGTGTTGTGCGGTGTATCGGGTTATTGTTTGAACATCACCCGCTCACACATTGCCTTTGCGGCCACTCGGCAACGCAGAGACACATCAATCTTTTATTTTCCCTTTCGATGCAGTCGAATGGACATCGATTGATGCGCGGATATATAGACATGTATGTGTTTATGTGTGAATATATAAATAGGTAGATTGTCTCTTTGAATTGAACTTGTTAACGGAAGTTACCTGCACGGACGGGCGGGCAGGGTGGGATGAGAGCGGTCCTTCAGCACAGCGTTCAGAGTGGCGCGTTTCCATTCAGACCGCTCTCTCTCTCTCTTTCAGCACCTCGCTCTTTGTCTGACTGATCTATCCAGACGGCCGTTTGGGATGTCTCATGTTCTCTCTGGTTTTATTAAGACATCAGACTGTCTGTTCCATTCAGCCGCACATTGGCTGCGAGCGAGGGTCGTGGGCTGGTCCCCCAGTGAAGCCCTGAAATTAACGCGGCTCTCCAACCTCTTGCCGGGGAGCTGGGGGCGGGCGACTGGCGAGGTGTTCGTTCGTCCGAGCTTTACAAATTGCACAGAGAAATATATTAACATGCAGGTGGCGAAGCGTCAACGTAACACCTCAGCCCCCGGAGATGATATTATTTTCATTAAAGAGATAAAACGATCATCCACTGTGAGAAGAACTACCAGTAATCTTGCTCATTCTTAAATGATTCTAGGGATTTTCTGTCCATTGACTATGAACGGTCGATTAATCTACTGCGTGACAGAGAATGAATGGGGAATGAATTGGTACAAAGAAAAGATGGGAAGGTAGGAAAAAAATGCGAGGAACAAAAAGAGAATACATTATCCATGAATACAATTCATATTGGTAAAGTTTCTCTCCACTTTGAGAACATATACATTGCTTACTTCACACACAAGAAATGATCTGAACTCTAATTCCAGCTATATCGATTAGTGACATGTATCTAAGTTTTACATTGAGTTATATCTGTATTTTGAGCACGTGATATTGATAATTACACAACAACAGGGGACAGATTTGCAATGCTAACATGCTAGTTGTCAGGGAAACAGTAAACCTAGTGACTGATGTGAGAAATCGGTTGCTGTGATAAGATATGGTTTTTGATTAAGATATTTCTGGTAAAATCACATTCCTATTATCTCTTAACTGTTGGAATAGTATCTTGCATCAATCCAACAATATAGAAATTAGAATTTATACAAGCAGTGTAATTAAAGTTTCATTAAGATATTTGTAATATTTAAATGCTACATGTCAGCAGTCTTGAAGGATTAATACTGTCATTAAATGGTTGTCATAAATAAATAATATGCACTGATTTTGTGCATTATCAGAAAAATCAGGATGTGGAGATCCTGCAATTTGTCATGGAGTAGCAGAATCTTGTGTCCTTAATTTGCAAGATAAGAAAAAAATAACATGTTTATACATATCCTCAGGAAAGTGCTTTACTTCTGAAATGTTTTATAGGCAATGGTGACAGCAGATTTGCACACAGTAAGGTTCCATAAATGGTCATGAGATGAATGACCAGTTAATGGGTGTTGGTTAAGGGAGGAGTGTCAGGCAGGGCACCAGGCGAACTCCCTGCTGTTCTTCAAAAAAGTACCATGACCTTTTATGTCCATCTGAAAAAGCAGATGAGGCCTCAGGTTCGTGTCTCATCTGAAAGACACCACATCCAACAATGCAGCAGTCCCTCATTACCACACTGGTTAGCCTAGTTATATGTGTCCAAGTCTTAGAATAGGACTTGAATCCACAACCTTTTGACCTGGAGTTGAGGGTGTTACCACTCAGCCAAGCTGACACTAAATGGGATGCTGATGGCAGGTGCTTTTCCATAAAGCAAGTAATTCTGGACCTTTTCCATGTACCTCCAAGCAGTAGTTCCAGAATGTCTTCAGCAAAGGTCTTAGAGACTGGTCTGGTTACAGAATAGAACCTGGCGAATGGGAGGTATGAAGAGAAAATAGAGCTAGCAAACGCCTGTGCAAAATTTTCATATTCTCAGAAATTGCTTTGCATTTCAAAGGAGATGTCACATGAGTTTAGTCTAAGTTGTGACTATAATCATTGATCCTATGCATGCTTACAGGGGAATAGGGATTTTAAAGGGGCATTACATTTCAACAGAGAGTTTTCCTGCTGACTTCTTGATACAGCCAGGAACAGTTAGGAATAATACCATTATACTGACTACTTGGAAAAGTTGACAGTACAGTAGACTCCATATCAATGACAACACAAAAGACTGCAGTGCGACTTTTGTTTATTATGCATGTGCTCGTTGTCTGGGTTTTCTGAAAGACAGTACCTTTGACAATGCAGCACTCCCCTCAGTACAACACTGGAGTGTCAGCCTAGAAAATGTACTCAAATTTCTGGAGTGGGGCTTAAACCCACAACCTTCTGACTCAGAGAGGCAATCGCTATCACTGAGCCAAGGCTGATATCTTGATAAGTGAATGGGGGCAAGATTGGAGGAAGAGGAAGCCTCAACTAGGCTCCGTTGCTGCACTTTGGGTGTATTACCACCACTCCCCTGAGCCTAGCACTACTTTCCATCAGGTAGTCCCAGCAAACGGGAATAACAGGGACAGGCGGTAGGACATGGGTCAGGATTTACCTACGGCGAGCAGGGAAGGGACGCCAGCTGTGGTCCTGGTGGAGGGAAGGAAGAAGGAAATTGAGGTCAGAGTGGGAGATGGTGGTACTCCTCAGAGCCCCATTTTCTCACCATTTCTGCCACTACCCTGCCAGATTTCAGCCTACTCTCTCTCACCTGTCTGTGCCATCTCTGTATTGTTGCTTTGCTCCTCTTCTAATTTCCCTCTCTCTCCTTTTGCTTCACATTCTCTCTGCATCTGCTTCTCACTCTTTACTCTTCTGCTTCTCTCTCTTTTCTTTTCTGCTTCTATCTCTGTCCTTTAATACTTCTGCTTCTCCTTTTCTTTTGTCCTTTTGGATGGGTGGAAATTTGTGGTATGGCGGGTGCGGGGGCCAGTTCGGGAGAGATTCAGTCAGGGCTGCAGCTGGTGATCTGCAGCTGGATTGTGGGCTACAGGGGATAGTTAGTGGCTGGTGGAGAGAAGCTGCAGTTTCTGGTGGTGGCTTTAGGGCACCAATCGGGGGAGAGATCTAGCCAGGACTGTAGGCCCGTTGGGCGTCAGGTGGGTGGGCAGGGGGAGTCATTTGGCCAGGGCCGCAGGTTGACTTTTGGGTTGTAGGTAGGGGCCGGGGTGGGGGTCAAGGATCCAGCTCAGCATCTGGAAGTAAGAGGAATCCAGCCAGCGCTACAGGCCAGCATTGGGGAACGGGAGGCAATTGCATCAGGGTTAAAAAAACAGCATGAAGGGGGTGGTGCAAAATGACACAGCATCATTTACTTGGTGATGCAGATCAGGAGCTGAGAGAACTGAAAGGCAAGTATAATGGTTAGCATGCTGGGATTTGGGGAAATGCAAATTTTACTAGCATAAACCTAATACTCAGGGATGACACCTGGGTGTGGTGGAAATAGCATGTTGTGACTTTCCTGTAAGCACAAGACATGCATGCTATATATAAAATGTTCAATATATACACTCCTGCTCGCTTTATGTTGGTGGATACACTGTTTTATAACAATAAGGGTGGTAGCAACAAAATGTGACAGGAAGTAATTATGACACTTATAGGAAGTGTGTGCTATATGCAAGACTTTTAATATAGATATTTAAATATATTGTAAAATGTATATGTGCTCTTCTTTGTCAGCATCATCTGCCTAATAATTACCCTACAGCAGTGCTCCCACTGCAGCTTTTAGTCTGCCATCAATTATTTATACCTGTGCAAAATAAAAGATGGTGATAAATAACGTGCTGATTTATGATAAATATTAAAATAATCTTAAAATCAAATGTAAAACATTTGAAAGTCAATATTAAAATACACAGAACAAAAATGATATTCTACAAAATGTATCATGCACTAAGAACTGATATAGGCCACATTCTACTATTTCACACTCAAGTGCCTTAGTATGCATTGGGCTGCTCCACTTTTTCCTTGTGTTTTAAACTTCAGTAACTTAACACAAGGAATGTGTCTCCTTTGTTCACTTTTTGTAGTGAAATCATAAACATGTTTCTTATGCTTGGGTTTTCAATTTTGCTACAAACAGTGATCAGGCAAAATCTTTTTTCCTACAAAGAATATTAACAATGGGGTATTGCTGCAATACGCAAGAGTATTAATTGTTCTTCTTAGTGTCATTTGTTGTAAAGATTGATATCTTCAAGTTTCACAATAGAAGATTATCTCAGAAATTTGCATATTGTGCTTTTGGCTCTGGCTTCTGGCTCTGGCTGTGTGACTGGCAAGGATTTAGAGACAGTGTCGGTGACCCAAGTAAACAGTCTCCATCTACCGAAAGCTTCAAAATAACTATAATGAATTGCACTAGGAATACATTTCTTGGCAGATTCCTTGGAAAATATTTTGTGACAGCTGTAGGGCAGCACAGCAATTTCCTAACTCTGAATCAAAAAAATAAAAAGGCTTTATCTGAACCATGTGTGTAGTGCAAATAAGTGGGCTCCACGCTGGAATAAGATCTTCCTGGTGATTAAAGCACTTTGCACATTTTTCTTCTAATAATCCTTCTGCTTTATAATTAGGTGTGAAGCCTACTTAATCACACATACTAATACTTAACTAGATTATCAGTTTAGGTTTTGTATCCACTTTTGTGAAATACAGAAGTCAAACATTCTGTAGCTACCTTCAAATTATTCAATCTTGAGATAGTTTCCCATTACTTGTAGCCATAGTAGAACAAGTAGAATTTTAAGCAGTCCCTCGCTGAAGTCATGGTGGGAAACTGGTGGAACCACTGTGGAATTTCAGCCCCCTTGTATTTAAGACCTCAGTACCTTATCACAAGGAAGTTTTCCTTTGTTCACTGTTTGTAGTGAAATCATAAACATGTTCCTTATGCTTGTGTTTTCAACTTTAATATAAACAGTGATTCAAATAAATCTTCCTCCCCACAAGGAATATTAACAATTGTGTACGTCAGACTGACTCACAGGACAATGATTCTTATACAAATGATTGTTGGTTATGTACACTGTGCCATGCAATGCATCAGGGATCTTTGAATTCTAACAAGGATCAGCTGTTGCTTAGGTTAACCTAAACAGAGGTCAGACAGAACGACTACCCAACTGGGATAAACAATGCATGTATCAATATTTCCTGCTTACCATTTTTAAGCTCTTTGATGTGTAGAATGATCAGAGCAAAACTCTTGAAGAATATAAAATAAACACTTTTGTTTCAGACATTTACTCAGTAGCATAATATGCTTTGAAATTACACCGTAGCATACTAGCCTAACATGTTTGTACAAAATGTCTTCCTCTGCTATTTTAACAGAAGCATTGATCTATTTAAGGTAATTATAAATGAGTTAATGCCGATATTAAAGTTGTGATGGAAGGAATTTTATATGAATGTGTTAAGTGTATGTTTGATAATATTGGATGGTGTGATTTGACTTCATTTGTGTTTTCTCCTAATTTATTACTTTTATAATTCATATCTCCCAAAACTTTTTTCCAACAAAAAAATGCAGTCACATTGCAGCCAAACAAATCTAGCCAATCACATTGGACCAAAAGAATTTTCTCTGGGAAACATCCATGCCATAATTCCTCACCCAACCTGCTATATACACTTACAAATAAACTTCATCATATAATCTATATGTAAAAATATTTTCTTCTAGTGTGCATTCAGACATCCCTCTTCAGATTTCGTACTTTGGATGTCACTTTAAAGTAGAGAAGCGATAATAAAAAGAACAGTTATTTCATGCTGATTTCTTCTGATCTGGAGCTGGAAGCTCATAAGCAGCGACCAATCTGCAAACTTCATTCATCAACAGCAATTAACCTCTAATTGACTTAAGAATGTGCCTATTTGCTGTAATGACTATTTGTGGCCTAAAAGGGACAGGTCAGCTGAACATAGATCCACACTTAGCAATAAATTATGTGCGAGATGGTATAGGGTTCCTGTCATTATAAAATAACATATCAGCGGATTTACCCTGAGCAATACCATGGAAGAGCCATTAGTTAACATGTAAAAAATTAAATAGTTTGCTAAAAAATTACTTACTTAAAAGCTTCCACACCTCACCTTCCAATCACTTTAATGTCTTTCTGCCCCTCCTCTATGCAAAATTAACAGTCTCAAGCCCCCAGTGCATCTTCTTCCTCCAGCTGATAGCACCACCCACACCCTCTCATACCCCTGTACTCCAGCTCAGGCCTCAGCTCCCATAGTCATAGATGACTGGATGTAAATACAGCAGTTGCAGAACAAGGAACAAAAAAGACACAGTTGGTAGAGATCACTGGAGCAACAGAAAATGTACCAAGAGCAGTGAGATTGTAACAGAGATAAACACAGAGAGATAAGAAAACAGTTACAGAACGATGCTTAGAAAGCCATCACCAAGCTTAAAAGAGTATCAAACCAAACCACTGAGGAATCCACACTGGCAGACCTTCTGTGTCCTGAAAGAGAAGCAGCAATACAAAGATGACTGATATTGATTAATTTCAATTCATTGCCCCACAGGGGCACACCTCACTTATCTAAGTCCACAGAACTTCAGTACAGGTTGGCGATGAGCCCAGTCACATTGCAGGTTTAGTGTGCACTGGGGTAATGCTGGGTTTTAACCAATAAAACTGTGCCAGTTACCACTCCAGCACAAACCACTGACAAATTTCCTGCTCTTTGTCCAGTCTGGACCACCCTACCCTACTCATTAGGGCTTTGGATTGCAGGATTATATGGAGCTAAATGGGACAAATCCCAGCCTCTAGTGACAAGTCTCCCCCTCTAGGCCTCATTAATAAGCCAAGCAGGCTGGTCAATGATTAGTTGTGCACAGGAATACAGGGAACCTGCATCGCTCAGGAGTAGGAGCACTGAGTCCTTCACAGAGGGTTGACTTAGTTCCACGAGGTACATGAAGAGAATAACAGAGAGATAAACACAGAAAATAACAAAAGGCAAACAAACACATAAAAAGAGAGTAACAGAGAGAGGAAACAAAGAAAAAGTAACAGAAGAACTGTGACAGATTAACAGAATGAAACTTGGAAACAAAGTGGAAAGTAAAGAGACACAGGAAGTGAGTAACAGAAACACAGAAAGTAACAGAGGAGCAGATAAGCATTAATGGAAATTTGGAGACAAAAGTGGAGAATTATCATGATACAGGAAGTGAGTAACAGAGAAACACAGAGAGAAAAACTGAGAGTATCAGAGAGAAAAACACAGACAGAAAAGGAGACAATAATAAAGACATGGCTGAATCATAGCAATTCTTCCAGGACACTTGATGCCACTGTGCGTACTGGATACTTTCAAAGTGGACATAGGTGCTATAGTGGCAGTGTAGTTTTCTCCAATCTCCAAATAGTTGCTGTCCAGAAAACAAAAAGCATTCCACAAGTAGCGGTAAAGGAATCAGCCCAACCTCAGCCTCAACGGCCCAAAGGTCCCAGTTCCCATGTTTACCCTAGTAGATAAACAAAGTCTTTAAAGGTTAACTTTAAGAACTTGATGAGAATTAAAATGTAATATCTACAGATTACCTGCTGGCTACGCTACGGGAGTTTTACTGGTCTTTAGATTCAGATAATTAGTTTTTGTGCTCTACATAGTCCTACATATGATTTAGGTTACAAGTGGTTTAAACAATGGCTTTGATTGGGAGAGAATCATTGTAAAACCCACATTAGGTCACTGTGGAATCAATAGCAGTGCTTTTATTGGCTGTCACAGCATTGTAAAACTGCTGGTGCACTTACTCAGAATATTGATTTTTAGAATTAATTGCATCCTCTGTCCAATTCTCCATAAAGATTTTGATGCTAACTGTCATTCTAAGTTTAAATTCAATTTGAAATAATTTAGCTCTATATATTATGTTTAGACAGTTTAAAACATTTTTATTTTTAAATAGTAATTGATTTTTACGTACATATCTGTGAATAAAGTACAGAATCCAATAGCAATAATGAACTCAGGCATGTGTCTACTATGGGATTTTTAATTACTGCAGTAATTTTGTTGCTAATCTTTGGCTGAACAAATCACCTCATTAAATATTCACAGTCTGCCTGCCAGATATCAGTGATTATCAAAATGTTACTTTTGAAAAGCTTTGTGGTAATTAAAGAGGGCTTTGTGCTCAAGTCTCAATCTTGAGCGACTCTCCCAGTTAACTGGGTTTCTTTATAATGTAAAAGTTATTGCGAGAACTGCATTCATAAGGAAACGCATAATACTCGGCACTCTGTTACATCTTAACTGTACTTTAAAAAAATTATAACATTGATCAGTAGTTTCAAACCATTTTACTAAATAGTTGCAGTGTCAATTGCAACACCTGTTTTGGCCTTGTATGATAGTTATTTTTAAACTGCTATTCGAGGTATCAACGATTCAACACTGAAGTATTCTGGTAGTCCATCCATTTTTAACCCTTTGTAAGCCAGGTATATTGTTATTTTGTAGGGAGGCTTGAGGGGATGGCACCACCATCAGAATATTTAGATATTTGATATTTTATTTGGTGCACTTTCTGACATTTTGGAATCTACTGTAATTTTGCTTTCAAGCTGAAAATAATTTATTTTGAAAGCGTTACAGATATTTAAAAAAAAGACAATGAAAGTATTTATAGGGACTTCAGTACAACTTTACAGGATTCCAATTCCTTTAATTCAGAATCCAACTCCAGCTCATGTTAATTTGTGAACTGAAGTCTTTTATTATTTACACCTACAATAATCTCAAGCTGCAGTGCATACTACAGTCACATGAGAAATCTGGCTCACCACCAAATCTGTTTGCTTTCCATAGCAACCCAGAAGTGGACCGGGGATTAGCTGGTTTGAGGGTTTCCTCATTTAACTATTTTAAATAAACAATTTTTGTTTTTAAGTAGCTTCAGGAGGTATAAGGTTGAGTCAAAATCATTGAAACAAAACCAAGCTCTGATAAAGGGTCGCATTCAAATATTAAAGGGGCTGACAATCCACAGTGATCACATGTGTCAGAATGCACCTGCACAGGACCTCTGATGATGACCGTGCTAAAGTTCACAGGGTCGCGGGGGAGATCCCTTCATTATTATGCCAATGGCGGGTATCCACTTTCCTAGAGGTCGCAAACTGCGGTGCAGGTTGGCAAGTCCGGGAGGAGTTGCCTGGACCCCATACTGGAAACATCTCATCAATGCCCCCATTGGCTGTCTTCAATAATTAGTCTATTCTTCAGGGGTCTAGGCTCAATCCTGAACTGGACCCAAAGGTGGTCCCCGCAACTACATATGGAGCAGCCAGTAGGCCTGCTCTCACCCGGTGCATCTACCGCTAAGGTCCTGTTTGATAGGCCAGGGGTGTGGGATCACCCAGCCTTGGGAGTCCCCAACCCCAGCCCCACCAGATCCTATGGTGATGGCCTTGCTTGGAGCCCTTCTACCACACTCCTACCCGAATTACAGCTACACAGGGCCCCAACCTGTCTTTTCTTCTTTTAAATGCTGATCAACCTGCTGTGTTTTTCAAACATGTTTTTGTTTTTAAAAGCTGTTGGCAATAATTGGAGACAAACATTTTAGTTTGTTTGTATGACGTTGCTTTGTGTGTTATTTTAACATTTAAATAAAAGAGATTTATGCCTCTGTCGCACATAAAGGAGTGTCACACAAACATGTTATTATCACCAGCAGTAAATTCTGGCCTATATTGTTCTTTTGACCCATTCAAATAGCTTTGTTTTCTTGTACCCAAAATAAAAATCATTGCACATTACAATGGTTAAACTAAACCTAAAGTGCACAAAAATGTTATTTGCAGGATCTGACGTGGAGAGCTGAATTTTGCACTCTCAGGTGGAGCTGACCTACTGCCTCCAGTCTGTAATACTCTTAGTGATTGTTAATGTCAATCACCACATTTCCACATTGATGTTGTCCGAGCTAATAGGCACGGTATGGGCTCTCTTCCAAGTTTCTGCATGGTAATAAAGGGACCTCCATCATGAGTACGTAACCAAATTGAGAACTTTTAAAATTATTGAAGATAACTAAACGCAACAACTCACACGTAAATAGGCCAATTGTCTGCATCGCAGTAGTACACCGTAATAAAACCCTAAATATGGGAATCTCAGTGCTAATTTTAAAAATTAAGTAAAATTCATCACCACTTTAATCTCCACACCCTGTTTTATTCCAAACTTTGAAAATCCCACATTTGCCGTGAATAAAGTTAATTAATACATTCACACCAGGGAACATCCTCCTTAACTCACAAACGCAGTTCCAGCTCACCTTGAAGAAAATAAATCTTCACTTAAGACAACAGTCGAGTATGTCACACAGCGTTTCTCTGGGGAAAATAAAAAGTTTTTTAGAACTGCATTTTAGCAGTGTCCTTGGCACCTTCTCTTGGAAATGCTATACACACCTGTAACTCAGCTCACCTTAAAGCTTTTCTGTCTCAAGGTCATCTGCAAACAGTGGCAAAAAGTAACATCTGATTAATTGGCTCAGGCAGCCCACCCTCCAACCACTCTGATTTGGTTCTGACAGATGTGAGTTCTGCTCTCCAATGCATCTGATATTTGATACTGACAACATCCAATCCCAGTGAAAAATAAACTAGCTTTTCTTGTGAAACGTTGACAAGTTGAAACACCTACCATCAGCTTAAGAAAACTGATGGTTGGCATGTATGGGTCTGCAGACCAGGAAGTTCACAGATGCCCAATCTGTGCCAAGTTAGCTGATCTCAGCTAGGACAGCAGTAAGGACACAGTTCACTTCAACATCTCTCAGTTAGCCAGAGTTCCCATTCCAGATCATTGCTCAGTAGATAGTGTATCTATGTGGACAACTTGTAAGGAGCGGATTGAACTTGGTTGTCGAGTACCCTGGCAACACTCGTTATCAAAGTTCATGAACACTAGCCACTTGGGTGAAGTGCTGGAAGGCCGCCTGTACCTTCTAAACTGTATTCCCAGCCTGAGTCAGCACCCTCAGAAAAGGAGGGGAGAACAAAATGCAAAATATCGCAAGACAAACAGTTGAAATTTAACTTATAGGATGCTGCTGCAGTGGCATTATTTTGGTTTTAAAAAAATACTGTTTACCATACTCCTTAGGGAATCCCTCTGATGCTTTCCCTCAATCCCTTCGCATTAGCCTGGGGAGTGGAGGAAGTACTTTAGAAAAAGTTTCTTTTGATCTTGCATCTTTCTGTTCTGTGGTGGGAGCCTGGATTAATAGGAAGGCTGGTGTGCAGCAGCATTTTCATGTCTTCCAATTGCCTTACATATTGAATTTGAAAAGTGTCAGATTAACAACATTATCACAAATGGTTTGAAAATAGGACACTTACAGTTTTTGAAAATGTACTCATTAACTAAAATCCCTCAAGTGGAGTAGCCCTACCAAGGCCACCATTGCTGGCTTCATTGTCGGATCTCATCCTTAACTGATAATACAATGGTATGTAAAAAAAAATCCATACAAGCATTCCACTCCCCAGGCTAATGCTAAGGGATTGAGGGAAAGCATCAGAGGTCTTCCCTAAGGAGTATGGTAAGCAGAATTTTTTAAAGGCTTACGGGATCCTGGGTTTCATGAATAGAGGTATACAGTACAAAGGTGTGGAAGTTCTGATGAACCTGTATAAAACACTGGTTCGGCCCCAGCTGGAGTACTGTGTCCAATTCTGGGCACGGCATTTTAGGAAGGATGTGAAGGTCTTAGAGAGGGTGCAGAAAAGATTTACAAGAATGATTCCAGGAATGAGGGACTTCAGTTACGTTGATGGACTGGAGAAGCTGGGGTTGTTCTCCTTGGAGCAGAGAAGATTGAGAGGAGATTTGATAGAGGTGTTCAAAATCATGAGGGGTCTCGACAGAGTAGATAGAGGGAAACTGTTCCCATTGGCAGAAGGGTCGAGAACCAGAGTACACAGATTTAAGGTGATTGGCAAAAGAACCAAAGGCGACATGAGGAAAAACTTTTTTGCGCAGCGAGTAGTTAAGATCTGGAATGCACTGCCTGAGAGGGTGGTGGAGGCAGATTCAAACACAGCTTTCAAAAGGGAGTTGGATAAGTATCTGAAGGAAAGAAATTTGCAGGGCTATGGGGAAAGGGCGGGGGAGTGGGACTAGCTGAAGTGCTCTTGCAGAGAGCCGGCACGGGCTCGACGGGCCTGAATGGCCTTCTTCCGTGCTGTAACCATTCTATGATTCTATGATTGCCAGACTGCAGCAGACACAGCTCATAATGAACACCTTCACCCAAGTAAGATCTGTACGAACTGTAATATCCATTCTGCCATCAGTGTCTCCCTTTAGCAACTACATCAAATCATTCATTTTTTAATATGTTGCTCTCCTCCACAACTAACAATCATAGAATCATAGCACTAAAAGAGCCCATCGTGCCTTTGCTGGCTCTTTGAAAGAGCTATCCAATTAGTCCCATTCCCCTGCCTTTTCCCCATAGCCTGCGAATGCTTTCCCTTCAAGTATTTATCCAATTCTCTTTTGAAAGTTATTATTGAATCTGCTCCCACCACCCTTGCATTCCAGATCATAACAACTCACTGTGTAAAAAAAATCTCCTCATCTCGCCTCTGATCCTTTTGCTAATTACCTTAAATCTGTGTCCTCTGGTTACCAATGCTTCTGTCACTGGAAACAGTTTCTCCTTATTTACAGTATCAAAACATTTCATGATGTTGAACACCTCTATTAAATCTCCTCTTAACCTTCTCTGCTCTAAGGAGAACAACCCCAGCTTCTCTAGTCTCTCCACGTAACTGAAGTCCCACATCCCTGCTACCGTTCTAGTAAATCTCCTCTGCACCCTCTCTAAAGCCTTGACATCCTTCCTAAAGTGTGGTGCCCAGAATTAGACACAATACTGCAGCTGGGGTCGAACCAGTCATTTCTAAAGTTTAGCATAATTTCCTTGTTTTTAAAGCCTCTGTTTATAAAGCCAAGGGTCCCGTATGCTTTTTTAACAGCCTTCTCAACTTGTCCTGCCACCTTCCAAGATTTGTTTACGTACACACACCCAGGTCTCTCTGTTCCTACACCCCTTTTAAAATTATCCCATTTAGTTTATATTGCCTCTTCTCATTCTTCCTAGTAAAATGCATCACTTCACACTTCTCCGCATTAAATTGCATCTGCCATGTGTCTGCCCATTTCACCCATCTAACTATGTCCTCCTGAAGCCTGCTATTATCTTCCTCACTGTTTACTACATTTCCAAGTTTCGTGTCATCTGCAAACTTTGAAATGATGCCCTGTATACCCAAGTCCAGATCAATAATAGATAACAAAAAGAGCAGTAGTCCTAATACTGACACCACTGTATACTTCCATCCAGTCTGAAAAACAACCATTAACCACTACTCTCTGCTTTATGTCCCTTAGCCAATTTTGTATCTATGCTGCCACTGCCCCTTTAACCCCACGGGCTTCAATTTTGCTAAAAAGTCTATTATGTGGCACTTTATCAAATGTCTTTTGAAAGTCCATATAAATAACATCAACTGCACTACCCTCATCAACCCTCTCCGTTACTTCACCAAAGAACTCAAGTTAGTCAAACACGATTTAACTTCAACAAATCCGTGCTGACTTATTAACCCATCTTTTTCCAGGTGTTAATTAATTTTGTCTCCAATTATTGTCTCTAAAAGTTTCCCCATGTTAGGTTGACTGGCCTGTAGTTGCTGGGTTTATCCCTCCTACCCTTTTTTTGAACAGGGGTGTAGCATTTGCAATCCTCCAGTCTTCTGGCAACGCTCCTATATCTAAAGAAGATTGGAAGATTATGGCCAGAGCATCTGCTATCTCCATCCTTTCTTCCCTCAGAAACCTAGGATGCATCCCCTCCAGACCAGATGGCTTTTCTACTTTGAGCACTGCTAACCTTTTAATTACCTCTTCTTTATCTGTTTCTATCCTATCCAATTTCTCTAATAACTCCTACTTTACTATGACATTGGCAGCATCCTCTTCTTTAGTGAAGACAGATGCAAAGTACTTATTTAGTACCTCATCCATGCCCTCTGCCTCCACTAGAAGATTTCAATTTTGGTCCCGAATCGGCTTCACCCTTCCTTTGACTACCCTTTTACTATTTATATGTTTATAAATGGGTTCCCTTTTATGCTACCCACGAATCTATTCTCATACATTCTCTTTGCCCTCTTATTTCCTGTTTCAGTTCTCCGCTATACTTTCTGTATTCAACTTGATGCTCTACTGTATTATGAGCCTGACATTTATCATAAGCCTCCTTTTCCTTTTTCATTTTAATCTCTATGGGGGAAAAATTCGGTTGCTTTGCGCCTCCCGTTAGCGCACTAAGAGGGTACTAATGGAGCGCAAAGCAACTAGCGCCCGGGCGCGGTGATGTTTGCGCCGCTCGCGAAATTTTGCAGCGGCGCTAAATTCTACCACCACGATCTCCTGTGCCCACAGAGCGTGACATCAGTCGAGCATGCAACGCCCCGATAGCGACCCGGACCGGATATTGAGTGGCGCCCCCTGCCTTTCTGCCTGCCGCTAGCAACGACAGGTTGAGGGGAACATTTTGCAGTCGGGAAGGGACTGGGGGGAGCGCTATTTAAAGTCGATCACTTCCTGCCTTTTTTTGTCGGCGACATTTTTACACCACGCATTCTGAGAGAGAGAGACTTCTGGAGAGATTCAACGCTGTGTGAAGGAGTTTTGGGTACTGAGCAGAACTTTGCAGGTTCATTTTGATTTGACCTTCCTTGTATCGATTTAGAAGAGACTGTGGGGGCTGCACTCTGAGCTCTTTCCCTGGGTTTCTCCATTGTTCTTTCAGCAGATTTGATGTACAGGTCTCTCCAGGCCGAGATTCAAGGCTGCAATGAGTAGGGTGTGGATGGAGAGCAAGATCGACCCTCCCCTTTAAGAACTGGCTGGCGCCAGTATGTCTGTGTTCCATTGCTGACTGACATCACATGAGCTTCGCCAACGCTCTGAGGTAGCGACTCGCTCCTCGGCGTTAGCGCCTTAAGAGAGGTGTGTAGCGCCTGATATAGTGCTCCAATCACCTCCAGGGGCGATAGAAGCCAAGTTTGCAGTCGGAGGCGATAATTAGCACCAGGTGCTAATCTTTGCGCCTGGCTGATAATTGTGCCCCAAACGGGGTGATACTGAATTTCTCCCCCTATATCTTTAGTCATCCAGGGAGCTCTAGCTTTGGATGCCCTTCCTTTCCCTCTCATGTGAATGTGTCTAGTCTGTACCTGAACTATCTCCTCTTTGAAGGCCTCCCATTGCTTATTTACTGCTTTACCTGCCAATCTTTGATTCCAATCCACCTGGGCCAGATCCCCTTTCAACTCACTGAAATTAGCCCTCCTTCATTGAGTATTTTCACGTTTGATTGTTCCTTGTCCTTTTCAATAGCTACTCTAAACCTAATGATATTGTGAGCACTGTTTGCCAAATGCTTCCCCACTGAAACTTTCTCCACTTGCCCCACTTCATTCCCCCAGAACTAGATCCCGCACTTCTTCCTTCCTCGTTGGGCTGGAAACAAACTGATCAAGAAAGTTGTCTTCTACACATATCATGAATTCCTCCCCCTGTTTGCCTTTAACACTGTTATTTTCCCAGTCTATATTAGAATGATTGAAGTCCCCCATTATAATTCTTGTATCTTTCTGAAATTTGCCTGCAAATTTGCTGCTCTATATCCTTCCCACTATTTGGTGGACTATCGTACACACATAGAAGATAGGAGCAGGAGTAGGCCATTCGGCCCCTCGAGCCTGCTCCGCCATTTGATGAGATCATGGCTGATCATCCAAACACAGTACCCTGTACCTGCCTTCTCCCCATATCCCTTGATACCTTTATCTTTAAGAAATATATCTAACTCATTCTTGAATATATTTAATGACTTGGCCTCAACTACCTTCTGTGGTAGAGAATTCCACAGGTTCACCACTCTCTGGGTGAAGAAATTCTTCCTCATTTCTGTCCTAAATGGCTTACCCCTTATCCTTAGATTATGACCCCTGGTTCTGGACTCTCCGACCATCGGGAACATTCTTCCTGCATCTAGTTTGTCCAGACCTGTCAGAATTTTATATGTTTCGATGAGATCCCCTCTCATTCTTCTATACTCCAGCGAGTATAAGCCCAATCGACCCAATCTCTCCTCATATGTCATTCCTGCCATCCTAGGTATCAGCCTTGTGAATCTTCGCTGAACTCCTTCCATGGCAAGAACATCTTTCCTTAGATAAGGCGACCAAAACTGCACACAGTACTCAAGGTGTGGTCTCTGTTCCTATACTCAAACCCTTTCGCTATGAAGGCCAACATACCATTTGCCTTCTTCACCGCCTGCTGCACCTGCATGCTTACCTTCAGCGACTGGTGCACAAGGACACCCAGGTCTCGTTGCACTTCCCCTTCTCCCAATCTATTGCCATTCAGATAATAGTCTGCCTTTCTGTTTTTGACACCAAAGTGGATAACCTCGCATTTATCCACGTTATATTGCATCTGCCACGCTTCTGCCCACTCACCCAACCTGTCCAAATCATCCTGGAGTTTCTCGGTATCCTCGCAGCAAACACGCCCACCCAGCTTTGTGTCATCTGCAAACTTGGAGATATTACATTTAGTTCCCTTATCTAGATCATTAATGTATATTGTGAATAGCTGGGGTCCAAGGACCGATCCCTGCAGTACCCCACTAGTCACTGCCTGCCACTCGGAAAAAGACCCATTTATTCCTACTCTCTGCTTTCTGTCCGCCAACCAGTTCTCTATCCAAGTCAATACCTTGCCCCCAATCCCATGTGCCTTAACTTTACACGCTAATCTCTTATGCGGGACCTTATCGAAAGCCCTTTGAAAGTCCAAATACACCACATCTAATGGTTCTCCCTTATCTATTTTCCCAGTTACATCCTCAAAAAATTCTAGTAGATTAGTCAAGCACGATTTACCTTTTGTAAATCCATGTTGACTTTGTCCGATCCTGTCACTGTTTTTCAAGTGCTCAGCTATTACATCCTTTATAATGGACTCTAGCATTTTCCCCACTACCGATGTCAGGCTTACCGGTCTGTAATTCCCCGCTTTTTCTCTACCACCCTTTTTGAATAGTGGGGTAACATTACCTACCCTCCAATCCATGGGTACAGTTCCAGATTCCATCGAATGTTGGAAGATGATCAGCAATGCATCTACTATTTCTAGGGCCACTTCCTTAAGTACCCTAGGATGTAGATTATCAGGCCCTGGGGATTTATCGGCCTTCAATCCCGTCAATTTCCCTAACACCATTTCCCTGCAAATACTGATTTCTTTCAGTTCCTCCCTTTCATCAGACCCTATGTTCTCCAACATCTCTGGGAGGTTATTTGTGTCCTCCTTTGTGAAGACAGAACCAAAATATGCATTTAATTGGTCTGCCATTTCTTTGTTCCCCATTATAACTTCCCCCGCTTCTGACTGCAAGGGACCTACACTTGATTTCACTAATCTTTTTCTCTTCACATATCTATAAAAGCTCTTACAGTCAGTTTTTATGTTCCCTGCAAGCTTACTTTCATATTCTATTTTCCCCTTCTTAATTAATCCCTTTGTCCTCCTTTGTTGAATCCTAAACTGCTCCCAATCCTCAGGGTTACCGCTTTTTCTGGCCAATTTATATGCCCTCTCCTTGGATCTTATGCTATCCCTAATTTCCCTTGTTAGCCACGGTTGAGTCACCCTTTCTGTTTTATTCTTATGCCACACTGGGATGAACAAATTCTGTAGTTCATCCATGCAATCTTTGAATGTTTGCCATTGCCTATCCACCGTCAACCCTTTGAGTGACATTCCCCAATCAATCCTACCCAATTCGCGCCTCATACCATCGTAGTTTCCTTTATTTAAATTCAGGACCCTAGTCTCTGATTCAACTACTTCACTCTCCATTCTAATGAAGAATTCTATCATATTATGGTCACTCTGACCCAAGGTGCCTCGTACAACAAGATTGCTAATTAATCCTTTCTCGTTACATAATACCCAGTCTAAGATTGGCTGATCTCTGGTTGGTTCCTCGACATATTGTTCCAGAAAACCACCCAGCAGTGTAATAGCTCCTCTATTGTTCCTTATTTCTAACCAAATAGATTGTCTTTGAATCCTCAAGTACATTGGGCTAGAAATTCACATAGTTACCGACACTCCCACATCCTTCTTTCTGGAGGGCCTCCTGGCCCCTGTGGGTAGAGGGCTGCTCTTGCAGTGTTGACCCCCTGCACAAAGCTGGAGTGCTGCGTGTGAGACCCTCGGTGCCCCTTCGCTGGCTTGCTGAGCCATTTGTTTTAGTGCTGAGGCAGTTTTCCCATTTGTTGAGGTTGGGAAGGTAATTCAACTTTAACAGCTGAATATTCGTATTTGGAACTTCTTTTAAATATTGAATATTTCTTAAAAGGCAGAAAGGGCTAAAAATTGTATTGATTCACTGCATTTTATTTTGTATTGCTTCAGTGTGCATGGCCCCTTTAATTCTCAGACTTCTTCGTTACCCACAATTCCCTGCGAGCACCACAGCTTCGCTCACAGAGGCTGTGGGAAGCTGCAACGCCGGACCTGGACACAAACTTTGTCCCGGCTCCCTCCAGCAATGCCACCAGGACGTTGTTGCATGGCAGGTGAGCGCTGCACCACCTATCTCCATGCCCCCCAGACCAATTTCACTCAGTTAGCACTGCGGCCATTTCCAGCGGCCGTTAACTGCAGTTGCTGGTGACACCGACAACTTTGCTGGCAAACACAAACTTTTTCCCCCATTATCCCTTTCCAGTGCTTTAAGAGTATCTTTAATCAATACTGCCACATCCTCTCCTTTGTTTCCATCCCTATCTTTCCTGAATACCTTGTGGCCAGGAATATTAAGTTCCCAATCCTCCACTTGTTTGAACTAGGTCTCCGTTATTGCCACTATATCATACTCCCATGTGGCAATTTGTGCCTGCAGCTTATTTACCATGCACTTCAAACCCATCCTAGTCTGCCTTACAGTTCCCCCTCTTGTCTGATCTCTCCTATTTCTGAACTATTCCTGTTATCTAATGCTGTCTGTCTTTCCCAGTCCTCTATGCACCTCGTCTCTCCTCTCTAATGCTTCATCCTGGTGCCCCACCCCCTGCCAAATTAGTTTAAACCCTCCCCCACAGCACTAGTTAACCTCCCTGCATTGACATTGGCCACACTATTGAGGTGCAATCCTGCCACCATGTACAGGTCCCTCCTACCCCAGAACTGTGGCACTAGGAGTAAGCCAGAGATTACCACTTGTGAGGTCCTGCACTTTAACTTACTCCCTAGCTCCTGAAAATCTGACTGCAGGACCTCAACCCTTTTCCTTCCTATGTCGTTGATTCCAACATGGACCATGACTCTGGCTTTTCTCCTTCCCCCCACAAAATGTTCTGCACCTGTTTCATGATATCCTTTATCCTGGCACCAGGGAGCTAACACATCATGCGAGACACACGTCGGCGGTTGCAGAAACACCTGTCTATCCCCCTGACTAATGAATCCCCCATGACCACTGCATTTCTACACTTTGCTGTGCCCCCGGTGTAGTCCTTTGTCCCGAAGGACCACCATCCTCAGATGTTGCAGTTTTACTTCATGAACTCAACTGGTCTCAAAAGCTTTAAGTAGATACAGTGGGGTTATTTTGGTGAAAGGGTGAAAACAGGCGCTATGTGGATGCAGTGCTAATAAGACACACCTGTTTGAAAGGCTGGTTTTAGCATGCAATTTTGGTCCTAATTGCTGATTACCATAATTTGAGCTTACCTGGAGGTGCTGAAACAGACACCTGCAGGTTTATCCCTCAAGCACTGATTAGAAGCAATTTTCGTGGAGCAGTATATGTGGGCTCCTCGCACCAACTGCCACTGAAGGTGTGGAGTGTGCTGGCTGGCACACAACAGCACGTTTCAGGATGGCTTAGGGACCAAGGGACAGGGCGCATAGGTTCTCGGATGCAGCACTGGAAGTCCTGGTGGAGGAGGTCCAGAGGAGGAGGCATTGCAGCTCAAGACCCCATCTTGACCACCTCAGAGGTTCTTTAGCGCCTAACAGAGCGGGTTGATGAGGGCAATGTGGTTGATGTGGTGCACATGGACTTTCAAAAGGCTTTTGATAAAGTGCCACATAATAGGCTTGCCAGCAAAGTTGAAGCCCATGGAATAAAAGGGATAGTGGCAGCATGGATACGAAATTGGCTAAGTGACAGGAAACAGAGAGTAGTGGTGAACGGTTGTTTTTCGGACTGGAGGAAGGTACACAGTGGTGTTCCCCAGGGGTCGGTACTAGGACCACTGCTTTTCTTGATATATATTAATGACTTAGACTTGGGTGTACAGGGCACAATTTCAAAATTTGCAGATGACACAAAACTTGGAAGTATAGTGAACAGTGAGGAGGATAGTGATAGATTTCAAGAGGACATAGACAGGCTGGTGGAAGGGGCGGACACGTGGCAGATGAAATTTAACGCAGAAAAGTGCGAAGTGATACATTTTGGTAGGAAGAACGAGGAGAGGCAATATAAACTAAAGGGTACAATTCCACAGGAGGTGCAGGAACAGAGAGACCTGGGGGTATATGTGCACAAATCGGTGAAGGTGGCAGGGCAGGTTGAGAAAGCAGTTAAAAAAGCATACGGGATCCTGGGCTTCATAAATAGAGGCCTAGAATACAAAAGCAAGGAAGTTATGATGAATCTTTATAAAAGACTGGTTCGGCCTCAACTGGAGTATTGTGTCTAATTCTGGGCACCGTACTTTAGGAAGGATGTGAAGGCCTTAGAGAGGGTGCAGAAAAGATTTATGAGAATGGTTCCAGGGATGAGGGACTTCAGTTGCGTGGATAGACTGGAGAAGCTGGGGTTGTTCTCCTTAGAGCAGCGAAGGTTGAGAGGAGATCTGATAGAGGTATTCAAGATCATGAGGGGTCTAGACAGAGTAGATAGAGAAAAACTGTTCCCATTGGTGGAAGGGTCGAGAACCAGAGGACAAAGATTTAAGGTGATTGGCAGAAGAACCAAAGGCGACATGAGGAAAAACCTTCTTATGCAGCGAGTGGTTAGGATCTGGAATGCACTGCCTGAAAGGGTGGTGGAGGCAGATTTAATCGTGGCTTTCAAAAGGGAATTGGATAAGTACCTGAAGGAAATTTTTTTACAGGGCTACAGGGAAAGGGCAGGGGAGTGGGACTAGCTGAAGTGCCCTTGCAGAGAGCTGGCATGGGCTCGACGGGCCGAATGGCCTCCTTCTGTGCTGTAACCATTCTATGATTCTATGATATCAAAACTGAGTCCGTGTCCTAAATTTGATCATTTTCTAATTGAACCGCAAAAAATTTACAACAAAATGTTCACTTAAAATAGTTCTAGTTTAAGGAAAAGAACAACATAATTCAGATCCCTATTTACAAGTCCTGTCTTATGCAATTTTTTTTTTAACCAAAATTGGCATTTTTCCCACAGTTGACCTTTCACAAATGTTACTGGATTTGCAAAAGCTTTTCAATTATGGGTCTTTAGCTTTAGGATGCAATTCCATCCAGGATTTTAAAGGAAGTAGGTGAGCACATTGCAGATGCCCTAACTATAATCTTCCAAAGTTCTCTAGATTTAGGAACCGTCCCTTTAGATTGGAAAATTGCGCATGTCACTCTGCTATTTAAAAATGGCGAGAGAGGGAAACCAGGGAATTATAGACCAGTTAGCCTAACATCTGTTGTGGGTAAATTGCTGGAGTCTATAATAAAGGATAGGGTGACTGAACACCTCGAAAATTTTCAGTTGATCAGAGGAAGCCAGCATGGATTTGTGAAAGGTAGGTCATGCCTGACAAACCTGATTGAATTTTTTGTAGAGGTGACTAAAGTAGTGGACAGGGGAATGTCTATGGATGTTATTTATATGGACTTCCAGAAGGCATGAGATAAAGTCCCACATAAGAGACTGTTGTCTAAGGTAGAAGCCCATGGAGTTGAGGGCAAATTATTGACCTGGTTAGGAAATTGGCTGAGCGGTAGGAGACAGAGAGTAGGGATAATGGGTAGGTACTCAAATTGGCAGGATGTGACTAGTGGTGTCCTGTATGGATCTGTGTTGGGGCCTCAACTATTCACAATATTTATTAATGACTTAGATGTTTGCATAGAAAGTCATATATCCAAATTTGCCGATGACACAAAGATAGGCGGCATTGTAAGCAGTGTAGATGAAAGCATAAAATTACAAAGGGATATTGATAGATTAAGTAAATGGGCAAAACGGTTGCAAATGGATTTCAATGTAAGCAAATGTGAGGTCATCCACTTTGGACCTAAAAAGGATAGAACAGGATACTTTCTAAATGGTAAAAAGCTAAAAACAGTGGATGTCCAAAGAGACTTGGGTGTTCAGATACATAGATCATTAAAATGTCATGAACAGGTACAGAAAATAATCAAAAAGGCTAATGGAATGCTGGCCTTTATATCTAGAGGATGAGAGTACAAGGAGGTTATGCTGCAGCTGTACAAAATCCTGATTCGACCACACCTGGCGTACTGTGAGCAGTTCTGGGCACCACACCTTAGAAAGGATATATTGGCCTTGGAGGGAGTGCAGCGTATGTTTACCAGAATGATACCCGAACTTCAAGGGTTAAGTTACGAGGAGAGATTACACAAATTAGGGTTGTATTCCCTAGAATTTAGAAGGTTAAGGGGTGATCTGATCGAAATTTTCAGGATATTAAGGGGAACAGATAGGGTAGATAGAGAGAAACTATTTCCGCTGGTTGGGGAGTCTCGGACCAGGGGGCATAGTCTAAAAATTAGAGCCAGAGCTTTCAGGAGTGAAATTAGGAAACACTTCTACACACAAAGGGTGGTAGAAGTTTGGAACTCTCTTCCACAAACGGCAATTAATGCTCGATCAATTGTTAATTTAAAATCTGAGATTGATAGCTTTTTGTTAACCAAGGGTATTAAGGGATATGGGCCAAAGGCGGGTATATGGAGTTAGGTCGCGGATCAGCCATGATCTCATTGAATGGCGGAACAGGCTCGAGGGGCTGAATGGCCCTCTCCTGTTCCTATGTTCCTACGTAATTGTCCATAGAGTTTTTCTCTTTAAGTATGACTTTTTAAAAAAACCTTTGGCCCAGAAATTGGATCGTCCCCAAAAGGTGCTTGCTGGGGGCACGATCCTGGTGCAGTGCATGCGTCTAATGAGGCCAGCGACAGGATCATGGCAAATTGATCCGCTGGCCTCATTAAGGTAGCACCGGCGAGTTGCGGGCAACATTCGCGGCCCCAGAGGCAGCTCACCAGTTGTGGAGGGGCAGCAAGATCGGTTGGTTCAGATGCCGGTCGAGGGCCTCAGGATAGTCCGGGAGGTGGGCAGGTAATTGGGTGGGGAGTCGAGCAGCGGTTGGCAGAGGCCCATGATTATAATGTGGCGCTGGGAGGAGCACTCCTGCTGGCTCCACAATAAGGTGCACATCTGGCACAGACTGAGCACAATAACATCTGCCATATTAGACCCTTAGGCACCCGTTTTACTCCTGTAAAACAAGCACAGCAACATCAAATTTCTAGGCCCAATTCTTATAATTTAGTCGAACCATTTAGAAAAATTTCACATCAGCCTTGAGGATCTTTCTTCATGTGACATCAAGTGGTAAGTGGAATGCTGGTCCAAGAAAAAGTTGATGATTCAAAAACATTTAAGGGAGTCGAAACTACACTGTGAGAATCAAACTCTGGATTTGTTTGTATGTAGCTTTAGAATGAAGCCCAGCCTTAGTTTTTATAGGTCCTGATGCGGAGATGCCGGTGTTGGACTGGGGTGGACAAAAATGAGAAGTCGCACAACACCAGGTTATAGTCCAAGGGGGAGAAATTCAGTATCGCCCCATTTGGGGCGCAATTATCGGCCGGGCGCAAAGATTAGCGCCTGGCGCTAATTATCGCCACCGACTGCAAACTTGACTTTTATCGCCCCTGGAGGTGATTGCAGCGCTATATCAGGCGCTTCACACCTGTCTTAAGGCGCAAAGGCCGAGGAGCGAGGCGCTACCTCAGAGCGCTGGCGAAGCTCATGTACTGTCAGTCAGCAATGGAACACACACACAATGGCACGGGCCAGTTCTTAAAGGGGATGGTTAATCTTGCTTTCCATCCACATCCTGCGCATTGCAGCCTTGAATCTCGGCCTGGAGAGACCTGCACATCAAATCTGCTGGAAAGAACAATGGAGAGTACCAGGCAAAGAGCTCAGAGTGCAGCCCCCACAGTCTCTGCTAAATCGATACAAGGAATGACAAATCAAAATGAACCTGCAAAGTGCTGCTCAGTACCCCAAACTCCTTCACACAACGTTGATTCTCTCCAGAAGTCTCTCCCTCTCTCTCTCAGAATGCGTAGTTCAAAAATGGCACCAACAATAAAAGGCAGGAAGCGGTCACCTTTAAATAGCGCTCCCCCTTTCCCTTCATGACTGCAGAACGCTCCCCTCAACCTGTCGTTGCTAGCGTCAGGCGGTAAGGCAGGGGGCGCCACTCAATATCCGCTCCGGGGCGATACCGGGGTGTTGCGCACTCGACTGACGTCATGATCTGCCGGCGCAGGAGATCGTGGCGGTAGTGTTTAGCGCCGCCGCAAAATGTCTAGTTAATTTCGCGAGCTGCGCAAACTTTGCCGCGCCTGGGCGCTAGCTGCTTTGCGCCCCATTAGCGCCCTCTTAAGGTGCTAACGGGAGGCGCAACCAACTGAATTTTTCCCCCCAACAGTTTTATTTAAAATTACGAGCTTTCGGAGCTCTGCTCCTTCGTCAGGTACAGGTACAGTGAGGGAATCGATTACACAGTATATATACACAGAGAACAATGTGTCTGCAGAGATACGCCTCCCTAGCAGATTGTATCTCTGCAGACACATTGTTCTCTGTGTATATATACTGTGTAATCGATTCCCTCACTGTACCTGCTCCGAAAGCTCGTAATTTTAAATAAAACTGTTGGACTATAACCTGGTGTTGTGCGACTTCTCATTTTAGTTTTTATAGGTTTAGTTGATTGTGTATGCCATGGGAAACAGTAAAAAATATAAAAATATCTAAACAGCAAATGCTGAAGCTCATTTTCACATCGGCTATCTGTGCTGTCTTGCTTAATGGAACCCTGTTGTGACGAATCTTGCTTTTGTGTCACGCTGCAAATGGACTGTTACTAAATATTGTTATTTTCAGATAAATGAGCAACTTAATTCAACAATGGCTATAAGCACCTTTTATGGTTAATTACGTTGCTCAGTAACACGATTGAGTGCCGTTGGCCTGAAGGCTGTGGATCATGCTGGTGGATTCATTTAGTGATATATATATAAAATTATAGGTTTTAAATGAGTTATTATTGAGAAAATATTGCTTTTTGCAAGAATAGCCAGAGTAGCTGTTTGTGCTATATTATTATAAGGTGCAGGCTCTGTAATATCACCAGCTAAAGTGGATGAAGCACAAAAGCATTGTTCTGTTGGAGCGCGATCTCTTATGCAGAGACAGAGCACAAATTATCTGTGCCAAGACATGAACTCGGAAGTTGGAGAGACTGAAAAGTTAAGAAAGAGAAAAGCAAATCGAGTGAAATGAGAAAAGTTATAGTTATACATGGTTGATGACTCGAACCACTCCCAAGCTATGCCATCAGTTGTGGCATCAAGTCATTTACTGCCCCATTATGCTGGCACTAACTGACTTTAACTACGGTGGCATAGTGGTTAGCACTGTTGCCTCACATCGCCAGGGACCCGGGTTCGATTCCGGCCTCGGGTGACTGTGTGAAGTTTGCACATTCTCCCCGTGTCTGCGTGGGTTTCCTCGGGTGCTCCGGTTTCCTCCCACAGTCCAAAGATGTGCGGGTTAGGTTGATTTGGCTATGATAAATTGACCCTTAGTGTTAGGGGGATTAAATATGTGGGGTTATGGGGATAGGGTGGGATATGTGTCGGTGCAGGCTCGATGGGCCGAAATGGCCTCTATCTGCACTGTGGGGATTCTGTGATTCTGTGTAACTGTGGCCGCTCGACCTAAAGGAAAGCCTGAGGAAATTCTGCAAAGGCACAACAAATGACAGAGTGACAAAAAGCAACTTGGAATGGTCATATTAACTTCACATGCTTCCAGTGCCCCTGGAAAGACTGTGTAAGAATCCATCTGATAGGATGTTATATACCAGTGCTCTAGAAGGAGCCTTGGGGTTCTTCCTGGGACTTGCACTCCTGCTTCTCCATCTCTGGTAATCTCCAGTCCTTGAATGGAAATGGCTGGTTTCTCGAAGGGGGTAAGATGCCTTCTACCGTTCCCAAGCTATGCCTTCAGTTGTGGCATTGAGTCATTTACTGCCCCATTATGCTGGCACTCCGGCCACTGCCTTCTTGGTGGGGGGCCTTTAGAAGGGTGGCCAGAGCGCCTGCCAGTTGTAGGCGGGAGGTCACTTTTACTATGATGTACGTAGAACCCCAAATGAAATTTGGAGGTGCAAAAAAATGGAGAGTGTGGTGTATGTTTAAAAAAAAAAAATTAATTTGTTTTTAAGGGATGTGGGCATCGCTGGCAAGGCCAGCATTTATTGCCCATCTCTAATTGCCCTTGAGAAGGTGGTGGTGAGCCGCCTTCTTGAACCGCTCCAGTCCGTGTGGTGAAGGTACTCCCACAGTGCTGTTAGGGAGGGAGTTCCAGGATTTTGACCCAGCAACGATGAAGGATCGACAATATACTTTCAAGTCAGGATGGTGTGTGACTTGGAGGGCAACTTGGAGGTGGTGGTGTTCCCATGTGCCTGCTGCCCATGTCCTTCTAGGTGGAAGAGGTCGCTGGTTTGGGAGGTGCTGCCAAAGACGCCTTGGCGAATTACTGCAGTGCATCTTGTAGATGGTACACACTGCAGCCATGGTACGCCGGTGGTGGAGGGAGTGAATTTTTAAGGTGGTGGATGGGGTGCCAATCAAGCAGGCTGCTTTGTCCTGGATGGTGTCGAGCTTCTTGAGTGTTGTTGGAGCTGCACTCATCCAGGCAAGTGGAGAGTATTCCATCACACTCCTTACTTGTGCCTTGTAGATGGTGGAAAGGCTTTGGGGAGTCAGGAGGCGAAACACTCACTGCAGAATACCTAGCCTCTGACCTGCTCTTGTTGCCACAGTATTTATGTGGCTGATCCAGTTAAGTTGCTGGTCAATGGTGACCTCCAGGATGTTGATGGTGGGGGATTCGGTGATGGTAATGCCATTGAATGACAAGGGGCAGTGGTTAGACTCTCGCTTGTTGGAGATAGTCATTGCCTGGCACTTCTGTGGCACGAATGTTACCTGCCAGTTATCAGCCCAAGCCTGAACGTCTTCCAGGTCTTGTTGCATGCGGGCATGGACTGCTTCAATATCTGAGGAATTGTGAATGGCGCTGAACACTGTGCAGTCATCAGCGAACATCCCCATTTCTGACCTTATGATGGAGGGAAGTTCATTGATGAAGCAGCTGAAGATGGTTGGGCCTAGGACACCTGTCCTGAGGAACTCCTGCAGCGATGTCCTGGGGCTGTGATGATTGACCTTCAATCACTACAACCATCTTCCTTTCTGCTAGGTATGACTCCAGCCAGTGGAGAGTTTCCCCCCCAATTCCCATTGACTTCAGTTTTACTAGGGCTCCTTGATGCTACACTCGGTCAAATGCTGCCTTGATGTCAAGGGCAGTCACTCTCACCTCACCTCTGGAATTCAGCTCCTTTGTCCATGGTGATGGGCTTAACCAGCAATCCTTAAAGGGACCAGTGGAAGCTGCTCAAAAAATAGCCTAAAATTATTTTCATCTTTATTTTTGTGGAGCCAGGTGGAGCAGACCTTGCCCCCACCCCCCTCCCTACCCCGCAGCCCCCCAGAGGCTTAGACTGTTAGCCAGTTCTGGATAGGAGCCGGACAATTTCCCATTCTCTCAAACAGCATGCTTCATCAGAGCACTGATTTAACAGCTCACCTGATCTATGCAAGTGAGGTCTGGGTGTCATGGCCCCAACAATAAGTGAGCTGTAGGTGCATTCCACCTGTCAACCATCTGTTTTGTGCTAAATGTTAATATCGCCCCAGTTGGGGTAATTTTCAGCTTCACCGCCTGGGCAGTAACCTAGCATAACACCAGAGCACCATTGTTCACTCTGAGCTGCGCGGGCACGCAGCAATCCTGAAGGCACTGTGCAGGCTGCTCACATGCTCTCAAATACCGTGCGTGCGTGGCCGCGCAGCCGCCGCACACCCGCAAAAAATTTAAATGTACTGTGCATTGAAAAAACTGGCCGCGCACGACAACAACATTATAGAGGGAACATTGTGGAGCACCCACCCATTGTAAAATCCGCCTGATTTTTGTCCCATTGAAATCAGCCATGGCTCATTGGAATGAAAATCTGGTAGGTTCTATAACAGGTGGGTGATCCGCTCCACCAGATGGTGACGATGAACATTTACCCCAACGGTATTGCATATCATACTTTTCAGCATAGCAATCTCTTCCAGGTAGCTGGTTCCATTTCAATTTTGGTCTGGTATCATACATCATCTTCTACAACCCACTGTTCTTGCCATGTAACGTGAAATTGCCAAGCAAATCATGTTGGCCATTAGTGGAGCTAAAGGAAGAATTAGCTCTTGTGGTTTATAATGTCAAACAAACCCTAGAGTGCAGTTTTGCTTTATAACAGACGTTCAACCTTCATTTATTTTCAGTGCAATCAGATTAATAGTAATAGGCTACAAAGAAAATAGGCATTCCACAATATGCTAATTAGCTGTCCAAATCTCAGCCTTAGCAAAGGGAGTAGTAGTTCAGTGATATAATTACATGAATAATTCAAAATACCAGAAGTAGTTTATTATGTTAAATGTGTAGCTAGAGTATCGAGCCAATTTTCCTGACTCTAGCATCCCAGGAGGGCCTGTCGAAGAAGCGCAATACTCTGGAATTATGGGTGAGACTCTAAACGCTGCGTCGCCGCTCCAACAGCGCTCCATACAAATTTCCTGTCATGAATGCTGAGGGCCTTGTTAGCACTGGATCTCATGGAAGTGCACCAACGCCATTCAGGAGTTTATATTGTGTTTATGATGCCCTAGTAACCTACATCCCGACATGCAGGTGCTGTGCCAGTCACAGGTCATGGGCAAACTACCCCATAAAAAGGGCATTGTGAAAAGTTGAAGAACTGTTCGGGCACGGTGAGGCCTGACTCAGCAGATTTGGTAAGGTACAGCGAGTAATGTGATAGAGGAGCTTTGTGTTGCTAGTTAGAGGTATTCAATTATAATAGTTTGCCCTGCTATTTGTGGCTGTTGGGAGTACACCAGTACAAGGTGTAGGATGAGGGTAGCTTTCAACTATTGGGGGAAAAAGACAAAAATAGAACAGTAGTCAAGTTCTAACAGTGATTTATTATAAAACAGTGCTTATATGACTGTCTACTCTTTATCGCCACAGTGCTTCCCTCTTAACCATGGTTTCCATGGTGGTGTTCTGGCTGCACAGCTATCTCTCCTATTGCGCCATTTAATTGAACTACTGAAAGGTGACTGGGAGAGGGGGCTAACATGAGTTTTGTATCTGTGATTTTGAAATGTATGCTGGCAGTGGAAATGTAATTCATGATTTCTACAAGAAAGATGTTTTTGGAAAGAGGTTCTTTACGTCTTTTATTCCAGTATCCTGTAAACTAAGATTCATCCGAAATCATCTTATAGGGCCATAATTTTTGCTTCATTAGCATCCTCTATAAATAAAATAAAGACACAGCTGCCTCATATTTTCATCTTATTTGAATGTACTGAACTAGTGCTGTCACTATGGTAACAGTCAAGCTTACGCTTCTCTTAGATACGACTGTGCCTTTCATGTGGGACAGTGTAAGTTGAATTGACCACAATAATCACAGTGCTACAACCGTGGATGAATTCATGTTATAAAGAGTACTTTCATTGTCCTGTAACAATAACTTGGCTGGTGACTGAGGAAAAATTTAACATGGAGGCATGGAGAGTAACAGCATGGGAAGTGTCATTAGTAAGGAAAATAGAAAAAAAATTAGGTTGGCTCATAGATGCAAGCATAGAGATTACTCACAGGGCAAGTGACCAATTAACAGATTTAGAATAGAGTTTTGAGCTGATTTAGTTTATAGTGAGATGATACAGTGGTTCTTTGACTGGGCTTCCATTGTGTAGATACTAGCTTTCAGGGCTGCTTACGACATTTCATTACATAGGTAGCAGAAATGAAAATAAAGTAAGGAAAAACCTAGCTGGTTCTGAAAGCTTATGCCTACACCTTATAATCTAGGTTAGTCTTCATTAAGGTATCAAAGAACACTACACTGGCATCAAAGCCAAACTTGATACTGCCCTCACCAACATCCGCACACTTGCACTTCCAGTAGAGGTCATTAGATAATTTGTCCTACCCGACTGTAGCACTCCAATCTCCACCATGGCTGAGACTAACTAATTTAGTAAAGACTGTAGATTGAACTTGAGACCCACATTTGCACTAAGTGTGTAAACACATTTATTTTTTAATCCAAACAGGGTGCATCAGATACATCTGTCAGGGCCCATTAATTTTAGTAATTAAATCCCAAGTTGCTACACTTTGGGCTAGAAATTAGTTATAGCCAAGAAATGGGCAGTGTTTGGACTAAAAATGGTTAAGTAGCGCCAGTTGAAAATCGTCTAGGCTGCACGCAAAATTTGTCCTCACTCCTCAATAAACTGATTGTAGTCATGATTCTAGTCTAAAAGCTCAAGCTCATTGGCGGTACACTGAAAAGATGGACCAATATTGGGGGCAGTCTAAACGCAAGTAATGATTGCCACAGGCTTAAAGGGGAGGTTCATTGATGCTGCAGCACCTCATTCTCAGCATTGTTGGGTGTGCAGCTGCTGCAACAACCATAAGAAGAAGGACAAAGAGGAGTACTTATTTACAAATCCTGATGGCAGATCGCTGCCCCAGGGAGAGAGCCAGGAGGTTTTCTGATGAAGTTTGGGAGGCATTGACTTTAGCAGTGGAGAGAAGGTGGGAGGTCCTGTACCCGTCAACTGGCAGGAGGCCCTCGCCACAAGTCTGCCGGACTATGTGGAGGGAAGTGGCACATCACATCACGGGCAGCACTGTCGTTCCCAACACACAGTGCAGGAAGAAGTTTAACAAGCTCACACGGTTGGTCAGGGTGAGTGAAGGCTTCAACAAATGCTACATACCACCATCTGTACCACATGCTTCACACATTGCTCAATGCACCACACCCCCAGCACTCATCCACCAACAATCTCTACCTAGCAACACTCACATCCACACACTCACACCCACATCTCACACCTTGCACACAATGACAGCTATTCAACTATGGCAGGCACAAGGGTTTTTAGAATTCATGTGATATGTGTGATATGTTTATAGATACATTTATTAATTGTGTTTGGAATATCTTGTGGTCTCTCTCATTTCTCCTTTGCACCCAGGAGGACGCTGTGATATGGCATGAGACAGGGATTGTATGATGGGGATGTGGTAAGCTATGGGGTTCTGGGGTTTCATTCATGCGAATCAGAGTCTGATGAGGCGGGCAAACACAGCCCATCCAGAAGGCCGATTGTCTCACTACCTCCGCTGTAGATCCTGGAGGGTGAGGTCCACTGCCAGTACAGCCCCCAAGACTTTTAACAAGTGTTGTAAGTTGGAGCTTTTCAGAAATAGTTGTGGAGTTTTGTACTTGCCACAACACTCCCTGATACCAAAAAACCTTGAAATGAATAAGGAAAACTCTTCCAGTAGCAGGAATAGCACGCAGCCACTCAAACTTCAAAAACCTGTCAGGCCCGAGCGATTGGTGAGAATCCCTTTAAATAACGTCGCTGGAGCTGGCTTCTTGCTGCTGCATGCCACCTCAACCTGTTGTTGTTTTCTCTAGCTGGTAAGTTCATTGGCTGTAACGAAGTTGGGAGATCGGGCGTCAAGCGAGCGTAGTACACTCACTGACGTCACGATCTCCGTGATGGCGAGGTCCCCGGCAATCACGTTCAATGCTAGTGCTACCGGCATATAAATATTCATATGGCGTGCGGCGCTGGAACCGGCATCAGGTGGTGTTAAAGCTCTCAACGGCGTTTTAGTGGCGCTAACGTGTGGCGCAAACCACACAAATTTGTCCCCCTTTGTATCAGTGGTTAAATAAAAAACAAATGCTTAATTAACTTTAAAGTGTTCAATGAACTGTCTATACAACTGAGTTAGCAGCACAGATAAAAAGAAGTAACCAGAACTGTTAAAAATCTGAATTGAAACAAAAATAAAGGAAATACACAGCAGGCTCATCAACAACTGAAAAGAAAAAGCCCGATTAGCACAGTTCAGATATTAATGGACCTGTTGTCTATTTCTGATTTAGCAGCGTGTAGCGTTATCAACACCAGCAAAATGTTAAGAGTGATATTTATTGTCAACAAGGGCGACCCAGCTTGAGAAGCCATTTCTATAAATATTTATTTGTAAGTGCAGCATCGAGCAAAATTGGTCACAGTTTAAACCAAAATGAATTACTGTCACTTCTGATAAATGACAGGTCTGTTTATGAGATTGGTGTACATTAATATAGTAAATGTCCTGTATTTCACATATTCAATGAAATATTAGAACCCCAATTTTAACCCCCTGTACCTGAGAACGGGGCGTGCGGATGGGTTTATTGGGGGTGGAGTACTTACCTTCCTGTTCGCACCAAGCTCCCTCCCGCTCTAATTTACCTCCCGGGTTTGAGGATGTGTTGGAGGCATTTGCTGCAGGAGGGCGAGGTCCTCACAAATATGCAAAAGTCGGAATCCTATGATGCAAATAGGACCACAACGCGATTTTAACTCAGTTGCGTGAGTCTCGACTAGTGCCGGAGCTGCCAGAGAAACCTAATGGCTAGAAGAAGCCCAGGAAGGTAAGTTTTTAAAATGTTTTAATGGTTTTTATGGAAACCTTGGGCCTGCCCCCTCAAACATGACCACAATGTACAACCCCATCCCCTCCCCCACCACTTACCTGAATGCCGGGGACTGTTCCCGCTGGGTTCGGGAGGGAAACTCATCTCCAACTTTGAAATGAGGCCCGGGAATTGAAATCTCTCTGGGCCTCACATGGCGCTGTGATGCGAGTTGACCACTAGCCCCGGTCCCCGCACGCTGCACTCACGTCCCGAGTCAAAATCGAGGCTTGGATCTCTTAGATTTCAAGATGCCCACTATAATCTGGTGATATGACTGCCAACATTCTCCAAAATAGCATTTATTTCTGTGCATCCAGTCACAGATAGTAGTTACAAAATTAAACCAGAAGCAAGATGTTCTCTGGCGAACAAATGTTTGTGACATTGTAAATTTCCACTGCTACTTCATAAAGGCACCATTTACGATTTTGCTAGAATTAGCAATTAGGGAAAAATTCCTGTCATAGAATACTGCTAACACATGGTGACTAGAAGAAATCATCCCCCATGGTGGGGTATGCAGAATTCTGGTAAACATACAATAACCTACATGGATTGTAAATGCCAAGAGTATAGGAAAGGTAATATTGCAAAATACTACAGAAAGCAAATGTTAAGATTGTAAAAAGTAAATCATTTCAAATGGCACAGAAATATTTCAAACCCAATTTCTGGAATAAACTGTTAAATTAGCTTGTTTACTGAAAATGTGTTAGAACAGAGATGGCCGTAATTTGAGCCCAATTTGTTGCTAGACATTAAGGGGGAAAAATTGGGTTGCTTTGCGCCTCCCGTTAGCACCCCCTAGCGCCTGGGCGCAGTGCCGCTAACGCCTCCCGCGAAATTCAGCAGGAGGTTAGCGGCGGCGGTAGCTAGTAGCGCACCGTGGCGCTGCGCCTCCGGCAATGACGTCATCGCCGTGCTCAGCACCCTGCTCGCGCCCCGGCCGTAAACCTCGGTCGCGCCCCCTGACCTACTGCTGGACGATATGTCCGACAGGGTCAGGCTGGTGTTTTTGCGGCCGCGGCCGCACGAATGAAAGGGCAGGTGCCGGGCGGCCATTTTTCTTGGGCCGCCTGCCAGCACCTGCCCCCTTCTGCTTTTTTATGCAGGGTGCCGGCCGGGATCAGTTAGCCTGGCACTCCTCTTGAGTGACAGGCTGTTTTCCCAACACCCCGCTCCCCGGTGGTCCAGCAGGGCCCCGATGTGTGCTGCGCTAGGCCCCTCCCCTTTTATCAGGGGAGGGAGGCCTGTAATACCGCGGCGCTACGTGCTGACGCGCATGGCGCTGTTGCACGTAGCGCTGCGATATTGAATGGTAGCGGCCCAGGAAGGAGGGGGTGCGCTTCCAGTAGCGTCCCGCCTCCTGCTTGGGGCGCTACCACTCAATTTAAGGCGCTGGGGCACGACCAAATTTTTTCCCCATAAATATGTGACCGTCAGATCCTCTCAAAGCTCTTGTTCATCCCACTCTTCATCTAAAAGGATGACAGCAGCCTCCAGAGGAAAAATTGTAGTGTTTTTGGGGCTACCCCGATATCATAATAACCTTATCGACTAGCAAAAGGAGGGTGCCAGCATAGTAGCAGGATAAATGGTCGGTTCCTCAAGGATATGTGCAGGACCCCACTTTGTTTCTAATTTTTTCAGTGACTTGATGGATATCATCGAAAGTGATGTTCTCTTTTCTGATGATACTAAGTTGTATTGAGGAGTTAACTCTCCAAGAAAATCATGGACTGAAGCAGTGCAGGCAGAACTGGACAGTGAGAGAACAAATGGTGCAATATCTTCAGCACTCAGAAGACCTCACCATGTTAACAAGGATTAATATTAATGTTGCTTACTGTTATGAATTTGGGTCTATGATAGATACCTTATTACCTTTCTTTGACAAGATCTCCACCACCTAGAAGACAAGGGCAGCAGGTGCATGGAAACACCTCCAAGTTCCCCTCCAAGTCACACGCCATCCTGACTTGGAAATATATTGGCGTTCATTTATTGTCGCTGGGTCAAAATCCTGGAACTCCCTACCTAACAGTACTGTGGGAATACCTTCACCACATTGACTGCAGTGGTTCAAGAAGAAGGCTTCCCACCACCTTCTCAAGGGAAACTAGGGATGGGCAATAAATGCTGGCTTTGCTAGCGACACTCATATCCCCAGAATGACTAAAAAAAGGTTCAATGGCATTAGTTGCTACCATAACTGGTCTGAGCGTCTTACTTTTGTGGGAGTTGACTCACACTACCTTATATCTACTTGTACAGTTGCAGGACCTGGGGAGGCCCCTTGTGACATGGAATGGATATCTATGTCTTTTGCACATGCATTTCTTCAACTGTGCCAAAGGTGGACTGAGTTAACATTAGATACGCAGCTTGGTTCAAGCCATTAATGCGAGGGTATACCTATCAGGAAAGGATGAACAGGTTGGGTCTCTTTTCTCTTGAAAAGAGAAGGCTGAGGGGTGACCTAATAGAGGTCTTTAAAATTATGAAATGTTTTGACAGAGTAGACAGAGAGAGAGTGTTTCCACTTGTGGGGAAGAGCAAAACTAGAGGCCATCAATATAAGATAGTCACCAAGAAATCAAATAGGGAATTCAGAAGAAACATCTTTACCCAGAGAGTAGTGAGAATGTGGAACTCACTACCACAGGGAGTGATTGAAGTGAATAGTATAGATGCATTTAAGGCGTGGTTAGATAAGCATATGAGGGAGAAGGGAATAGAGGGTTATGCTGATAGAGTTAGATGAGGAAAGACGGGAGGAGGAGGCTCGAGTGGAGCATAAACGCCGGCATGGACTGTTTGAGCCAAATGGCCTGTTTCTGTGCTGTATATCCTGTGTAATCCTATGTAATTAAGCTTCTTTATTCCACAGTCAGTTGACTGCACAGAACCATAGTTATGATCATAGTCACTTAGTTCGGTCGATACTACTTACGTTCATATAATAATATGAAAATAATGTACATGCTATGCTACCCCACTTTGGTGGGCCACCGTGCCTGACTTAAAAAGACTATCTCCTCTGCATTTTGCTTTTTGAACTTATCTTTTCTGGAGTCCTTCTGCCTCATTTGCAGTTTTTGTTCCAAAAGCTAGACTGCATTTTAGTTGCCTGACATTCTACTTTATTCCTAACTGTTCACAGTCAGAATGATTAAAAACCTTCCAATACAGTGGTGGAAGGTATTTATTAATTGCAGAGAAAGGCCACCGAATTGCTTATTATTTACAGTCTATGAGGAAACAACATCAAGGCTAGCTCATTAGCATCTTAACTATCAATCGTCTCAGACCCTTTTTATTCTCCCTTGCAGTAATACACTATGATATGCCAACACAAAATTTAAAATAACTTTTTTTTCAAATCCTGTCTGTGGAAAAATGGTCCAAAAAATCCTGAAATGTGATACTTAACCATGTTTAATCGTTACAAACTATTTTTAGTTGCAAACATTTAGCTGTTTGGCAAATTGTGGCAAAAGATGGTAGATCAGTGGAAATCCCAAATAATTAGGCCCTACTTGTCACTAACTTTAGCATTGTAGAAAGCCTGAATCTAGACAGTGATGGAATATTGTCGTCCTCTTTAAGAAACTGCAAAGAAAACCTAGGGCTAATTTTCCACTGCTCTGTTCGCAAATAGCTCCTACTGAGCTGATGTTCAGGCACTGTCAATGTTGTTGGGCATGTGGGGATTGTCACGATAAGTCTATATTTTTGGTTTTTTAAACTAAAATATG
The DNA here is from genome assembly GCA_030390025.1 of Squalus acanthias. NCBI lineage: Eukaryota > Metazoa > Chordata > Chondrichthyes > Squaliformes > Squalidae > Squalus > Squalus acanthias. The sequence goes on along the minus strand of CM059433.1, from coordinate 67,360,167 downwards.
GCTTTGTTTCTTCAGGACTTATTGAAGAATGCTGTTAGTCCTTTACACTGTTGATGAGGGCCATGTTCAGTACTGTGTCGCCCCCCCCCCCCCCCCACCACCACCCCCATTGCGATATGGCTTATTTGGAGTTAGACCAGGGGAAACGACAAGAAGCTCCCTCAATAGTTGCTCAATAAATTTGCCTGATCCTCTCCTGAGCCACGAACCACTGTTTTCCTACCACAGAGCAAGAATTCCCCTCCCCCATACCACCTTGAATAAAAAGAGAAGCCTCACAATTAAACCAACACTTTCCTCCCATTCCCGCACCATCACTGTTCATGCCCACCCTCGTTTTCTCTGTTTGGCACCATAGTGTTGTCCTTTTATTAACTCTCTCCAAAGCAGACTGCAGGGGCGCCCAGTCTCTTGTAAGGGGTTTTCTCCGATACTGGTCCCCCGTTACACACAGTTCTTGGACGTCAGGATTTCTAAGAACAAAATACACACGGCACAGGGTTTTGGCTCAACCTTTGATTCGTTTGTTTATTGAACACACACACACAATTACTTCCCCAGTATAAATCCCTACGATTTATATCAGACTAACAACCCCAAAATACAAACCCCTACGCAAGGGTCATTTGCATCGACACAATATGACCCAGTTAAACCCGTCCGCGATTTGACTGTTACATATAAAATTACCCAGACTCAATCACAAAACCCTTATTGTGATCTGACTGAAACTCACAAACTTACTCAGACTCAATCATTAAAGCCTCCTCTATGATTTGACTGAAACATACAATCACCACTCCCGATCGGCTGTCTCTTGGAGTTGATTGTAGGCCCGAATCTTTCTGTTCGCTGTTCTGCCATTGGCTTCCCACACCACTGTCTTCGAAGTGATCTTTTTCTTAAATCAAAACCAACTTGCAATCTTGAAAAACATTTCCTGGCCCCCTCCTGAGCATACGATGGCCATTTCAAAATGTGTGAATTATCCCTTGTATTGTCCATTGGTTAGAGATACCTTTCTGACAATGCAACCTTCCCAAAGTGACTGCATATGCGAAGTTGTTGGTTTCTGTTAACATTCGTATTCAAATGGTTCAAGGGATCCTACACTCTGGCTTGTGGTACTGCTGCCATTCTAGCCATGGTGCAGCAGCATGTACACATTCACAGAGCACGGTACATTTAAATAAATAAATAGACCACATAGTTGCAAATTACAGCTTCTAACTGGCTAAAAAGGATTTCAGGACTTTCCAAATTTCATCAACAGCTGACTTTTAAAATCCACCGTTCCATATAACCTAAAATCCACAGCAATCATTTTTTTAAAACTCTGTTCCTGTCACGTGGCACAAATCTACAGTGGTTAATAGTGGTAAGGAAACACTGGCAGCAGTAACTGGCTAAACTGGAATAAGAAAACATAGAAAAATAAAAGTGGAGGAGAATTATATATTGTAACTCACTCAAGTCCAGGGACTGAAGTGACAGCAAAGCACCCAGACTTCCTTTCCAAATGTCAATCCTCTGCAAGGTTCTGAGCAGAGGATTGCAACACCATCGCCAACACTTAAGTCAGTCCTCCATTTTATGAGAAACACAGGATCTCCTAGAGCTTTTCCCCCAGTAAGCAAAAGTTAAAATGCAGTTGGCAATCAGTTGCTGTGCCAGAGTTGCGGGCACATGCATTCGGGAATGGGAAATCAAAGACTTGCCCGCTCCTGGTACTCCAGTACAATTTTTGCTGTTTTTCTTTGTGCTCCCAGCAACCATCACAAATTTTTGAAATACTTTATCATTTTTTTTGCCTGTACCCTAATGTATAAAAAGTAAACACTTTGAGCTTTGCTTTTGTGAATTGTGTCATTTGAAGTCTCTCAATGAGATTACTGTGGAGGTAAAAAGAAAAATTACAAATGCTGAAAATCTGAAATTACAATGGAAAATGTTGGGAATATGCAAGCAGGTCCAACAGTATTTGAAAAGGGAAAAGATAATTTAATGTTTCAGATAGAGACTTCTACATAAAACCTTGGCTTACCTTTTCTCTTGTCAGATGCTGGTGGAGGTGCTGTGCATTTCAAACATTTTCAGTATTTATTTCAATTAGATTGCTGTTTTTATTATTTCCAGGTGTAAGTCTTTATTTAATCAAGCTTTTAATAGTGTTCATGTTTAGAAAATTATTGGTTTGATTACTCTCTCCACATCTGCTACTGATAAAAACTGCATAATCCAAAATGCATTTTTTTTAAATCAGCAAAAAACACAAAGCTAAAGCCAGGCCATATAATAAATTGAAGTTGCTGATTTTCTCAACTGAAATGGCTCCTACATGGTTATAAATGTCTCACACCATGACCTCATTATTCTTTCAGTGAATGGGTGACATTTGTTACCTCAAACTCATATCTCTGAAACATATTACTTAGATATATCGATTTACTCTAGTCCCACAATACAACAGTGGCTACGCTTCAAAAAGTACTTTATTGACTGTAAGGCACTTTGAGACGTCTGGTGGTTGGTTGGTTGGTTGGTTCTTTCTTTCTTTCTTTTTTTCTTTCTTTCTAATAACCAATTTAATAAACAATATAGCGTGTCAAGATCCTGGTATCCTAAACTGCTGTACAGCAAGAATTGAAGCTTAAGGGCAACACGGTGGCATAGTGGTTAGCACTGGTGCCTCACAGCGCCAGGGACCCGGGTTCGAATCTGACCTCGGGTGACTGTCTGTGTGGAGTTTGCACATTCTCCCCGTGTCTGCGTGGGTTTTCTCCGGGTGCTCCGGTTTCCTCCCACAGTCCAAAAATGTGCGGGTTAGGTTGATTTGGCTATGATAAATTGACCCTTAGTGTTAGGGGGGGATTAAATATGTGGGGTTATGGGGATAGGATGGGATATGTGTACTGTGGGCATTAAAGCAGGGACAGGGTACTGGACTTGGATGATCAGCCATGATCGTATTGAATGGTGGAGCAGGCTCGACGGGCCGAATGGCCTACTCCTGCTCCTAGTTTCTATGTTTCTATGTTTCTATGTTAACAGTTGATTGACAACTTGTTATGTACCAAATCTTCTCACACAGCAGGTTATTTACATGTGTACTTTGAATTTGACTTAAGCTCCAGCAGAATGGCTGTGTAACCAGAGGGACTTGAATTAGCTATGTCAGTGTTGACAGAACTATAATGCAACACAGTTTTATGTATTAATTTGAAGTCAATTCTAGATGCTGCTGAAATGCATGAGGTGTGCAAAGAGGTAACTGAAGAACAGTCCAATGTCTATAGAGTTTTCCACTGGCTTACCTCCCACAATTATGTATTGGGCGAGTTAGACTGCACATTTTGTATCAGATCAGCACAGAGCCTGCTGTATTCAGCCTGGATTTGGTTTAACAGAAGCCATATAAAACCATCTCAAGGAGGTAGTCTGACACTGCTTTTAATTTACAAAGGTTGCAATTTTAGCCAATACAAAGCAAACTTTAAAATGGTGCTGGGCAGTCCAACTGTTTAAACTTCAGGATTGAAATTCCACTGTAAGACATTAGTAACAAGCACCTTCGTATGAAATTCCGTTGCTATTTTAACAAAGATGTTAACTCGAATGCCTTCGTAAAAATAGCAGACGGAAGAATTTCATACGAACACATTAACACCCCGTTACTAATACCACTCAGCACAGTTTCAGCCCATTTATTTTGAACATTTTAGTGTTAACAAAGAGCCCACTGTCCCACTGGCTTTTCACTAAAATGAAAGATGTAGCCTCTATTGGATGTTGGTGAGTGGAGCTCTGGATGTGTATAAGCACATTTTATGCAAAGTTTCAATTTACCTAACCAGATAACAATGTCATGATGCGGAGATGCCGGCGTTGGACTGGGGTGGACAAAAATGAGAAGTCGCACAACACCAGGTTATAGTCCAACAGATTTATTTAAAATTACAAGCTTTCGGAGCTGTCGCCCCTTCGTCAGGCAAAGTTACTGTGAGAGAATCTATCAGAATTCACAGAATATAAAAACACAGAGAAAATGCATAGATTAAATCTTTCCCTACATCAAAGACACACTAAGAGCACAGCCAAGACAATGAGATGTGTCCCAGGGGGTCCAACGCATCAGAACACCTGCTGGCTGCATATCCTCTCCATTTTTTGTGTTTGTTTCTTGTGGTTTTTTTTTAAAAACTGGAAAGACCGGCAATGATGTCAAGTCACGTTCTATAGCGTGACATGAACCCGATATCCCGATTGAGGCCGTCCTCATGAGTGCGGAACTTGGCTATCAGTTTCTGCTCGATGATTTTGCGTTGTCGTGTATCACGAAGGCCGCCTTGGAGAACGCTAACCCGCAGATCCGAGGCTGAATGCCCTTGACTGCTGAAGTGTTCCCCGACTGGGAGGCAACCATCCTGCTTGGCCATTGTTGCGCGGTGTCCGTTCATACGTTGTCTCAGTGTCTGCATGGTCTCGCCGATGTACCATGCTCTGGGGCATCCTTTACTGCAACGTATCAGGTAGACAACGTTGGCCGAGTCACATGAGTATGTACCATGTACCTGGTGGGTAGTGTCCTCACGTGTGATGACGGTATCTGTGTTCATGATCTGGCATGTCTTGCAGAGGTTGCCGTGGCAGGGTTGTGTGGTGTCGTGGTCGCTGTTCTCCTGACAGCTGGGTAATTTGCTGCGAACGATGGTACTTTTGAGGTTAGGCGGCTGCTTGAAGGCGAGTAGTGGAGGCGTGGGGATGGCCTTAGCAAGGTGTTCGTCGTCATCGATAACAATGTGACACTGGGGGCCACACTCTTCTCTGAATTATCACCAATTGTGGGCTGGATTTAGAGCATAAAATGGATTCTTAGAGGCTACTGCTGCTAAAATACTACTCCAAAATTATTGCCAGACCCTTTTAAGGCCTGCTGGTATTCCAATCTGTTGCATGCAAGTGGGGTCAGGGGGATTTGGTTAACCCCTCTGACCCATTTCTCCCAACCTCCGCCCAAAGTCACCTAAATAATTACCACCACTATATAAATGGTGATAGGAATGGTATCCCTGAGGATGATAGCATACTGTGAAGGCCCTTTTGTGTGCTGTTACTAAAGGTTGGTGTTACTTTGACTGCATACCAATCTCTTTAGTACTTTGGTGGTTCAGAAAATAATTTTGCTATTGTGGCGGATCGCCACCTAAACAGGCATAACCCACTTTTCCGTCTGTGGACAATATATCGGTGAACCTTCCCTTTAAGGCACCTTACCTTTAAGACAGGAGTGGGCGGGGCTTCAGGGTTTTTCCAGAGAATTCTGGGAGCAGCTTTTTCAGCCATTTTGTGTGCCATGCAGTGAATTAAAGTTTCTTGTTTTCCACATATGGATTCAGCCTCCATTCGTGTTTCGCGGCAGCCTCAACACCGTTAGTTTTACTCAACTGTGCCCGAAGTACTGCTTTGCACAGGGGACATGGATTTCCCAACGGAAATCTTGAGTCTTGTGCTATGAAGAGGAGGAGGATGAGGGATATGGGAGAGGCTAGATTGGATGTGCTTAGAGTGAGGCATCACAGAAGACGTCTCTTCCCAACAAGCACACACACCCTCACTTGGGTCTACAGACCAAGAAGGTCATACTTAGACTTTTCTGACCGCCAGTGCTTCAGAAAGCTGCACTTAACCGGAGGCTGTTGGGGAAATATGTCAACTGCTAGTTGAAGACCTACAGCCCACTTCCATCAGCCAAGGCTGCCACTGCCTTTAATTTATTTGCGATTGGATCCTTCCAGGCAACATCTTTTACCACATTAATCAGGCAGCTGCTTATAATTGTATCAAGAAAGTCACAGATGCTCTATTCAGTAGATTTATACAATTTATATCCTTCCCAATGGAAGCAGACAAACAAAGAGAGAGAGCTATCCTGTTCTACTGACTGGCAGGGTTACCACAGTTGCAAGGAGCAATTTACAGAACAGATGTGGCATTCAAAACCCCAAATAACAACCCCTCGATTTTATGACCAGGAATGGCTTTCATTCTATTAATGTGCAGCTAGTGTGAAAAGACAATCACCTTAACCTGCACATCAATGCGAGATATCCAGCTAGCTATTGTGACGCTTTCAGCTTGCAACAATCCACAATGACTCTCAGCCATGTATCCAGATGATTGTTTGGTAATCAGTGCTATCCCCTGTAGTTATGGCTTATGATTTCAGTAATACTTCCGCAACACAGAGGGGGACAGCCGATACAATGAGGCCCATGACACTACAAGAAGTGTCATAGAGCAGACAATAGTAATTCTCAAGTCCTGTTTTAGGTGCCTGGATAAATCTGGTGGAACTTTGCAGTACAGCCCAGTGTGAGGCTCAAGAATCATTACTGCTTGCTGCATATTACAAAATATTGCAATGAAGAAAGCCTTGCTGCTTTCAGAAGCTGATGGTGGTGATGATGAAGAGGGTGGAAGGACTTCCTTCCCCACAGTGGGAGGAGGGTGTATAAGAAGGTTTGGAAATGGGACAGAATAGCCTGCAACCAGAGAAAGAAGGGCAACCTTTAGCCCAGTGCTTTCAATAAATAAAGGTTCACTCTTCAAAAATGGCACTTCACACCTGCCTGTTCTCCCCACACCCTCATAAAGTCTCTCATTGTCAAAGACTTCTGCCAAGTTCCTTCTTAAGACAGAAGTCTACATCACCCCTGTCATTATACTTCATATAAAGTTGAGCTCAGCTTTAAGTCTTATTTTCAAAACCATTCATTTTCTGTTAATGTCCCAAGTCTTGGTAAAATTGTAGAAAGATCCAACTGGAATAATTAAACTTTTTTTTATTAATTGATGTCAAAGGGATGATCTCTAAACTAAGTTAGAAACTCAAATCAATGTACACCAGTATTGACCAGTATTATATAGGGCTTGCTTTATTTTTTGTTATTCATTCCTGGGATGTAGGTATCGCTGGCAAGACCAGCATTTATTGCCCATCCCTATTTGCCCTTGAGAAGGTGGTGGTGGTGAGCCGCCTTCTTGAACCGCTGCAGTCCTTGTGGTGAAGGTACTCCCACAGTGCTGTTAGGGAGGGAGTTCCAGGATTTTGACCCAGCAACGATGAAGGAACGGTGATATATTTCCAAGTCAGGATGGTGTGTGACTTGGAGGGGAACTTGCAGGTGATGGTGTTCCCATGTGCCTGCTGCCCTTGTCCTTCTAGGTGGTTGAGGTCGCGGGTTTGGGAGGTGCTGCTGAGGAAGCCTTGGCGAGTTGCTGCAGTGCATCTTGTAGATGGTACACACTGCAGCCACGGTACGCCGGTGGTGGAGGGAGTGAATAATTAAGGTGGTGGATGGGGTGCCAATAAAATGGGCTGCTTTGTCCTGGATTGTGTTGAGCTTCTTGAGTGTTGTTGAAGCTGCACTCATCCAGGCAAGTGGAGAGTATTCCATCACACTCCTGACTTGTGTCATGTAGATGGTGGAAAGGCTTTGGGGAGTCAGGAGGTGAGACATTCACTGCAGAATACCCAGCCTCTGACCTGCTCTTGTAGCCACAGTATTTATATGGCTGGTCCAGTTAAGTTTCTGGTCAATGGTGACCCCCAGGATGTTGATGGTGGGGGGATTCGGCGATGGTAATGCTATTGAATGTCAAGGGGCAGTGATTAGACTCTCGCTTGTTGGAGATAGTCATTGCCTGGCACTTTTGTGGCACAAATGTTACTTGTCACTTATCAGCCCAAGCCTGAATGTCATCCAGGTCTTGATGCATTCGGGCACGGACGGCTTCATTATCTGAGGAGTTGCGAATGGAACTGAACGCTGTGCAATCATCAGCGAACGTCCCCACTTCTGACCTTATGATGGAGGGATGATCATTGATGAAGCAGCTGAAAGGGCACACACACACACACACACACACACACACACACACACCTATAGTCAATACTTGGGGCAATGAAATAGCTGGATTTTCTTTCTGTATTTTTGTCTCGACATTTCAAGCATGTAACCAGATCAGTCTTGCTCCATTAGATTAGATTATTTATGGGTATAGCAAATATTTCATTGCCATTGGAGTCGATGGACCTTACACATGTGACCCTGTCAGAATTCCTGGGGTCAGACAATTAGCATATAATGGATGCAGGTGGAATGCCCACTAGGGTGGGGGGCGGGGGGGGGGGGGGGGCGGTGTGGTGGGAGGGCGGTAGGCAGGAATATGCGGTGTGGGCAGCCACATTTGGGTCAAGAGCTGGCAGGTCTGGCAGAAGATGGTGGAAATCAACTAAACTTGCTCTTTCTGGGATGCCCTTCAGCAGCCAGTTATAAAGTGGGGATTCCTTACTGGGCCACCACTGTAAAGTATTGTACTTGCCCTTGCGATTGTACGGTATGGGAATTATGGTGGGTAACATCATCCTGCCAATCCTGCTTCCATTCCTGATGTCATGCTACAAGTGGGCAGGACACAGGAACCACCCGCCCCTACTCTCCCCAGGAATTCCCAGCGCTTCTACAACAGGATTTAAATTCAGCGTAAATAGGCCTCCTCACAAAATCCACCCTCACTGGCCCCCAAAACATGTCAAATCATCCCCAAATGATCTTTGGGCTGACATGTCCAGAACTCAGCAGAAACAAAACAAAAATTGATCCCTATTATTATCATTGCATGCGTGGTTGTAAATGGTGTATAATAGTAGTGATTGTAATTGACATTTTATGAATAATTTATTCTTTTGTGATTTTATAGTGTATTCACGTTTCTGAAGTTCCTTGTGGTCTGGATACTGATACTTTTGGCAGATTTCATCCTTGAGCTTCGATTTGAATATTTATGGCCAGGTTGGCTATTTGTCAAGAGGGTGTATGATTCTTCTCGCTATCAGGGCCTTGTAAGTATAATTTATATTTAGGCATTTGTATGTAGAATAAAGCTTCTAAATGGATAGCATGTCTGTGATCAGGGCTGTAAATGTGACATTATATTTTCTTTTCCACTGGTAAAAATATTTCAAAACTAAACTGTAACTATTGAAATTGATGCTGAAAAGTGTAGTTTATATGGTGTGTTACTGTGATCCTGGCCAACAAACCACTGCTAATGGTTACAGTACACAGTACCAAAAATATTAAAAAATTAAAACCACTTGCATTTCTCTAGTCAGCTTCCATTCAGTTTGTGACTCATCTCTGTACATGTGCATTGTCAATTTGCAGGGAGAGGGAAGGGATGGTGGAGATGCTTAAATAAAAAATTGACATGTTGGGCCTAAGGGTCTTTTCCTATTTGTACAAGGGTTTCGGTTCCTACATTCTTCCTGATAGCTGGGTAGTTTCCTTTCAGATTTCATTTTACATACAAACATTGTTAGCTATATAGTCTTTGAAATTCACCAATTGTTGAATTATTGTCAAAGTTTTAAAATTGTTTCAGAATTAGTTACTTTAGCAACTTGAGAGGGCCAATTTTTACTCACTCTGTCCAGCGACAGTGGTCCTAAAGTTGGAGTGCTGGCCCATTTCTGCATGCCACTATTTTGCCCAGGGTCTTCACAAGAATGGCCTGGGCACCTGCCCAAAGCAGGCAGGAGTCTCATTAAAGTATGTAAATGAATCATGTCAATAGGACCTCAACACCATTTTAATGCATAAAAGCACACAGCGCAGGACCCATCTAGTACTACTGGGCGCTGCAATCATGAAATGGCAATTGGAACCAGTATTTAAAGGGGCAAGCACGCAGATCATTCGCCTGGCTGGATTATTCTGCTTCTACAGCCTCAGGAACGCAGGGCTCAAGATGGGAGTCATCCTGGGCACTCTACTGTGGTTGGAGGAAGAGGAACAACGAGAGTAACAGCAGGGCAGGGAACCTCAAGAAGCTGCAGCTGGTGCTCTCAGCAGACCACACATGGGGCGGGCAACTTGCAGGCATCCTTACTGAACCCATAAGGTCTCTAGGCCCAGATTCAGTTACCTCCACTTTTCCGGGGAGCAGTGCATCTGGAGGCCACACTTCTCCAGAGAGGCCGTCGCAGATCTGGGCAATCTTTTACAACAAGATGTGTAACTCACTCTCCCAGCTGGTTATGGATTGCCTGTGGCAGTCAAAGTGACAACAACCCATAATTTCTTTGCCTCGGTCTCATTCCAGGCTTCAAAAGGTGACATCAATCTGCAGGCCATGCCTGCATCAAACAGGTCACTGCTGCCCTCTTTGGCAAAGCCAACAATTTGATTGCATTCCCCATGGACGGCAGCATTCAGCAAGAAAGGGCTGTAGGCTTTGCTGCCATAGCAAGCCTCCCACAAGTGCAGGCTGTCATTGACTGCACCCATGTAGCCATCAGGGTATGTCCTAATCAACCAGCAGCCTTCATGAATGGGAAAGACTACCATCCTGTCAATGTTCAGCTGGTGACTGATTACTGCCAATGATTCGTGCAGGTCTGTGTCCAGATTCCTGGCAGCTGCTATGACACATACCTACGGTGCCAGTTCACCATTCCTTCACTACTTAACCTGGCTCAGTATGACAGAGGCTAGCTGCTTGGAGATAAGCGCTATCCACTGTACACATGATCCATGACACTTCTACGTAACCCACGCTCGGCCGCTAAAATGAGATATAAGCAAATGTGGGGCCACTAGAGCCATGATAGAGCACACCACTGGGCTGCTCACACAATAGGCTGGATTTTCCGGGGGGGTCAGCAGGCTCGATCGGTGGCAGGTTGGGTGGGAAAGTGTTTTTTTTCCCCAGTGGGTCGGGACCCCGCTGTGAACCCACCGCCACGCGCCTTTCCCCGATGTCGGGTCTGTCAGCACTGAGCAGACCCGACATGCAGTGGCGGGTTCACAGCAGGGGACCCAATTCAAGTAATTAGTGGCTTGTTTAGAGCCACTTAAGAATGAATTTCAGCTCACCTTCTGCATTTGATAGCTCGCCCATGGGGACCACGCTGGTCATGGACCAAATCTGTCAAGTTGAGGCGGGAGTTCAGTGGCCGTTGAATCAGCTGTTGAGTTGACAGCTTCAAATATACAGTAAAAGCTCCCACCTTACAGAGATATCTTCCCTCAGCCACAATCTCTTCTTCACTGCATTTCCACAACAGATTCACCATGCTGCAAGTCTTTACACAAGTCTCCATCCAGTCTGACCTCATTACCTCTCTCACCATTGACAGATCACCTCTGTCATCTCTACTTCACCTGCCATCTATTTCATCAGCATGGGTGCCCTTTATACTCTCTCACCTTGGTACTCAAAATCCCACCACGATCAGCCCCAACACCAGCAGCACCAGGCGCACCAGCAGTACCAACAACAACACCATCAACCTTCTCTGCAATCACCTGATGCTGCACAGGACACAGGGCATCAGTACCCGACCACATTGCTGCCCGGGAGGCCAGGGATGGCATCACTAAGGCCAGATTTACTTCACTTGACGCTGTACACCCTGGCTGCCACATGATGTGCCAGGATGGCACCACCCCACACCAACATCATAAAGCATCCCTACAATGCCCAAACCATTCCTTTCATAGTCATCACCATTACGGGGGGTACTGTTATGTCTCACCATTCACTGAAACTCACTAAGCCACTTCCAAAGGTGCACACAGATCTGTCCAAGAACACAAAAAAGTGTCGAAAATAAAGGTTTCATTGTTTGACACCACATTAACAGAAACCTTACATGAATATTGCCTAAAATACCCAAGTGCTTACCCTTGTGTGTTGTTAGTTGGTATGATTGCACTAGGATGAGGGTGAGTGTGAAGGGTGGTTAGTGTGAGGGGTAGTTAGTGAGATGGGGATGTGATAATGTAGATAGAGAGGGATGGGAGGAGGTGCAAAGTAAGTTGGTGTGAGTAAGCATGTACAGGAGTAGGGTAGGGAAGGCAGAGAGATGGGGATGTGATGAGAGGCACAATAGGATGAGGTTGGGTGTGGGTTTGTATTAACATTTCGTGATCTACTGAGATCATTGAAAGGTTTGCGCCACTGCAGCCTGGTCCTCCTGACGACATCCCTGCTTGTGCCCTCCTGTGCAATGTGCAACCAGGCTGTGTTGATCTCCTAGGGAGGTCTCTTCCACCCATGGGAAGGGAAGAGGACCTCCCTGTGTGCTGTGGCTCCTTCCCTAAGCATATGGAGGGAGTCATGGGAGAACCTGGGTGCTGCCCTGCACCTCTGTGCAGTGATTGTCCATGTTTGCAGCACGTCAATGCTGTAGAACGCTGACAGCACAACTGTCAAAATAAAGTTGGCCATGGTCCCTTTAAAGAAACCAGCTGATGACGCGCCATCAAATGATGTCACCAGATCCGCTTCCTCGAATTGGCCGGGAAACTTGCTGGGTGGGCTTAACAAGCCCAATCAAGGTAAATTCATTTTAGAGGCCGGGATGGAGACAGCAGTGGAGTCGGGACCTGCCACCGATGTCGCCCGCCACGGACCCGCCAAGGTTAGTAAAATTGCGGCCAATGTGTTTGCTGCTTGGACATGTTTGGGGGCTTTCTGCAATACACCCCACAAAGAGTCTCCAGCATTGTGACTGTGGGCTGCATTCTGCACAACTTTGCTGTATAACAGATGGGGACAGCACATGGAGACTGCGCAGCAAGAAAACCTTCTCCAATCTGATGTCAAAGACCCCAACAACATTGAGAATGGAGCAGAAGTGGGCCCATGTAATCCTGCCCCTCACCTAACCCCTCCCCCACAGCCGCCTTAACACTCCTCAATACCACCTCTACCAGTCCTTTCACCTTGCAATAAAGAACTTCCAACCTCTGACCAACTTTCATATACCTTGTGCCCTCCTCTGCAATGTGCAACCAGGCTGTGTTGATCTCCTAGGGAGGTCTCTGACACCTGACCTTGCAGGCTCAGTAGCTACTATGGAACCACACTTCAGACAAAGTTGCAAAGTTAAATGCTGTGATTTTTGTTAATGACTGACACATGAGCCTTAACATCATATTTTCACCCAGCGATGATGGCGCCCAAAGCTTGGATGGCACCAGTTTGAGCTTCAATCAAATTTGCAAGAGGTGATGACACAGCCTCCTGGTGTGATTGTCTGACTGAGGCGTTGTACAGGTGACCACAGGCTGTCTGGTAGATTGCAGAGTGCTGATGCCTTGCGACAGAATGCCACACAAGCTGGAAGTGGACTCCTCCATATTCTCAGACATGGTGCAACAGCTCTTAAGCAGGCATTCCAAAACCTCACACGTTGCAGAATATGTGCAGAAAGCAGTTTTCCTTTGAAGGTTGGGCTCCTGAAGTTGGCATCTCTGTCCTCCTCAGCAGGGCTTGCACTCCAGTGAGCCTTCTCCTGGGCTGTCCTTTCCACTAGCACATGCTCCTGCTCACTTGTGTTACATGATTCACCAGGTGCAACTTGCTATCTATCCAACCCGAGGTGCTGCTTTCTGTGCTGATGCTTGGGAGGGCTGGAGCAAGTGTCAATGCTTCTTCAGGAGGACTGTCCTCAGAGTCTTGTTCTGCAGGCTCCAGGTCTTCAGATGGTCCTAGAAAAAGGCGAGAAGGACAAAGGTCAGCATAGCACAGAAAGGCTAGGCAGAAGCTGATGATTGACACCATTATGCAGCACCAGGTTGTAAAGCTGTCTGAATATGTTATTGCTTGAGTAAAGAGAAAAGGTACAAGTAATAGGCAGACATCCTGCCAAGTGTGGCCTCCAACCTCGCCGTCGCTGATGCTCCTTACTCTGCCTGTTCCGATGATGAACATGACTTCATCCTCCATCTGGCTGACGGCCTGGATGGAGGCTGGCCCTTCCCTGGTTCTGGTCCTCTCCTGGTTATTGTGAACCAGCGGAAAGAGAGGGAGAGAGTTAGTGTGTGGTTGATCTAAAGGGCTGTGCAGATTGGTGTGGGATAGCTTCATATAGTATGCACGCTGAGGAGAAGAAGTAACAAGTTGCAAGCAAGTTGGGAAGGTGGTTGTGTGCAAGAAAGTAGCTCCAATAGTAGTTCAAAATTATGAGGGGTTTTGATAGAGTAAATAAGGAAAAACTGTTTCCACTGGCAGGAGGGTCAGTAACCAGAGGACACAGATTTAAGATAATTAGGGTGGTGGGCCACATCCTGGTCTAGTTTCCAGCTGTTCCAGTGTACTCCTGCTAAAGTTATAGTGGGAGTATGCTGGAATGACTGTCGATTTTCAGGGCTGGGCTGTTCTAATATAATGTTTATTTTTTCCTTCACAGGCTTTTTCCATACTTTTTGTATGTGCAGCATTTACCTCAGATGTGTTCTGTTTTATCTTCATACCACTGCACTGGCTTTTCTTTGCAGCTAGTACATATGTATGGATTCAGTACCTCTGGAACTCAGGTAAGCTATTTTATCTTCAAGAAAGGCACCGAAGAGGTGAACAAAATTGCTTTTCCACAAATGACAAAAATCCATCGATGATCCACAGAAAAATAACTTTATTTCACTCAGATTTAAATTACTCTGTGTGGATTTTAAAACTCTGCAAAAATCAATTTTTTAAACTAACAATTTGGTGTTAAGCTCCAAGGTTAGAATCTAATGAATATGTTAGAATGCTGTATTCAAGCTTGAATTGCATAAAATTCAGCTGTTCTGCAATATTTCTATTCAGTTAATTGAGAGAAACACAAATGGATTTCGAGAGCAATCCAATCACTCTTAGGTTTTTAAATGAAGTATTGAAATCACTAATATTTCCATAGTACGTGTGTCATGGGTGATTACCAAAACAAGCTAGCAAATTGCTTATTATTTGGTCTCTAGGCAAACAACTCTATTTAACATATTAAACACTTTATCTAGATGCCTTTTTCTAAACTTGTAAGAATACATTTTGCTTAAAAAACCTTATATTAAAAGCAAGTAGTGTTTTAAAATCCTTTCCATGGAAAATGGTTTAAAAAGTCTGAGATGTGACAGCCCTTCACTGAATCTGTAATGTCAAATTTGCATCTCTCAAGAATGCTCAATCTGCTGCCATTCAGACCTTTACCGGGGCTGCACCGATGTCCTTGGTGCTTTGGGGTCTACTGATCAAAGACCAGTAGACACGGTGACATTAAACCAACAAGCAGGGGCAGGATTGAAATGGCAGATCATAATGGTGTTCTGTCTCATTTTGGCAGCACATTTCCAGCCCACCTGCACTGACTTCCCATCGAACGGATGTGCAGCAGCCTGAGGTCTGACTCTTCCACACTAGCCGTCATGGGGTAGAAACTCTTCGCAGGTCTCTCAATGACTCCAGCAATCTCATTATCCAAAAGCATTTGTTTTTTCAAGCCTGGTCTTGGAACACAGGATGCTTACTCTCATCAGCTATAAGTGAGTGTGGCAGGCTTCTCTGGACAGCTGCTTCTTGCTTCTTCTGTGCCACTTCCTCCTGCTCCTAGTTATCTGTGCTGTGCCCTCTAGCCATAACGCTGACTTCAAGTTGACTAGGTAAGTCCTCCATGGTGGATGTTTCTGGACTGTTTCCCAGAACGAGATCAAGTGATGGGGTGGGGTGTGAGGCTGCAGGTGTCTCTTGCGAACTGGGCCCCAAAGAAAAACCAGTATAAGTTACTGTTGCGGTGGGAAAAGGTGGAGGGGTGGCTCTGTTAATTAATGATGGTATTAGCACAATAGAGAGGGAGGACCTAAGTTCAGGAAACCAGGATGTAGAAGCGGTTTGGGTAGAGATGAGAAATAATAAAGGCAAGAAGTCACTTGTGGGAGTGGTGTACAGGCCCCCTAACAGTAACCACATGGTAGGATGGAGTACAAAGGAAGAAATAATGGGAGCTTGTCAGAAGGGTACGGCAATAATCATGGGGGATTTTAATCTGCATATAGACTGGAAAAATCAGATGGGCAAAGGTAACATAGATGGAATGTTTTCAGGATAGTTTCTTACAACAGCACGTTCTGGAGCCAACCAGAGAGCAGGCTATACTAGACCTGGTATTGTGCAACGAGATAGGATTAATTAATGACCTCCTAGTGAAGGCACCCCTAGGTAGCAGCGATCATAATATGATTGAATTTTACATTCAGTTTGAGAGAGAGAAGAGTGGGTCCAAGACTAAAACTTAAATAAGGGCAATTATGAGGGCATGAAAGCAGAGCTAGCTAAAGTGAACTGGCAAATTAGGTTAAGGGATAGGTCAATAGAGTTGCAGTGGCAGACATTTAAGGGGATATTTCAAAATACACAGAATATATACATTCCAACAAGAAAGAAAAATTCCAAGGGGAGGACCCACCATCCGTAGTTAACTAAAAAAGTTAAAGATAGTATTAAACTTAAAAAAAAGCATATAATTGCGCAAAGATAGGTGGCAGGTCAGAAGATTGAACAGAATATAAAAAACAGGGCAGCACGGTGGCATAGTGGTTAGCACTGTTGCCTCACAGCGCCAGGGACCCGGGTTCGAATCCGGCCTCGGATGACTGTCTGTGTGGAGTTTGCACATTCTCCCCGTGTCTGCGTGGGTTTCCTCCGGGTGCTCCGGTTTCCTCCCACAGTCCAAAGATGTGCGGGTTAGGTTGATTTGGCTATGATAAATTGTGGGGTTACGGGGATAGGGTGGGATATGTGTCGGTGCAGGCTCGATGGGCTGAAATGGCCTCTATCTGCACTGTGGGGATTCTGTGATTCTGTGAATGACTAAAAGATTAATAAGGAGAGAAAAATTAGAGTACGAGAGAAAGCTAGCTAGAAATATAAAAACAGATAGTAAGAGTTTCTATAGATATTTTAAAAAGAAAAGAGTTAACAAAGTGAGCATTGGTCCTATAAAAAGTGAGTCTGGGGAATTAATAATGGAAAATAAGGAGATAGCAGTTGAATTGAACAGGTATTTTGCATCGGTCTTCACTATAGAGGATACAAGTAACATCCCAGAAATAGCTGTAAATCAGGAAATGGAAGGGAGGGAGGAACTCAAGAAAACTATAATCACCAGGGAAGTGGTACTGAGCAAATTGTTGGAGCTGCGGGCTGACAAGTCCCCGGGTCCTGATGGACTTCATCCTAGGGTCTTAAAAGAAGTGGCTAGTGAGATAGTTGATGCATTGGTTTTAATTTTCAAAAATTCCCTAGATTCGGGGAAGGTTCGATTAGATTGGAAAATAGCGAATGTAACTCCTTTATTCAAAAAGGGAGGGAGACAGAAAGCAGGAAACTACAGGCCAGTTAGCTTAACACCTGTCATAGGGAAGATGTTAGAAGCTATTATTAAAGAGGTTATAGCAGGGCACTTAGAAAAGTTCAAAGTAATCAGGCAGAGTCAACATGGTTTTGTGCAAGGGAAATCATGTTTAACCAATTTATTGGAGCTCTTTGAGGAAGTAACATGTGCTGTGGATAAAGGGGAACTGGTGGATGTACTGTACTTAGATTTCCAGAAGGCATTTGATAAGGTGCCACATCAAAGGTTATTGCGGAAAATAAAAGCTCATGGTGTAGGGGGTAACATATTGGCATGGATAGAAGATTGGCTAGCTAACAGGAAACAGAGAGTAGGCATAAATGGGTCATTTTCTGATTGGCAAGATGAGTGGTGTGCCACAAGGATCAGTGCTGGGGCCTCAACTTTTTACAATTTATATAAATGACTTGGATGAAGGGACCGAAGGTATGTTGCTAAATTTGCTGATGACACAAAGATAGGTAGGAAAGTAAATTGTGAAGAGGACATAAGGAGGCTACAAAGGGATATAGATAGGTTAAGTGAGTGGGCAAAGATCTGGCAAATGGAGTATAATGTGGGAAAATGTGAAGTTGTCCATTTTGGCAGGAAGAATAAAAAAGAAGCATATTATCTAAATGGTGAGAGATTGCAGAGCTCTGAGATGCAGAGGGATCTGGGTGTCCTCGTGCATGAATTACAAAAGGTTACTATGCAGCAAGTAATTGGGAAAGCTAATAGAATATTATCGTTTATTGCGAGGGGAATTGAATACAAAAGTAGGGAGGTTATGCTTCAGTTATACAGGGCATTGGTGAGACCACATCTGGAGTACTGTGTACAGTATTGGTCTCCTTATTTAAGGAAGGATGTAAATGCGTTGGAAGCAGTTCAGAGAAGGTTTACTAGACTAATACCTAGAATGGGTGGGTTGTCTTATGAGGAAAGGTTGGACAGGCTAGGCTTGTATCTGCTGGAGTTTAGAAGAGTAAGAGGTGACTTGATTGAAACATATAAGATCCTGAGGGGTCTGGACAGGGTGGATGTGGAGAGGATGTTTCCTCTTGCGAGAGAATCTAGAACTAGGGGTCACTGTTTAAAAATAAGGGGTCGCCCATTTAAGACGGAGATGAGAAATTTTTTCTCACAGAGGGTCGTGAGTCTTTGGAACTCTCTTCCTCAGAGGGCAATGGAAGCAGAGTCTTTGAATATTTTTAAGGCAGAGGTAGATAGATTCTTGGTAAGCAAGGGGGTGAAAAGTTATCGGGGGTAGGCGGGAATGTGGAGTAATTGGATCAGCCATGATCTTATTGAATGGCGGAGCAGGCTCGAAGGGCCGAGTGGCCTACTCCTGCTCCTAATTCGTATGTTCGTATGTTCCTTTTATTTTCAAAGAGCGTTTGCCTAACTTATTGCATGGTGCTGCTAGTGAATGTCAAGTGTTTTGTAAGTCCTACCATTTATTATAAGCGCATAGAGTGAAGGAATATGAATTGCTGCATGAATCCTGAACAGAAGCCATGTCGCCTGTATCTCCGTCTCTTGCCTCTTGATCCAAATCACCACGCCTCAATTTACAGGGCCATCCTCTGCAACGGAGAGCGAAGTTGATGTACTGCCAGCCTTCCTCCAATCCTCCTCCTCTTCCTCTTGTTATGCCCCTTCTTCTCTTAAAGAAACACAAACATATATTCCTTAGTTTCCATCTCTGCCATGTCTTCAGATGATAGCCAGGAGTCTGGGTGCTTTGTGTTGCTATCGTTGTGACAGAATTGTGAGGTATATAAATGCTGGGCACAGGAAGAGTTGAAAGAGGCTTGTGGTGTGCAGTTTTGCAATAAAGGAGGTGGTGCTGGAAAAGTGAGTTTGACAAAAGTGATGAGTACAGTTTGATGGACACCCTTGGGAAGCTAAATACTTTGTATTGGGAGGCATGGATAGGGGAGAACAGTACTGCACAGCCATTGTATATTATTAGTATATTTAAGTGTATGCTCTACTTTGCCACTCCTGATGAAATCACTGAATTTTTGCAGCACTGTCCTCAGGTTCTGGCATTGATTGCATCCTCCACTTCTTGCCAGGTTCACTGACCCTCTACCTTTCTGACACTCCAGTGATCTGGAAGGAAAATAATCTCTCTCTTTTTCTGCAACAATCTTTCTGTAGAATCTGCATCAAACCGGGAGGCACTTCTGCCTGCCCTATTACCTCTTCCTGCACCAAAAATAAATGTTTTGCTGCAACAATTGAGGAATCATTTGAAGCCTCAAGCTGCTAGAGACCTTTAAGGCTTGCAGAAGAATTTCAAATTCCCAACTCCATTTGAATGCAGCCAATACCTGGATGGAAGTTCCGCCTCGCTTTATGCCTCATCATATGCAGCTGACTTGAACCTGGAAGCACTGGCAGGTTCAGCCGCTAATGTGTTGGGTGGATGCACCTTGCTGATAGAAACTTGGGCGATTGGGGATAGAGAAGAAAATTGGCACCATTTAATATTGAACCTCCCTGCAAGAACATTGTGTAATTGTACCTCGAATTACATCATGAATGGGGATTAACTCGATTAACTCGTCCAGCTGGGTGGGACCACACTCTCCTGGTTCCATTCTTATCTATCTAATCGTAACCAGAGAATTACCTGCAACAGCTCCTCTTCCCACTCCCGCATCATTACCTCTGGTGTCCCCCAAGGATTTATCCTTGGCCCCCTCCTATTTCTCATCTACATTTTGCCCCTTGGCGACATCATCCGAAAACACAGCGTCAGTTTCCACATGTACGCTGACGACACCCAGCTCTACCTCACCACCACTTCTCTCGACCCCTCCACGGTGTCTAAATTGTCAGACTGCTTGTCCGACATACAGTTCTGGATGAGCAAAAATTTTCTCCAATTAAATATTGGGAAAACCGAAGCCATTGTTTTTGGTCCCCGCCACAAACCCCGTTACCTAGCCACTGACTCCATCCCTCTCCCTAACATCTGTCTGAGGCTGAACCACACTGTTCGCAACCTTAGTGTCATATTTGACCCTGAAATGAGCTTCCGACCACATATCCGCAGCATAACTAAGACCGCCTACTTCCACCACCATAGCATCGCCCGTCTCCGCCCTTGCCTCACCTCATCCGCTGCTGAAACCCTCATCCATGTCTTTGTTACCTCTAGACTTGACTATTCCAATGCACTCCTGGCTGGCCTCCCACATTCCACTCTACATAAACTTGAGGTCATCCAAAACTCAGCTGCCCGTGTCCTAACTCGCACCAAGTCCCGTTCGCCCATCACCCCTGTGCTCGCTGACCTACATTGGCTCCTGGTTAAGCAGCGCCTCATTTTCAAAATTCTCATCCTTGTTTTCAAATCCCTCCATGGCCTCGCCCCTCCCTATCTCTGTAATCTCCTTCAGCCCCACAACCCCCCGAGATAGCTGTGCACCTCTAATTCTGCCCTCTTGAGCATCCCTGATTATAATCGCTCAACCATTGGTGGCCGTGCCTTCTGTTGCCTAGGCCCTAAGCTCTGGAATTCCCTGCCTAAACCTCTCCGCCTTGCTCCCTCTCTTTCCTCCTTTAAGACGCTCCTTAAAACCTACCTCATTGACCAAGCTTTTGATCACCTGCCCTAATTTATCCTTATGTGGCTTGGTGTCAAATTTCTTGTCTTAAAATACTCCTGTGCAGTGCCTTGGGACTTTTTACTACGTTAAAGGCGCTATATAAATACAAGTTGTTGTTGTAATGTCCAACTCCTTGCCCCCATCCATTATGTCACTTGCACTTTTTTTAAACTCCAGTTTTCTACCCTCTTATTTGAAGAGGAGTGACTCATTCTGGGGTTTGGATCAATGGGCACTAGTTGCCTTCTAGTACATTGTCAAAATGATCATTCTTCATGTGTGAGCCTAGATTATGAGTGTAGATATGCCATTCAACCTTGCAGGGGATGGTACAGCCAAGCCCAACCTTCTTCGCACAATGTTCATATGTGCACTTTCTAGCAGGGGTCAACGGATAATGAATGGGAGTTTTGTCCATCCCTAATCTGAGGACACCGGGACCAGTTGTAGTATTTCCACAGTTATGTCGTCTAGATTAAACCTTGATCCTTTCTGGTCTGGGTAGTTCAGTATTACACCACTGTGCCTTTGGGCATTCCCTACAAAGAGAAATTCTGCACAAACTGTGTGTTCCCAGGTTTCTTCCTCAACTAGTTTTAAAGAAAAAACATACAAAGAAAAAAGACAGAGAAGCAGTAACTATAAATCTATTTGATGAGGAAGAATTGCTCTGATCATTGTGTAACAACATTGTAACTGTGTTCATGAAGATTTCATCTGGTTGCTATTTCCAGAAAATTCCCCCATTATTTTAATGTTCCAGCTTTTAAGATTATGTAGAAAGTTAAATGAATACAATTTTCCTTTAAAAGCCAATGCAGTGTGCAGTTTAGACTCAGTGTTCAACATTTCACCTCTTACATTAGCCATTTTGAGTAAGATTACTAGATTGTGGATTGCTAGAAACGAAGTTGAAACAGCTTAAATTTATTTTGTGCAGGTTCCTTTTAGTTAGCAGAGCGAAGAGTCTTTTGCTACACTTTTCTGGGGTGGGTTTTAACGAAAGATAGTGACTCAGAATTTGCGGTCGGGGTGACGGCGAACTGGCAGCGTTTGCCGTCATTCCGCCTTTGAAACTGACCGCAACTTTGGGATTTGGCGCTTGCAGGATATCCTGAAGTTGCGGTCAGTCATTGACAGCTCCGAAACAGGCTGTGCTGCGCCCCCCGCCCCCCCAACACCCACAGAGCCAGCAATCTGTGTATCAGCCAATCATTGACATTGACGAAAACTTCGGCTCTTCTGCAGTAATTACGCTGTTATATTCCCCACTAACAGTTAGACCCAAAGGGATTGGGTGTAACTGGGGTTTTAACAGCATTATTACAGCTAAACAAATTTTAAGGGTCTGGAAAACTGATTTTAATTTTGTGCAATGTGAAATTTGCCTAATTTTTAAGAAATTTTTCAAAAAATGTTCTTTTAATTTTTTTTGAAAGTATGTCCACCTTTATTTCAGGTTTGCCTTTTCTGCACGTGAGAGCCCCAATCTTTGTTTTGCTCTCTAACATTTTTAAAAAGTGAGAATTTTAAGAGCTTACCCACTTGCTTGTTCGCTGTCTGTGAGAATGCTGAGTTTTAATTGACTGCTTAGACAGCCTGTTGATGTCACAGCAGCTTGCATAAGGGGATACCCACTATAATTCGTTGATTTGAAGGTCAGAAAACCGAAGTTCTCGACACAGGGATCGCAAGATCCTTGTGCGAAGCGTACTTCGGGGCCAGTGGTGAACACCTTCGCTTCGCCGCTGACCGCAAATTCCAGGCCAATGTGCTATCCCACTATGTCACCTCGTCTCTCAATCGAGAAGTGTTTTAAAAAAACACTTTTCCTGATTCTTTCTGCCTATATATAAAAGAAACATTCCTTGGTGACCTGGGTAGGGCAGTGGTCTAGCACACTTTTTTTTCAGTTTTGAGTTCAAATGCAACCCAGTTACTCCCATATGTATATTCCACATATTGGAGGTATACGGTGCTGAGTGTAGAACGTTTGTGAAAGAACATTTGAAAGGAGTCGTGTGTTAATAGATCATGGATCTATAGGAATAAAAAAATATTTTTGTGTAAACATTTTCCCTCAGAGTATTACCTGACATTCGTGTTTGCCAACTCAGGCAATAAACAGTTTAAGCAGTGAATTCTCTTTAAAATTTTCACACTACATCCCATCATTACAGGCAGACCTATCTATAACAGCAATCCTTGAGGCTGCTATCAACTATTCAGCATACAATTAGTTTGGGTTTATTAATATATTTTGGGGTCTGTCATTCTTTAAAATTTATCACCATGTGGAGGTATTTATTAAGAGGAGGTTTCATTGTGCTTGTTCCCTCATAACCTCCTTTAAAGTACAAAACATCTGTCTTGTGCATTTTCTTTTCACACCATAGTAACTGCTAATACAGAAAGGATAAAATGCCAATTGGAATTGTTCACCCACAATTCCACACATGGCAAATTTATTTTTAATTCATTCTTGGGATGTAGGCATTGCTGGCAAGGCTGGCATTTATTGCCCCTCCCTAGTTGCCATTGAGATAGTGGTGGCTGACCACCTACTTGAACTGTATGGTGAAGGTGCTCCCACACTGCTGTTAGGGAGGGAGTTCAGGATTTTGACCAAGTGACGATGAAGGAATGGTGATATATGTCCAAGTCAGGATAATGTGTGACTTGGAAGGGAAGTTGGAGGTGGTGGTGTTCCCATGCACCTGCTGCCCTTGTCCTTCTAGGTGGTGGAGGTCATGTGATTGGGACGTGCTAGTGAAGATGTCTTAGCAAATTGCTGCAGTGCATCCTGTAGATAGTACACACTACAGCCATGGTACTCTGGTGGTGGAGGGGGATGGATGTTTAGGCTAGTGGATAAAGTGTCGAACAAGCAGACTGTTTTGTCCTGGATGGTGTTGAGCTTCTTGAGTGTTGTTGCAGCCATCCAAGCAAGTGGAAAATAATCCTTGTGCCTTGTTGGTGGTAGAGTGGCTTTAGGAGTTAGGAGGTGAGCCACTCGCCGCAGAATACACAGCCTCTAACCTACTCTGACGATAGCAAAATACTGCGGATGCTGGAAATCCGAAATAACAACAGAAAACGCTGGAAAAACTCAGCGGGCCAGACAACATCCGTGAAGAGAGAAAGAGTTAACGTTTCAGGTCGATGACCTGACGAAAGGTCATCGACCTGAAACGTTAACTCTTTCTCTCTCCACGGATGTTGTCTGGTCCGCTGAGTTTTTCCAGCGTTTTCTGTTGTTATTTCTCTAACCTACTCTAGTAGCCATGGTATTGACATGGCTGGTATAGTTAAGTTTCTGGTCAATGGTGTCCCCCAATAGTTTGATGGTGTGGTATTCGGTGATGGTAATACCATTGAATGCCAAGGGGACTTATTAGACTCTCTCTTGTTAGGGATGGTCATCTCACTATTTATAAGACATTTGCTAAGGTTTAAAGTATTTGAGAAGTTAATACTTAGGGATAATCCTATTTACATTTGTTTAAATTTAATTAAAATGTATTGGCATGTGGTAAACAAGTGGACATGATCATAGGCTAAGTAAATGCTCGTGTGAAGCATAAACACCGGCATAGATCTTTTGGGCCGAGTGGCCTGTTTCTGTGCTATAAATACTAGGTAATGACAAAATGTAACTTAAGCAAGATCTGCCTCGCACTTCAGTTACCCGTTGTTCATTTATGAAATAAACTGCCACCTAGTGCAATGAATATGAATATGGCTGAATTATTCAAAATAGAAATTAAGTTTACTGATTCAAAATGAAATAAAACTAAGGGTAAGAGGAAGATAAAAATAATAAGGGTCTGCCCTATGCATGTATGAAAATAATGAGGTGAGTAAAATGGGTTGAATGTCCTTTTCTTATTCTTCCCTCTTATGATTTTTTTAAGAGTTCCTGCAACAACCATCACAAAGGATTAGATAACATATCAATGTTACAAACTTTACTGTTGGTCCCAGACTTTAATTATGAATATCATTTTGTTTTTATAATTTCTTAAGCTTGATATATATTGGCCTTGGAGGGGGCACAGCGCAGATTCACCAGAATTATACCAGGGCTTAAAGGGTTAAATTGTGAGGATTGGTTGCATAAATTTGGATTGTATTCTCTTGAGTTTAAAAGGTTGAGGGGTGATCCAAGTGAGGTGTTTAAAATGATAAAAGGATTTGAGATACAGAGAAACTATTTTGTCTGGTGGGGGAATCCAGAACAAGGGGACACAATCTTAAAATTAGATCTAGGCCATTCAAGTGAAATCTGGAAGCACTTTTTCACACTCAGCATAGTGGAAATGTGGAATTTTCTCTCCCAAAAGGCCATGGATGCTGGGTCAATTGAACTTTTCAAGGCTGAGATCAATGCCTGTTTGTTAGGTAAGAGTATCGAGGGATATGGATCAAAGGCAGGTAAATGGAGTTGAGATACAGATCAGCCATGATCTAATTGAACGACGGAACAGGCTCGAGGTTCACATGGCCCATTCCTGTTCCGATGTTCCTATATACACACAGGCTAAAATGCACTATTACCATGGCCCAAAAATTCGGCCGTTCTCGGGTGAGTACGGACTGTGTACTCACCCGTATTCATTCCCGAAGTGCCGGTTTCCTGCATGCACTGCGCATGCACGGGAAACCGGCACTTCCGGTATGGCGAAGGGGGCGGTTCCTAGGTGAACCGCGTGCGCACTAGAGGCTGCGCGCACGCAGCACACTTAGGTTTTTTTTCAGGTTTCAACGCGAGGGTAAGTATTGAAGATTCTACGCTAGTAAAAAGGAGGCGTAAGACCCCTTTTGAACAAGGTAAGTAGTTAATTAAGTATAATTTAAAAAAAATTTCAACAGGTTTATCTTTTTTAGAGACTTTAAAGAAAGGTAAGTTTATTTTTATAACTTTTAAAAAGTATTTTAATTTTTTCAAAAATTTAAATTTTTGTTTAAAGTGGTTAATTTATTTAACTATAGTTACTTTATTAATGTGATGGTTTTTAAAAAAAAATTATTTGAGGTTTAGCTGTTCTGTTGGGGCCGATTTCAATTCACAGATTTGACAGGTCTCCTGTCAAATCTATGAATGAAAGATGGTCTGCTGCCATTGGCTCTCCATGGCCCACGTGATCCCAGGGGTCGCATCGCAATAACTGCACCCCTGGAACACGCAAGCACTGCGCGTCAGCACTAGGGAGAGGCCCGGGACCCGAAGTTCCTGTGGGCCCGAAACACAACGGCAGGCGCGGTGGGTAAGAGCGCGCGCGATCCTTACCCCCGCGGCAAGCTGGCCACCTGAATTTCTAGGCCCATATCATTCTATGTGCAAGATTATTACCTGTTAATAAAATTACTTTCATGGGAAACAAATTGAAATTTTGTGGATGTTTAACTGTCAAAAGGCCAGAAAATTTCCTCAGCTCAACAACTGAGCAGCAGAAAGCCTGTTTAATAAAATAAATGCAAATACAAAACTGCCTGAAAATTATACTCCCTTCTCTCCCTCTCCCTTGTTTTAGGGGAGCAAGGTAGATCATAAAATTAGACCTGAAAAAAAATACCCAAACTAAAGTTTGAAACTGTATGGTGATTCTGTGATCCGCTGCTCTCGGTGTGAAGCAGCTCTTATGGGGAGCGTATCTCAGGAGGTCGCAGTGGAAGGAAATTGAGGACTGCATGTAAAGCGCTTTGGGACGTCCGGTGGTCGTGAAAGGCGCAATATAAATGCAAGTCTTTCTTTTTAAATCCAAATGATTTTCTATTCTATATTTCTACTGAGAACGACGTGGATAGCATGTTTAGCGAGTTGGTCACACCGCAGGTAAAGGGTGTACAGGCAGGAAGTGAATGGGTCCCCTGTGGCCATCCCCCTCTCAAACAGATATACCACTTTGGATACTGTTGGGGGGGATGACTTATCAGGGGAAGGCAGCAGCAGCCAACTTCCTGGCACCATGGGTGGCTCTGCTGCACAGGCTGGGAGGAAAAAGTGTGGAAGAGCTATAGTGATAGGGGACTCAATTGTAAGGGGAATAGATAGGCGTTTCTGCGGCCGCAAACGAGACTCCAGGATGGTGTGTTGCCTCCCTGGTGCAAGGGTCAAGGATGTCTCGTAGCGGCTACAGAACATTTTGGAGGGGGAGGGCGAACAGCCAGTTGTCGTGGTGCACATAGGCACCAACGATATAGGTAAAAAACGGGATGAGGTCCTAAAAGCAGAATATAAGGAGTTAGGAGGTAAATTTAAAAATAGGACCTCAAAGGTAGTAATCTCAAGATTGCTACCAGTGCCACGTGCTAGTCAGAGTAGAAATAGGAGGATATTTCAAATGAATACATGGCTAGAGGAATGGTGCAAGGGGGAGGGATTCAAATTCCTTGGACATTGGAACCGGTTCTGGGGGAGGTGGGACCAGTACAAATGGGACGGTCTGCACCTGGGCAGGGCTGGGACCGATGTCCTTGGGGGAGTGTTTGCTAGTGCTGTTGGGGAGGGTTTAAACTAAAGTGGCAGGGGGTTGGGAACCTGAGCAGGGAGACAGAGGAAAGGGAAACAAGGATAAAAGCAAAAGACAGGAAGGAGAAAAACAAAAGTAGAAGGCAAAGAACTCAATGGTTTAAATCAAACATGGTCACAGTAAATAATAATTCATATAGGTCTGAGAGCGTTAAAAATACAAGCCTGAAGACTTTGGGGGAAAAATTCAGTTGGTTGCGCCTCCCGTTAGCGCCTTAAGAGGGCGCTAATGGGGCGCAAAGCAGCTAGCGCCCGGGCGCGGCGAAGTTTGCGCCGCTCGCGAAATTAACTAGACATTTTGCGGCGGCGCTAAACACTACCGCCACGATCTCCTGCGCCGGCAGATCATGACGTCACTCGAGTGCGCAACGCCCCGGTATCGCCCCAGAGCGGATATTGAGTGGCGCCCCCTGCCTTACCGCCTGACGCTAGCAACGACAGGTTGAGGGGAGCGTTCTGCAGTCATGAAGGGAAAGGGGGAGCGCTATTTAAAGGTGACCGCTTCCTGCCTTTTATTGTTGGTGCCATTTTTGAACTATGCATTCTGAGAGAGAGAGAGGGAGAGACTTCTGGAGAGATTCAACGTTGTGTGAAGGAGTTTTGGGTACTGAGCAGCACTTTGCAGGTTCATTTTGATTTGCCATTCCTTGTATCGATTGAGCAGAGACTGTGGGGACTGCACTCTGAGCTCTTTGCCTGGTACTCTCCATTGCTCTTTCCAGCACATTTGATGTGCAGGTCTCTCCAGGCCGAGATTCAAGGCTGCAATGAGCAGGATGTGGATGGAAAGCAAGATTAACCATCCCCTTTAAGAACTGGCCCGTGCCATTGTGTGTGTGTTCCATTGCTGACTGACATTACATGAGCTTCGCCAGCGCTCTGAGGTAGCGCCTCGCTCCTCGGCCTTTGCGCCTTAAGACAGGTGTGAAGCGCCTGATTTAGCGCTCCAATCACCTCCCAGGGCGTTAAAAGTGAAGTTTCCAGTCAGTGGCGATAATTAGCGCCAGGCGCTAATTTTTGCGCCCGGACGATATTTGCGCCCTAAACGGGGCGCGACTGAATTTTTCCCCCTTTGTGTCTTAATGCAAGGAGCATTCATAATAAGGTGGATGAATTAGCTGCGCAAATAGAGGTAAATGAATACGATTTGATTGGGATTACAGAAACATGGCTCCAGGGTGGCCAAGGCTGGGAACTCAACATCCAGGGGTATTCAATATTTAGGAAAGATAGGCAAAAAAGAAAGGGAGGTGGGGTAGCATTGCTGGTTAAAGAGGGGATTAATACAATTGAAAGGAAGGATAGTAACTCTGATGATGTGGAATCTGTATGGGTAGAACTGAGAAATAACAAGGGGCAGAAAACGTTAGTGGGAGTGGTATATAGACCTCCAAACAGTAATACAGAGGTTGGGGACGGCATTAAAATGGAAATTAGAGAAGCATGCAGTAAGGGCACAGCAGTTATCATGGGTGACTTTAATTTACATATAGATTGGGCTAACCAAATTAGTAAAAATACTGTGGAGGAGGAATTCCTAGAATGTTTACGGGATGGTTTTCTGGAACAATATGTTGAGGAACCAACCAGAGATCAGGCCATCTTAGACTGGGTATTATGTAACGAGAAAGGATTAATTAGCAATCTTGTTGTACGAGGCCCCTTGGGTCAGAGTGATCATAAGGATGGAAAGTGAAGTAGTTGAATCAGAGACTAGGGTCCTGAATTTAAATAAAGGAAACTACGATGGTATGAGGCGCGAATTGGGTAGGATTGATTGGGGAATGTCACTCAAAGGGTTGACGGTGGATAGGCAATGGCAAACATTTAAAGACTGCATGGATGAACTACAGAATTTGTTCATCCCAGTGTGGCATAAGAATAAAACAGAAAGGGTGACTCAACCGTGGCTAACAAGGGAAATTAGGGATAGCATAAGATCCAAGGAGAGGGCATATAAATTGGCCAGAAAAAGCGGTAACCCTGAGGATTGGGAGCAGTTTAGGATTCAACAAAGGAGGACAAAGGGATTAATTAAGAAGGGGAAAATAGAATATGAAAGTAAGCTTGCAGGGAACATAAAAACTGACTGTAAGAGCTTTTATAGATATGTGAAGAGAAAAAGATTAGTGAAATCAAGTGTAGGTCCCTTGCAGTCAGAAGCGGGGGAAGTTATAATGGGGAACAAAAGAAAGGATTAATTAGCAATCTTGTTGTACGAGGCCCCAATTAAATACATACTTTGGTTCTGTCTTCACAAAGGAGGACACAAATAACCTCCCAGAGATGTTGGAGAACATAGGGTCTGATGAAAGAGAGGAACTGAAAGAAATCAGTATTTGCAGGGAAATGGTGTTAGGGAAATTGACAGGATTGAAGGCCGATAAATCCCCAGGGCCTGATAATCTACATCCTAGGGTACTTAAGGAAGTGACCCTAGAAATAGTAGATGCATTGCTGATCATCTTCCAACATTCGATGGAATCTGGAACTGTACCCATGGATTGGAGGGTAGCTAATGTTACCCCACTATTCAAAAAGGCTGGTAGAGAGAAAGCGGGGAATTACAGACCGGTAGTGGGGAAAATGCTAGAGTCCATTATAAAGGATGTAATAGCTGAGCACTTGAAAAACAGTGACAGGATCGGACAAAGTCAACATGGATTTACAAAAGGTAAATCATGCTTGACTAATCTACTGGAATTTTTTGAGGATGTAACTGGGAAAATAGATAAGGGAGAACCAGTAGATGTGGTGTATTTGGACTTTCAAAAGGCTTTTGATAAGGTCCCGCATAAGAGATTAGCGTGTAAAGTTAAGGCACATGGGATTGGGGGCAAGGTATTGACTTGGATAGAGAACTGGTTGGTGGACAGAAAGCAGAGAGTAGGAATTAATGGGTCTTTTTCCGAGTGGCAGGCAGTGACTACTGGGGTACCGCAGGGATCGGTCCTTGGACCCCAGCTATTCACAATATACATTAATGATCTAGATAAGGGAACTAAATGTAATATCTCCAAGTTTGCAGATGACACCAAGCTGGGTGGGCGTGTGTGCTGCGAGGAGGATATCGAGAAACTCCAGGATGATTTGGACAGGTTGGGTGAGTGGGCAGAAGCGTGGCAGATGCAATATAACGTGGATAAATGCGAGGTTATCCACTTTGGTGTCAAAAACAGAAAGGCAGACTATTATCTGAATGGCAATAGATTGGGAGAAGGGGAAGTGCAACGAGACCTGGGTGTCCTTGTGTACCAGTCGCTGAAGGTAAGCATGCAGGTGCAGCAGGCGGTGAAGAAGGCAAATGGTATGTTGGCCTTCATAGCGAAAGGGTTTGAGTATAGGAACAGGGATGTCCTGCTGCAGTTGTACAGGGCCTTGGTGAGACCACACCTTGAGTACTGTGTGCAGTTTTGGTCGCCTTATCTGAGGAAGGATGTTCTTGCCATGGAAGGAGTTCAGTGAAGATTCACAAGGCTGATACCTGGGATGGCAGGAATGACATATGAGGAGAGATTGGGTCGATTGGGCTTATACTCGCTGGAGTATAGAAGAATGAGAGGGGATCTCATCGAAACATATAAAATTCTGACAGGTCTGGACAAACTAGATGCAGGAAGAATGTTCCCGATGGTTGGAGAGTCCAGAACCAGGGGTCATAATCTAAGGATAAGGGGTAAGCCATTTAGGACAGAAATGAGGAAGAATTTCTTCACCCAGAGAGTGGTAAACCTGTGGAATTCTCTACCACAGAAGGTAGTTGAGGCCAAGTCATTAAATATATTCAAGAATGAGTTAGATGTATTTCTTAAAGCTAAAGGTATCAAGGGATATGGGGAGAAGGCAGGTACAGGGTACTGTGTTTGGATGATCAGCCATGATCTCATCAAATGGCGGAGCAGGCTCGAGGGGCCGAATGGTCTACTCCTGCTCCTATCTTCTATGTTTCTATGTTTCTATGTTACTTTGAAATGTAATTCTCCTTTTGTTCCTAGATCCCAATCTCCTAGTTCAGTCATAGCATACTGGCTCTCAGTCTCGCTGTGTACAAGTCACTCAGTTAATATTGCAGGTTGAATTTCAACCCCAACAGCAACATGCTATCAACAATGGGATGGAGGTGAAATTTGAAAATGAGGATTCTGAATACAAGTATATTATCCAGAGATCAAATATGACCTGGCTATGACAGAACTAGCAGAATAGGAACCAATGAAATAATCTAATTGCGGGATTGAGAGCAACTGCAGAGTTAAATTTCACAACAGTAGCATAGTAAATCATTTGGCTTTAAACCATGTAAAGGGAAAAAACAATCTGCACAAAGAAACCCAGGCACTCTCCTAAGTGTTAAATTAATTGCCTGCAAGAAAAATGCAAACATCAATCCCGAAGTGCTTCAGCAGCAGGCACACTTACACTAGGAAGGAAAGAATAAATGGGGTGCCTCCCCTGCTTCCGTTAAATCAATCAAACATCTCAACTATATAAAGGTCATATGTTGAATTGCACATATCTATCTTCCTGTGTGTGTGTATATATATGTGATTGTTTTATATATATGTATAGATATATATATTTATATATATATATATTATTTATCACATGTAGACCAGGCTAAAAGATCACCTATCTCTTTGCGCTATGAAGAGTTTATAGACAAATCTTAGTATAAAGGACAAGTTTTTCCAGTTTAGGGAGAATTTACAAAAGCATGACCCCTGCTGGACTGACCAAGAAGAAGCATTAATATGCTCGCTGGAGATGGCAGGAAATTGGACTTTCTTGTCCTCTGAATTGAGGACAAAACTTGATTAAGAGGAGGCTAAACGAGGGAAGAAAAATGGGGTGGTTGGAAATGACAACATCAAAATAAGTATTTTAGACTTTAATTTGTCAAAATCTCATTGTATTTATGTAAAATAAAGTCAATTCAGTTTTTTAACCAAAACTTCCAAATATAATTTTTTGAGAAATGCTGCAACTATAATACAGGCAGTCATAAATTCAATGGGAGCCACAATTAGTTTGTTTAGTATTTGTTAAGGCCAAGTAGCAAAATAAAAGTCTGAGGCACAGAAATTGGTCTGCGTTCCCCCCTTTTTTCAGGGGCCAACGTCCTGCGCCCCAAGGATGCCTGAGAAACGTCCAACTCAATATTGGGTTGGGCCATTTTTCGAGCATGCGGGGTGACCACCTAAAACAGGCGTTAGGCCCCTTGCATACACTAATGAGGGCCAAACGCTTGTTTTAAGACCCCTCAGGGTAATTGGGCTGCCCTGAGTGGAGCAGGCGTTGGGTCTGCTCCGCTCAGGTTTTCCAGACGTGGCTATGGCCTAGCAAGCAGCTGCCACCAAAAAGGTTGGTTTTTATTGGGCCAGAAATTCGGCTTTCCGGCTTCCTGCGGGTGCAAGCATCGCGCGCGTACTTGCCTACTGTGCCTGCCGTTGTGCTTTGGGCCCACGAGGACTTCGGCTCCTGGGCCTCCTCCAGCTGCCGGCACGCAGTGCTTGCGTATCCCAGGGGCGCAGTTAGTTCGAAGCGTCCCCTGGGATCACGTGGGCCATGGAGAGCCAATCCTAGCAGGGCATTTTCATTCATAGATTTGAAAGGAAGACCTGTCAAATCTATGAATAGAGATCGGCCCCAAAACCACACTTAAACTCCAAATAATTTTTTTTTTTAAATCACATTTTTAAAATAACTATAAGTGACATAAATTAACTACTTTAAACAAAAATTTAAATGTTTGAAAAAATTAATTATACTATTTAACGGTGCTAAAAATAAACTTACCTTTCTTTAAAGTATCTAAAAAAGATAATCCTGTTGAAAAAATGTTTAAATTGTAATTAATTAACCACTTACCTTGTTAAAAACAGGCCTTGCGCCTCCTTTTTAAAAGTGCAGCTTCTCCATACTTACCCTCCCGGAGAAACCTGAAAAAAAAACGAAGTTTGCTGCGTGCGCGCAGCCTCTCCCGCGCACATGTTCGACTTCTGAACCCCTTCCTTCAGGGGAACGGAAGTTCCGGTTTCCCGCGCATGCGCAGTGCATGCAGGAAACCGGCACTTCAGGTGGCCTTACGGGTGAGTACATAGTGCGTACTCACCCGACAAGAGCCGAATTTCTGGCCCATTATGTTTAATCTGGAGCCAAGAGGAGCAGGAATTCAGGGCTGGTTTGGGTGGAACCTCTGATCATCCCAAAAATGGCCATGACTTTGGAGGGAGTGAGGCTGGGGGGGAATGCTGGAAATTTCCTTGGCCTTGTCTTCCCTAATCTCAAGTGACCTGGATGCTGGAATGCACCCAATGTACAAGTCTGCTTAGAAGATTGCTACTTGCTGTACAAATGGGTAGGGATCTGGCAGTAAGGCTCCCGCCCAATTTTTGAGCCCCCCCCCAATCTGAATAACACTGGAAAACAGGCGCTAAGCCAGAGGAAAATCTTGCTTACCATTGCTAATATATTAGATATAGATGAGTGTACATGGCTAGATAGCCAATTAACAACCATATTCTATAGACCAGTTTTATTATTCTCATATATCTGCCATGTTTGTTTATTGCTTACTTAGATCCAAAATAAGCAGTCTTTTAAAAGTGTAACATTTGTTTCAGAAATGTATTCAATTTTGTAATAATTTTAAAAGCTCTACTGATTCTTTTGAGCTGACTTACATTAACCTCTCTCTTGAAGCTAATGTTTGAACTCATATTTGGCTCAAGGAATGTTTTTCCTGTTTGGCTTTGAATCCAGGCTCACCCTGATGAATATCTTAAAATTGCTTATATTATGCGGAAGGGAAAATCTTATTAAAATGGTTATGTCTTTGAAGTATATGGTAGGGTACTTCTGTTATTGGGTCACTTAGGAATATTATGTAATTTAAGTTTTAAGGAGGAAAGAGGACACTCCTGCATGAAATGTCTGGCACAATAGATGTTTAGCTTAATTTTATCTGCAATCTGTAGTACATCAAAATCATTTTGTGGCGGCACTGAGTCTGGTGCCAGAGTGAGGGATATGCAGATTGTATGACTTCTCTTGGTTTTTCTCGTTGGACTATTAAAAACTGTCAGGAGCATATCTTAAGTATACTTGAATAAGATAAATCTAAGCCTGATTTTTTAATTGGTATCTTTCTTCACCAAAGTTTTCCCTTCTCTTTTGAGGGCACTGACTCATACTAGGTTACAGTGACCTGAGTAACAGCCATCCTTTGCTATCTTGCTCTGATGGACATTCTTCTTACGGTAATCTAAACTGTGAGCAATGGCAGGCTATCAGCTTTGAGGGGCTTCACTGCTAAGCCTCCCAGTGTCTTCATACAGACACTTTACAGAGGATAGCAATAAGTAGCAGGATTTCTGGTTGATTGCCTGGGAAATTGAGGTCAATTTTAGCACTACTATAACCGTCACAGCTGGAGATGAGTTAATTCAGTACCGACCAGACATTGAACCTGGGTCTGTATAGCTCATATCCACACAAAGGTAGTGCATTTACCAGTGGAGCTATTAGGACATTTCCTTCCATTTTTATTAGAACTTAACACATGGTGAACACAATTATAAAGCAGAAAACTGAATTTACCGGGCCTAAATTTACTTGCAATTTTTGGCAGGATTTGGGCCTTAAAATGAATGTACCAGCATTTCTGGAGGTTTATCCTGGGGTGGGATCCATTTTTTGCCAGTTTTCCACCACAGTGTACTTTCATTGGTGTACTTTCCATCACGGTCCAGGTGTTCACAACATGCCTGCGCTGATGCTACTAGAAAACCATTGAAATAAATGCTAAGGAGGGATGGCATTTGTGTGCTTAAAACCAGTGATTTGTACCTCCATTCCAACAAGGGTAATTAATGATGAGTTAAAAGTGGTGTACCCCCTGCCAGCATCATCTGAGACTGGTGGAAGTGCCTTCAGCATGAAGAAACTTGGAGAAGAGTTTTAAAAGCTTTTTTTTGGTCTTGCACCTGGTTAGAGCTAACCTTGACAATGAAAGCCTGAGATCCTGTTAGACCATTGGGATATTCTCGAACCACACTGAGAGGTCCTGAGTACCAGGTATGGGTGTTCCCTTGTTTCAAAGAGACTTTATAGAGATTTGATTGAGATTTTAAAAAAATAATGAAAGAATTAGACAGTTATAAGGATAGATTAGTCAAGATAGATAGGTTACATAAGTATTAGTTACATAAGCATAGAACTAGGTTAGACGTTAGGAGATACTTCTTTTTACAGAGAGTGATCAACCTCTGGAATAAGTTGCTGGCAAGTGCAGTGAGTGTGGATTCACTGCGAGTATTCAAAAGGGGAGCTGGATGAGTTCCTGAGTGTGGCCAACATATCCACAAACAGAAGGTAGGTGGGTCATTGAGGATCATGTCACCCAGTCAATGTGGTCTCTTGGAACTTGTTTGATCACCTTTAGGGTTACAGAGCTTTTTTCCTAAATTGGCCTGAGGTTTTTTGCCTCTCACAAGAGATTGGGTAGCTGCATGGCTGCGGGGAGGGAATGCGGGTGATGGTGTGCAGAAGTTATACCGTGCCTGTATAGGACAGGTCTTGTCCTTCATTTTTGTTACGTTTCATATGCTTCCAATTTTAATGGAGGAGGAGGAACAGCATAGGATGGAGGAATGGAGTGAAGCAACATACAAGGAGGATACAGCCTACAAAATAACCCCTCCAAATAACTTACATGCCACGCAGATCATCTGTCTGGACAGATCTGCCCATGGCTGTGAAGGTGATCACCACACTTAATTTTTGTGTCATCTCTTGTTTCAAGCAACTGTAGGAGATCTGTGTAATATCACCCAGGGTGGCACCTGGGCATGCATTCATTGGGTAGTTGATGCACTTTTTAGGCGAGCTGGGGAATACAACAACACATTTATAAAACCCCTTTAAGTTAGAAAAAAATGCCCAAAATTGCTTCACTGAGGTGTAATAAAAAAAATGTACAGCAAACTAAAGAAGGAATTATTAGGAGGAATGAGTAAAACCTTCCAGTACGGCATGGCAGCAAGGCAGCAGTGGGACAGGCCTATCCAGTTTTATCACATTGCTGAATTCTGCAGAGTGCAGGGTGCAATACGAACATACGAACAATGATGGACAGGTAAAGACCCTCTGGTCCATCCAGCCTGTCTCATACAATTGCGATACCTTGTGTATCACAATATATACACTCTCCACCCCACCCAAAACCATGTGATCTCCTGGGAGAGGCAAAAAAACAGATAAAAAATCCAGGCCAATTTGGGGAAAAAAATCTGGGAAATCCCTCTCTGACCCATCTAGGCGATCAAAACTAGTCCAGGAGTTCACTCTGGCCCTGAATTCCCTGCAGTCCCTACCTTCTGTAAGAGGTGATCTCCGCCCCAGCCAGAAACAGATCCAGCTCTCGCTTGAAGGAATTCAGCAAATCAGCATCCACCACACGAGACAGCAGCCTGTTCCAGGGGTCCACTATTCTCTGGGAAAAGAACCACCTCCTGATATCTAACCTGGATCTGGCCTTATACAACTTAAATTTGTGACCCCTGGTCCTCTCTAACCTATTTAATTGAAGCAAACTGTCAACTGGAACACAATCTATTCCCTCCATTATCTTATAAACCTCAATCAGATCACCTCTAAGTCTACGCTTCTCTAAAGTGTAGAGTCCCATCTCTTTTAGCATATCTTGATAACTAAGATGCTTTAAACTAGGAATTAGTCTAGTGGCCCTCCTCTGCACCCTCTCCAAAGCCTCAATATCACCCACCTTATGAGGAGACCACAATAGATGGTATGCATGTAGCACTGTGAGCATCTACTGTTATCCCCATCAGCTTTCTTAATAGAAAGGGTTACCACTGACTGAATGTCCAGAGTGTGTGTGACCAGATGCAGAGAATCTTTGCATCAATGCCAGATTTGCTGGATGTTGCCATGAATCATTCATCCTCGGGCATTCTTCCTCGACCAGAATTATCATAAAGGGAACCATCAGGGCTTTAAAAGGACTCAGACTTGGCTCAGTGGTTCATTCTCTGAATCAGAAGGCAGTGGGTTCAAGCCCCACTCCAAAGACTTGAGCATGTAATCACAAATGACACTTCAGTGCAATATTGAGGGAGTGCTGCAATGTCATGGTGCTGTCTTTTGAATGAGACAGTGTCCTGGCCAACATTTATCCTTCAATCATCACCACCCAAAACAGAT
Organism: Squalus acanthias; assembly: GCA_030390025.1. Classification (NCBI taxonomy): domain Eukaryota; kingdom Metazoa; phylum Chordata; class Chondrichthyes; order Squaliformes; family Squalidae; genus Squalus; species Squalus acanthias. The sequence continues at coordinate 67,322,561 of CM059433.1, read as the reverse complement.
TATCTGGTCCTTTGTGTCGTTGTTTGTCAGACCCTGAGAGTCAATGGCCTTCACCCTGACCCCTAGTGTCAAAAGAATGGTACAAAGGATGCTGTCCCCCACTGCCACCAAGCAGCAGTCTGTGCTTTGTACAGGCAGAGTCCTGACTGCTTCAGGGGCCGGGGCTGTCGTAGATCCCAGTGAAGCCGCCACACACTCCATTGATGGCAGCAAAAAAGAAAAGGCTTCTAAATGAGGGCTGTAGACTCTAAAGTCACACCTGTCAGTTTCTGCACATTCTCAGAGACTGACCCCGGAGCCTGCATATATCTGAGCAGTTCCTCGAACATCCTTCTTTTCAGGCGAGTACCCATGAATTGTGGGTCCAATGACTCTGAAGCCTAGGGCAGACTTTTCCTCTGCCTCTGCTGAGAAGATTGCACATCTTCACCTGATAACTCAGACCTTTGACAGTAGAGATTAGCCTGCAGCATTACTGGCTGTAATGAAAAGTTGCTATCCTTCTGGTTCACAAGCATCACCTACATGAACGCTTATCACACTTCTTTCATGTCGTCTCATGCAATCTTGATCTTCAGCAGTTTCTTCCTATTGTCAATTACATTGTTTCTGATTGATCGTATCATAAATCAATTATTCAGTGATAAGAGTTTTCAGTGTTGCACTAGAAAAATAAATAACATTTGAAGGAGGCACAGACTGGCATAACTGGAAGAAGCCACAGAAATATTAGTAACAATCATTTGTGGTCACTTTTCTTTTCAACAAAATTATTTTAGGAATCAATTTTAGACTTGGTGCACATTAGGTACAATGGTGCCACTGGTTAGTGTTCCCGTACACTACAGTGAAGTGCACTGCAAGCCAAATTAACCTTTCATTTGTAATTATATTTGTAAACTGTATATGATCAGCTCTGTTTGTCAATGGTATAATTCCTAACACTACGCATTTCTTTTTTTTCCTGCAGATAGAGGTGTTTGCTTGTCTACTTTGTCTCTTTGGATACTTTTTATTTATATAGAAGCAACAATCAGATTTAAGGATTTAAGAAATTTCAATGTAGATCTTTGCCGCCCATTTGCAGCGCACTGGTAAGTCAAAGAATCCAATAAGTTTGGGAATTTATAAGACAGTTTGAACTTTAAAAGATACATTTGATTTTAAACTTTATATATTCTTTCTGCTGAGTTCATGCCTCTGCACTGGTGATCTTGGTGCTCTAGAGGATTGTAAAGGTGTGGTCTGGAGATTTCTCCATAGATTTGTCAGATGGCTAGAGATGGCGCTTATGCAACAGTTCAGCTCTCCTTTGACAATGTTGTTTTCAGTAGCTGGTACTGCGTGATTCTTTCTTTAACTAGTGTTGGTTGAGCACTGTCAACATTTGCTCATTGGAAATAGAAAATTCCAAATGTCTCTTCACTGAGGATTCTGGTATAACTTGTGTATTAGCTGCTGAAACGTAGGCTGCGATTTTGCCGACGCTCAGAGGGCGGGTTTGGAGGCGGGTCAGGAGTGAAAATCTAAATGATTGATGGCGGGTTTGCAACCCGCCACCATCCCACCTCCACTCAACTTTACAAAGTGTCGGGTCTGCGAGTCCCGATCAGACCGGACACCAAGCGACGGGAGAGGCACTTAAGGCAGTTAACAGCTTGTTAACTGCCAACATAATCCCATTTTAACTGGCTCTTCCCATTTTACTGCATTTTCAGCGTGTTGCACATCGTGCGACAAACACGCCAGCTGATTGTGCCGGGTTCAGCAACTAGCTGAATTCTTGATAGCTGCACCTGCAGCATAAAAGCGGACCTGTAACATGGCTGACTTTCAGATGCCAGAACTTTGTGTTTTGAGGTTTTGGAACACATTTTGCAGGTCTATTGAGCTTGTAAGTGTTTAAGCTGAGATCCATATACACTGTGTAAGATTAGGATCACAGGCCACACACAGATTACCCAAAGGGTTTTAGTAGTTGCAAGGCTTTTATTAAAGAGCTACAGTTTTAAAGCATAATCAGATATTACATATGGTTTAAACTGAGTATAATAGACATACAACCCATGACAGTAGAGAGCGATCAACGATTCCTGAATCGGAATGGCATGACTGGACGGACGGTGAGACAGTACGGTGGTCTCGGATTGGGTGGATTCCTGCCGTCTGCTGCAGCGGTCACTTCCGTTGGGTCATCCCTCGAGCTGTTGGAGGTGTTAGGCCGTCAGCCACCTCAGAGGCTAAACTTGACCAAGGTGTTAGGCCGTAGCCACCTCGGGGAAGCCTTCGCCCCTAACTGCCTGATTTCCTCTCTCGGTCGTCTATATTTATAGTTATTTCGGTGGGCTGGTAATCACCTGGTGTCAATCATTTGATCCCCCAACCTATTGTCCAATTGTGAAGCGGGAAGGCATCCCTCGCCGTCCCTTTCTGCATGACTGACGAGGCCTCCCTCTTATCTTTCTGAGGAATGTTTTGTTATGTTTCTTTAAGGACATTTTATGACTTTTCGGCTCCATTTTTGTCTATTATCCCACCACCCTGTGTTGTTTTGCATTTTACGATTCCCTTATCACTTCTCTTTGTCTTTTGATGCTTGTTATTTGACCTTGCTGGCATTTCTGCTATCTGTTCCCGGCTGCATGTTGTCAGTCTCTGTTCTAAGAATTAAAACCCATCTTTGAATCTAACAGCTATTTCTTACAACTTGTGACCTCCTTGGAAAACCCTCTCCCCACATTGACTGAGCGCTTATAACATCTATTCCTCAACTGAGATATATACCAGCGGAATGGGAACCATTTATACCCTCTCATCCTGGTCCTCAGAATCGGAGGAAGAGCAGCCACAGCAGCAGCAGAACCAGGCACAACAGCAGCAGCAACAACAGGAGCACCAACCTTCTCCTCAGTCACCTGATGCTGCACAGGGCAGAGGGCATCAGCGCAGGGCTGCACCGCGCCGCAGGAGATACCCTAACACAGGGTTTACAGGCCGAGGATGAGCTTCCTCAACATGAGTGAGCAGCAGTGCCAAAGGAGGCTGAGACTTTCGCTAGAGGTAGTCGCTGACATCTGCACAATGCTGCACCAACACCTGGAGCCCAGAGGAGCGGGTGGACACTCCTTACCAGTGGCTGTCAAAGACACCACCGCATTCAACTTTTTTGCTTTAGGATCCTTCCAGGGATCAGCAGCAGACATCAGCGGCATCTCTCAGTCGGCCGCACACACTTGCATCACGCAGGTTACCGATGCCCTCTTTGCAAAGTCGCACAATCACATCCACTTCTCCACGGATGAAGTAAGTGTGACCGCGCGTGCGGTTGGCTTTGCAAATATGGCAGGCTTGCCAAGGGTGCAGGGCGTCGTAGACTGCACACATGTGGCCATCAGGGCACCCCATCACAACCCAGCTGTATTTGTCAACCGCAAGGGCTTCCACTCCCTTAATGTCCAGCTGGTGTGTAACCACAGGAAGAACATTATGCATGTTTGCGTCAAGTTCCCTGGCAGTTGCCATGACTCGTTTAACCTGCGGCAGTCTACTGTGCCTCAGCTGTTCAATCGCCAACACAACTTTCCGGATGGCTACTTGGAGACAAGGGCTATCCCCTGAAGACGTGGCTAATGACGCCGATGAGGAGGCCATCAAACGAAGCTGAGGAGCGCTACAATGTGAGCCATATTTCCACCAGAAGCATCATAGAGCAAATCATCGACTTGATCAAAATGCGACTCAGATGCCTCGACAGATTTGGTGCAGCCCTACAGTACTCACCAGCCAGTGTCTCCAGAATCATCGTGGTCTGCTGTGCACTGCACAAATTCGCACAGCAGCATGGCTTACCGCTGCCTGAGGAACAAGTGGCTCAGTGCACAGCCTCCTCCTCAGAGGAGGAAGACATTGCGGAGGCGGATGTGCCGGTTCCACCAGCACGTGAGCACATTGCTGGCCGTGAGGCAAGGGATACACTAATCCATGCCAGATTCGCGTAAGTTTACGAAGCAAACACATGTGGCTGCCACATGGAAATGAGTGTACGGCCGACCTTCTTAACACACCATACAGCATCTGTACAATAAACTGTGGGTTCCTATCACTCTCACCACCATCATTACAGATGAAAGGCGCCCTGACCCCTCACTGTGACACTTCCATTTCTGGGCACACATAGCCCAACTCTTTGAATGTTTGCCATCACATTTCTTTATTACAATTGAAATAAGGATGAGAATCTTCGCTTTGTATTAGATCAAAACACCTAAGTGACTACCCTTGTGACTATTTGTGTATTAACTTTCTCTTACGCGTGCTTCTACATGGTGCTTCCCCTGTGGCTTCAGTAGATGTTGAGGCACCTTGCTTACTTTCATGCTGTGCCTGCTTCGACACCCTTGGCGGGCATCCTCTGGGTTTGGGAGCCTGGGAGGGCTTGGCAACAGTCTGCTCCTCCTGCGGCTGTGCAGGGGCTGAGACGGCCATCTCAGTTGGGTGAGGAATCTGGGGCTCTGACCAAGGACTCCACAGTTGCATGGGATTGTGAGCGCTTGGAGAGGAGCCCACACCTTCTTGTTGTCGACCACCAACATCCCTCTCATGGGTCGCCCGCACTTCACTGCTAGCAAGTAGCTGGAGAGCACCTTGCTGTACATCAGTGGGGCCATGAGGACCCATCTCTGTACTGACAATCCTCATAATGGGGATGTCCATGTACCTCTGGTTCCTCTCCTCAATAGATGCCCATCTATCCTCCATAGCAGACCATCTATTTAGAAGAGTCACCATGTTCATTTGCATCTGCCGATTTATGTCCTCCATGGAGGTTGCCATCCTTTCCATGGCGGCACCTACATTCGCCATTGAGTGCACCACAGCATTGTTCATGTTTGAGATGGACTCCTCCATTCTCTGCACACTTGCAGTTACAGTGGTTGCAAACCCTGTCAGAGACTCCTGCACTTGTTCCTGAAGTTCCAGCACCGCTCTCTTTCTTGATGGCCCCAGAGGCACAGGGTCCACATGCAGCTGAGCAGAGCTAGGAGCATCCAGTGGCCTCCGACGAGGATGCTCCACTGCTGTCCTTGTCTCCACCATCTGCTGATGCTCACTTGTGAGCTGTGATACACCAGGTGACAACACTAATCTATCTCGCGAAGGACCCACCGAGGTGCGCGTCTCTGCGCTGGTGCTGGGTGCGCTCAATTCTGCTGACACTGCGCCCTCAGAGGTTGCAGCTTCCTCTGAGGAATTTTATGCTCTTCCTCCTGGACAGTGGGGAGCGGGGCTCTCGATGGTCCTGTGGGGGAGTAAAGGCATGAGTTAGACATGTGATATTAACGTAGCAGACACATTGAATTGTGCAGATGATCAGAACTCAATTTGTATGAACATCAGATGCCATATCCGTCACTCATGAAATCTAAATGAGAGGGTTGCAAATCTATTCTGTCACCAGCTTGCTCTACTGCGCCCGTCTCTCCGTCCCCCACTTCCAGCTCCTCAGCACCTCCGACGATGTCAATAGCAGCCTCCTCAGCGGTGGTCAAGTGGGCAATCGAAGGTGACCCTCCTCCTGTCCTGCCCCTCTCCCTCTTATTGTGGGCTCTCTTTTCCTGCAATGAGGGACACAAGTGGAGTTTGAGTGAGAATGTTGGAGTGAGTGTAGAGAATCCATAGCATAGATGCTTAGAGGGAGACAAAGATGGAGCGAGGTGCCAATACCGAGGGCCCTCCCTGTGCATTGTTAGTTGTTGTCATTGCATAACAGTGATGGCGAGTGTGAGGGGTGCATTGTAGAATGGTGAAGTGATTCTGTACATAGAGAGAGAGGGATGGTTAAGGGTGCAAGGGATGTAAGGGTAAAGTGGGATGTGCAGGAGTAGGTTGACAATGCAGAGTGCCGGTGATGAGAGAAGATGGGGAGCAGATTGAAGGTAAGTGTGATGTTATACTCACTTTTGCTGTGCGTAGCAGGTCATTGAACCTTTTCCTGCACTGAACCCAGGTGCGTGCACACAAAGACCTGGCGCTCACCTCCTCAGCAATTTGCAGCCAGGCTGCCTTGGTTTGCTGAGGAGGCTTCCTCCGTCCATTTGAGGGGAACAGTACCTCTTTGCGCCCTCTCACTCCCTCCACAAGAGCATGGAGGGAGTCATCATCGAATCTTGGAGAGGCCTTTGGTCTGGAAGCAGTCATCTCTCTATCTGCCACACTGAGGAGCAGCAGAATATGAATGAAAAACCACAAGGCTGCATGGGCCCCTTAAATGCAGCTGAATGGAAGACGTCAGCAGAGGCGAGCAGCAGCCCCGAACCCACTGATTGGGCCGGGCAATGCGCACGACGGGCTTAATAAGCCCAGTTAAGGGAAAATAGTTAATTCAGAGCGGCTGAAACCGGCAGTGGGACAACCCACCGACCAGCTAACCCGACTCCAACCCGCCGCCGATGGTAAAATCGCGGCTTTAGAATCTGAAAAATACATTTTAAAATGTAGTAAATAGCAGTTAGTATGCATTGGAAATTAAAAGCTGGACAGTGATCAGTGTAAGTAATCCAATTAGGTTGATAACAAAAAGAATCACGCAAACTTTGAAAAAGTCCATTAGGTCTTTATAAGACTCAGCAATAACTTCTTTACACGTGTTCTTAGGATATGTACTGAACAAATTTTACATTGCTGAATGTCAGCTGCCCAATGTTAACGGCCCAAGAATATGGCACCATGACTGTTATTTTTATTTTTCAAATTAAAAAAGAGGGTTCAAATGTGATCACCAGTTACAGTATAATCATTTAAAGGAACATAGACTGGAGTACTCAAAAGTATGGTTCTTGGTTACGAATCCGGCAACTGCAATAATATTATTTATTTTCTTATTATTCAGATACTGGATTCAAATGCTATTGGTCTTGCTTTGCGGGACTACAATCTGTGTACTCGCAGTTGGTACAGGAACAGGAAGCAGTGCTTGGAGCCTGGGCTTCATTCTGTTAAGAAAATAGTAGAAACATGCTATTAACTCATTGGGCAAACTTTTGCTGTTTGCTGCAGCAGGGCATCTAACGCCGTCTGCCGTAAGTTAGACTTGCCCTTGTACGTTTAGGTTTTTAATTTTTTTGCATGGCAAGTTGCTGAACGTGCGGGCTGCAGCGAGGAAAACAGGGCATCTGGGACCTGACTGAACAGGGCAAGCAAATGTGTATCTCCTTAACCAATATCAGATTGAAGGGTTGTGAAATAAACAGCCCAAGGACTGAGAAGGAAGTGTAAATTAGAGTGGGTGAATTCAATACCAAATCAGGTACAGGAAGAGAAATAAAGAGAGGGATAGAAAGATTGGATTAAGAAAGAGAGAGAAAAAGAGAAATCTTACATTTTAAAAATCTCCAGCAACAATTAAAACCTGAAGGAATGAGACTCCACACTTGTAATAGTTAATTTTCAGTGCCAGAGAGGTTGTTTGGCAATAATTAACACTTATCACATAATTAAAAGGGTACTTCGAGTGTAATGGACAAGACTTGACTTTCTGTGGTGAGTTTACAAAGTAATTACAAAGTATTTACAGCACAGAAACAGGCCATTTGGCCCAACAGGTCCATGTCGGTGTTTATGCTCCACACGAGTCTCCTCCCACCCCTCTTCATTTAACCCCATTAATATTTCCTTCGATACCTTTCTCCCTCATGTGCTTATCTAACTTCCCCATGAATGCATCTATGCTATTCGCCTCAACTACTCCCTGTGGTAGCGAGTTCCACATTCTAACCACTCTCTGGGTAAAGAAGTTGCTCCTGAATTCCCTATTGGATTTATTAATCATTATTTTATATTTATGGCCCCGGTTCTGGTCTTGCCCATACGTAGAAACATTTTCTCTACATCTACCCTATCAAACCCTTTCATAATCTTAAAGACCTCTATAAGGTCACCCCTCAGTCTTTTCTTTTCTAGAGAAAAGAGCCCCCATCTGTTCAATTTTTCCTAATAGGTATAACCTCTCAGTTCTGGTATCATTCTAGTAAATCTTTTTTGCACCTTCTCCAGTGCCTCTATATCCTTTTTATAATATGGAGACCAGAACTTTTCACAGTACTCCAAGTGTGGTCTAACCAAGGTTCGATACAAGTTTAACATAACTTCTCTGCTTTTCAGTTCTATCCCACTAGAAATAAACCCCAGTGCTTTGTTTGCTTTTTTATGGCCTTATTAACCTGTGTCACTACTTTTAGTGACTTGTGTATCTGTACCCCCAGATCCCTCTGTTCATCTACCCCAGTTAGACACATATTTTCCAAGGAGTATGTGGCCTCCTTATTCTTCTTACCAAAATGTAATACCTCACACTTATCTATATTGAAATTCATTTGCCAATTACATGCCTATTCTGCAGGTTTATTAATGTCTTCCTGTATTTTGTCGTAGTCCGCTGTTTTAACTATATCCCCAATTTGGTGTCTTCGACAAATTATACTTCAGATTCCCGAGTCCAAATCATTTGTATAAATAATGAACAACAGTGGTGCCAGCACCGATCCTTGTGGAACACCACTTCCCACCTTTTGCCAATCTGAGTAACTACCTTTAACCCCTACTCTCTGTTTCCTGTTTTGTAGCCAGCTCGCTATTATTTTGCTATTTGTCCCCTGACTCCACATGTTCTGGCCTTAGTCATGTGTCTACTATGCAGTACCTTATCGAAGGCTTTTTTGAAATCCAAATATATTATACCTACCTTTTCTATGACTTCTTCAAAGAATTCAATAAGGTTGGTCAAGCATGACCTTCCCATTTGGAATCTGTGCTGACTACTCTTTATTATATTTTCCATTTCTAGATGTTTTTCTATTACTTCTTTGATTAAGGATTCCACTATCTTTCCTACCATCAACATTAAGCTAATTGGTCTATAGTTCCCTAGCTATTCTATCTCCCTTTTTATATATAGGAATCACATTAGCTGTCCACCAGTCCTCTGGCACAATTTCCTTTCCTAACAAATTTTTATATATATGTAATAAAGCCTCTGCTATCTCTTCCCTAACTTCTTTTAATATGCAGTGGATGCAATCCATCCAGACCAGGGGTTCTATCCTCTCTAAATTTGATTAGTTTATCAATTCTCTCCCCCCTTTCTATCCTTTTTGATCTCTTCTTCTATTGTCATGCCCACCATGTTAGTTTCTCAGGTAAATACCGAGGCAAAGTAATTATTTAATATTTCTGCCATTTTGCTGGCATTACTGTGAGTTTATCTTGTGTATCCCTCAGTGGCCCGATCCCTATCCTGATTTTTCTTTTATTATTTATGTGTCTGTAGAATACTTTACTATTTCTTTTCATATTCCTCAATAATTTAATTTTGTAGTTTCTCTTTGCCTTGCTAATAGTTCTTTTGACTTCTTTCCTAACCTTTTCGTATTCCCTTTTGTCATCCTCTCCTTTGCTGCCTATGTACTTAGTGTATCTCTTTTTCTTTCGTTTCAATTCTACCCTTATTTCTTTATTCATCTATGGTGTGTCATTACTGACTAGTTTGTTCTTGCTTTTTAGTGCGATATATTTCTCCTGGATTCTATTGATCACCGTTTTAAATGTTTCCCACTGCTATTCTACTTCTATGTTTGTCAGTAAATTTTTCCAGTTTATTTTCCCTAGTTCCATTCTCATCCCCTTAAAATTAGCTTTAGCCCAATTTATTACTTTGGTCTTTGTCTTACTTATGTCCTTCTTTTATCTGAAACCTTATTATGTTGTGATTGCTATTACCTAGATGTCCCCCTACACTAACTTCTCTTATCTGTTCTGGTTCATTTCCAATTACTAGAACCAGCAGTTCTCCCTGTCTTGTTGGACTTTTTACATACTGAGTTTAGTTCATATTTACTGAGCAATTACAGCAATTTAACACCATTCAATGCATTTCAGTGGTGAGCAAATAAAAACAGAAAATGGTGGAAATACTCAGAGCAGGTCAGGCAGCATTTGTAGAGAGAAAAAGAGAGTTAATGTTTCAGGTCGCTGACCTGTCGCCAGAACTCTGATGAAAGGTTATCGACCTGAAACATTAACTCTGATTCTCTCCCCACAGATGCTGCCTGACCTGTTGAGTATTACCAGCATTTTCTGTTTTTATTTCAGCTTTCCAGCATCCGCAGTATTTTGCTTTTGTATCAGCGGTGAGCAAGTTCCTCTTCCTTTGCCTCAATTAATTTCTCCCCCCATTTTTAAGTCACCCCCCTCCATGTATTGCTATGTCTGCTCCACCCACTGTACGAAAAGAAATGGAGCAACGTTCAGAGCACAAGAACATTTCCGACATTTTTCTCATCCTGTCAAGTTGAGACTAGGGTGCAGCATTCTTTTCAGGTATTTGAGGCCTGAAATGAGATGGCGGAACTCAAGAGCACCAAGGGGTGGGAAAGGGCAAAATGAGTTGAAATTCATTCAGTACTCCACAGGCCCAAAATATCAATAGAAGCAGGCACTTACAAAAATTGAAGACATCTTTACTATACCAGCTTTACTATTTAACAGATAAATTGAAATGAAGCCCCACAGATGAGTCTTATAATTGGGATTATTTAAAAAATGAATTGGGCCAAAACTAAATTAATTACCTGAGACTCTAGCAGGGTAATTAATGGCAATTTCTGCTACTTATCTTTACACTATACTTCCTGCTTAATGTTAGCTTTGTCAATTAAAAGTATTTAAATGCATATATCATTTGAGCTAAATTAAACTTAATGTCTGCTTTGAAAAATAGATCTGTTTTAGTACCATTGCTAAGGTAACATTATCATGCTGCAGGCAGAATTAATGGAAGCCACCCAGTGGGTTAAATGAGGCATGAAGTGAGCCAATTAAAGATGATATTGCAACATTTTGCTATCTTTTATTGCCTGCTTCTCTTTGGTTCACACTACTCGTGTCCCTGTGGTACCTAATACTTCAATCTGCCTATCATGTGTACATTCGTCACACTCCACAGTAATTGACTCTAACCTTGCCTCAGCCACAAATGCATGCTACTTATGCTACTGCATGAGATTCCCATATTTCCGAGCAGTTTAATCTATTCACATATGTTGAAAAATATCTTGGATCAGACTGATGTGACAGAAGCATCTACCTATCAACATACATATGTTGCTGCTGAAGATTGGGAGAAATACTAAGGGTAGGAAGTGATTCATAACTGAGAGGAGAGGCATAGCACACCTGTTGGAGGGACGGTGTACTTAAGAACCTCTTCATGTATGCACAAGATTACTCATAAAGCAGTGGTTTTGAAGCAACAGGCACTTGAGGTAATTTCTGAGAGTCAGCTTTAGAGGAAGCTTATCTTCATTAAAAAAATTTTTTTTGTTCTTCAACATGGTGAATATCATGGCTAGAAAATAGCTGTTTTCTGTCAGCATTAACATACACGCAAACATATGAAAAAAAGGGATCGGTAAGCTGGAGCATCGAGCCTGACCTATCCTGGGACAGTGTAACTTCTGCACACCATTATTGCCATTCCCCCCCCACCCCCCACACTCACACACCGTGCAATCCCATGGGAGAGACAAAAAAAAAACTCCTGACCTGTCCTGCGTGCCATAAATTTATGTAAATGAACTGACCTTGCATTATCCAGTGAGGTCAGCTCATTTGCGTGATGGCTGAAAGATTTACTCTGATTGCTGCTCCAAGTGAAATCATAAATGTGGTTTTTTTTGACCGCTGATGACTTCTAGAAATAATGAATATAAGAAGTGTTCCCACTATGTTTGTGTCACTGTTAACACTGTTAACACATAGGGACCGGTGGAAATCTTTCCCCATGAAACTCTATTTATTTTTAAGAGTGAAATATATATCGCAATAGACCACATTTTTAAACCAAAATAAATTATTTTCACTCCTTATCATTAACATCTGGCTGGTCTGGAAGCACTTTCAGCAGCAAATAGTTTGCCATCTGCAATTTTTATGTAAAGGGGTAATCCACCTCTTATCCTAATTTTAGTTATTTATTTTCCCTACCATTTACACCCTGTACCACTATAATGATGACTATTATAGGTGTGACCCACATCCATCTTAGAGTGGCTCCATTCAGTAGCATGGAATTCAGTGCTTTCAATTGGAAGCATCTAAGCTGGGAAGTTCTGGCACCAGTTGAGTACACAGCAGTACCTGGCTGGTACTAGCTTTTCCTTGTGTTGTATCTATTGTTGCTATATACATATCAATATAATATATTTTAAAATCATACTTCTACTCTCTGTCAACTTTCCACCCTATATATTCCTATGTTGACACTTGTAAAGGAATCTTGTCAGGCTGCCAGTGATGTTTTGTGTCTCTCAGCTCCTCAGTCTACTCCAGGGAAACTCCTGTGCTGCAACAAACTTTACTTCTCTGATTCCTAAATTGCTGTAAGTTTTGTCAAAGTATATTATGTAAAATAAATAGGGACAGAATGAATTATTTTAAAATGCAGACTGAATTATGTCTACACACCCTGAAATTATCCCTCTCCTAACCCTGCTTCACTTAAAAACGACACTTGGTTTTGAATCCTTTGTGTGCAATGCTACAGGAGGTTGACTGGTACAACATACTTTTATTGTATAGTTACCTATATTTCTTAGAAAATGTAGGCCTAGAAATTGGCCTCCTTAGCGCCGCTTGTTATCGCTTCCGGGGGATGATAACGGGGCGCTAACGACTTACTGACCGGGCACAGCGAAATGAACGACTCCCGCTAAATTGGCCGAGAGGTTTGCGACGGCAGTAATACATTGCGCCACGATCTCCTGCGCCCAAAGATCGTAACGTCATTGTCCTGCGCATCGCCCCGGTAGCGCCCGGGAACCAAACTTCGCTTCTGCTCCCTGTCGCATCGCCGGGCGACAACACCGACAGCTGCAGGAGGCGTTGTTCGGGAGGCCGGGTGCTTCGGGAGTGCAAGTTAAAGGGGATGTTGGCACAGTAAGTATAAAAATTGTTGCAATGCATTATTTCAATTTTTTCCATTTTTCTTCGGCCGCGATCGATCAGCCCGGCACTCTGCTGGAGTGCATGGGGCTGATCAGGCCAGATCGCGGCTGTCGTCGGGGACCAGCTAACTGGTCCCGATGCAGAGCCTGCAGTGATGGCCCTTCCCTTTAAGGGAGGGAAGGAGCCTCGGATCGCGGCAGTGCTGCACGGCCCATTGTGCAGCGCTGCACCACATCGCCCCGCCTGCGTCCTTTAGCGCTCCAGGAAGGAAGTGGAGCACTTGATTTAGCGCTCCACTTCCTTCCTGGAGCGCTAACACCTGAATTTAGAGAAAGCTGGGAATCATTAGCACCTGGCGCTAATTTTTCCAGCTTTCAAAAGTTAGTGCCCCAAACGGGGCGCTCCCGAATTTCTCCCCCAAAGTGTTTAGAAATAAAATCTGTAAGGTTTCTGCTGTATCAAAACAATACCTCTTCAGATTTTATCATTATAGGTGCTAAGGTCCAACATTCATCCTTCACTATGAAAAAAATGAATATCTGGCCATTTATCTCATTGCTGTTTGTGGAACCTTGCTGTGTGCAAATTGGCTGTTAGTTTTCCTACATTACAGCAGTGACTACACTTCCAAAATAATTCTTTGGCCCTGAAATGGTTGGGACTTTTTTTTTGTCAAACGTGTTATATAAGTTCTTTCTTTTTTCTTTCATTAAGTGACATTCCTTTTCATTTTTTTTTAGCATCGGATATCCAGTGGTGTCTTTAGGTTTTGAAATTAAAAGTTACATTTGCTACAAAATTAAATTAAGGAAACAAAAAGAAGTTCAAAAACAGAATGAGTTCTTCATGCAGCTTCTTCGGCAGGCCTTACCATCAGAACAACAACTACAAACAAGACAGGACCGCAGTTTGGAAGAAGGTATTGGGAACAGATTTCCATTTCTCGCTGCTGTTTTTCGTTGATACTAGCTTAATCACCACCATACATTTGTTCACACAAAGCTATACTTTTTTCCCCCTGTTCTTAAACAAATGGAGGATACATGTTGAGGCGCCATAGGATATATTTATTTAACCGCTAAATGCAACATGCTAGAGGCTCTTCAACGTTTGCAGCCCATGTCCCACCAAAAATTCTTATGACCCACCAGCTATAGATACTGGCTGGAGTTTTCTGTTTGTTCCTTTGCTTGTCAGCCCATGAACAACCGCCCCCCCCTGCCCACCCCCCGCCCCCCCCGCCTCCCCAATCCCACCTGTGGAATGGGGCAACAAGTCAAGAGAGTCGGGCAGGAGAGGACAGAATGTCAGAAGAGCTGGGCAACAAGATGCAGCAGGACAGTTGTTGGCAGTATGGGGGTCCAATGGGAGAAAGTGGTGGATTGGGAATTGGCAAACACAGACTTGAGTCTTTTGAGGGTTCGACTGACATATTGACGGGATTTTATCTGCTTGAACCACCGATTGACAGTAAGTTTAGAATATTGTTCTTTTTTTCTCACCCTTCGCTGCACCCCCTGGACAGATCACCAATGGGCACATCCAACTATTTGAGAACCATGCAATATGAGGGGTAATTTTCCAATTTTGTGCTCCCAATGGGGTGCATCACCCACTGAGAGCGTAAATTAGAAATTCTGGTGCATGTTGTGCATGATTTTCTGACCGATTTGGGTAAGAAATTGTGCACAAGATTCTACACCGAGATTCTGAATATTCCATTCTTGGTGGGTGAAACTCCCAACCAGGAGAGGAAAGTGATGTCAACTTTATCCAAATCTGATCTAAAATTTTAACACTGCATTGGAGAGTCGATGTGCATTCTTCCATAGCCTGTGTGCACTGAGATTCAAGATACAGGAAACTAAATAACACATTGATCCTTGCAAAGGTGATATCATTCATGGGAAAAAATATACCCATTTTGAACCTGCGTATGCTTTGTCCTTTCATATTTAATCTGCTCTAGTCATGCAGTTTCCACATCTGGTAAGACCTCACTGATTCTCCATATTAGAATAAATGGTATACACATAGCAGAAGGAAGTATGCACCCTGCCCCATAATCCAATCAGGGATCAGCTGAATATACATCTACCATGAAGCAACACATCCTTCCGCCATATCTGAGCAACCAACTATCAGAGACCTGCAGACCCTCCAAGCAGAAAACTCCTCGTCCTTCCCACTAGACTAAAAAGAATTTAACACAGATAAAAATGTTTCAAGCAAGAACTGCAGTGCATGTCACTTTAAGTTAAGGGACAATCATCTTCATATCTAAATTGTTCCGAATTGGAATTTTTTTTTACTCAGAGGCCCAGTATAGACTAGTTTATTCTTACAATTTGACACTCTAAACCATCAGCACCTGTAAGGAAAAAAGACAGATAACCATTTTAGATATGGAACACCTGTTCTTCTTACTGGACCAAGAGGTGACACCTTCCTCAAAACACCTTCTTTTGAAGGGCGGATATGCAAAACATTAATCTGCCTTTTATCCTTACAGATGCTGATAGACCTGATGTATAGTTCCAGCATTCCCCTCATGCTACAAAATGTTTTTTTGTTTGCTTTAGCATTTAAAGGGCTTCCGCTGTGCTCTCAATACCAGCATCCAACTAGAGTCATTGCAATCGGGAAGAAATACACTTTAGCCTTACCAGAACTAGAATTTAAAGAAAAAGGCAAAGAGAAAGAGAAGGAAGTCCCAAAGCAAGCTCTTACAGCCAGTAACTGTTTACAAGCAACTGACTCTAGAATGAGTGAAACAGAATGTGTGGAAAACCACTTCAACAAGACTACGGAGTACGAGTCATTTGGAAGTACAGAAAATCTACCCCATGATGATTTATGTGCCGAATCCTCAAAAGTCTGCAAGCACATATCACCAAAGGCACATGGTACATCAAATGGCAATGTGATCTTTGCCAAGAATGAGAAGAAGCAAAAGTGCTCAAGCAAGAACACAAGCACACGCAAAGGGATCTTTGAGAATGGCTCTTTGAATCATCAGAACAGCAAACCAGAGGCTGTGCTACGGTAAGATGTCCTTATTTTGGCTAGGGTCCTAAGCATTAAATGCAGAAATGTGGATAGTTAAATGTCAGTGAGGTGAACTTGGCTAAAAAAGGTAACTGACAACACATTTGGTCAAGAGTCTAATTCAACCATTGTAAATCAAATCAATCTGTCAACATGTGTCATTAACAAGGTTAACAACATTATCACAAATGTTTTCAATATATGACAACTTTTGAAAATTTACTCATTAAAAAAATTCCTGAATCTAATCCTTAACTGAAATACTGAAATTCTGTGATCTGTAAAAAAAAATCCATATGAACATTTAATGCTGTCAAGCCCTGAGATCATTGAAATCAATAGGTTACGCAGTAGTGGCAATGCCTGTCGTTGTTACTTCCTCCTGAGGTGGCGCTGTAACCTCTAAAAACGAATAAAACAAGAACACCATAGTCTCTTCTAAATTGAAGCAAGGAAGGTCAAATCAAAATGAACCTGCAAAGTGCTGCTCAGTACCCAAAACTCCTTCACACAGCGTTGAATCTCTCCAGAAGTCTCTCTCTCTCTCTCAGAATGCGTGGTGCAAAAATGTTGCCGACAAAAAAAGGCAGGAAGCGGTTGTCTTTAAATAGCGCTTCCCCCAGTCCCTTCCCGACTGCAAAATGTTCCCCTCAACCTGTCGTTGCTAGCGGCAGGCGGTAAGGCAGGGGGCGCCACTCAATATCCGGTCTGGGCATTACCGGGCGTTGCACGCTTGACTGACGTCATGATCTGCGGGCACAGGCGATTGTGGTGGTAGTGTTTAGCACCGCCGCAAAATGTCTGGTCAATTTCGCGAGCGGCGCAAACATCGCTACGTCCGGGCACTAGTTGCTTTGCGCCCCATTAGTGTCCTCTTAGGGCGCTAACGGGAGGCGCTAAGCAACCGAATTTTTTCCCCCGAGGTTTAAAAAAAATGTTTATACTGCCGACTTTGTTACTGGAGTAGAACCATATGTAACTTGGTAAATTCTGCAGAAATTGCACTCTCTCTCATTCTAGCAAGAAACAGACCTGCATTCTACTGGGAGCTATATCTCAACTATTTAGATAACATCACAGACTTATTTCCAGAGTAAAGGTGAAGGTGACACCTGAACCAAAATAAAACTGACAGTTCATCTCATCAAACAGCAACATGACCTCGTCACCTCAAAATAGTGTGGGTTAACAGACATAAAGCTGTTCAGGTTGAACCGTGCATTGATGTTAATATACACAAACTGAGTCAAGGTGCACTGTAGGAAAAAAGCTATGCACAACAGCAATACAAGATGTGCCGACATTTGCTGCAATGCAAAACTCCCACTGAAAATCTTGATTTAAAAAAGATGTTACACATTGTAACTGTTGAGTAGTTAACCAATTATGTATTTGCTCATTCATAATTTTCAGTCACCAAAAAAAAGCCACTCGCAATTAAAAAAAGGATTTGCCTTTGTGCTTTGCACTATATACATGCCCGTCAGCTGGGTTCCTCCAGAATTAACAGTTCGGTCTATCGAAGGTGCACAGGCGCAAACCAGAACGCAAAAGTACTTTTCTCCAGGGTTGTCAGCAGCAGCGCTCGGGAGATCGATTATCCGTTCTGGAGACTCCCATATTGTCAACCCTCCTGAGTAGGGAAGATTTTTCATTGAAGCTTTTTCAGTCAAGTGCTATGGCTCTCACAAGATTGCCATATCAATGCTGATAATGTAAACAAACCAGCTTTAACAACCATTTACATGGTATTGGGACAACTGAAGTATTATTTAGTTTCAACTTGTTCTGCAGTTCATCTATCACAAATAAAAGTTTCATCAGAATTGAGTTCTTACTTTTAAACTTACACAGAGCTGAGGCTTTCTATTGTTGTGCAGATCAAGACACATTTACTGAAATTAGCACTAAACTAAAGTAATTTACAGAGTCATTAATACCTGAAGCTGTCACTCGCTGAGGCAAGCAATGACTCCTGGAATCCATACAAAGCCATAAGGTACTGCAAAGTGGACAAAAGGGAGACGGTAGGGATTTGTCTGAACAAATGGGTGTGCATCAACCTAAAAGTGACAGTATTACTTAGGAGATGACCAAGCACACTAAAGCAGTAAGGTTGAGACACCCTCCAGGAAGCCACCTTGGACTAATTTTGAGTTTGCATCAAATCCAGTATAAATCCAGTCTTAGTTCAGAAGACTAATGATATTGATTGTCAAAGTAAATGCAACACAACTCACTGCATTCAAATTAGATTATAAGTAGCAAGTGTGCTGCTCCCAAAATATAAAGTAGGTCATCATGATTGTTTTCCTCTTCTTTCAAACTATTATTTATGAATAAGAATGCAATTATAAAAGACAGACTAATGTAAACGCGGCCTTCTAATTTGTTGAAAGTGGCCCAAAGAGCTGTTTCATAACATCAATTGAATAGGACATTGTGCAGAGCTATTTGTAGCTTAGCAACATGTTACAGCAATGGCTCACATCTAACCAGGACTGCAATAATCATAATATTTCTGATATATATTTGCAGCTTATCAGAGATATTCAACTTGTACTTTATGCCCTTTGTGACTTCGCTGAAGCCCAATTTACATTTAGAATGTTTCCTACAAAAATAAACACAATGGCCCTGAAAATCCATGGGGCTGCGATCCTGGCAGTGACAATGGGATTACATCCAGCAGGATAATTATAGATGAGGAAAGCCATTTAGCCCATCTTAATTCACCCATCTAGAAAGATCATAAAGTCCCCCCATTGTAGCATCCAATTGCTTCTCAAATGATTATAAGGTTTTTGCCTCCACTGTTCTATCTAGAAATGTATTCCACCTGTTGACCACTTTTTGTGTGAAGAAGACTTTCCCAATATCAGTCCTAAAATTACATTTTATTAGTTTAAACCTGTGTCCCCTAGTTCTGCATCCATGGTTGAATTTAAAGTAATATTCCAGGTTAACATTTTCTACACCCTTAACAATCTTATAAACCTCTATAAGACCACCTCTAAAATGTCTTTTCAGGCTGAAAGGCCCCAGTCTATCCTCATCACTCCGACCCCTGACACTAGGGATCAGCATGGTGGCTCTTCTCTGCAATGCCTTGAAAGTCTCTCTTGTTTCTTGGTGACCAGACTGGATGTAATATTCAAGGTGCAGTCTGACCAGAGCACAATACAGTTTGCTCATTACCTCCTGTGACTTGTACACTTTTTTGGCTATGTGATTCAACATCCTATTAGTTTTGTTGATTGCTTCTCTGCATTGGTTAGACATGTTTAGTGTTCAGTTGACTAAGACTCCTAGGTCTCTTTCAACTTTACCTGTAGTAATTTCAGCAATATTCATGGAGTATGCATGTGGTTTATTTTTCCTTTCTATGTGTGGCACTTTACACTTGTCTGCATTAACTTCCATCCACCATTGTTCTGCCCACTTGCATATTTTGTCCAACGCATTCTATACTTTCTGAGCTGCCTCTGCTGATTGCATTGCCCCTCCTAGGTTGGTATCATTTAAAAATGTGACCACTTTGCATTGAGTTTATGAACCCAGGTCATTTATGTAAATTGAAACCAATAGTAATTCCAGCACCATACCCTGAGGTAGCCCACTGAGTACTTCCCAACCCTGATATAACTTCTCTGAGGAGTACTTATTGTTTCCTACCCTTCAGCTAATTTCTTATTCATTCCCAGGTCTTTCCCTGAATCCCCACAGCTTTGAGTTTAATTAACAGCCTTCCATGTGGAACTTTATCGAAAGCCTTTTGGACGTCGAGGTACACCATTTCATAGGGCTTACCACAGTCCACTTGGGTTACACTTCCTCAAAGAAGTCAAGGAGGTTGTTCAGGCAGGATCTTCACATTCTGAATCCATGCTGATTGCCTTTAACTAGGTTATTGTTGTACAGATGATCCTCAAGCTTATTCCTGATAATTGATTCCATTATTTTACATGGAATGGAAGTAAGACTACTTTGAGTCTGTAGTTGCCTGTGTCTATTTTGTGACCCTTTTTGAATATGGGTAATACCACTGGCTGGAGTCATACCTAGCACAAAGGGAGATTGTTGCGATTGTTGGAGGCCAATTATCTCAGCCCCAGGACATCGCTACAGGAGTTCCTCAGGGCAGTGTCCTAGGCCCAATCATCTTCAGCTGCTTCATCACTGACCTTCCCTCCATCATAAGGTGAGAAGTGGGGATGTTCGCTGATGATTGCACAGTGTTCAGTTCTATTCACAACTCCTCAGATAATGAAGCAGTCCATGCCTGCATGCAGCAAGACCTGGACAACATCCAGGCTTGGGCGGATAAGTGGCAAGTAACATTCGGGCCACACAAGTGCCAGGCGCTGACCATCTCCAACAAGAGACAGTCTAACCACCTCCCCATGACATTCAATGGCACTACCATCATTGAATCCCCCACCATCAACATCCTGGGGGTCACCATTGACCAGAAACTTATCTGGACCAGCCACATAAATACTGGGGCAACAAGAGTAGGTCAGAGGCTGGGTATTCTGCGGCGAGTGACTCACCTCCTGACTCCCCAAAGCCTTTCCACCATCTACAAGGCACAAGTCAGGAGTGTGATGGAATACTCTCCACTTGCCTCAATGAGTGCAGCTCCAACAACACTTAAGAAGCTCGATACCAGGACAAAGCAGCCCGCTTGATTGGCACACCATCCACCACCTTAAACATTCACTCCCTCCACCACCGGCGCACCGTGTCTGCAGTGTGTACCATCTACAAGATGCACTGCAGCAACTCGCCAAGGCTTCTTCAACAGCACCTCCCAAACCCACAACCTCTACCACCTAGAACGACAAGGGCAACAGGCGAACGGGAACACCACCGCCTCTAAGATCCCCTCCAGGTCACACACCATCCTGACTTGGAAATATATCGTCGTTCCTTCATCATCACTGAGTCAAAATCCTGAACACCCTAATAGCACTGTGGGAGTGCCTTCACCACAGGGACTGCAGCGGTTCAAGAAGGCGGCTCACCACCACCTTCTCCAGGGCAATTAGGGATGGGTAATAAATACGGCACGCCCACAACCCGTAAATTAATTTTTCAAAATGAGCTTGTTTTCAATCTATTGATACCTCCCCAGTTTGACTCCTTCATAATAATTGTCAGCGCCTCACAAATCTCCTTCCTAGTATCTCTCATCATTCTGCGATAAATACCATCTGTCCTGTAGATTTATTTGTTTTGAGTCCTTTAGCCTGTCTAGAACTTCCACCTCATATATGGTGAAGTCATTCATTGTGCTTTGGATATTTTTGAGATGGCATGTTGCTCATGTCTTCCCTTGTGAATACTTGGAGGAAGTTGTAATTCATAATATTTACCATTCTGTGCTCATCCTCAATTTAAAGCCCCTTTTATGGTTCTGAACTCTTCTCTGACTGCCCCGTTACTGTTGTGTTACTGAAAGAAGTTTTTACTCTTGTGCTTAGCCTCAACTACTATGCCTTTTTCCTGGTCTCTCTTTGCTCTTCTAATCACCCTTTTTTAACATGTTTCTGCAATTTCTTATACTCATCTCAGCGATCCGCTTCCCCTTTCTCCCGGCAGGAATTGTACAAGCCATTTTTCCTCTTTATCTCATGTCCAATTTGTTAATCGATTGAGGGTCACATTTGCTTAGTCGTGTTTGTTGGTATCTCCTCCTGGCTCCATATCAATAAAAAAAAATGAAACTTACCTTTTCGATGGCAGCTGCTGGCTAGGCCGCACCCAAGAGCTAAAAAACCTGAGTGGAGCGGAACAGCCTTCGGCCTACTCTGCTCAGGGCAGCTACATTTCCCAGAGGGGCCCTAAATCAGGTGTTAGGCCCCTTATTAGCATATACAAGGGGCCTAACACCTATTATAGGCAGCAGCCCCAGATACTTGAAAAGTGGCTCGACCCAATTTCGAGTCGGATGTTTTTCAGGCGGCAATGAGGTGCAGGTTGTCGGTCCCCAAATTGGGCCTCATTGTGCCCGTTTTGTGCCTGTAAAATGGGCACAATGAGATCCAATTTCTACCCCTTGGATTCTATAATATAATCTTAAATGTCACAAAATTGAAAAAAGTGTAAAATATATTATGCTTTTTTAATTTCCAGTTTTCCTTGAACTACCCCCATGCTCCAGCTGAGAGTACAGCTTCCCAGCTCTGATAATGATATTCTGATCCAACCAGGGCGAGGTGCATGGCCAGAGACCACTGGTGCTCCAATGTCCTCTTCTTATTATGATGCGGAGATGCCGGTGTTGGACTGGGGTGGACAAAAATGAGAAGTCGCACAACACCAGGTTATAGTCCAACAGTTTTATTTGAAATTACGAGCTTTCGGAGCTCTGCTCCATCGTCAGGTACAGTGAGGGAATACAAATCAGTTACAAAGTATATTTAGACAGAGAACAATGTGTCTGCAGAGATACAATCCGTCAGGGAGGCATTACATCAAAGACACAGCAGAATACAGCTAAGACAATGAGGTGGGTCACAGGGGGTCCAACGTGTCAAATGCTGCAGTCTGCAGTTAAGCTTTTTACTTTTTAAAAAAAACTGGAAATCACACCTGTGAACCAGACAACGATGTCGAGTCACGTTCTGTAGCGTGACATGAAACCAAGATCCCGGTTGAGGCCGTCCTCATGGGTGCGGAACTTGGCTATCAGTTTCTGCTCAATGATTTTGCGTTGTCGTGTGTCTCGAAGGCCGCCTTGGAGAACGCTAACCCGCAGATCCGAGGCTGAATGTCCTTGACTGCTGAAGTGTTCCCCAACTGGGAGGTAACAATCCTGCCTGGCGATTGTTGCGCGGTATCCGTTCATACGTTGTCTCAGTGTCTGCATGGTCTCGCCGATGTACCATGCCGCGGTGCATTCTTTCCTGCAACGTATGAGGTAGACAACGTTGGCCGAGCCACATGAGTATGTACCATGTACCTGGTGGGTAGTGTCCTCACGTGTGATGACAGTATCTGTGTTGATGATTTGGCATGTCTTGCAGAGGTTGCCGTGGCAGGGTTGTGTAGTGTCGTGGTCACTGTTCTCCTGAAAGCTGGGTAATTTGCTGCGAACGATGGTACTTTTGAGGTTAGGCGGCTGTTTGAAGGCGAGTAGTGGAGGCGTGGGGATGGCCTTAGCAAGGTGTTCGTCGTCATCGATGACATGTTGAAGGCTGCGAAGAACATGGCGTAGTTTCTCCACTCCGGGGAAGTACTGGACGACGTAGGGTACTCTGTTGGTTGTGTCCCGTGTTCGCCTTCTGAGGCGGTCTATGCGATTTTTCGCTGTGGCCCGTCGGAACTGTCGATCGACAAGTCGAGCGTCATATCCCGTTCTTACGAGGGTGTCTTTCAGCGTCCGTAGGTGTCCATCGCGTTCCTCCTCATCTGAGCAGATCCTGTGTATTCGCAGGGCTTGTGTATGGAGCGGAGAAACTACGCCATGTTCTTTGCAGCCTTCAACATGTCATCGATGACGATGAACACCTTGCTAAGGCCATCCCCATGCCTCCACTACTCGCCTTCAAGCAGCCGCCTAACCTCAAAAGTACCATCGTTCGCAGCAAATTACCCAGCTGTCAGGAGAACAGCGACCATGACACCACACAACCCTGCCACGGCAACCTCTGCAAGACATGCCAGATCATCAACACAGATACTGTCATCACACGTGAGGACACTACCCACCAGGTACATGGTACATACTCATGTGACTCGGCCAACGTTGTCTACCTCATACATTGCAGGAAAGGATGCCCCGGAGCATGGTACATCGGCGAGACCATGCAGATACTGAGACAACGTATGAACGGACACCGTGCAACAATCGCCAGGCAGGATTGTTACCTCCCAGTCGGGGAACACTTCAGCAGTCAAGGACATTCAGTCTCGGATCTGCGGGTTAGCGTTCTCCAAGGCAGCCTTCGAGACACACGACAACGCAAAATCATCGAGCAGAAACTGATAGCCAAGTTCCGCACCCATGAGGACGGCCTCAACCGGGATCTCGGTTTCATGTCACGCTACAGAACGTGACTAGACATCGTTGTCTGGTTCACAGGTGTGATTTCCAGTTTTTTAAAAAAAGTAAAAAGCTTAACTGCAGACTGCAGCATTTGACACGTTGGACCCCCTGTGACCCACCTCATTGTCTTAGCTGTATTCTGCTGTGTCTTTGATGTAATGCCTCCCTGATGGATTGTATCTCTGCAGACATTGTTCTCTGTCTATATATACTTTGTAATCGATTTGTATTCCCTCACTGTACCTGACGAAGGAGCAGAGCTCCGAAAGCTCGTAATTTCAAATAAAACTGTTGGACTATAACCTGGTGTTGTGCGACTTCTCACTCTTCTTATTAGCAAATGCTCCCTATGAGCAAGCAGCTGAGATTTGAAGTCCGTGGTGTTGGATGTACCTGTATCTGCCACAAACGCTGTCTGTGTTGTCTGTTTTTGTTTAAATCGATGAGAGGAATAATTAAATGGGTTGTGATTCCGGGTTTTGCAAACTGGTCATTTCTGTCCCATTTCTAGAAACCCCGAACAAAACAGAACTTTTCTTTGAAAATTAGTAGCTTGTTCATTCAGATTCAGCCAAATGGTGCCACCGGAAGGGAAGCACCATCAAATCAGTTAAATATGTGCATTCTAATTCTGCAACTCGGCTTAAAGCTTCTGATATAATGTAGAATTTTTAAAATCATTTTATAACTGACATATTTCAAATAATCTCATAGAATTGAATCAATTTTATTCAAGCGTGAGCCCATTTTAAGTCATTTTAAATGCCTATCCTGAAGCATCCATGTTTAAATTCTTTAACTAAATTAGTCTGATATTACTTTTCCCATAAGGAATTTAATCAGATTGATTAAATACCTTGAATGCTGGAAATCTAACCCAGAAAATGGTAGAAATGCACGGTTGATCAGTGACTGAAAGCGACTGAGGACAGGTAGGTTCCAGGTGTGACCTTCCACTGGAACTGGTCTGATCAGGTTGTGGCAACGCCTTCTATAGGACTGACGAGAACAAGGCAGAACCTGCACACAGAGACAAGAATGGTAGGGGAGAACAATTGGTAGTATCCAACAGTTCAAAAATACTACTTTCATGAAGAGGCATCTCATGGTCTCACAGCCTAGCAACAGATGTCAAAATAAGAAAGAATGAACTTTATCTATTTATATACTGCCTTTCATGACCTCCGGATTTTCCACAGTGCTTTACAGCCAATGAAGTATTTTGAATGTGTAGTCACTGTTGTAATGTAGGAAAAATAATAATAAATATAATGGCAGTCAATTTGCACACAGCAAGGTCCCACAAACAGCAATAAAATAAATGACCAGATAATTTGTTTTAGGTGCTGGTTGAGAAATAAATCTTGGACAGGACCTCGGGGAGAACTTCAACACTCTTCTTCAAACAGTGCGATGGATCACTTACATCCATCTGAATGGGCAGACAGGGCTTCGGTTTAATATCTCATCCGAAAGACAGCACCTGTGACAGTGCAGCACTCCATCAGCACTGCACTGAACTGCTAGCGTAGACTATATGCTCAAGCCTACCAGCCAGGAACTAATGCAGTTTTTCAGTTGCTGGCTGATAGACTACTTAGCCACTGGAGAAGGTAATGATTTCTGGAAAGAAACCTCATGGACAGCCAGTTTAAAACAGCAGTGCAAGAGGACAGTTTCTTGAACATTGGGAAAAACTAAACTGTTTTGCTAGTCTGTATAGACAGGTGTGGGTGATTCAAATGCTTCGTCGTGCAAGGCCAAGAACACAGGTGCCGCCACCTCTGATGACAAGGGCTTAAGTTGCTGTTGTAGACAGACCTGCTGCAGGAAATGCAAGTTTTGAAAACCCCTTTTGCTGATGCAAAACTTCTTTAATGGCAGTACCAGCACTTCATTTATTTTGACTTGCTTTGCTTTTATTACTTTGGGCCGACATTTGTAGCAAAACCTGTCATTGGCTCCTTCTCCTTTCTGAAATCTCTGGGGAAAGAAATATATCTTCCAATTTCAAGACTTTACCGGGCTATCATATATGCTAATTTTGTAGCAAAAAACAAAACAACATCCCATGAAGATGCGTGTTTGTGAGTGTGTGATGGTTCACGGTGCACAGAAGAGAGGACAGGTTTCATTGGATGGCATTTTCCGTGTTGGGCATGGTGCAGGGTTGCAGTATTGTTGAGTCACTGATATGTCTCACTGTAAGAATGCAACCACACAAGTTAATCTTTTCACAAAGTACTAAAAGTTAACCATATATATGTTTTTCTTTCCCTAGATTGGAGCATGACATAAAGAAGCTGAAGGCAGACCTACAGGCCTCTAGGCAATATGAACAGGAGCTCCGCAGTCAGGTTAATGTACTGACCAACAGCAAACAAAAAATACGGTCTGAGCTTGTTCAGCTTCGACAAGAAAATGAGCTTTTACAGACCAGGTAGGAATGGTGTCAGTGCACAGCACTGAGAGATTGGCATTATTTAGTCAGCAGTCTTTCTCACATTAAATGGATAACAGTAAGCGTGCTATAATATTAGTGTAACGGTTGTGTTTCACTTTACTTTAAGAATGCATTGTGCTTTGCAAGCAAAACAGAAAGACAAACAGAACATCGCCTACTTAGAGAAAAAGCTTAGAGCAGAACTGGAGGGTCGAGCTCTGCTGGAGAAGCAGCTAATGGACGCAAAGAGGAGGAAAACAGATGAAACTGCAGTTATTGCTCGGGCCGTCTCACTCAATGCATCCATCAGGTATTGCTGTGCTGCGCATGCCTCATGCAATGTACAGGCTAGCTATGGGATGGCTACAGCAGTCATGTTCAGCAGCCTTTTTTTAACGCCACCTATTACTCCCAAATCAATGGGAAGATGCAGTTTGGACTCGTATTTGGTTGAACCTGATGAAGTTTATATACTAAATTATGGATATATACTTGACTCGTACTAAGAACAAAGTTGAGATGTATTCCATTCCCCTGGATTGTTATCCCTTAATAAATTTACCACATGCAAAGAGAGGAGTTTAACATTATAAACTGAAGGCCGATTTTAATTGTGGGACAGTTTTTGGCAAATGAGTAGCGGTGTGAGTTAGAAACTCACCTGCTACTTCAGAAATGAGGTCCAGGGTAATTTAACTCCTGAGCCACATTCAAATCCCACCGTCCGACTTGCCACCCGCTCCGGCTGGGAAGCTGGTGGGAAGCGGTGGAAACTTCGGGGCTCGGCGACCACCTGCTGAGACCAGGTAGAAGGTGGGATTGGCTGCCAGGATCTGCTCCTACTGGCTGGGCGGGTAGGGTTAAAATGATCTCCTGAGCATCCTTAAACCTCTCCGACTCTCTACCTCACTCCTCCTTCAGGACAATCCTTCAAACTTACCTCTTTGACCAAACTGTTGGTCACCTGTCCTAATGTCTCCTTCTTTGGCTTGGTACCAATTTGTGTTTGATAACACTCCTGTGAAGCGCCTTTGGACGTTTTACAATGTTAAAGGTGCTATATAAATGCAAGTTGTTGCTACTTTGATTCATTCCTAATGAGTGAGGTGGGGGAGGAGAAATTAAAGACAAAATTTACCTAGGAACTTTAAACCATGTAGCAAAGAGAAGATAAATATTAGCGTAAATTCTAAATTACCTTATTAATATATATTAGCTTATTTATAACATTTTCATTTTGAAGATAATTTAGATTAGATAGAGAGACTTATCTTGTCACCACCAGAAGGTAGCATGAGTTAATGCTGGTCTCTGTTTCCTTTTGCAACAGTCCTAAATGTGTGGGGACAGGTATTGTCATGTGTTGGAAGCACTTTGCAATCCCTACTCTCACCTCACATTGTAAGATATAGCACTTATTTTAGCTACCCAGAAGGGTGCCAGGATTTGAAGCCATGGCATCACTGACCTCCAGTTTGGCACTCAAGCAATTAATCTATTTGGCCCTTCAAGATTACTTCAGTGGTTTGTGTTTTTTTTGTGGTATATTTTCACTCTTATGGTTTACTCCTTCCAGGGGAGACTGCACAGACACCCTGAAGAACAGAATGAAAGAATTGGATGCAGAATATAAACAGCTGCAAACAGAACTCAAAATGAAGGATGAACACCTAAGAAAAGTAGAGCGGGAAGTGCAGGTAAACATTTCACATCAAGCTTCAGGGCACTTTTTTGTATTGGAACAAAAGCTGCAGTATTCATCACCTATATCGCCATTGCGGGAAATTTCAGCCATTGTTTGAGTGCTGGGTGGTTCTGTGGTTTCATGACTGGGTGTATTAGCATTGGTTGAATGTTGGGTGACACTGGTTTGTTGGCTCTGTGTAATACCATTATTTGAATACAATAGCAAAATACTGCGGATGCTGGAAATCTGAAATAACAACAGAAAATGCTGGAAACACTCAGCAGGTCAGGCAGCATCGAGGAGAGAGAAACAGGGTTAACGTTTCAGGTCGAACCCTTTGTCAGAACTGGAAAAGGTTAGAGAAGAGAGATTTTTAAGCAAGTGCAGGGGCAGGGACAGGGAGGAGGGGAGGAAAGAACAAAGGGAGGGACTGTGATAGGCTGGAAGGCAGGAGAGATTGAAAGACAAAAAGGATGATGGTGCAAGGCAAAAGGAGATGGTAATGGGACAAGTTAAGAAACAAAAGATGACTCTAGATGAGGTGTAAATGGCGATGGCAGAATCATCAACAGCTACCATGTGAGAAAAAAGGGGAAAAAAATATAGGGGACGAGGTTATAGTCTGAAATTGTTGAACTCGATGTTCAGTCCAGAAGGCTGTAAAGTGCCTAATAGAAAGATGAGGTGCTGTTCCTCGAGCTTACGTTGAGCTTCGCTGGAACAGTGTAAGAGGCCGAGGACTGAGAGATCAGAGTGGGAGTGGAGCGGAGAATTAAAGTGACAGGCGACCGGAAGCTTGGGGTCACGCTTACGGACTGAATGGAGGTGTTCCGCAAAGCGGTCACCCAATCTGCGTTTGGTCTTCCCATGTACAGCAGGCACCTCAAAGCACTGGAGAGGTACCACCAACACTGCCTCCGCAAGATCCTGCAAATCCATTGGCAGGATAGGCGCACCAACGTCAGTGTTCTCGCTCAGGCCAACATCCCCAGCATCGAAGCTTTGACCACGCTCGATCAGCTCCGATGGACGGGTCACATCGTCCGCATGCCCGATACGAGACTGCCAAAACAAGCGCTCTACTCGGAGCTCCGACACGGCAAGAGAGCCCCAGGTGGGCAGAGGAAAAGCTTCAAGGACACCCTCAAAGCCTCCTTGAAAATGTGCACCATCCCCACCGACACCTGGGAATCCCTGGCCCAAGACCGCACAAAGTGGAGGAGAAGCATCCGGGAAGGCGCCGAACACCTCGAGTCTCTTCGCCGGGAGCAAGCGGAAGCCAAGCACTAGCAGTGCAAGGAGCGCACGTCAAGCCAAGCACCCCACCCACCCGCCCCTTCAACCACCGTCTGCCCCACCAGTGACAGAGACTGTAGGTCCGGCATTGAACTCATCAGCCATCTGGGAACTCATTTTTAATGTGGAAGCAAGTCATCCTCGGTTCCGAGGGACTGCCTAAGAAGAGAAGGTCTTCCCAATATAGAGGAGACGGTATCGTGAGCAGCGAATACTGTATACTAAATCGTAAGAAGTACAAGTAAATTACTTGAATCCTAGGTGGCGCTGTGGTTCTTTGGCTGGGTGTAATAGCATTGGTTGAGTGCTGAGTGGCGCTGTGGCTTGTCAGCTGGGTGTAGTAGCGTTGGTTCAGTGCTGAGTGGCGCCGTGGCTTGTCGGCTGGGTGTAATAGCATTGGTTGAATGCTGGGTGGCGCTGTGGCTTGTGGGCTGGGTGTAGTAGCGTTGGTTCAGTGCTGAGTGGCGCTGTGGTTTGTTGGCTGGGTGTAGTAGCGTTGGTTGAGTGCTGGGTGGCGCTGTGGCTTGTGGGCTGGGTGTAATAGCGTAGGTTGAGTGCTGGGTGGCGCTGTGGCTTGTGGGCTGGGTGTAGTAGCGTTGTTTGAGTGCTGGGTGGCGCTGTGGCTTGTGGGCTGGGTGTAATAGCGTTGGTTGAGTGCTGGGTGGCGCTGTGGCTTGTGGGCTGGGTGTAATAGCGTAGGTTGAGTGCTGGGTGGCGCTGTGGCTTGTGGGCTGGGTGTAGTAGCGTTGGTTGAGTGCTGGGTGGCGCTGTGGCTTGTGGGCTGGGTGTAATAGCGTTGGTTGAGTGCTGGGTGGCGCTGTGGCTTGTGGGCTGGGTGTAGTAGCGTTGGTTGAGTGCTGGGTGTCGCTGTGGCTTGTGGGCTGGGTGTAGTAGCGTTGGTTGAGTGCTGGGTGGCGCTGTGGCTTGTGGGCTGGGTGTAGTAACGTTGGTTGAGTGCTGGGTGGCGCTGTGGCTTGTGGGCTGGGTGTAGTAGCGTTGGTTGAGTGCTGGGTGGCGCTGTGGCTTGTGGGCTGGGTGTAGTAGCGTTGGTTGAGTGCCAGCAGAGGCAGTTTGAGCTCCACAAGGAGAGAAACTGGAGATAGAGTGAAAAAGGGAAGTGTGAGGTTGGATGGGTGAGCAGAGTCTAGGATTACAGTGTGACACCTGAAGTGTGATAGACTGGAAGTGCACACTAGACGTACAGAATTTCTGCATGATTCCGCTGATTTCCTGTGAAAATTATGGCAGGAGGATCAGGAGCACCCCATGGAAATATAGTTCATCATTTATATTACACAGATATACAGATAGATACATAAATAAATTATCCATTAAAATGCTCATTAAAGAGTCTGGTTTTATACCCTTTTTGCTGGCAAAAGCGTGCTGTTGGTACTTTTCTACACTTTCCCATGGTTTAAAACAAGTTGATACGGCAGCATCTGATGTTTACAACAGCTTCTCACAGACTTAGCTGGAACCTTCTAGACAGTCGGCTGAATAAGATATTTGAATGTGGACAATCTTCCCAGCATGCCATTGAACAGTCAGTTTAACAGTTCCTTTGCTAAATTAATTCTTTTAACCAAACTCAGCACCTTTAGCAGATAATTTAATCCTTAAAACTGGTATTGAGAAGTCCAAAATCCTTCAGGGTTGCTCGGCTAGTACCATGGCCACTTACACTATCTTTGCGTTGCTTGTCTAACTTTTTATTTTAAATAATAAAATTGTCATAACTATTTTTTGGTGTAATTGATAAGTTTTATAAAAATGAAAAATATTCAGACAAAGTTAACATTCATGTGCAATCAGTATCTCTGGGCTCGGGAAGGGGAATAATTGGCCATGGTAACCATTTTTAATTACTAGTAAATGACTTCTGCTGCAAAGTACATCTGTGTATTTTGGGTCATGACAGAATCATGCTCCATTGTGATGTCTCCCATTGTCAAATAGCTGAGCAGCACTCATTGTTTAATCCGAAACATCAAGAATGATATCAATTGGTTGAGGCACATGTAGCTCAGCAAGATTCAGCAGCTATAAAAGAGGAACAGAGAATATTGCTATATTACTGGGGGTGCAGAAATCAACCTTCTGAGTTCTATTGCCTGAGATTCTAAATGATCAAAATCAGCAAGTGAAAGGGTAAATAAATGAGAGATTGCACTTATAAAATTCTTAACTATCATTTCAACATTTTTTAAATGTATACATCAAGCTGTTCCTTTGACAGGAGCAGATTTTAATACTAAATGGATTACAAAATAGTCACACTGAATGCTTTTCAACTGGTAGTTTGGAAGATTCACTTGAATTTGTCGCCTTTTTTCCCCACTTTTCTGCAGGAGCTTTGTAAATATAAAGAGAACGAACAGGACACTGAAATGTTGATGGCAGCACTTTCAGCCATGCAGGATAAAACACAGCACTTAGAAACCAATCTTAGTGCCGAGACTAGGATTAAACTGGACCTTTTCTCTGCTCTTGGGGATGCCAGACGGCAACTAGAGATTGCACAAGGTAAGCAATGGTGTTTATAAATGTAGAATCATAGTACATTGTTAGTGCTAATCGAGCTGATTTGATAGTGAACTTGACGTTCTGTGCCCTTTTCGCTGTATTTCTGGTGCATAATCGGGGCAAGTACATTCTTGTGGCAGGGAAATCGGACAGAAGCAATTTCCACCATAAAATTTCTCCTCCCAAGCTCCCATGATTTTTGACCCTTTTTGTGATCTGCCTGCTAAATCCTGAGTGCCTTCATTGAAATATAACGAGGGCCACGCCGCCGCAGGTTCAAGTTTCCTGCTTTTACACTCGCAGTGCACATGGGGTAAGTTGGGCTGAGAATGATAAGACACAACTACTGCGAGCAACAGCTGAGACAGGCAGAAGTGAGGACTTTCTGAGCCTGAAGAGTCTGGAGAGAGCCGTTAGCGATTTCTGCAGCTGGGAACCACTTTTTACAGTTGTATTTTTTTGGGGGGGGGGCTGCATTCAGCCTATAAAGATCTGGACTTGCTTCTTGCTACTCCTGACAGGGTGAAACTACAGGCAGATTTTAGCTCCCTACCACGACCCACAGCGAGGAGGAATGGCCATTTTCTGGGTAAAGTAATGATCATACAAGAGGAGGAACAGCGACACAGAATGGAGCTAAGGAGAATCAGGCAGCATATAAGGAAGATGCAGCCCATCAGATATTATCCCCGTCTCCCCCCCCCCCCCCCACCTAATCCTGAATATATAGGCAGCACAGGTCAGATGGGCACCTTACTGAGGAAATATATGTATAAGAAGAGTGCACATCACCAAAAAGGCAATAGGGAAGCTCTGTGACCGACTGCATGAGAACCTGCAGCCACAGTCGTCTGCCTGCACTGCTCTCTCTGGGGCTGTGAAGGTGACCACCGCACTCAACTTTGTGGCACAGGCTCATTTCAGGCAGACCTTCTCAAGGGCAATTAGGGATGGGCAATGAATGCTGGCCTTGCCAGCGACGCTCACATCCCATGAACGAATTTAAAAAAAAAGACACGTAATTATCAGCCAGGCTGCAGTACGGGCATGCATTCATCAGGTGAATGACACACTTCTGGCTCTGTGGGACAGCCATTTTTTTTTTAAACTTGCAGTTCACAATGAAAACAAATGCTTAGATTTCAGCAATGAAGCTACTTATTTACTGTAACATATTAACCCTATTTACCCAGCAATTTTAAATAAATATCAAGAAATGTAAACAATTTGCTTCATCTTGCTGTCGGTGTCTCCTCCTTTCTTTCCCACTATTCCAAGAAAGAATTAGCCTAATAAACATGAAGAGCTCAGTACACTAGAGGATATGTAACCTGTCACAGATTTAACATCATTTATCTTATATTAATATTTTTTTTCAGGACATATAATCCAACAAGATCAGGAAATTGAAGAACTAAAACAGAAGGTTGCAGAAGTTATGGCAGTTATGCCTGGGATCACTTACAGCGTTACAAGCACTCTTAGTCCCGCAACTTCACACTATTCCTCTAAATTTGTGGAGACTGGGAATTCTGTACTTGATCCAAATACTTTAATGTACCAGCCACTGAAGAAATAAATGCACTATCCTCCTTAACTAACCCTCAATTATTAAACATTTCCTTATACCCGTGGCTAATGCTGGTGGAGGTGACCTTGTTTTTTGTATTCAAAAGTATGGATTTTTACTTTTTATAGCATTTTGGGGTCTTCAGGTATGATTATATAGCATTAAGGTGCTTTGAATTGTACAATTGGCTAGATTCTTTAGAATACTTGGATAGTTGGAAGCATTTAGCCATCATTGCATGCTTCAATCTACCCAACACATTGCAAATTCAACCTAGTGTCCTCAGTAACACACTTTACTGTTTAACTGGTACCAGTACAATGCATGAACAATGCCAACGTGGTATGAATTTCTTTTAGTGCTTGAAATAATGGTCAAAATTAGCACTGGAACAGAAATTCAGGTGGCATCGACAAGCAATTCATAAAAAGCACAGAGGTGACAGTTTCACAACAATGCTGTGGGAGTGTTAAAGCTAAACTATACTGAGAACACCTTTCTAACAGAGCAGGTCCATTATTTGCACTGTTGTAGATCTTATTCTAAGATGCACCAAAAGCATTGCCTTCTGTCTTTGAAACACAAACAAGACAATAACGGGTAACACATTCATATAAAGAAATATGAGTCGTAACTTACAAGCAAAACCTTTTAGATGTTTAGAACATGTATAACCTCAGAGTAACAGACTAGTTTGTTTGAAATTCCATCTTTAGAATAATTTTCCCTCTTTCCTGAATTGTTACCAGAGACAGTACCTAATGCTACTGTCACCAAAGACCATTTGCAAACTCTTGTTTAGCTTCTGCAGTGTGTATCCTTTGTTCCAGGAATACCTTCTCTACCATGTTTGTTGACCCTTTATTCAACATTCTGGTGTAATTAATTTTTCACACATTGCTCTCAGCAGTTAGCATTAGGACTACATTCTATGAGAACGTAGACACCCTTTGGTGTTCAACTTGCTCCACACCACCAATTATACTTCTAAATTTATCTAACTATCTCCAGGCTCATCCCAAACCAGACATTTCATATCATGTTTGCCTTTTCTATCATGTTATAGTTTTTTTGTAGGGACTGATGTCTGGTGCCAGTAGGTGAGCAAGAAACGATAGTAAACAGTTACTTTTGTTAAAAGTTGATGATGATAACTCTTGATAAAAGAGTGGGAAGGTAATTCTATATTTTGACTGACATCTGCCCTGTGATCTGAGAAATCAAGGTTAATGTTACTTAAAGCCTATTTGCAGTGCTGGAGAGAGGTTGTTATCTCACCAAAACAATCATGTGGGTGATGGTGGCATCAGTTGTAGTTTGCTGTAGTTTCCCCGTTTGTTGCATAGCAACCTTTACCTTTTCCAGATATTGAGAATTTTGGTCCATATACTTAGCAGAAAAGGGATAGCAATATGCACTGCACTGTCAAGCTTAAAGAGAAATATATTCTACTGATTTATTCCGCAAGCATAAATATTGTAAAGGAAGATATCTGTACTGTTAACTGATGCCTTTCAGTTGGTCCTTGTCTAGTGTTTTATACATCTAAGTACTGTTGCTTAAAGCAGTCTGAGAGTAGGCATTTTGCATATAATCCTCCTTGCATCAGTCATGACGTGATGTGATGTTCCACTCCAGTGATGTCATAATAGGAACAATGGGCCTAGGACAGCACTCTCCGTTTATGATGGCACTGGGATGGAATGACATGATGTCACTTAATGGTGAGGTCAACACAAAATGACAAACAGTTTATAGGGTAGCAAGAGGCAATTGGAAGAGACTAGCAGGTATACCTTTATACGATTGAGGGATTATGGAACAATTCAATAAAATATTAGTTCCCTTCAAGAATAGTCATGAAGATCTTCAGTTCAGCTGCATAATTTTGCTCCGATTTTCACCAGTCTAGCACAAAGTGAGCAGGCTGCATTAAATTATATGGGTGATACACAATACTTTTTCTTTTAAGTCTTAGTAGTGTTTGGGTGAAAGATCAGGCATATGGTTTGTTTTTGAACCTTATTCAGTTTGGCAGCAGTGGGTTCAGGAGTCCGAGTATATGTCCTGATTTTATTTTCTAAGTGGCCTGTTAGGTAATGTTTCAGTGTTAACTTTAACATTCTTGGTAGTAACTTGAGCTATAAAACATGGTCTGGAAGCTGTAAAGCAGGTAGGGAAGTTCTATGCTCAGTCCCTGTAACTTATTTGATAAGGGTGACTTTGGATTGATACAAGATTAATTAACTCTTTTGATGCTTGTGACTAAAATAGTAGGAAACAGATGACTCGTTGTGGTATTTAAGCAATATAATGGTCCTGTACAAGGAAGCACATCACTAATTTCCTAGTTTCTTTACTTGCTGATGCAAACTTTGAATTAACGGTTTGGTGGTCTAATGGGTTTCAAATTCTGACTCGGTCTATTTTCTAGGGTGAACTAGTTTCTGAACCATCTAACCTGTTATACAAATAGATGGGCAAGTATTTTGTAGAGTTTCAGTAGTCATTTCAATCTGTTTGGTGCTGGGATTCTGTCTTAAGTATAAAACTTGAATTGGTAACAATGGGTAAAATCCTTTTGAGAGGTCGCACAACACCAGGTTATAGTCCAACAGTTTTATTTGAAATCACAAGCTTTCGGAGCTATCGATTGCCCCTTCCTCAGGTGAAGTAAATAGATACAGAATCGCCAAAGCATATATAGATAGAGAACAAAGCATGTGTACCTTACAATTGCAGACCACTAAATTAAATCATCCTGACTATCTGCCGAGGTGTGATAAAGTTAATCAGGTCAGCCAGGAAGGTACCACATCAAAGACATAGCAAGATACAACTGAGACAATGAGGTGTAGTCGCAAGGGTTCTAACGTGTCAAAAGCTGCCATCTGTATGTAAAACGAAAAGCTTTAAAATTTTTACTTTTTTACTGGGAAAATTTTTACTTTTTTACGACAAACACCTCGCTAAGGCCATCCCCACGCCTCCACTACTTACCTTCAAACAGCCGCCTAACCTCAGAAGTACCATCGTTCGCAGCAAATTACCCAGCTTTCAGGATAACAGCGACCACGACACCACACAACCCTGCCACGGCAAACTCTGCAAGACATGCCAGATCATCAACACAGATACCACCATCACACGTGAGGACACTAACCACCAGGTACATGGTACATACTCATGTGACTCGGCCAACGTTGTCTACCTCATACGTTGCAGGAAAGAATGCACCGCGGCATGGTACATCGGCGAGACCATGCAGACACTGAGACAACGTATGAACGAGCACCGCGCAACAATCGCCAGGCAGGATTGTTACCTCCCAGTCGGGGAACATTTCAGCAGTCAAGGACATTCAGCCTCGGATCTGCGGGTAAGCGTTCTCCAAGGCAACCTTAGAAACACACGACAACGCAAAATCATCGAGCAGAAACTGATAGCCAAGTTCCGCACTCATGAAGACGGTCTCAACCGGGATCTTGGGTTTATGTCACGATACATGACGTGATCCGGACTCGAGTCGTCGTTGGCTTGTTCACAGATGTGATTCCCAGTAAAAAAGTAAAAATTTTCCCAGTAAAAAAGTAAAAATTTTAAAGCTTTTCGTTTTACATACAGACGGCAGCTTTTGACACGTTAGAACCCCTGCGACTACACCTCATTGTCTCAGTTGTATCTTGCTATGTCTTTGATGTGGTACCTTCCTGGCTGACCTGATTAACTTTATCACACCTCGGCAGATAGTCAGGATGATTTAATTTAGTGGTCTGCAATTGTAAGGTACACATGCTTTGTTCTCTATCTATATATGCTTTGGCGATTCTGTATCTATTTACTTCACCTGAGGAAGGGGCAATCGATAGCTCCGAAAGCTTGTGATTTCAAATAAAACTGTTGGACTATAACCTGGTGTTGTGCGACCTCTCAATTTTGTCCACCCCAGTCCAACACCGGCATCTCCGCATCATAAAATCCTTTTGCCATTTATTTCAGTTTTATTGTGCATACTTACAAATGTTCAGAGTTTCAACGTTTCTCAGAAGGTTTCTTCTAAAAATGCAGACTGAATTGTTTTTTGAAAATATAGTCTGTAATCCAAGCCTTTGAGCCCATCCAACCAATTTCATGCACTGAGACATCAAAACATTTAAAAATCTTAATGGCTGAAACACCTTTCTAACTTCTGAACTGAATTAGAACCTCATCATCATACATTGATTCTAATTCAGCTGGATATTGTTCTCCGTTTGGAAAGGTGAGCATGGATGGGAGTTTACAGAACAGTCCTCACATAAGACTCGCGATGGTATTTAAGATACGATTGATTTCCATGAACGTCTGTACTCTTGGTTCCTCCAAGGGCTAACACTCTTTCATCAAACTATCTGTATTTTTACCCGCCTATTCATACTTCTGTTCGGCTTGATCCATGCTCAGTGTAACTCTGTCAGAAATTATTTGCTTTCTGTTTGCTTTGTATTATTAAATGTTTCACGTTGCACCTGCTTGGGAACCTCAACTGCTGGTCTGAGCATTGTCTACCTAAAACCATCCCTCCAATCGTTTACTCTCGATCTTCATTTCAACTTAAGAGATTTGATTTTAGAGCTGGTG
The DNA here is from genome assembly GCA_030390025.1 of Squalus acanthias. NCBI lineage: Eukaryota > Metazoa > Chordata > Chondrichthyes > Squaliformes > Squalidae > Squalus > Squalus acanthias. The sequence goes on along the minus strand of CM059433.1, from coordinate 67,284,319 downwards.
ATATTGTTAGTAGCTTTAACTCTTCATATTTTCTGATCACACACCAATACAATTGAGTTCTGGCGACAGTAATTGGTAACTCCTAATTTAAATGCTAGTTTCTCTGGACCTAGTAGCTCCAGTGCAAGCTTACTGGACTTTCAGCTGGGAAATACAAGCTTGAATCTCAGTGTTTACTGACATTTACAATTAGGTGAGAATGTCTCTTTTAGCAATATTATCTCAGATAGGAGGTGAAAACTATCCAGGAAGGACACCTTCCTGAATTAGTCAAGAGTGCCTCCTGTCAAAAAGGAGTCGTACTGATTGCCCTAGAGATGTTTGTGGTCTGGCTAAGCTGAAAGTGCATTTACACTTTGTGCTTTGTACCACTGCTAAACTTGTGTTGTATGAATCCGGAGTTAAGGCCAGGCCTAACCTGACAAGAGCAAAGCAGAGTGAGACTCCCTCCTCTAGTGCTGGGTAGGGCCCTGGCTCTGGATTCACACAGAGCCCTACAATTGTGGCATCAAGGTGAAGAGCCAACACTTTGCACTGACACCACAGTTGTAATATTGCAGCTTCAGCTCCCTGACTGAGGGGAATGGTGTGTGTTTATATAGAAATGTTTCAAGAATTTAAAAGGCAGTTCAAATAATTTCAATTCACTGTGGATTTAAACAATTAATGGTTTAATTGTCCTTGTAAAAAGCTGGAGCAGTGGAGTAAATTCCGTGGAAGCTGACAAGTCAGAAAAAAGACAGTTGGATGAAGCTCAGCTGATGCAACTGGTACTGAAGTCCAGTGAACCAAATCGGATGGCTTCACCGCCCCCCGAGATAGATTAGGGTGTAGGATAGATACGATTGTGGTTGGACAGGATCAGAAAAATCGCAATATATCAACTCAGTGCAAGCTATTGGTATCTGCAGTTCTTCCTGAAGTTTAAAGTATCACTTTATCAAGTTCCTGTTGACACATAGTAATCTGATACTACAGGTTTTACATTGTCGTTACATGGTTTCTGTAGAGTCATTGAAATGCAGAACCAAATTTTTTACTGCTGATACGTTTTAACTTTGCTCAAAACAATCTTAAAGGTCGTAATCAAGTAAATAGTAGAGGAAAAAAAAATATAGGCCCTGAAATTACACATGGGATACTAACATACGGATGCTTAATGCATTTGTCGCGCTCCACTATTTTACAACAACAACAACTTGTATTTCTATAGCACCTTTAACGTAGTGAAATGTCCCAAGGTGCTTCACAGGAGTATTATAAGACAAAATTTGACACCGAGCCACATAAGAAGAAATTAGGGCAGATAACCAAAAGCTTGCTCAGAGGTTTAAGGAGCGTCTTAACGGAGGAAAGAGAGGTAGAGAGGCCCTAAGCTCTGGAATTCCATCCCTAAACCTCTCCACCTCTCTACCTCTCCTCCGTTAAGACGCTCCTTAAACCTCTTTGAGCAAGCTTTTGGTTATCTGCCCTAATTTCTTCTTATGTGGCTCGGTGTCAAATTTTGTCTTATAATACTCCTGTGAAGCGCCTTGGGACATTGCACTACGTTAAAGGTGCTATAGAAATACAAGTTGTTGTTGTTGTAAAATAGTGGAGAGAGACAAATGTATTAAGCATCCGTATGTTAGTATCCCATGTGTAATTTCAGGGCCTATATATTTTTTTCCTCTACTATTTACTTGATTACGACCTTTAAGATTGTTTTGAGCAAAGTTAAAACGTATCAGCAGCCAAATTTGGTTCTGCATTTCAATGACTCTACAGAAACCATGTAACGACAATGTAAAACCTGTAGTATCAGATTACCTGGTGGAGCGATTAAAATCAGGGATGTTCAAGACACCAGAATTAGAGGAGCACTGATATCTCGGGGGGGTTGTGGGGCTGGAGGAGATTACAGAGATAGGGTGGGCCGAGGCCATGGAGGAATTTGAAAACAAGGATGAGAATTTTAAAATCGAGGCGTTGCTTAACAGGGAGCCAGTGTAGGTCAGCGAGCACTGGGGTGAATGGGACTTGGTGCAAGTTAGGACACGGGCAGCCGAGTTTTGGATGACCTCAAGTTTGCATAGTGTAGAACATGGGAGGCCAGCCAGGAGTGCGTTGGAATAGTCAAGTCTAGAGGTAACAAAGGCATGGATGAGGGTTTCAGCAGCGGATGAGCTGAGGCAGGGGTGGAGCCTGGCGATGTTATGGAGGTGGAAATAGGCGGTCTTAGTTATGGTGCGGATATGTGGTCAGAAAAATGTGGTCAAATATGACACCAAGGTTGCGAAAAGTCTGGTTCAGCCTCAGACAGATGCTAGGGAGAGGGATGGTACTGAAGTTCCAGTATTGAAGTTTTAATAAAAGAGTTTAGCGTTTACCTCTTGAAAAATAAAGAGAAATTTAGATAAATGCATTAAAAACTCTTTTATCAAAATAGCAGAGAGAGGAATTTCAGACAAATGCATTAAGTGTTGGCACATTATATCTCACAGCACAATTTCAGGGTCATAGTTATCAATGTGCACCCCTGCTTTCCTGCAACATTCAGTCTGTTGAAGTTGTGACATTTTGCTGATTAAATCATGTTGCTGAATATATGTTGCAATTTTTTTCTGCCAGCTCAAAGGATTTGGTGCTTTTAACTCATGAATTGAAGTAGCATTTTTACACAATGTTTAAATTTTTTTTTAGCAATTTTGAAATGTAGTGAAATATTCTTGTGCTGTGTTTAATTGTGTTGTGAAGTGTTTAGCATTATTATTATTATTTATCAAATAGAGTGAAATGAATACCATTGTGATACAAAATGCACATTTGTCAGCAACACTGGGTGATGAAAATTCATCATGGGCAGTAGCGCAAAACAGGCGAATCGACTGCTGGTTTTATGCTCTGCCCGATTTTCATTTCCATTGAAGTCATAGGCCTAGAAATTGGTTTGTGCCAGCCTGCATGAGACCAGCTCGCCGACGAAGAGGATTTCAATTTCAGGCCGCTACATCACCAGCAGTGGTCCTCAGGTAGGTCCTAGGAAAGTGGGGGTTGTGGGGGGGGGGGGGGGGGGGGAGACATTGGGAGGGAGTGGGGTGAATGGAATTGGAGGGGGGGACGATCGGTAGGGAGGGGGTGAATGTGAGGCAGGGAGGGCAATCAGGAGAAGGGGAAAGCGATCAGGAGGGGGCCAAGTTGGGGCCAGCAACGGCCTTCAGTGCTGCAGTGAAGTTGGGAAGAGCACTCCTGTTCCTCCTGGCTACACATTCAGGCAAGTATTTTTTTTAAACTTACACTTTTGGTGGCAGTCTCCAGCGATCCCTTTAAGGACTGCTGGTTCAGTTGCATGTAGATCACATTTTCCTGGGCAGCCCAATTTTGCAAAAGGGGCCTCAAACAGGCGTGAGGTCCCCCATTTCCTTATGCAAAGGGCCTAACACTTGTTTCAGGCACAGACCCTGGACACCTGCTTTTTCTGCCTTTACCCATACAGTGGGCGCCGCACTTCTGGTGTTGATTAAATAAAAGAAACCTGAAATCCTATTCTTATATGTACTTTTTGCAGCATATCATTTTATATCTGATGTAAACTAATTGCTTTTCTAAAACTAAAACATTTGTTAGTTAAAAGGGTTAAACCAAAATACAAGAATAGCAAAACTATTTTATTCCCATTTGGGAAAAACTCCAGATGAGGAAATATTCTCTAAATCTGTACAGTTTTATGATTCTATTTTATATTAGTGATCACGTCAATTTTACAAGAAAATAATTTTTCTGCAGATAGAAGTTGGTAGAAGATAAGCAAGTACTGAGAACTCCAAAGGGCATTCCTCTGGTTTCAATTGTGAAACAGTGATTCATTTTCTGTAATTCTAAAATCATCAATTAATTTGTGCAATGGGATTATTCATTTTTGGCAGTAAATATGTGGGGTATTGACTGAGAATACCATAAGGGTTTTCTTTTGTGTGCTAGTTTCACTATAGTTGGTGCATGGAGGTAATCTTCCCCCACAGTGTTTTTTAATGTAATTTTTAAGACCAGTAATTGCCCAGAGCATTGCAGAATATGAATCTGTTTTCGTCACTTCGTATTTATGAAAATCAGTGAAAATCGAAACAATTAACGTTCTATACCTGCACCCAGAGATTTAGGTACGACTGGTAACTCTCTCCCAAGTATCTGTTATTTATATGCTGTATACTATTTATAGATTATAATTTTAAATAAGTAGTTGTACTGAATTACCAGAACAGTACTGGCCTTGGCTGAGGATAGTGTGTAATGATACATAGTAATGAACTGTACACTGCTGTGTATAGATTAAATGCACTGAAAGACAGGTCAAATAATATGTTTAAATAGTTTTGCTTATTTTGCATGCCAAGCAAAATGCTGCTTATGAAAGAAACAGCATTGTGTTTTGCACTGTTTGTACAGTATGATGGTGAGTATAGTGTATAAGAGGCTCACTGAATTGTTTCCTAGATTTTACAGTTTGCCATAATGTTTGTACTTAACATTTTCAGTGCCAAGGCAAGGTTAGAAATTTAGGGATGAAATTCTTCCTGCTGAAAATAAGTTGGTGTGAGTACGAAACAGTTGACTTTCACTTAAATTATTGACAGGACGAATTTCAATCCCAAGTGTTTAATATTCATGTAACTGTCCCCTACTTATTAAGTTTGAGAGGCAACAAGAATAAATGACAGCAAAGTCACAGGTTTTGTAAAAGTCTATTCAATTCTAATGTTGTTTCATGTTCAAAATAATGTGCACATCTGTAGTTAAACAAATTACAAAGAAATATAAATTATGTTATGATTTTTAGCAATGCAAAAGTTTCACCATGGGGTGAAATTATGCTGCGTGATATTGGTGGCTGCCATATTAAATGCATTCATACAACATTCCTCTGTCTGCTGTTTAACAACGCTGTTAACCGACATATTTTAATGAATTCATTACTAATATAGCACAACACAATTTGAACCCCAAAATTTTAATGTTGTTTATCTGCACCATAAAAGATCATATAAATATTCCCCCTTCCAAAAAAACCCCATTTCATTTCCTTTAATTCATGAACCATCTGTTTTTTTAGAAATTCAGAGAAGGATGAGTGGCCCCACTGTCTGTTCTTGTAAATTCTTTCAGACATTATTTAATATATTCACAGAGGCTTTCTTACGCATCAGTGTATCAGTCCATGTTATGACCAATATAGATTTGATAGCTTATCAATATGGGAGTTCTGTGATCTTCAAACTGCTTTTCACTTCTCTCAGCTAAGAACAATGAAAGGGAATCTTCATGGGTTTGTTTGTTTGAGAACTATAACCAGCTAGCAGCTGCATTTCTACTGTTTTTTACTGTCTGTATTGTATCTTGTATTTGATGAAGTTGTTTTTGTTAATGTATTTGTACAGAGAAGATTTGTTATTTACTTAAAAATACTTTTTCTATTTAATGGAAAAGAGAGTCAAATGTTTGTATGAAGTAGTAAGCACGTATTCATTTTTGTAATAGGTTGTTACAATTTGAAAAACTGAAGGAGCTTGTCATGTTTTAAAAAGTTTACAAAGTAGTAATGTATCACTATTAGGCTGAAAGACCAAGTTGTGTGTAGTCATTGTACTAGTATATAGAAGTAACTGTGTCTGTGTCTACTAAGAAGTATTGGAATGTTAGTTATTGAAACACTAGGTAATGTAGATCCTCTCTACCTGCTACATAAACAAGTGAAAATGTTTATATTCCTTTGTAAGAATAGGGTTCTAATTCAAAAAATTGCAATGCTGCGACAGTGCTTGTGCAATTTTTTTGCAAGTTTATTTGTTGTGGAGATTGTATCGTACAATTATTTTTAGAACATCAACTTCTGCATTTTTACTGGCCTGTGTGAACATTTCCCACAGTTTTTCCCTCATGTTGCAAAGGCATTGATTCCCGGATAAGAGAGGCATTGAAGTTAATGGAAATCGGGAGAGGTGTTTAACGGGTGGCCGCGCTGAAATCATGCGTTTTATACTATTGTCCAAAGTCAAGATGACCCCCATGACTCAAGTGTATTTGGCCTCCAATTGTAGAAAATGAATCAAAATATCGAAGGTTAAATAGCACCACTGTTTGGTTTGATTTTGAAGACTTCAACCAGTAATCTGAAAACAGTGATGTTCTAGAAATGGGTAAATGTCACAAGCATGGCCACAAGCTGGAGAATGTAAAAAGTTGATGTTTTTAGTTTGTTTTTAAATGTGACCCATTGATTTTTGTTAAAGTAAATTTTGCAGCAACGCTGCAATAAGAACAAACAATGCAAACAGACAATTCATGTTTGTAATTTAAGAAACAAAGTGTAAATCATAGTGCCTTGTCAGTGATGGCAGTTTCAGAATAAAGCCATACACTTTTAACTAGTGTGGCTCCTTGTCTCATTCATGATTCACTTCATATTTTTACCAGAATACATTGTTCCCTTGAATTTTAGCTCATCCATCCAGAATAAAGAAACTCTTACTGTGCCCTCAACATGAAGTCTTACTGGAGCTTCAATTCGCTAGCACTCGAAGAGAAAGGCCTGAGGGCTGTCCTAATTTCGTCCTCGGGCCTCATTGGAATAAATCCGGCGCGACGTGGGCACCTCGACACAGCTCGCTGTTCCAGGCCCTTCAAATTTCAGCTCCAATATTTTGTTTTTTGATCATCTTATGAACTATCTTTAAGAAAAAAGAAAGGTTAAAAAAGGTAAGAAAGAGTGATAGCTACAATCCACAATAACCTGGTGAGATACTGATGAAATATAGAAGTCACAAGGAATTCAAAAAAGTTATAAGACCTTTTACAGTTCAAGAGAATAATGCCTCTCAGAATATATTAGAATTTCTTTTCTAATTAATATTTTCTTAGGTGTCTCCTTTCCTGGTTTTACTATAAGGGTGTTGGTGATTTTACCTCATGTCTGAGATCTGGAACTCAGAAGTATAGGGAATTTCAGCAGTGTATCTCATTGCATTATCGGTTGGTGCTCCTAGCCACTGTACCGCCATTTAAATATATTTTAAATGAATGCATCAACATCATCATTGCATGTAAATAGTATTAGGATATTTTGAAATGCATTATCAGTTTGGTTTATTCTGGTACAAATGATTTTCATTATCCTCTGCACATACAACAGGTACATTATTTTAAATTATTATTCATAGACAGAGACAACACCAAACAATACATGTACTTGGTAATTATCGATAAATCTAGTCAACATATGGCAATGAAATTACTTACAGTGGTTTGGGATGTTCAGTTCTTATACTCATGTTGGTTAAGTATGAAATAATTCTGATTCAAGGGTTATCACTATTCTAGAAAATTAATTTAAGATAATTTTTCATTTCCATCTTCTTTGCAAACCCATGAATGTTCATGCTTTGGAAGCTATGAAAAAAGTAAAAGAATTTGCAGCTTTGTGCTGTTTCCAGTCCATTAATCACATAAACATTCTAAGCTCTGAAATGAGAGCCCTTAAGCAGTATTGAAGTGAAGACCTAAAAATAAAATTAAAATATAAACCAATTAATTACTTAAAATAATAATGAAGCAAGTTTCTGTAATCCTGTTGCAGAGATCTTGAATTGGACCGCCACCTGTGACCCTTGAGCTGCTTCTCCACATTCTATGTAATCCATTAATCACCCATGCTGCTTCTTCCAATGTTTGCACTCCAGGATACAGGCATTGTGGCTGTATTTTTTGAAAAATCAACCTGTATTCATTAAATGGCACAAAGCCTCAACTGAGTTATTGTATGAAGCTCTTTGAGCACGTTTCAATTGTGGTGCTAATTCTAATGATGAAAACAGGCCGCTTCTTTGTGAAATCTTGCAAAACTAGAATTTTTCACTTTTCAATTTACACCATAATTTAAAACTCATAATGTGAGCCCTGAAGCACTTTTAAACTATAAACATCGCTCCTATTTCAATAATACTTTACATTTGTGGATGATATTCCAACGGGTGGGTATTAAGGCTCTTTAGATAGCTAGACATTTACTAACTTAGTGAAAACCTGCATATTCTGAAATAAAACCAGTTTCACTTACTGCTAGAGTCATATTTGCCTATATTGAGATCCATTTGCCACAGTTTTGCCCAGTCACTTAATCTATTAAGAGTATATAAATTTACCCAAGTAGTAATTGGTTGGAATTATTCAAATCATCCGCCTCTACAAATCATTTAGGCATGCTGGGATCCTGGGAGCAGGTCAAAAACAGAAAAGTTAGTACAGGTAATTCTTTTTATTCTTTTAACCCTCCTACCTCCCCAGAATGTTTAGAGGTAACTGTAACCTTCTGGCTGCTGATCTCCATCAACAGTAAGAAAGCCCAAACTCTGAGCCCCGGCACACAGCTGCAAGCATGAGAGATCTGCAGCTGCTCCTACATTTCCTGCCTTTTCTGTTGGTGCTAGGGGTGCCCCTAGGCCATGCTAATGGCTTGGGACAGGAAAACCAGCACTCTGGGCCTGGACAGGAGCAGTGCATTCAGGTGCATTTCTCATGTAAAGTACTAGCGCAAAGGTGGGGAGGGAGGACCAGAAAAATTGTCCTTGTCGATGCTTTCATCAGGACACAATGGCACCGAGAATGGGCCAGATCATTTTCTTCTTTCCTTTTGGGTGGGAGATGGTGAGTGGTATGGCAAGGCGGGGAAAGGTATCACCAATCACTGCATGCCACATCTGGAGTGGGGGCTGTGGGAAAATGTGGCCCTCAGCAGCTCCCAATCAATCATCCCCAACCTTTGATTCCCACTGCACCTTACCCCTCACCTTCCAACTACCAATTCCCTTCCTATCACCCCTCACTCCTGTCACTACTCCTGCCTTTTGCCCTTCGAACTATCTCCTTAACCCCTGCATCCTTCCTTCCCCTTGCTCTGCTATTACTCACCTTACCATTAACCCTCCATTCACTCTCCCCCACTCCCGTCGGCTACCCGAGGGTGGTTGCAAAGAAACCACAGCCCCTCTCACCTCCTCTACCCCTCCCTTCCTCACGGAGCTCTTTTTGATATATATTAATGACCTGGACTTGGGTATAGGGGCATAATTTCAAAGTTTGCAGATGACACGAAACTCGGAAATGTAATAAACAATGAGGAGGATAGTAACAGACTTTAGGAGGACATAGACAGACTGGTGAAATGGGCATGAAATTTAACAGAGAAGTGTGAAGTGATATAATTGGTAGAAAGAATAAGGAGAGGCAACATAAACTAAATGGTCCAATTTTAGAGGGGGTGCAGGAACAGAGAAACCTGGGGGTGTATTTACACAAATCTTTGAAGGTGGCAGGAAAAGTTGAGAAGGCTGCTAAAAAGACATATGGGATTCTTGGCTTTATTGGTAGATCAGGGATTTTGTCAGCCCCGAGGAGGCAGCTCTGGAGGCGAGACTGCCGCTAAAGTTGCAGAATTTGGGGGCGGGTGGCAAACCCGCCCCCATCCCGCCTCTGGAGGCGGGAAGCTGTCCTGCCCCGGATCCCGTCTCCTCGAGGCGGGAAAGGGACTAAAGCCTGTTAACTGCCTGTTAACAGGTAGTTAACAGGCAGAAAAAAGGATTATCCCCATTTTTCATTTGGATGTGCAGGCTTCCCGACCTTGGGGAACCCCGCCAGGGTGGAGGAGCCGAGTAGGAGGTCTGCGGGGGTCGGAGGGGTCTGAAAGTGCGATGTAGAAGTGAGTGATGGGTGCAAGTGTGGAGTGGTAAGTATGTAAGGTGAGTGAAAAGTGTTAGAAAATGGTCACTTACCTTTGTTTCTGCCTACAGCCTTCAGCCGCTGTGGAGCCGGAGTCCCGACATCTCCATTGTAGATATCACAGACTGGCTGTTGGATCCTCCGATCCAACAGCCAGGTGATTTCTGCAAAGTTGAAAGGTTTGATGAGTCCTGAACACAAGGGCTCATCAAACTACACAGAATGTCAGTGTTTGACAGCTTCACAGAGCTGTCAAATGCTGACATTTCTTCTTTCAAAAAATCTTGACAGATGCCACGTCAGACGTTGACGTGCTCTGTCACTGACTTCCCCCTAATTGGCCTGCTGAGCCCGTTGGGCGGGCTTAACAAGGTCAATCGGGAAAATCCCGCTGGTTGGCCAGAAGCTGATGGAGGCGGGATTGAAAGCCGGCAAGCAGCAGTCCCACCTCCAAAAGCTTCCCATTGACAAAATCCAGCCCATAGAGTACAAAAGCAAGGAAGTTATTCTAAACCTTTATAAAACACTGGTTAGGCCTCAGCTGGAGTATTGTGATTCAATTCTGGGCACCACACTTTGGGAAGGATGTCAATGCCTTGGAAAGAGAGCAGAAGAGATTTATCTAAATGGTACCAGGGATGAGGGGCTTCAGTTATGTGGAGAGACTGAAGAAGCTGGGATTGTTCTCCTTAGAGCAGAGAAGGTTAAGACGAGATTTAATAGAGGTGTTCAAAATCATGAACGGTTTTGATAAGAGTAAATAAGAAGAAACTGTTTCCAGGGTCAGTAAACCGAGGACACATATTTAAGGTGATTAGTAAAAGAACCAGAGGCAATATGATCTGGAATGCACTGCTTGAAAGGGTGATGGAAGCAGATTCAATAGTAATATCCAAAAGAGAATTGGATAACTACTTGAAGGGAAAATCTTTTGGCGGTGGTGGGGCGGGGGGGGGGGGGGGGGGCGGGGGTGGAAAGAGCAGGAGAAAGGGACTAACTGGATTGCTCTATCAAAGAGCCAGCACAGACACAATGGGCCACATGGCCTCCTTCTGTGCTGTATCATTCTATGATTCTGTGTTTCCCTCAGACTTTATTTGATTTTAAAATTCAACTTATTTGGGGTTTTTTTGAAATAGAAATGAAATTAGAATTAGGAAAGAAACTGTCTGTCTTTCTTTCTATTATGACTTTCTCTCTGTTTCTCTTTTCCTCTCTGGTCTCATGGATGTTAGAAATTTAAAACTGACTCAAAGTTCTAAGTTATTGGCCCGAAAATTAGACCTAATACGCGAGAGTACGCACTGTGTACTCTCGCGTATTAGTTCCAGAATTGCCGGTTTCCTGCATGCACTGCGCATGCACGGGAAACCGGCACTTCGGGTATTGCAAAGGGGGCAGTTCCTAAGTGAACCGCATGCGTGCTACAGGCTGCGCGCACGCAGTGCACTTAGTTTTTTCTTCAGGTTTGAACGCGCAGGTAAGTGGTGAAGATTTTACACATAAAGAAAGCAGGCGTAGGACCCCCTTTTAACAAGGTAAGTAGTTAATTAAGTGTTATTTTTAATTTTTTTCAACAGGTTTATCTTTTTTAGAGACATTAAAGAAAGGTAAGTTTATTTTTATAACTTTTAAAAAGATTTTAAATTTTTTCAAAAATTTAATTTTTTGTTTAAAGTGGTTAATTTATTTAACTATAGTTATTTTATTAATGTGATGGCTTTTTTTAAATTTAATTGAGGTTTAGCTGTTCTTTTGGGGGCTTGTAGTATTCATAGCTTTGACAGCCCTTGCTGTCAAAACTATGAATGAAAGATGGTGTGCTGCCATTGGCTCTAACTGAATCACGTGATCCCAGAGCTCGCACGAACTAATTGCGCCTCTGGGACACGCAAGCACTGCACGCTGGCAACAGGGAGAGGCCCTGAAACTGAAGTTCGTGTGGGCCCGAAACAAAAAGGTAGGCGTGGAGTGCGATATGGCGGGGAATCCTTACCCCCGTGGGAACCATCGATGTTTAATTTCTGGGCCATTAGCATGGCATTCTTTAACTCAACAAAACAGGTAAGGTAATTAGATAGCTTCAAAATTCAATTGCTTTCTTTTAAAAAAAATAAACGAACGTTACCATGAAGACTTTCTCTCATACACATACTCATCCTCTCTCGTTCCCTCTCAGCTTAAAAATACTTGCTAAAATTTATAGAACATGAAATAAAAGGTTCAACTGGTGTGTTATCAGAACACATCTTTTGTCAAAAGCAAAATACTGCAGATGCTGGAAATCTGAAATAAAAACAGAAAATGCTAGGAAATACTCAGCAGGTCAGGCAGCATCTGTGGAGAGAGAAACAGAGTTAACATTTCAGGTCGATGACCTTTCGTCCTGTTGTTTTTCCAAAATGATTTGAAGAAAAGCTTCTAAATAGAAAGTGCTAGCAGCTAAAAAAAAATGTCATCCGTATAGCTGACTGAATAGAACTAATGAATCCTGGGAAAATAGGGACACTGCATGTGCTCAGACTGCACAATTTAAATTTAGCTCACAGAGTCACTGTTCTGGGCCAGACTGTTAACTCCAAGTCCAAGCTTTTGAGAGCGGAGGCCTGGAAGTAAAAATTAATTAAGTCATTAAAAGTTACAAAAGACAATTCAGTGGATAAAGTTAATCATGTTACTGTGAATTATGTAATTTAAAAATGTTGTTTAACTCGTTATTTGGACAATTTTGGAAATTTCAGTTAATGAAAAAAAATATCAGCTGCAAAAAATTTTCAGAAAGCATTTTCACCGATTTGTGGGAACCCGGTGGTCAGATTTCATAATCACAGGTTGATATGCTCACACGATAAAATAGATGCCCAAGGATCAATAGAAATTGGTGCTCGTGCCACATCAGCATACTCAGCATGAGCCGCTGGTCATGCCTCCACAGGCAGCCGCCCGAGCCAAAACTTCAATTTCAGGCCACCTGCCTCGTCGGCAGAGGCCCTCAGGTAAGGCCTGGGAGGAAAGGTTGGGGCGGGGGCGATCGTGACTCCTGTGGAGTCAGAGGAGCACTTCGTAAATTAGAACATTTTCAAAACCAACCTTTGGTTGGCAGCTGCCTAGGATCGCATGAAGGGATAATTACGAGTCCTAGCCCCTTTAGGGCTACCCCGGATCAGGCGTTTTCCTCAGACGTTCACTTTCAACTAAAGTTTGAGGTAGCCGAATCCTAAAGACGCTTAATTGGGTCTAAAGGTCTGGACTATCTCTCCCTAAAGGAAAGGAACAACCTGAAAATGTTACCGTCCTCCAGATAGCACTTTTAATAAGTTTAGCTAGACTGTAACATTCCGGATATTATGAGGGTCCGGAAAACTCCCCCAGAATTCTGCAACTCCTCACCAAAGAGTGTACAGAAATTGAGTTTGCAAGTTTGATACAGAAGTCTTACGTGAGACAATTCTAAAAATATATAGATTTATTAAAGAACCGACATGTAATTTACAGTTGGTGAGTCAATCGCAACATTAACGGTTCCAAAAAGAGAAAGCTTACAATTCTATTATCAGAGAACCTTACTCTCAAATCTTAACTTCGCTACAGTTTTACAGTTCTTAGTTTTCTACAGGATATCCACCAAAATCAAATACCTTTGATCCCTGAGGTACAAAGAGTTGGAGACTTACAGAGCTGCCTCTGAAGCCGAGAATCGCTTTGCCCCTTTAAAGCGAGTCTACTATCCCATTTGAGAGTTCAATATTTATACCCTTTTCCAGTGGTATTTGCTTTAAGGTTTTCTGCTGATGTAAGCTAATTATCTCTAGTAATTTTTCTGCTGACCCCTGCAATTCTTACAGTCACCTCAGCTGGTGGCATTACAGAATTATGTCTCTTCTCTAGGTGTTCTAAGTTTACCATAAAAAACGGCGTAGCGGCAGGTGTGTTTTACTTGATGTAATTTTTACGAAGGCAGATGTTTCTTACTTTTATGTGCTTCTTTACGAAGTGTAAATTAGAACACCTTGTACAGGGTGAACCATTGTTTGATTCCGAAAGGTTCAGAATACCGGAGCCTTTAACCTTCTGTTTCAATAAGGTTATTGATTCAGTGTCAACAACTATCTTATCTCTATAGCCAGAATGCTTTCACAGCTTTTTCATAGTTAGGTTTCTAGATTTCCAGACCCAATTTGTCATATTTTAATAAGGCCAGAATTCTTTCATTGAATGGTGTATTTTTCTGAATAGGTTATATGGCTTATTCCTTCACATGCATGCCCTGATGCCTGCCCTGCTCATAGGAGACACCTTTCTAAAAGGGGTCCTCAACAAGCGCTATGCTCCTCATTTACATATTCAGGGGGTAAAACAGCTGTTTCAGGTGTTGGGGCCACACGATTTTAGCAGTGGTAACAATACCTGTGCAGATTGGGTGCAGACTGCCCCACTGTTAAATTGGTATGCTTTGTGCCCATTTTATGCCCAAAGAATGGGCAGAATGCATACCAATATCTACCCCATTAAGGACACCACCACCATTGAAACAAGCTGACTCATTACAGACCACTGAGTTAATCTGGGACTTTCCTGATGTGTATGGATCAGTGTCACAGTGCATTTACTCAATGAATCTTTGGGAGAACAGCAAGGGTACCACATAAAATTTCTCTGCTCCCCTCACTCACTCCAACCTAGCTCCCTCTAAACTTGTAGCACTCCGTTCTCTCAGATCCAACCATGACATTGTCATCAAACCTGCTGTGAAGGGTGGTGCTGTTGTTGTTTGGTGAACCGACCTCTACGCTGCGGAGGCTGAACGCCAACTCTCTGACACCTCCTCCTACCTCCCGCTGGACCATGACCCCACTACCGAACATCAAGCTATCGTTTCCAAGACTGTCACTGACCTCATCTCCTCGGGAGATCTTTTCTCCACAGCATCCCACCTCACACAGCCCGCTTCTACCTCCTTCCCGAGATCCACAAACAGGACTGCCCTGGTAGACCCATCGTTTCAGCCTGTTCTTGCCCCATGGAACTGATTTCTTCCTATCTCAACTCTATTTTTTCTCCCCTTGTCCAGTCTCTTCCCACCTACATCTGCGACTCTTCTGAAGCCCTCCGTCACTTTAACAGTTTTCAGTTTCCTGGCCCCAACGATCTCCTTTTCACCATGGACATCCAATCCCTCTACACCTTTATCCCCCCCACCAGGATGACCTGAGGGCGCTCCGCTTCTTCCTTGAACAAAGGCCCAACCAGTCCCCATCCACCACCACCCTCCTCCGCCTGGCTGAACTTGTTCTCACATTGAACATCTTCTCCTTTGACTCCACTCACTTCCTCCAAATAAAAGGTGTTACTATGGGTCCTAGCTATGCCTGCCTTTTCGTGGGATATATGGAAAATTCTTCGTTCCAGTCCTACTCAGTTTCCCTCCCTCACCTCTTTTTCCGGTACATTGATTACTGTATCGGTGCCGTTTCCTGCTCTCGCCCCGATCTGGAAAATTTCATCAACTTTGCTTCCAATTTCCACCCTTCCCTAAACTTCACATGGTCCATCTCTGACTCTTCCCTTCCCTTCCTCGACTTCTCTGTCTCCATTTCTGGGGATAGGCTATCGACCAATATCCACTATAAGCCCACTGACTTCCACAGCTACCTTGACTGCAGTTCTTCCCTCCCTGCTTCCTGTAAGGACTCTATTCCATTCTCCCATTTTCTCCATCGCATCTGTTCTGACGATGCCACCTTCCATAGCAGTGCTTCCGATATGTCTTCCTTTTTCCTCAACTGAGGATTCCCCTCCACCGTGGTTGACAGGGCCCTCGACTATGTCTGTTCCATTTCCCGCACTTCTGCTCTCACCCCTTCCCCTCCCTCCCAGAACCATGATGGGGGTTCCCCTTGTCCTCACCTTTCACCCCACCAGCCTCCACATTCAACCGATCATCCCCCGCCATTTCCGCCACCTCCAATGTGATTACACCACCAAACACATCTTCCCCTCCCCTTTCAGCATTCCGAAGCGACCGTTCCCTCCACGACACCCTGGACAATGCCTCAATCACCCCCAACACCCCCTCCCCTTCCCACGGCACCTTCCCGTGTAAGTGCAGGAGATGCAACACCTGCCCTTTTACCTCCTCCCTTCCCATCATCTAGGGCCCCAAACACTCCTTCCAGGTGAAACAGCAATTTACTTGTACTTCTTTCAATTTAGTATATAGTATTCGCTGTTCATGATGCGGTCTCCTCTACACTGGGGAGACCAAACGCAGATTGGGTGTCGGCTTTGCGGAACACCTCCCTTCAGTCCGCAAGCGTCACCCTGAGCTTCCGGTCGCCTGTCACTTTAACTCTCCACTCCACTCCCACTCTGACCTCGGCCTCTTACACTGTTCCAATGAAGCTCAATGTAAGCTTGAGGAACAGCACCTAATCTTTCGATTAGGCACTTTACAGCCTTCCGGACTCAACATTGAATTTAAGAATTTCAGATCGTAACCTCTGCCCCCATTTTTTCCAGACAGCAGCTGTTGATGATTCTGCTATTCCCATTTACACCTCTTCTAGACCCATCTTTTGTTTCTTTACTTGTCCTATTACCACCCGCTTTTGCCTTGCACCATCATCCCTTTTGTCATTCAATCTCTCCTGCCTTCCACACTATCACAGATCTTCCTTTTGTTCTTTCCCCCCATCCCCCCTCTCCCTGCCTCTGTGCTTGCTTAAAACCTGTTACATCTGTAACATTTTCCAGTTCTGACGAAAGGTCATCGACCTGAAACGTTAACTCTGTTTCTCTCACCACAGGTGCTGCCTGACCTGCTGAGTATTTCTCGCAATTTCTGTTTTTATTTCAGATTTCCAGCATCCGCAGTATTTTGCTTTTGAAGAAAAGAAAGAACTTGCTTTTATATAGTATCTTTCACGTCCTCAGAAAATCCCAATGGGCTTCAAAGCCAATTAATTACTTTTGAAGTGTAGTAACTAATGTATCATATAGCTTAAAGCAGTAGCAGACCCATCAGTCATTTCATGGAAGATATGCTAATATAGTTAAAAATTAATGCATTTTTAAAATCTACCAACAATGAATCCTTCTAATCCAATACAAATCAAGCACAAGAATGAATACTACTGACATGATTTATTAATTCAAATCTTTCCACTGCTGTACTGATTCTGTACTGTTAAGGAAATCTCAGCAAAATATGCAAGACTAACTTTAAGTTTATAGGATATAAGGCACATGCATTACTTAATAGTTAACATGAACAAGTAGGTTAAATATTGTATGACATATGTGTTTTCAGAACATAATTAAAGATATTCCTTGCTTAGTTTTGTAATGGATATTTTATTTTATTACTGTAAACATTTTGCAGTTATTGCTGAGTGTCTTGCAATATTTATCAGCATGTTATCCTCCTTTATCATATCTTGGGTTCAGCCATTATTGAGAGGTTCCTAAACTTCAATCTGTTTTTGGAACCAAGAAATCAGTGAGGTTCTGTCAAAATGTGCACTAAATCCAAACATCAGTGCATGACAATTATCTATTTTTACAACAATACAGATTCACCAGAATGATACCAGGGCTTAAAGGGTTAAATTATGAGGACAGGTTGCATAAACTTAGCTCGTATTCCCTTCAGCTTAGAAGGTTGAGTGGTGATCTAATCTAGGTCTTTAAAATGATAAAAGGATTGAATAGGGTAGATACACAGAATCTATTTTCTCTGGTGGGGAATCCAGAACAAGGGGGCACAATCTTAAAATCAGAGCTAGGCCATTGAGGAGTGAAATCAGGAAGCACTTTTTCATGCAAGGGAACTGTCTCTCCCCAAAAGGCAGTAGATACTGGGTCAAATGGTATTTACAAGACTGAGATCGACAGATTTTTATTAGGTAAGGGTATGATTGGATATGGATCAAAGGCGGGTAGATGGAGTTAAGATACAGATCAGCCATGATCTAACTGAATGACGGAACAGGCCGTGGGGCTGAATGGCCTACTCCTGTTCTTATGTTCCTCTGATATTTTCTTATTCTCTCTTTCATTTGCCTCAGTGAGCACTAGGCCTACCATTAATGGAGGTTTTGTTTGAAAAATGAGGATGAGGACCTTGAATGCTTGACTTTTAATAACTTTGTAAATCCACTATCTATAATGTTGCTGGTTATTAGGCTTTATTGTACAAAATTGGTGGAGCGACATAGGGCTAAAAATTCGAATGCACCGAAAAGGTGCCGGTGCCACCGTGGGCAGCAGTTAACGGCCGCAAGAGTTAATTGCACAGGCAGCACCAGTATTTTGGTGCTGCCTGCTGTTTAATATTAGCACAGTGCTAAACTTACTGGGTAAGGCTGGTTTTCAGGCGCTACTCACAGCAGGAGACCCAATGTAGCGTGGCTGTAGCATCTCTGGAGCGAGGCAGCGTTCTCTTAAAGCAAGGCTGTCATTTTAGAAAACAGTGTTGGTCCCTTAAAGGGGAACTGCCTTCTAAAATGAAAAAAAATAAAAATCATTTAAAAATAGGCAGTTTTCTGCCTTCTGAACAAAAATAAACATTAAAAAGAATTCCCAAATGGCAGTCTTCAGCTCTTAAAGCTGAATTGCCTTCTGAACCTAAAAAAATGGGAAAAGTGTTTTAGCACTAACACAAATGGCTCAGCAAGCTAGGGAAGGGGTGTCCAGGGTCTTGTACGCAGCATTTCAGCATTGTGCAGGGGTCAACACTGCAAGAGAGGTCCTCTACCCACAGGGGCCAGGAGGCTCTCCAGAAAGAATGATGTGGGACCAGATCACCAAGGCCATCACTGTCAGCAGTGTCGCCCCATGACCTGGCTCCTGTGCCCAAAGAAGCTTCATGACCTCAGACCAGTAGTCAAGGTCAGTGAATGCATTTTCAAAAGCCATCTCCTACCAACTGCGCCTCACACACTTCAGCCTCACACACTTTTCAATGCTCGACACCACCCGCCACCCCCCCCCACCTCCCAATCACTAACCTACCAACAATCTGTACCAAACGTGAGGAACACCTCCCATTCTACCGTCACCTCACTCCCTTGGAGGAGATGGTGCTGGCTATTCTTAGCAAGGGTATGGCTGAGCCCTTGGCCAGCGGTCAGGGCTGAAAGGATACAAGATGCTGGTATCCTCATATGTTATCCTCCTTCTGGCATGCACCTCTTGCTTTCCAGCCCTCCACTAACTACGGGGGTGATTTTGCCAATGGGGGCGCGTTGGAGGTAGGACTGCTGCTTGTCGGGTTTCAGTCCCGCCTCCATCGACTTGTGGCCAACCCACGCTATTTTCCCTTGATTGACCTTGTTAAGCCCGCCTAGCGGGCTTAGTAGGCCAATTAAGGGGAAGTCGGTTACAGAGAACGTCAGCGTATGATGTTTCATCTGTCAAAAATTTTTGACAGATGAATTGTCAACTTTTGACAGCTCTGTGAAGCTGTCAAACACTGACATTCTATGTTGTTTGATGAGTCCTTGTATTCAAGACTCATCAAACCTCTTTCTTTAGCAGAAATTAGATGGATGTTGCATCGGAGAATGCAGCAGCCATCTGTCATCTCTGCCGCGGAGATGCAAGACTCTCCGCATCCCCAACTGTTGAAGCCTGCAGGAAGAAACAAAGGTAAGTAAAGATTTTCTATCACTTTCCACTCACCTCACATACTTACCTCTCCACACTTGCACCCATCACTTACCTCCACAGCGCACTTTTGCACCCCTCCGACCCCCGCAGACCCACTGCTCGCCTCGGTGACCCTGGCGGGGTTTCCCGACGTCGGGAAGCCCGCGCCTCTGGTAGAAAAATGGGGATAATCCTCTTAACTGCCTGGTAACTACCTGTTAACAGGCAGTTAAGTGACTGTAATCCCCTGCCCGCCTCCAGGAGACAGGACCCGGCGCGGTTCGGCTACCCGCCTCCTGGGAAGATGGCACGGAGGCGGGTTGGGGGCAGGATGGGTACCCGCCCCCAGATTCTGCCATTTTCCCAGCAGTCCCGCCTCCAAACCCGCCTCCCCAGGGCTGGCAAGATCGCGCACTACAACTCCACCCTTGCGGCATTGTAGATGAAAGCATAAAATTACAAAGGGATATTGATAGTTTAAGCGAATGGGCAAAACTGTGGCAAATAGATTTCAATGTAGGCAAATGTGAGGTCATCCACTTTGGACCTAAAAAGGATAGAACAGGGTACTTTCTAAATGGTGAAAAGCTAAAAACAGCAGAGATCCAAAGAGCCTTGGGGGTCCAGGTACATAGATCACTAAAATGTCATGAACAGATACAGAAAATAATCAAAAAGGCTAATGGAATGCTGGCCTTTATATCTAGAGGACTAGAATACAAGGGGGTAGAAGTTATGCTGCAGCTATACAAAGCCTCGTTAGACAATACCTGGAGTACTGTGAGCAGTTCTGGGCACCACACCTTAGGAAGAATATATTGGCCTTGGAGGGAGTGCAGCGTAGGTTTACCAGAATGATACCTAGACTTCAAGGGTTACGTTCCGAGGAGAGATTACACAAACTAGGGTTGTATTCCCTAGAATTTAGAAGGTTAAGGGGTGATCTGATCGAAGTTTTCAAGATATTAAGGGTAACAGATAGGATAGATAGAGAGAAACTATTTCCGCTGGTTGGGAATTCTAGGACTAGGGGGAATAGTCTAAAAATTAGAGCCAGACCTTTCAGCAGTGAAATTAGGAAACACTTCTACACACGGAAGCCGCGATTTCGCCAACTGTGGCGAGTCCGGTGTGGCTGGAATAGGTGGCAGCTTCAAACCCCGGTCCCGTCTTCATCCCGCCTCCTCCAAGTGATTTTGCCCTGATTGGGCTTGTTAACCCCCCCTGCGAGGTTCCTGGCCAATTAAAAGGAAGCGGGTCTGATGATGTCATCTGACGTTGCGTCTTCAGCCGGTTTCCTTAAAGGGGCCATGTCTACATTCATTTTGACAGTTGTTCTGCAGCATTGAGGGTCTGCAAACACTGACAAGCACTGCACAAAGGTGCATGACTACACCCAGGCTCTCCCATTACTCCCTCCATATGCTTATGGAGGGAGTCACAGCACGCAGGGAGGTTCTCTTCCCTTCCAATGGGTGGAAGAGACCTCCCCAGGACACCAACACAGCCTGGTTACACATTGCACAAGAGAGCACAAGCAGGGATGTCATCAGGGGGACCAGGCTGCAGTGGCGCAAACCTTTCAATGATCTCAGTAGATCACGAAACGTTAGTACAAAGCCACACTCAAACTCACCCTGCTGTGCCACTCATCGCATCCCCATCGTTCTGCCTTCCCTACCCTACTCCGGCACATCCTTACTCACACCAACTTACCTTGCACCTCCACCCATCCCTCTCTATCTACATTATCACTTCCCCATCTCACTAACCACCCCTCACACTCACCCTCATCCTCGTGCAATCATACCAACTAACAACACACAAGGGTAGGCACTTGGGTGTTTTATGCAATGTTCATGTAAAGTTTCTGTTAATGTGGTGTCAAACATTGAAACCTTTATTTTCAACACTTTGCCTTCTTGGACAGATTTGTGTGCACCTTTGGAAGTGTCTCAGTGAGTTCCAGTGAATGGTGTGACATAACGTTTCCCCCCCCCCCACTCCCAATGGTGGTGAGTGTGAAAGGAATGGCTTGGGCATTGTAGGGATGCTTATGGTGCTGGTGTGGGGTGATGCCAACCTGGCGCATCATGTGGCAGCCAGGGTGTACAGCGTCAAGTGAAGTAAATCTGGCCATGGTGAGGCCATCCCTGGCCTCCTGGGCAGCAATGTGGTCGGGTGCTGATGCCATGTGTCCTGTTCAGCATCAGGTGATTGCAGAGAAGGTTGGTGTTGTTGGTGCTGCTGGTGTGCCTGATACTGCTGGTGTTGGGGCTGATCATGGTGAGATTCTGAGGACCAAGGTGAGATTTTTTCAGAAGCAAGGATGTTGTCAGGAGGACCTGGGTGCAGTGGAACAGATGGCAGCTGAAGTTAAGATGACAGAAGTGATCGTCAATGGTGAGAGAGGTTGCTCCAAGGCGGTGACAGTGGATAGAGAGTTTGCTCCAAACACTTCCAAACTGCATACAGCTCAAAAGTGTCTTCCAAATCCTGAAGGCTCAAGCTTCTGACATTGGAAAGTGAACAGCTGTGAAATGGTAGCTTTTATATCACTTTTGCAGCTGTCACCTATTCACAGCAATGGAGAGTCATAGAGAACCCGACACACTTACTTGACGTGATCTCCGAGTGATGGGATCCTCTAGGAAAGAGTGATCATAGCATGGTTGAATTTCAAATTCAGTTGGAGGTGAGAAAGTTGTATCCCAAATCAGTGTCCTGATCTTAAACAAAGGCAATTATAATGGCATGAGGGCAGAACTGGCTAAAGTGGACTGGAAAAACAAATTAAAGGGTAAGAAAGTTGAAATGCAGTGGCGGACATTTAAGGAGATATTTCATAACTCTCAACAAAAATATACTCCAGTGAGAAAGAAAGATTTTAAGAGAAGGGAGCACCATCCGTGGCTAACTAAGGAAGTAAAGGATGGTATCAAATTGAAAACGAAGGCATACAATGTTGCCAAGATTGGTGGGAGACCAGAGGATTGGAAAATTTTTAAAAACCAGCAAAGGATGACTAAAACAATAATAAAGAGAGAGAAGATGAATTATGAGAGTAAGCTGGCAAGAAACATTAAAACAGATAGTAAGAGGTTCTGCAGGTATATAAAAAGGAAGAGGGTAGCTAAATTAAACGTTGGTCCCTTAGAGGATGAGACTGGGGAATTAATAATGGGGAACGGGGAAATGGCAGAGACTCTGAACAAATATTTTGCATCTGTCTTCACTGTAGAAGACACTAACAACATCCCAATAATGGATAATCAAGGGGCCACAGGGAGTGGGGAAGTAAAGACAATCACTATCACTAAGGAAATAGTACTCGGTAAAATAATGGGACTAAAAGACGACAAGTTCCCTGGACTAGATGGCCTGCATCCCAGGGTCTTAAAAGAAGTGGCTGCAGAGATAGTGCAGAGATAGTGGATGCATTGGTTGCAATATACCAAATTCCCTGGACTCTGGAGAGGTCCCAGCGGATTGGAAAACCGTCAATGTAACACCCCTATTTAAGAAAGGAGGGAGACAGAAAGCAGGAAACTATAGACCAGTTAGTCTAACATCTGTCGTTGGGAAAATGCTGGAGTCCTTCATTAAGGAAGCAGTAGCAGGGCATTTAGAAAAACATACTGCAGTCAAACAGAGTCAGCGTGGTTTTAGGAAAGGGAAATCATGTTTAACAAATTTGCTGAGTTCTTTGAGGATGTAACAAGCAGGGTGGACAAGGGTGAGCCAGTGGATGTGGTGTATTTGGATTTCCAGAAGGCATTCTATAAGGTGCCACATAAAAGGTTACTGCATAAGATAAGAGCTCACGGAGTTGGGGGTAATATATTAGCATGGATAGAGAATTGGCTAACTAACAGAAAGCAGAGAGTCGGGATAAATGGGTCATTTACTGGTTGGCAAACGGTAACTAGTGGGGTGCCACAAGGATCGGTGCTGGGGCCCCAACTATTTACAATCTACATTAATGACTTGATGAAGGGATCGAGTGTAATGTAGCCAAGTTTGCGGATGATACAAAGATGGGTGGGAAAGCAAGTTGCGCAGAGGACTTAAAGAATCTGCAAAGGGATATAGACAGGCTAGGTGAGTGGGCAAACATTTGGCAGATGGAGTATAATGTGGGAAAGTGCGAGGTTATCCACTTTGGCAGGAAAAATAAAAAAGCAAACTATTATTTAAATGGAGAGAGATTACAAAATGCTACAGTTCAGAGGACCTGGGGGTCCTTGTGCATGAAACACAAAAAGTTAGCCTGCAGGTACAGCAAGTAATCAAAAAGGCAAATGGAATGTTGGCCTTTATTTCAAGGGGGTTGGAGTATAAAAGCAGGGAAGTCCTGCTACAACTGTACAAGGTATTGGTGAGACCACACCTCGAGTACTGCGTACAGTTTTGGTCTCCTTATTTAAGGAAGGAAATACTTGCATTGGAGGCAGTTCAGAGACGATTCACTAGGTTAATTCTAGAGATGAGGGGTTTGACTTATGAGGAAAGGTTGAGCAGGCTGGGCCTATACTCATTGGAATTTAGAAGAATGAGAGGTGATCTTATCGAAACATACAAGATACTGAGGGGGCTCGACAGGGTAGATGCAGAGAGGATGTTTCCCCTCATGGGGAAATCTAGAACGCGGGGGCACAGTTTTAGAATAAAGGGTCGCCCTTTTAGAACTGAGATGAGGAGGAATTTCTTCTCTCAGAGGGTCGTAAATTTGTGGAATTCTCTGCCCCAGAGAGCTGTGGAGGCTGGGTCATTAAATACATTTAAAGTGGAGATTGTCAAATTTTTGCAAGATAAGGGAGTGAAGGGTTATGGGGAGCGGGCTGGGAAGTGGCTTTGAGCCCAAGATCAGCCATGGCCTTATTGAATGGTGGAGCAGGCTCGAGGGGCCAAGTGGCCTATTCCTGCTCCTATTTCTTATGTTCTTATGAATCTTGTGGAAAAGTCGGAAAAATGGTTAGAAGGTGGTAAAATGCTGTTCAACTACCTTTAAAGACCCTATTAACTATCTCAATTGGCTGACCCGCCGGTTAGTTCTGGTTCTGCAAAGCGCAGGCAGATCCGGCACTTGGGAAATTGACACGGAGGCGGGTTCAGAGCGGGATCCCGACCCGCTGTTAATCTTTTAGATTTTGACAGCGGACCCGCCCTCTCAGCGCCGGCAAAATTCCGGCCAAAGTGTGGTAGAAGTTTGGAACTCTCTTCCGCAAACAGCAATTGGTGCGAGATCAATTGTCAATTTTACATCTGAGATTGATAGCTTTTTGTCAACCGAAGTAATTAAGGGATATGGGCCAAAGGCAGATCTAAGGAGTTAGGTCACAGATCAGCCATGGTCTCACTGAATTGTGGAACCGGCTCAAGGGGCTGAATGGCCTACTCCTGTTCCTATGTTGTGCCTTCCTCATTTCACACACCCAAGAAATGTAGCCTGCCCAGCCAGTGGTTCACCAAGAGGAGGGAGAGGAGAATGAAGAAGAAGCAGAAGAAACGGCATCACTTCCAGCCACCAGTTCCTCAAGGTCGACCAGCAAGGCCATTTGCAGTGTCCCCCACTGAAAGTCAGCAGCCTTCCACCAGCCATGCTACAGCCACTGGGGTAGCACTGCATGATATCAGTAGGATAGGCAAAGGCACACACAAGACAGTCACTAAGGGAATGCATAAAGGTGATGAGTTGATTTCTTGATGTCATATTAGATGCAAATATGGATAAAGTTGGATTGGAAAGTTTGCTTTGTGGTGGCTTTTATTTCAGCATCATGGCCAAGAGGACGCTGTGAGGGAAGGTAAGGTGTGGGACACATGTTGAAAGGGGAATTGGGTTTGTGGTCACTGGTACCGCAGGCGGATGATTCCATCCCGATATCCCGGCCAGAAAGGGGCTGTCTGGGTTGCATCCTTCCTGCGGCTTTCTCCTCTTCTGCATCTTCCTCTTCCCTCTGTGAGCGGATGCTGTAAATCTGAAAAAAAGCAGAAAATGCTGGAACTACTCAGGTCAGGCAGCATCTCGACCTGAGGCATTAACTCTGTTTCTCTCTCCATGGATGCTGCCTGACCTGCTAAGTATTTCCAGCATTATCTGTCTTCTCAGAGGCCTTCCTTTACAATCCCAGACCTTGAAAGTATCCAGCAGCACTCCCTGCACACTTAAAAAACTTTTAACATCTAGTGGACCGAGCCACTACTTCAATAAAATATTAAAAATCCAGTCCAAAAGCTAAATGCAAACTTACCTGAAAGATGTGTGTGTCCCTTTAAGTAGCGCTGACAGCGTCTGTCGGCCTGCTGCACGCTTGCTTTTCTGAGTGAGGTTAGGACGCAGCGTTAAACTCAGCGCAAGGGTCCAAGTTCGCAGAGCGTGGCGTCAAGTCAACGTTGCATGTTAACGGCAGCGTTATGGCCCTCACCAAAATGGCGGCTGTTGAGTCCCGCGCCAGTGGCGGGCAGAAGTGAGGCGGCCGCCATTTTTCTTTCACAAAACGGGCCTCACTGGGTGGCGGTAAGTGGCCACATTTCTAGCCCATGGAATTCTGATAAATGCTGAATGCTGCCTCCCCTCCTCTCTGGAGGAGTTACACAGCGTTAGCCTTGGGAGGATCATATCCCACCTCTGCAAAAATGTCAGATATGTTAGCTGCAACATCTTCCTACATTCAGTGTTACAGGTTAATAGCAGAAGAGGTACAGCTTGGAAGGAAGTCTGCTAAATTCGAAGCAAACTCTGAGCAGCTGCCTGGACTCTTCTTTTCATAGAGTCATAGAAATTTATGGCACAGGAGGCCATTTTGACCCATCGTGTCTGTGCCGGCCGAAAAAGAGCCATCCAGCCTAATCCCACTTTCCAGCACTTGGTCCGTAGCCTTGTAGGTTACGGCACTTCAGGTTCATATCCAATTACTTTTTAAATGTGATGAGGGTTTCTGCCTCTACCACCTTTTCAGGCAGTGAGTTCCAGACCCCAACCACCCTCTGGGTGAAAAAAGTTCTCCTCAACTCCCCTCTAAACCTTCTACCCATTACTTTATATCTATGCCCCCTGGTTATTGACCTCTCTGCTAGGGGAAATAGGTCCTTCCTATCCACTCTATCTAGGCCCCTCATAACTTTATACACCTCAATCAAGTCTTGCCCTCAGCCTCCTCTGTTCCAAAGAAAACAACCCCAATCTTTCCTCAAAGCTAAAATTCTCCAGTCCTTGCAACATCCTCCTAAATCACAACTTTCATGTAATGTGGTGACCAGAACTGTACGCAGTACTCTAGCTGTGGCCTAACTAGTGTTTTGTACAGTTCAAGCATAACCTCCTGCTCTTATGCCTCGGCTAATAAAGGAAAGTATCCCGTATGCCTTCTTAACCACCTTATCTACCTGTCCTGCTACCTTCAGGGACCTGTGGACATGCACTCCAAGGTCCCTCTGTTGCTCTACACTTCTCAGTATCCTACCATTTAATGTTTATTCCTTGCCTTTTTAGCCGTCCCCAAATGCATTACCTCACACTTATCCGGATTGAATTCCATTTGCCACTTTTCTGCCCACCTGACCAGTCCATTGAAAACTTCCTGCAGTCTACAGCTTTCATCCTCACTTTCAACCACATGGCCAATTTTTGTATCATCTGAAAACTTCTTAATCATGCCCCCTACAATGAAGTGTAAATCATTGATATCTACCACAAAAAGCAAGGGACCCAGTACTGATCCCTGGAACCCCACTGGAAACAGCCTTCCAGTCACAAAAACACCCATCGACCATTACCCTTTGCATTCCTGCCACTGAGCCAATTTTGGATCGAACTTGCCACTTTCCCATGGTCTCCTGGGCTTTAACTTTTTTGACCAACCTGCCATGTGAGACTTTGTCAAAAGCCTTGCTAAAATCCATGTAGACTACATCAAACGCACTACCCTCATCAACCCTCCTTGTTACCTCCTCAAAATATTCAATCAAGTTAGTCAAACACGACCTTTCCTTAACAAATCCATGCTGACTGTCCTTGATTAATTCGCACCTTTCTAAATGACGATTAATACTGTCCTTCAGAATTTTTTCCAACAATTTGCCCACCACCAAGATTAGGCTGATTGGCCTGTAATTACTCGGTCTATTCCTGAAAAACTGGTCTGCATGGCACTGTCCACAAGGTGTCTAGCAGATACTGTGTAGAAAATTCAATAGTTGGAATGCCAACATCTGAGCTTATCACAGAATCATAGAATGGTTACAGCATGGAAGGCGGCCATTCGGCCCGTCGCGCCTCTGCCGGCTCTCTGCAAGAGAACTTCAGCTAGTCCCACTCCCCCGCCATTTCCCCGTAGCCCTGCAAATTTCTTTCCTTCAGATACTTGTCCAACTCCCTTTTGAAAGTCGTGATTGAATCTGCCTCCACCACCCTTTCAGGCAGTGCATTCCAGATCTTAACCACTCGCTGCGTAAAAAAGTTTTTTCTTACATCGCCTTTGGTTCTTTTGCCAATCACCTTAAATCTGTGTCCTCTGGTTCTCGACCCTTCTGCCAATGGGAACAGTTTCTCTCTATCTACTCTGTCCAGACCCCTCATGATTTTGAACACCTCTATCAAATCTCCTCTCAATCTTCTCTGCTCCAAGGAGAACAACCCCAGCTTCTCCAGTCTATCCATGCAACTGAAGTCCCTCATTCCTGGAATCATTCTTGTAAATCTTTCTGCACCCTCTCTAAGGTCTTCACATCCTTCCTAAAGTGTGGTGCCCAGAATTGGACACAGTACTCCAGTTGGGGCCGAACCAGTGTTTTATAAAGGTTCATCATAATTTTCACACTTTTGTACTCTATGGGGGAGAAATTCAGTATCGCCCCATTTGGGGCGCAATTATCGGCCGGGCGCAAAGATTAGCGACTAGCGCTAATTATCGCCTCCGACTGCAAACTTGGCTTTTATCGCCCCTGGAGGCGATTGGAGCGCTAAATCAGGCGCTACACACCTGTCTTAAGGCGCAAAGGCCGAGGAGCGAGGTGCTACCTCAGAGCGCTGGCGAAGCTCATGTGATGTCAGTCAGCAATGGAACACAGACACACTGGCGCCGGCCAGTTCTTAAAGGGGAGGGTCAATCTTGCTCTCCATCCACACCCTGCTCACTGCAGCCTTGAATCTCAGTCTGGAGAGACCTGTACATCAAATCTGTTGGAAAGAACAATGGAGAGGCCCAGGGAAAGAGCTCAGAGTGCAGCCTCCATATTCTCTTCTAAATTGATGCAAGGAAGATCAAGTCAGAAAGAACCTGCAAAGTGCTGCTCAGTACCCAAAACTCCTCAACACAGCTTTGAATATCTCCCACAGTCTCTCTCTCACGAGGAATGCGTGGTGCAAAATTTTGGCAACAAAAAAAGGCAGGAAGTGGTCGCCTTTAAATAGCGCTCCCCCAGTCCCTTCCCGACTGCAAAACGCTCCCCTCAACCTGTCGTTGCTAGCGGCAGGCGGTAAGACAGGGGGCGCCACTCAATATCCGGTCCGGGGCGTTGCACGCTCAACTGACGTCACGATTTGCCGGTGCAGGAGATCGTGGTGGTAGTGTTTGGCGCCGCCGCAAAATGTCTAGTTAATTTTGTGAGCGGAGCAAACATCGCTGCGCACGGGCGCTAGTTGCTTTGCGCCCCATTAGCGCCCTCTTAAGGCGCTAACGGGAGGCGCAAACCAACCGAATTTTTCCCCCCATGTTTCTATTCATGAAGCCCAGGATCCCGTAAGCCTTTTTAACTGCTTTCTCAACCTGCCCTGCTACCTTCAACAATTTGTGCACACATACCCCCAGGTCTCTCTGTTCGTGCACCCCCTTCAGGATTCTACCCTTTAGTTTATATGTCCTCTCCTCATTCTTTCTACCAAAATGTATCACTTCACACTTTTCTGCATTTATGGAGCTGAAATAGTTGTATATCCACTTTTAAAGATGTGGGGCTAAAAATTGGTGGCCGTCACGAGAGTTGCCGGTGTCACTGTGGCCTCGGGTTAACGGCCATTGAAAATGGACAAGAGAAAAATTCGCACTGGGGGCTAAAGATTTTTAGCCCAGCACTAATTTGCCATGTAACACCCTCCTGGTGGCGTTAGTGCAGGCATCGGAGGCGAAGTTGCCATCCAGAAGCGCTGTTCAATCTTCCAACAGCCTCTGGAAGCGAGTCATTAGCGTTTGCCGGGCATTGTGGGAAATGAAAAGGGTAATGCATTAAAAGGGCAATGCCTTCTGAACTAATAAAAATAAAAATGAAGTGAAAAATGCAGTTTTCAGCCCTGACTGCCTTTTAAAAAAAAAATTTAAAACAAGTCCCAAATGTGAGTCTTCAGCTCTTAAAGCTGATTTCCTTTCTGCACGTAAAAAAAAAGGGAAAAGTGCTTCAGCACTAACACTAATTCAGGGTTTTGAACGCAACACTCCAGCTTTGTGCAGGGGGCCAACACTGTAAGACAGGTCCCCTATCCACAGGGGCTAGGAGGCCCTCTAGAACGAATGATATAGGACAACATTACCGAGGCCGTCACTGCCAGCAGTGTTGCCCCACCACCTGGCTCCAGTGCCCAAAGAAGCTTCATGACCTCAGACCAGTGGTCAAGGTCAGTGAATGCATCTTCAAAAGCCGTCTCCTACCAACTGAATCACTAGCCTCGCACGATCCCCCCCGCCCCATCACTAACCTACCAACAATCTGTACCAAACACGAAGCACACCTTCCACTCCTAGCTTCACCTCACCCCCTTGGAGGAGACAGTGCTGGCCATTCTTGGCAGGGGCATGGCTGAGCCCTTGGCCAGCAGTGGGAAAGGATACAAGATGCTGGTATCCTCATACGTTATCCTCCTTCCTGCATGCACCTCTTGCTTTCCTGCCCTCCCCTCACCACAACTCCACCCTTGTGCCTTCCTCATTTCACACACCCAAGAAATGCAGCCTGCCCAACCAGTGGTTCACCAAGAAGAGGGAGGGGACACTGAAAAAGAAGAAACACGGTCACTCAATTTGACAGTCCCAGCCACCAGCTCCTCAAGGTCGACCAGCAAGGCCATTTGCAGTGTCTCCCACTGAAAGTCAGCAGCCTTCCACCAGCCATGCTGCAGCCACTGGGGTAGCACTGTGTGACATCAGTAGGATAGGCAAAGGCACACACCAAACAGTCACTAAGAGAATGCATAAGGGTGAAGAGTTGATTTCTTGATGTCAAATTGAATGGATAGATGCATAAAGTTGGATTGGAAAGTTTGCTTTGTGTTGGCTTTTATTTCAGCATCGTGGCTAAGAGGATGCTGTGATGGTCAGTAAAAGAGGGAAGGTAAGGCGTGGGACTAATGTTGAAAGGGGAATTCGGGTTGTGGTCACTGGTACCGTAGGCAGATGATGCCATCTCAGATATCCCAGCCAGAAAGGGGCTGTCTGGGTTGCCTCCTTCCTTCTGATTCTTCCTCTTCGGTGCCTTCTTCTTTCCTCTGCGAGTGGATGTTGCAAATCTGAAATGACAGCATAAAATGCTGGAAATACTCAGCAGGTCAGGCAGCATCTTGACCTGAGACGTGAACGGTTTCTCCACGGATGTTGCCTGACCTGTTGAGTATTTGCAGCATCTTCTGTCTTCTCAGCGACCTTCCTTTACCATCAGAGGCCTTGCAAGCATCCAGCAGCACTTCCTACACACTTAAAAAACCTTTAACATGTATTGCAGCAAGTCACTACTTCAATAAAATAAAAAAAAAAGTCCAAAAGCTTAAATGCAAACTTACCTGAAAGATGTGTGTGTCCCTTTAAGAGGTGCTGACAGCACCTCTGTCAGTCTGCTGCAGGCTAGGTTTATATGGCGCGCTTAGGACCCTGCGCTGAACTCAGCGTTAGGGTCGAAGTTCACAGAGGTGACGTTAAGTTGGCGTGACGTTAAGTTGGCTTGACGTCACCTCGTCCTCATTTCAATCTGCAGGGCGATCGATGTTACTGGCAGCGCTGCTGGGCCTTGGAAAATGGCGGATGCTGCGGGACCCGCCACGAGCCAGCGAAAGAGTGGCTGGTGGCGGGAGCCGCCAACTTTTTTCCAGTAACGGATGGCATTAAGCCCCCGAATTTTTAGCCCGTGGTCTTTCAGTGTCTTTTCTTTCCCAAGACTTTTTCCTTGTGTCCCAAGGCTGTTTGTTTGTCATAGAATCATACAGCACTGAAGGAGGCCATTTGGCCCATCGTGGCTGTGCTGGCTTTTTGCTGGTGAGCTTGGACCTTTGCGCTGAGTTCAGCACTGCATGATATCAGTTGAAAGAGCTAACTAATTAGTCCTACTCTCCTGCTCTTTCCCCATAGCCCTGAAAATGTTTCCTTTTCGGATATTTATCCAATCCCTTTTGCAAGTTACTATTGAATCTATTTCCATCACCCTTTCAGGGAGTGCATTCCAGGTCAAAACAACTCGCTGTGCAAAAAAAAAAATTCTCCCCATCTCCCCTCTGGTTCCTTTGTCAATTACCTTAAATCGATGTCCTCTGGTTACTGAAATAACAACAGAAAACGCTGGAAAAACTCAGCAGGCCAGGCAACATCCGTGGAGAGAGAAAGAGAGTTAACGTTTCAGGTCGAAACCCTTCGTCGGAACTGAAAGAGCAAGAAATAAACAGATAAAAATGCAAGGGGGAGGCTGGGGGGAGGAATAAAAGAACAAAAGGGATTGTCTTTAGTGAGTAGAGACATTGAGAGATGCTCAAGGCAAGACGAGATGGTAATGGGACAGGTTGAGAAACAAAAGGTAAGGTGTGAAATGCTGGCAGAATCAGAGACAGCTGCCGTGGGGGGAGAGAGAGAAAAAAAGGAAAAAGGCACGGACCAAAAGAGTGGATAAAATGTATACATATGTGGTAGGGGCCGGGGTTATGATCTGAAATTGTTGAACTCGATATTGAGTCCGGAAGGCTGTAAAGTGCCTAAACGGAAGATGAGGTGCTGTTCCTGGAGCTTACGCTGCGCTTCCGTGGAACAATGCAAGAGGCCGAGGACGGTGAGGTCTGAGTGAGCGTGGAGTGGTGAATTAAAATGACAAGCGACCGGAAGCTCGGGGTCACCCTTCTGGACTGAACGGAGGTGTTCCGCAAAGCGGTCACCCAAACTGCGTTTGGTCTCCCCAATGTAGAGGAGACCACATCGTGAGCAGCGAATACAGTATACTAGATTGCAAGAAGTACAAGTAAATCGCTGTTTCACCTGGAAGGGGTGTTTGGGGCCCTGGAGAGTGGGAAGGGGGGATGTATAAGGGCAGGTGTTGCATCTCCTGCGCTTGCACGGGAAGGTGCCGGGTGAAGGGGAAGGGGTGCTGGGGGTGATAGAGGAGTGGACTAGGGTGTCTCGGAGGGAGCGGTCCCTACGGAATGCTGAAAGGGGAGGTGAGGGGAAGATACGTTTGGTGGTGGGATCACGTTGGAGGTGGCGGAAATGGCGGAGGATGATCCGTTGAATGTGGAGGCTGGTGGGGTGAAAGGTGAGGACAAGGGGAACTCTATCGTGGTTCTGGGAGGGAGAGGCCGGGGTGAGGGCAGAAGTGCGGGAGATGGAACGGACACGGTCGAGGGCCATGTTGACCACGGTAGAGGGGAATCCTCGGTTGAGGAAAAAGGAAGACATGTCGGAAGCACTGGTATGGAAGGTGGCATCGTCGGAGCAGATGCGGCGGAGACGGAGAAACTGGGAGAAGGGAATTGTTGGAGAAGAAAATTATTAAAGAAATGTCGGAGAAGAAAAACTCATCCAGTTAATGAACTTTAAATTCGCTGACACAGGACTTTAACATGCTGCAATGGGTTGGCAGTCTGCCTTGTCAGACAACGTTACAACATACAGGGCTCGAGATAACACTGTCACATAGACGAGGCTGATCACATCAACTGTACCCTGACGTTAATTGAATTTATTTACCATGCTTAACAATTGTATACATAAAATTGATTGGATTCTAATAACTATCACACGCTCATGTGAGCACGATGTGATCAATGATGGATGTATAAAATACTGTGCCCCGGAGTGACTTATCTGAGAGGTCGGTGACTGCACGCGGGTGCATCACTTCTCTCCCAGAGCGCTCTGAATAAAGTGTACTCCCACATTTAACCGTGTAAATTGGTGTTTGAGTTTTATTGCTCAGTCGGGCTAAGTCGGGTAACGCGTCGACTCTCCTTCACGGTTGGTCCGCTTAAGGCTCCGATTAGCCCCTACAACAGAATAGAGTCCTTACAGGAGGCGGGGTGGGAGGAAGTGTAGTCCAGGTAGCTGTGGGAGTCAGTGGGCTTGTAGTGAATGTTGGTCAATAACCTATCCCCAGAGATGGAGACGGAGAAGTCGAGGAAGGGGAGGGAAGAGTCGGAGATGGACCATGTGAAGGTGAGGGAAGGGTGGAAATTGGAGGCAAAGTGAATGAAATTGTCTAGTTCAGGGCGAGAGCAGGAAACGGCACCGATACAGTCGTCAATGTACCGGAAAAAGAGGTGAGGGAGGGGACCCGAGTAGGACTGGAACAAAGAGTGTTCCACATATCCCACGAAAAGGCAGGCATAGCTAGGACCCATGCGGGTACCCATAGCAACACCTTTGATTTGGAGGAAATGAGTGGAGTCAAAGGAGAAGTTGTTCAATGTGAGAACAAGTTCAGCCAGGCGGAGGAGGGTGGTGGTGGATGGGGACTGGTTGGGCCTCTGTTCAAGGAAGAAGCGGAGCGCCCTCAGGCCATCCTGGTGGGGGATGGAGGTGTAGAGGGATTGTACGTCCATGGTGAAAAGGAGGCGGTTGGGGCCAGGAAACTGGAAACTGTTAAAGTGGCGGAGGGCGTCAGAGGAATCGCGGATGTAGGTGGGAAGGGACTGGACAAGGGTTACTGACCTTTCTGCCACTGGAAAAAGTTTCTCCCTGTTTACTTTATCAAAACCCGTCATGATTTTGAGCACCTCTATTAAATCTCTTTACCTTCTCTTCTCTAAGGAGAACAATCCCAGCTTCTCCAGTCTCTCCACATCACTGAAGCCTTTGGAACTAAAGTTCAAACCCCTCAAGGCATAGAATGCGTCGATGTTGCAGCCATTAGGAAAGGTTAAATACAAGAGAAAATTGTTTCAAAAGCCAACTTTTTTGGAAACCAATAACTTACTTCTCTCTAGTTGCAATTGGAGCTCATTAGAGAGACTATAAAAGGAAACTGACAACACAGCAAGAAATGCATTCAGACCAAGAAAATAAATTATAATGGTCCATTAGGTTAGAATGCAAAATTGATGATATCAAAGGTCTTTATGCATCATCCCCTACAGAAAATGCTGAAAGTTGAAACAAAGTATTGCTTAGAATTGGACTTTGATTAGTTACATGTACACCCTGAGGGAAACTGACATTTTCAGATGAAAACTCTTAAGGAACAAGCACCCACATAAATACTACATTTATTATAACGGATTAGGATCTTCCACCTCAGGGTTATTGTGCTAAAGTTTGCTTTACCCACAGCATGTGGGAGTGGTCAAATGAAGAATGGAAATGCCACATCAGTGAAACAAGTGATGCAGTTCTGAATTTGAAGCAAGGCTACATTGTTTGAGCAGGTTCAATTGCATCTGACTTGTGCCACAGTTGAAGGTGCTATCACACACGAGTGGGTGAAATTTGATTAAGCTCAAAAACGGGCATGGGGGGCGCGAAGCGCGATCTGCCTGATCCCGTTCAGAGTGATGCAGGCAGCTCGCACAATTTGTGCTGCCTGCTCATTTACATGATTGGAACGCTGAGCTCAGCACTAAACACGCTGCTGATTGGCTTAGCGCTCAAGAGGGGGGCCAATATCGGGTGCAGTCTACTGGTCAATAACATTTTACCTAGCCTCTCTGCACTACTTAAAGGGGAGGTCTTTGTTGCAGCAGCACGTCATTGACACTCTGGATGAAGCCATGGCTCAACAGGGCAGAGAGAGGGCAAGGAGGTTCTCGGATGCAGCACTGGAGGCCTTGGTCCTGGGGGTGCACAGAAGAACTAACTGCAGGGAGGGCAGGAGGCCTTCGAGACAGCACACCAAAAGACAGTAGGAGAAGATAGCAGAAGCAGTCAGTGCCACGTGTGTTGCCCCCCAGGACCTGGATCCAGTGCCGCAATAAGTTTAATGACCTCACACGAGTGGTCGAGGTGAGTGAATGCATCTTCAAGTGCCATATCCCACCAGTGCAGACCTGAGCGGGAGCGGCAGCGGTATAAAGGGAGCTGAGGGGAGAAGGCCCAGAACACAGCGCGGACCTGAGCGGGAGCGGCACAGTGGAGGCAACGGCGGCATAAAGAGAGCTGAGAGGCGACTTAAAAAAAGCAAAAAAACAAGGAGTCACATCACAGGAGAGCAGAAGGTGGAGTATAAATCGAGCGGGAGGCCCAGAGAGAGCGCAGACTGTAGCAGCGGTGGCAGTGAGGAGGCGGAGAACCTCCAGTGAAAACAACAACAACAAAAGCAACAACTGTAAAACTGCTAAAGTGACGTCACAACCAGGGAAGGAGCTGATTGGTGAGTAGCTGGTAAGTGTTTCTAGTAAATAGTCTATTAAGTAAAGGCATGGCAGGGCAGCTCAGTCCCGTGGAATGCATATCCTGTGCCATGTGGGGACTCCAGGACGCTTCCCGTGTCCTAGACAACCACATGTGCAGGAAGTGTCGTTAGCTGGAGGAGCTCGAGCTGTGGGTTTTGGAGCTTGAGCAGCAGCTGGCGTCACTACGGTGCATTCGTGAGGCTGAGAGCTTCGTGGATAGCACGTTTCAGGAGGTGGTCACCCCGCAGATAAAGAGTGTGCAGGCAGAAGAGGAGGACCAGGCAGGTAGTGCAGGAGTCCCCTGAGTGCATCTCGCTCTCCAACCAGTATTCGGTTCGGAGTACTGGTGAGGGCGATGGTTCCTCTGGGGAGTATAGCCAGAGCCAAGTCTGCGGCACCACACCCTGTGGATCAGCTGTACAGGGGGTGAGGAAGAAGAGTGGGAAAGCAATAGTGGTCGGGGATTTGATAGTTAGGTGAGCAGACAGGCGTTCCTGTGGCCGCAGACATGACTCCAGGATGGTATGTTGCCTCTCTGGTGCCAGGGTCAAGGGTGTCACCGAGCGACTGCAGAACATTCTGAGGCGGGAGAGTGGACAGCCAGAGGTCGTGGTCCATATCGGTACCAATGCCATAGGTAGAAAGAGGGATGAGGTCCTGCAGGCCGATTTCAGGGAATAGGAAAGAGATTAAAAAGCAGGACCTCAAAGGTAGTAAACACCAGATTACTCCCGGTGTCACGCGCTAGTGAGTATAGAAATAGGAGGATAACGCAGATGAATGCATGGCTGGAGAGATGGTACAGGAGGGAGGGCTTTAGATTCCTGGGGCATTGGGACCAGTTCTGGGAGAGGTGGGACAGAGTGCACCTCAACTGGGCCGGAACCAATATCATCGCGAGGAGGTTTGCTCGTGTTGTTGGGGAGGGTTTAAACTAATTTGGCAGGGGGAAGGGCCCCAGGATGTAACATTAGAAAGGGGAAATAAAGTGCTCAAAGGATTGGGAGAGGCAGAGAGCACTAAAGTAAGAAATAGTAAGGTATTGGGGGGGTCAAACTAAGAGAGAATACAGGATGGTCTAAGATCGGTTTACAGTGTATGTATGTGAATGCACGAAGCGTAGTAAACAAGGTAAGTGAGCTGCAGGCACAAATAGCCACCTGGCTCAAAAAAGGGCAGGATTGGGTATTAAATATTCCTGGTTATAAAGTGTTCAGGAAAGATAGGGAAGGAAAGATAGGAGGCGGTGTGGCAGTTTTGGTCAAGGAGAGGGAGGATGTCCTGGAGGGGTCAAGGACAGAATCTATATGGCTAGAGTTAAGAAATAATAGAGGTGCCATTACACTACTAGGTGTATTCTATAGACCACCAAATAGTGGGAAAGATATGGAGGAGCAACTTTGCAGAGAAATTACAGAGAGGTGCAAGAACTATAGAGTAGTAATAATGGGGGACTTCAACTATCCTAATATAGACTGGGATTGTAATAGTGTTAAGGGCCGGGATGGGGAAGAATTCTGAAGTGTGTTCAGGAGAATTTTCTTGATCAGTATGTTTCTGGCCCAACGAGGGAGGTGGCATTGCTGGATCTGGTTCTGGAGAATGAGGTAGGTCAAGTGGAGCAAGTGTCAGTAGGTGAACATTTAAGGAACAGTGATCATAGTATCATAAGGTTTAGATTAGCTATGGAAAAGGACAGGGAGCAATCTAGAGTAAAAATGTTTAACTGGGGGGGAAGGCAAGTTTCAGTAGGATGAGAACGGATCTGGCCCGGGTAAACTGGAATCAAAGATTGGCAGGCAAAACTGTAATGGAACAATGGGCTGCCTTTAAAGAGGAAATAGTTCAGGTACAGTTGAGGTACATTCCCACTAGGGGGAAAGGCAGGGCAACTAAAGTCAGGGCGCCCTGGATGACGAAAGAGATAGAGAATATGATGAAGCAGAAAAAAAAGCAGGTACGACAGATGTCAGGTTGCAAATACATCTGAGAATCAGGCTACATATAAAAAGGTCAGAAGAGAAGTGAAAAAGAAAATAAGAGGGGCAAAGAGAGGGTATGAGAATAGATTGGCAGCTAACATAAAAGGTAATCCAAAAGTCTTCAATAGGCATATAAATAGTAAATGGGTAGTAAGAGGAGGGGTGGGGCCGATTAGAGACCAAAAAGGAGACCTATGCATGGAAGCAGAGGGTATGGCTGAGGTACTAAATGAGTACTTTGCACCTGTCTTCACCAAGGAAGAGGATGCTGGCGTGGACATAGTAATGGAGGATGGAATGGAGATTCTTGATAGGATAAAAATTGATAAAGAGGAGATATTAGAAAGGCTGGTAGATAAAGTAGATAAGTCACCAGGAACAGATGGGATGCATCCTAGGATACTGAGGGAATTGAGGGAGGAAATGACGGAGGTACTGGCCATAATATTCCAATTGTCCTTAAACCTGGGGGTGGTGCCAGAGGACTGGAGAATTGCAAATGTTATACCATTGTTCAAAAAAGGGTGTAAAGATAAACCCAGCAACTACAGGCCAGTCAGTTTCACCTCGGTAGCGGGGAAGCTTTTAGAACCAGTAATCAGGGACAAAATTAACAGTCACTTGGTCAAGTGTGGATTAATTAAGGAAAGCCAGCACGGATTCGTTAAAGGCAAATCGTGTTTAACTAACTTGATTGAGTTCTTTGATGAGGTAACAGAGAGGGTTGATGAGGGTAATGCAGTTGATGTAGTGTACATGGATTTCCAAAAGGCGTTCGACAAAGGGCCACATAATAGGCTTGCCAGCAAAGTTGAAGCCCATGGAATAAAAGGGACAGTGGCAGCATGGATACGGAATTGGCTAAGTGATAGGAAACAGAGAGTAGTGGTGAACGGTTGTTTTTTGGACTGGAGGAAGGTATACAGTGGTGTTCCCCAGGGATCGGTTCTAGGACCACTGCTTTTCTTGATATATATTAATGACTTGGATGTAGGTGTACAGGGTGCAATTTCAAAATTTGCAGATGACACAAAACTTGGAAGTATAGTGAACAGTGAGGAGGAGAGTGATAGACTTGAGGAAGACATAGACAGGCTGGTGAAATGGGCGGATACGTGGCAGATGAAATTTAATGCAGAGAAGTGTGAAGTGATACATTTTGGTAGAAAGAATGAGGAGAGGACATATAAACTAAATGGTACAATCCTGAGGGGGGTGCATGAACAGAGAGACCTGGGGGTATGTGTGCACAAATCGTTGAAGGTGCCAGGGCAGGTTGAGAAAGCAGTTAAAATGGCTTACGGGATCCTGGGCTTCATGAATAGAGGCATAGAGTACAAAAGTGTGGAAATTATGATGAACCTGTAGAAAACACTGGTTTGGCCCCAACTGGAGTATTGTGTCCAATTCTGGGCACCACACTTTAGGAAGGATGTGAAGGCCTTAGAGAGGGTGCAGAAAAAATTTACGAGAATGATTCCAGGAATGAGGGACGTCAGTTACGTTGATAGACTGGAGATGCTGGGGTTGTTCTCCTTGGAGCAGAGAAGATTGAGAGGAGATTTGATAGAGGTGTTCAAAATCATGAGGGGTCTGGACAGAGTAGCTAGAGAGAAACTGTTCCCATTGGCAGAAGGGTCGAGAACCAG
Source organism: Squalus acanthias (assembly GCA_030390025.1). NCBI lineage: Eukaryota > Metazoa > Chordata > Chondrichthyes > Squaliformes > Squalidae > Squalus > Squalus acanthias. Next base: position 67,244,726 of record CM059433.1, on the reverse strand, counting down.
AGGACACAGATTTAAGGTGATTGGCAAAAGAACCAAAGGCAACGTAAGAAAAAACTATGTTACACAGCGAGTGGCTAAGATCTGGAATGCACTGCCTGAAAGGGTGGTGGAGGCAGATTCAATCACGGCTTTCAAAAGGGAATTCGATAAGTATCTGATGGAAAGAAATTTGCAGGGCTACGGCGAAAGGGCGGGGGAGTGGGACTAGCTGAAGTGCTCTTGCAAAGAGCCGGCATGGGCTCGACGGGCTGAATGGCCTTCTTCCGTGCTGTAACCATTCTATGATTCTATGAACTGCACCACCAGCCTCACACACTGCTCAATGCACTATACCCCCATCACTCACCTACCAACAATCTCTAGCAATCACGACGAATACTTCACAATCATAGCTTCACCTCACCCTCACACACTTACCACTGCTGCAAAACTCAAACCCATATCTCACACCTTGCACACTGCCAGATATTCAACTATGACAGGCACATCTCCCAAACACATTGCACCACACTCACTGACACACCTCCCTTTCTCTTGCTGGCAAAGGTGGAGCACAACAGATGTGAGGAGCAGCAGATGGGCGAAGGGGAAGCACGTCTTCAGAACCTCACTGAGTTGGAGGAGATATTGCTGGAAATCCTGAGGCTGTGGCAAGTGCGAGGTTGAAAACATTGCTGATGACTATATGCTCATGCCTAATCCTTCTTCTCACATCCCATTACCCCTCATCCCAGAATCGCTTTTCCTTACAAGCTGCAGATGGTGTAAGCATGCACATCTTGCTTTCCCCACTCCCCTCACCACAACCTGATCCTTGTGCATTTCTCCTTTCACCTTTTAGATACCCAAGAACTCCCAGCAGCCCAGCCTGTCGCAGACATTGTAGAGGAGGAGAGTGAAGGAGAAGAGACACCGGCCGTGATTTTACTGGCCTCGGCGGGTCCGTGGCGGGCGATGTCGGTGGCGGGTCCCGACCCCGCTGCTGGCTCCATCCCGCTCTGTGAAATGAATTTCCGTTGACTGGGCTTGTTAAGGCCGCCCAGCTCATTTCCTGGCCAATTAGAGGAAGCGGGTCTGGTGACATCATTTGATGACGTGTCATCAGCCGGTTTCCTTAAAGGGACCATGGCCAACTTTAGTTCGACATCTGTGCTGTCAGTGCTCTACAGCGTTGAGGTGCTGCAGGCACTGACAATGACTGCACAGAGGCACACAGCTGCACCCAGGATCTCCCAATACTCCCTCCATATGCTATGGAGGGAATCACAGCACGCAGGGAGGTCCTCTTCCCTTCCCATAGGCAGAAGAGACCTCCCCAGGACACCAACACAGCCTAGTTGCACATTGCACAGGAGGGTACAAGTAGGTCAGGAGGACCTGGGTGCAGTGCCGCAAATGTTTCAATGATCTCAGTAGATCACTAAACGTTAGTACAAAGCCACATTCAACCTCATCCTGCTGTGCCTCTCATCACATCCCCATCGCTCTGCCTTCCCTACCCTACTCCTGCACATCCTTACTCACACCAACTTACCTTGCACCTCCACCCATCCCTCTCTATCTACATTATCACTTCCCCATCTCACTAGTCACCCCTCACACTCACCCTCATCCTAGTGCAATCATACCAACTAACAACACACAATGGTAGGCACTTGGGTGTTTTATGCAATGTTCATGTGAAGTTTCTGTTAATGTGGTGTCAAACATTGAAATCTTTATTTTCAACACTTTGCGTTCTTGGACAGATGTGTGTGCACTTTGGAAGTGCCTTAGTGAGTTGCAGTGAATGGTGAGACATAACGGTAGCCCCCGCAATGGTGATCAGTGTGAAAGGAATGGCTTGGGTATTGTAGGGATGCTTTATGGTGTTGGTGTGGGGTGGTGCCAATCTGGCACATCATGTGGCAGCCAGGGTGTACAGCGTCAAGTGAAGTAAATCTGGCCATGGTGAGGCCATCCCTGGCCTCCCGGGCAGCAATGTGGTCAGGTGCTGATGCCCTGTGTCCTGTGCAGCATCAGGTGATTGCGGAGAAGGTTGCTGCTGCTGGTGTGCCTGGTGCTGCTGGTGTTGGGGCTGATCGTGGTGGGATTTTGAGGACCAAGGTGAGAGAGTATAAAGTGCACCCATGCTGATGGAATAGATGGCAGGTGAAGTAGAGATGACAGAAGCGATCTGTCAATGGTGAGAGAGGTAATGAGGTCAGACTGGATGTCGACTTGTGTAAAGACTTGCAGCATTCTGAATCTGTAGTGGAAATGCAGTGAGGAAGAGCTTGTGACTGAGGGAAGAGATCTCTGTCAGGTGGGAGCTTTTACTTGACATTTGAAGCTGTCAACTCATCAGCTGATTGAATGGCCACTGAACTCCCGCCTCAGCTTAACAGAAAGCGTGAAACCCGTGGGCGAGCTGTCAAATTCAAAAGGTCAGTTTAAAACCATTGTTAAATGGCTGTAAACAAGCCAGTAATCATTTAAATTGGTTCCCCCACTGCTGCGTGTCGGGTCTGCTCAGCATTGACAGACCCGACATTTGGGAAAAGCGTGTGGCGGCGGGTTCACAGCGGGGTCCCGACCTGTTGGGGAAAAAAACCACTTTCCCACCTGACCCACCACCGATCACGCCCACTGACACTCCGCAAAATCTTGGCCACCGTCACTCGATCTGACACTCCCAGGCATCAGCTCAGAAAATGGCACTGCGCGTACTTTAGAGGGTAGTATAGGGCCGGGATCTGCACGTGGGAAGTCACCAGGCACGAGTGGGCTGCAGCCAGGCTGGAGGAAAGGGTAGCTCGAGTGCCAGCTGCCCAATGGGGCGGCCTTCAGAAGAAGGGTGATGGGCATGCACACAGAAATACTTGGTGCAATGGCAAGCCTACCAGAGAGCCTCTTGTCAGTGTCAAGCAGCATGGAGGAGTCCAACTCCAACATTGCACAGGGCTTTGCGCGGAGCTTGGAGCCCATGATTTCCAGGATGGAAATGATAGGCAACTGCATTAGGACACTTGTGGACTCAACCATGATGCTGAGTGTTATGGGCGATGTCGCAACTTCCATTACAGCACAAGCTGAAGCAACCCAACGTCTGAGTGCTGCAGTGGAAGCTCAGACTGCTCTCATGCAGGCTCAGCTTGCTGCCACACAAGCTCAGACTGATCCCAACATGGCCGGGTTTACGAGTGTGGAAAAGGGCTTGCAGGATCCCACAGCACTCCAGCAATCTGTGCTCCAACAGATGGCTAGGAATGCTGAGGCGGCGCCCCGGGAAAGTGGCAGTGGCTCCCTGGAGCAATTACCTGCTGTCCTCTCTCAGGATGACAGCATTCCTACTCCCACCACTGCCACTCCGCCAGTGCCCTTGCTGTTGCCTGTCAGCCAGCCAGCCCAGACTGCAGCCGCGCATGCCGAGATGGTGCAGTCTACAGCCGGGCCTTCTAAACCCAGAGCTGCTTGAGGTCATCCTGCAAGGCCATCTGCAGTCTCCCCCACTGAAAGTCAGCAGCCTTCCACCAGTCATGCTGCAGCCACTGGGGTAGCACTGCGTAGGTGCACTAGAGTAGACAAAGGAACATGAAAGACAGACACTAAGGGAATGCACAAGAGTGATGAGTTGACGTTGTTGCGTAGTTTTGCATTGATTCATTTATAAATTATGTTTGGAATGTGTGTTTTGTGGTGGCTCTCATTTCAGCTTTGTGCCCAAGAGGACGCTGTGCTGTTCCATGACAGAGGGATGGTAAGGTGGGGAAGTGTTGAGTAACGGGGATCTGGGGTTTCATTCAGGAGAACCGGATTCAAATGAGGCGCTCGCTGACAGCCCACCTGGAATGGGGATCTACTGCCTGCCTCCTCCCTCCCTCCTCCTGAGGTGATCGCGGAACCCGTGGTGGCAAGGCTGCGTCCTCATGATGGCCAAGTTGTGGAGGATGTAGCAGACCACCACGAAATGGGACACCCGCTCCGGCTTTTACTGGAAGGCTCCTCCCGAGCAGTTAAGGCAGCGGAACCGTTGCTTTAGAACCCCAATGATCTGCTGGATGAGGTTCCTCATGGCAGCATGGCTGTCATTATAGGAGTGCTGGCCACGAGTGGTGGGGTTGCAGAGGGGAGTCATCAGCCAGGTGCAGAGAGGATAGCCCTCGTCTCCGACCAGCCACCCTCGAGTTCGACATGGTGGCTGGAAGATTGCTGGCACACCAGACTGGAGCAGGATGAAGGCATCATGACTGCTGCCAAGATACCGGGCATTCACCATCAAGATGTGCTGGGCGTGGTTGCACACCAACTGCACATTAAGCGAGTGGTAGCTTTTGTGGTTGCAGTACATCTCAGGATTGATATGTGGTGCCCACAAAGCCACATGGGTGCAGTCAATGGCGCTCTGCACCATGTGGAAGCCCTCTATCCTGGCAAAGCCACATGCGCGCTCCTCCTGCTTCTCTGTTCAGAGAGAAGACAATGAAGTCCCTTCTCCTGGAGTATAGAGCCTGTGAACTCCCGGATGCAGTGTTGACGGCGAACTGGGAGATGTTTGCTAGGTCTCCTGCTCCAGACTGGAACACTCCAGTGGCAAAAAAATTGAGAGCCACGGTGACCTTGCGGGCCACTGGCAATGCAGTCATCACCCTGCACTGAGGCAGCAGGTCTGGTTCTAGGAGGTGGCAGAGTTCTGTGAGCTTCCGAATGCACTGATCCTGGCTTAGGTGCAGGTAAGAAAAGTGCCCATGAAAGACCCTAGGTGGGTAAGGCCTCCTGCTGAGAGCCCTCCTGCCCCTCCGCCGCCTCCTCCCTCTGCGAGCAGCTTGTCCTCTTCTTCGCTGCTTCTGCTCCATCTCCCTGTCATACTCGAGCACGAGGGGGACTGCAAGTAGAGCCCCCATGACTGGGAGCAAGTGGTCTGAGCAGAACCCTTTAAATCAGAAGCAAGGCCTTCTCCAATTGCAGCACCATTCCCCGTCACCTCACCAACTTTAAATAACTGCAAGCTCCAAACAGTTGCACTAACTTACACAGAGCCAGTAGAAATCAAAAAGCAAGTCAGCTGCAAGTTGTTGCTGATCCCTTTAAATAGTGGTGGTGGTGGTGGGGTCCCTCGTGCAGCTGAATGCACGTTCAGCTGTTCGTGTTTCGGAGAGGGCACTGAATGGAACGGCAACGTCCAAGTTCCAAATCAGCGGTGCACAGATTGATATAACGATCTGCCTCATTACCATTTTTCTAGCGAGCGCAGGCAATGGCCACGCTGCCAACCTGCCCAAAATGGCAGCCGCTGCGGGACGCACTGGAAGTGGGCGGAAGCGGGGCAGCCGCCAATTTTTTGCCGAAACCGGCCTTAACAGCTGACGCTAATGTGCCGAATTTCATGGCCATGGTTTCTTAACCATGTAATGAGTACACATTCACACACAAATATGCTCTGCCACTAGTGTAGCCAGCCAAGACACCATTGGTTGTTAGATAAATATTAGAATGAGTGATAGGTACTACAACACAATGGTCTCTGCTGGATATTACAGTGAAATGCATGCTTTTTGAACAGGGTGTGCTAGAGGGGCAAATTATCTATTATTTGCAAAAGACCTAAGGTTGCAGAAATACTCACCAGGGGTGACAGCACAGTGGTATTCAGTCAGAAAGGAGTGGCCCTGGGAGTCCTCAACATTGACTCCGGACCCCATGAAGTCTCATGGCTTCAGGTCAAGCATGGGCAAGGAAACCTCCTGCTGATTTACCACATACCGCCCTCCCTCAGCTGATGAATCAGTACTCCTCCATGTTGAACACCACTTGGAAGAAGCACTGAGAGTAGCAAGGGCACAGAATATACTCTGGGTGGGGGACTTCAATGTCCATCACCAAGAGTGGCTCGGTAGTACCACTAATGACCGAGCTGGCCGAGTCCTGAAGGACATTGCTGCCAGTCTGGACCTGCGACAGGTGGTGAGAGAACCAACATGAGGGAAAAACCTACTTGACCTCATCCTCACCAATCTACCTGTCGCAGGTGCATCTGTCCATGACAGTATTGGTAGCAGTGACCACCGCACAGTCATTGTGGAGATGAAGTCCCGTCTTCACACTAAGGACACCCTCTATCGTGTTGTGTGACACTAGCACCGTGCTAAATGGGATAGGTTCAGAACAGATCTAGCAGCTCAAAACTGGGCATCCATGAGGCGCTGTGGGCCAGCAGCAGCAGCAGAATTGTATTCCACCACAATCTGTAACCTTATGGCCCGGCATATCCCTCACTCTACCATTACCATCAAGCCAGAGGACCAACCCTGGTTCAATAAGGAGTGTAGAAGAGCATGCCAGGAGCAGCACCAGGCGTACCTAAAAATGAAATGCCAACCTGGGGAAGCTGCAACACAGGACTACATGCATGCTAAAAAGCGGAAGCAGCATGCTATAGACAGAGCTAAGCAATCCCACAATCAACGGATCAGATCAAAGCTCTGCAGTCCTGCCACATCCAGTCGTGAATGGTGGTGGACCATTAAACAACTAACGGGAGGAGGAGGCTCCATGAATATCCCCATCCTCAATGATGGTGGAGCCCAGCACGTGAGTGCAAAAGACAAGGCTGAAGCGTTTGCATCCATCTTCAGCCAGAAATACCGAGTGGATGATCCATATTGGCCTCCTTCTGAGGTCCCCACCATCACAGAAGCCTAGTCTTCAGCCAATTCAATTCACTCCACGTGATATCACGAAACGGCTGAGCGCACTGGATACAGCAAAGGCTATGGGCCCTGACAACATCCCGGCTATCGTGCTGAAGACTTGTGCTCCAGAACTAGCCGCGCCTGTAGCCAAGCTGTTCCAGTACAGCTACAACACTGGCATCTATCCGACAATGTGGAAAACTGCCCAGGTACGTCCTGTCCACAAAAAGCAGGACAAATCCAATCCGACCAATTAACGCCCTATCAGTCTACTCTCAATCATCAGCAAAGTGATGGAAGGTGTTATCGACAGTGCTATCAAGCGGCACTTACTTACCAATAACCTGCTCACCGATGCCCAGTTTGGGTTCCGCCAAGACCACTCGGCTCCTGACCTCATTACAGCCTTGGTCCAAACATGGACAAAGTAGCTGAATTCCAGAGGTGAGGTGAGAGTGACTGCCCTTGACATCAAGGCAGCATTTGACCGAGTGTGGCATCAAGGAGCCCTCGTAAAACTGAAGTCAATGGGAATCAGGGGAAAACTCTCCACTGGCTGGAGTAATACCTAGCACAAAGGAAGATGGCTGTAGTCATCACAGCCCCAGGACATCACTGCAGGAGTTCTTCAGGGCAGTGTCCTAGGCCCAACCATCTTCAGCTGCTTCATCAATGACCTTCCCTCCAACATCAGGTCAGAAATGGGGATGTTTGCTGATGACTGCACAGTGTTCAGTGCCATTCACAACTCCTCAGATAATGAAGCAGTCCATGCCCGCATGCATAAGACCTGGACGACGTTCAGGCTTGGGTTGATAAATGGCAGGTAACATTCGGGCCACAGAAGTGCCAGGCAATGACTATGTCCAACAAGCGAGGGTCTAACCACTGCCCCTTGACATTCAATAGCATTACCATTGCCAAATCCCCCACCATCAACATCCTGGGGGGTCACCAATGACCAGAAACTTAACTGGACCAGCGACATAAATACAGTGGCAATAAGAGCAGGTCAGAGGCTGGGTATTCTGCAGTGAGTGTTTCACCTCCTGACTCCCCAAAGTCTTTCTACCATCTACAAGGTACAAGTAAGGAGTGTGATGGAATACTCTCCACTTGCCTGGATGAGTGCAGCTCCAACAACACTCAAGAAGCTCAACACCATCCAGGACAAAGCAGCCCGCTTAATTGGCAACCCATCTACCACCTTAAACATTCACTCCTCCACCACCGGCGTACCATGGCTGCAGTGTGTACCATCTACAAGATGCACTGCAGCAACTCGCCAAGGCTTCTTCGGCAGCACCTCCCAAACCCGCGACCTCTTCCACCTAGAAGGACAAGGGCAGCAGGCGCATGGGAACACCACCACCTCCAAGTTCCCCTCCAAGTCACACACCATCCTGACTTAGAAGTATATCGCCGTTCCTTCATCGTCGCTGGGTCAAAATCCTGGAACTCCCTCCCAAACAGCACTGTGGGAGTAGCTTCACCACACGGACTGCAGCAGTTCAAGAAGGTGGCTCATCACCACCTTCTCAAGGGCAATTAGGGATGGGCAATAAATGGCTGGCCTTGCCAGCGACGCCCACATCCCATAAACGAATAAAAAAAATCTATGCAGTCACAGATAATTCCCATATCCATTGACAGCATCAATGCTGAACAGTGGAAATTCAAAGTCGAGTAGGTGGTGAAAGAATGCATCTGCAACAGACTGATTTATTTTACAATATTGAACAATAAGTAAAATAAAGTTTGTTAAACAGCCAGAAACATTAGTGGACTAGGAACAATTTTAGAGAAGTTACATAAAATCTGAAGAATTGAGATCATCTATGGTTTTACATTAGTTTCCAAATATAAATCCATAAAAAGATTTAGTTGCCTTAATATTCAAAAGTGATTACATTTCATTCAGCGCATGGTAATGCGACAGTTACAAACAGAAAGCACTTGTCCTGCACTTTTTTAAATGAGTACTGTGATATTAATGTAAATAACACAAGGTACACCCAAAAATCTTAACATAATGAGAGATATATACACATATATTCATTAAAATAGATGTGGCCCAATAAAGAGGTAATCGCATGATACTCAAAAGCAAAATGATAAAGGCAGAAACAAATATAAGTGCTAATCTCTCTACTGGCAATGATATTAAGAAGGTCCATTCTTTTCAATATAAATTGATGACCTAATTTTGGCTTGACTTATGAGTTTAAGGATATTTGTTACTAATGTACCATTGAATTTTCAGACCGAGTGACCGTGAAACATTTTCCATGCATGATCTCCATATGAGGTATTAAGATAATTAGGAGATTTACATTAAAACATCTGAATCAGAAAAGATTTCATTGAAATTAAAAGAACTTACGCCAAAACTTGTTATTAAATGATTAATTCTTTTACATGTTTCTCATGAAATTGTGATCCTGTCAATCCCTCCTGTACAGTGGCATTCCCCAGGGGTCGGTTCTAGGACAACTGCTTTTCTTGATATATATTAAGGACTTGGACGTCGGTGTATGGGGCACAATTTCAAAATTTGCAGATGACATAGAACTTGGAAGTATAGTGAACAGTGAGGAGGATAGTGATAGACTTCAGGAAGACATAGACAGGCTGGTGGAAGGTGGCAGATGAAATTTAACACAGAAAAGTGATACATTTTGGTAGAAAAAATGAGAGGACATATAAACTAAATGGTACAATCTTGAAGGGGGTGCACGAACAGAGAGACCTGGGGGTATGTGTGCACAAATCATTGAAGGTGGCAGGGCAGGTTGAGAAAGCAGTTAAAAAGGCTTATGGGATCCTAGGCTTCCTGAATAGAGGTATAGAGTACAAAAGTGTGGAAATTATGATGAACCTTATAAAACACTGGTTCGGCCCCAACTGGAGTATTGTGTCCAATTCTGGGCACTGCACTTTAGGAAGGATATGAAGGCCTTAGAGAGGGTGCAGAAAAGATTTAAGAGAATGATTCCAGGAATGAGAGACTTCAGTTGCATGGATAGACTGGAGAAGCTGGAGTTGTTCTTCTTGGAGCAGAGAAGATTGAGAGGAGATTTGATAGAGGTGTTCAAAATCACGAAGGGTCTGGACAGAGTCGATAGAGAGAAACTGTTCCCATTGGCAGAAGGGTCGAGAACCAGAGGACTCAGATATAAAGTGATTGGCTAAAGAATCAAAGGCGACGCAAGAAAAAACTTTTTTATGCAGCGTGTGGTTAAGATTTGGAATGCACTGCCTGAAAGGGTGGTGGATGCAGGTGCAGCAGGCGGTTAAGAAGACAAATGGTATGTTGGCCTTCATAGCGAGAGGATTCGAGTACAGGAGCAAGGATGTCTTGTTGCAGTTGTACAAGGCCTTGGTGAGACCACACCTTGAGTATTGTGTGCAGTTTTGGTCGCCTTATCTGAGGAAGGATGTTCTTGCCATGGAGGGAGTGCAGCGAAGATTCACCAGACTGATACCTGGGATAGCAGGAATGACGTATGAAGAGAGATTGGGTCGATTAGGCTTATATTCGCTAGAGTTTCGAAGAATGAGAGGGGATCTCATTGAAACTTATAAAATTCTAACAGGACTAGACAGACTAGATGCAGGAAGGATGTTCCCGATGGTGGGGGAGTCCAGAACCAGAGGTCACAGTCTAAGGATAAGGGGTAAGCCATTTAGGACTGAGATGAGGAGGAATTTCTTCACCCAGAGAGTGGTGAACCTGTGGAATTCTCTACCACAGAAGGCAGTTGAGGCCAATTCATTAAATATATTCAAGAAGTAGATATATTTCTTAAGGCTAAAGGGATCAAGGGATATGGGGAGAAAGCAGGGACAGGGTACTGAGTTTGGATGATCAGCCATGATCTCATTAAATGGCGGAGCAGGCTCGAAGGGCCGAATGGCCTACTCCTGCTCCTATCTTCTATGCTTCTATGGAGGCAGAATCAATCAAGACTTTCAAAAGGGAGTTGGATAAGTATCTGAAGGAAAGAAATTTGCAGGGCTACGGGGAAAGGGCGAGGAAGTGGGACTAGCTGAAGTGCTCTTGCAGAGAGTCGGCACGGGCTTGATGGGCTGAATGGCCTTCTTCCGTGCTGTAACCATTCTATGATTCTAAGCACATTGGTGCAACTTGCTATGTTAAAGGTGCTATATAAATGCAATCTGTTGTTATTGTTGATAGTATTCTGTACTTTTTTCTGATTTCATAAGTCAGTACTCAGTTTTCTACTTTGCTCTGTCATGTTGAAAACAATCCGTCTGGAAACTAATTTGACCTCAGCCTCCCTAAATTATCAAAATTAGGTCAAAACTGCCAGCAGAATTGACTGGCTTACATCTCTGCAGGACAGACAGGAATAAACTCCTAATAAAAACACTTGCACTGTCTGTTCCATACTTTGTGACCTCAATCCATTTTAGAATGACATACTTTAGGCTCTGTTTTCCTGCCTATGGGCAAAGGTAAAATTAGGCACAATATTAAGTACAAATCGCACTGATATTGTACCTATATGCATATCTGCATTTTTCCTTCTTGTTCAATGCAGGGAAATTGCATATTTCAGAGTGCTGTACATGCAGCACTGTCAACATTGGGACACATTATATGATCTGTAGCAGTGACACAGCTTCCAATCCATTTTTAAGATATTTAAGAGTGACATACAGTGAAGTAGATCATGTTTATAAAGTAAAATGAGTGATTGTCACTGCTAGTTAATGATACTTGACAGTTCTGTTAAATATCCTGTTTTCCTTTAAGTGGCTGTTTGTTGTATTGAACATAGCAAGAATGGGTGCAAGCAGACAACCTTAAGGTAAGACATTAAAGTTTCACAGATATTTTTTTTAAAACTGCCAGCTTATAGATGGCTGTCATTATATGCCATTAGAGTTTGTTTTTCTTGTATGAGGGTTGATCTGATCCAGGTGTAGGATATGCTGAGGATTGTTAAATCACACACTGTAGGTATAGGCTTCTCCATTCTTCAAATGTGATGCTGTCTCCTCACAGAAATAGGAGAATTTGCAATACTCAGAGGAAAATCTTCCAAGAACAATTCTGCTTTGTTGCAGAGCAATTTCTGCAAAAATGAGGGCATAACTTTAGGGTTCTGACATGGCTCCAGAGTGACGTGCTTCAATATCTCTCCGTCCAAGAGGACGTAGGGCGCGATCTTGCCAGCCCTGGGGAGGCGGGTCTGCCGGCAAAATGGCAGAATTTGGGGGCGCGTGCCCAACCCGCCTCCGTGCCATCTTGCCAGGAGGCGGGAAGCCGTCCCGCACCGGGTCCCGTCTCCTTGGAGGCGGGAAGGGATTACAGCCATTTAACTGCCTGTTAACAGGTAGTTAACAGGCAGATAAAAGGATTATCCCCATTTTTCCCATACAAGTGCGGGCTTCCCGAAGACTCCGAAACCCGCCAGGGTCACCGAGGCAAGTAGTGGGTCTGCTGGGGTCGGAGGGGTGCAAAAGTGTGCTGTGGAGGTGAGTGATGGGTGCAAGTGTGGAGAGGTGAGTATCTGAGGTAAGTGCAAAGTGTTAGAAAAAGTGTACTTACCTTTGTTTCTTCCTGCAGGCTTCAATCGGTGGGTTTGCGGAGAGTCTCGCACCTCCGCGGTAGAGATGACAGATGGCCGTTGCATTCTCCAATGCAACAACCATCTAATTTCTACAAAAGAAAGAGGTTTGATGAGGTCTTGGAATCAAGACCTCATCAAACTACAGAGAATGTCAGTGTTTGACAGCTTCACCTTAATTGGCCTGCTAAGCCCGCTGGGCAGGCTTAACAAGGTCAATCAGGGGAAAATAGCGTGGGTTGGCCAGAAGTTGATGGAGGAGGGACTGAAATCTGACAAGTGGGAGTCCCGCCTCCAAAAGCTCCCCATTGGCAAAATCCAGTCCCCAGTCTCACACCACTTGGGTCTGACACTGTGCAAATCCAGTATGGTGTCAAACTTGGTTTTGAAAGTGTTCAGAGGGTGTCTTGGGTTAATCCTAACTCTAACATAAGCAGAGCAGTTTTAAGTGTTTAGAGAATGTGATTGCTGTCAGCTGTACTCTTAATGCATTTTAAATTTCACAGCTGGGAGCACAGCTCTAAACATCCATATAACAGGCAGCAAAATCAAAGTGCTGTCAGGTGGAATTGATTCTGTCGCTAGTGACCTTAGACCATTACAGTATAAATGCAGCCTTTAAGAATTCTTAAGAGTTAATGTTTCAGGTATAAATCCTTTGTCAGAACTGGAAGAAATTACAGAAGAACAGCATTTAAAAAGGAACAGCACAAAGTAGCGAGCTGGCTTCAAGACAGAAAGCAGATGGTAGGGGTAAAGGGTAGCTATTCAGAGTGGCAGAAGGTGGGTAGTGGTGTTCCACAAGATCAGTGCTGGCACCACTGTTGTTCATAATTTATATTAACGATTTAGACTTTGGAATCAAAAAACGCAATTTCGAAATTTGCGGACGACACCAAATTGGAGGGGATAGTCAATAGTGAGGAGGACTGCAACAAATTACAAGAAGACATTAATAAACTTGTAGAATGGGCATATAATTGGCAAATGAAATTCAACACATAAATATGAGGTAAGAAAAATAGGGAGGTCATATATTACTTGGAAAATAAGAATCTAAATGGGGTAGAGGAGCAAAGGGATCTGGGAGTACAAATACACAAATCACTAAAAGTAGCGACACAGGTTAACAGGGCCATAAAAAAGCAAACCAAGCACTAGGGTTTATTTCTAGAGGGATAGAATTGAAAAGTAGTGAAGTTATGCTAAACTTGTGTCAAACTTTGGTTAGACCACACTTGGAGTACTGCGTACAATTCTGGTCGTCATATTATAAAAAGGATATAGAGGCACTGGAGAGGGTGCAGAGAAGATTTACAAAGATGATACCAGAAATGCGAGGGTATACATATCAGGAAAGGATGAACAGGCTGGGTCTCTTCTCTTGAAAGAGGAGGTTGAGGGGTGACCTAATAGAGGTCTTTAAAATCCTGAAAGGTTTTGATAGAGTAGGTACAGAGAGAGTGTTTCCACTTGTGGGGAAAGGCAAAACTAGAGGCCATCAATACAAGATATTCACCAAGAAATCAAATGGGGAATTCAGAAGAAACTTCTTTACCCAGAGAGTGGTGAGAATGTGGAACTCACTACCACAGGGAGTGGTTGAAGCGAATAGTATAGATGCATTTAAGGCGTGGTTAGATAAGCATATGAGGGAGAAGGGAATAGAGGGTTATGCTGATAGAGTTAGATGTGGAAAGATGGGAGGAGGCTCGAGTGGAGCATAAACGCCGGCAAGGATTGGTTGGGCCGAATGGCCTGTTTCTGTGCTGCATATCCTATGTAAATCTATGTAAAGAGGGAGGGAAATGCACACACACACACGAGAGAAGCAACAGAATGAGCTATAAAGTGCTCACAGTGCTGTCTGCTCTACATTGGGGAGACCAAACGTAGATCAGGTAACCTCCTTGCTGAACATGTCCATTCTGTCTGCAAGTGCACCCTCAATTTTCCTGTTGCTTGCCACTTCTCACCCTGATCTCTCTATCCTTGTCCTTCTACAATGCTCCAATGTATCTCAATGAAAGCTCAAGGAACAGCATCTTTGTTGAGAATTTCCTCAAGGTTTTTCTTGCTCTGCCATTGTAACCTTGGCAGAAACCCCATTTATGCCAAAGTTACGGTGGCAGATCACGAGAAACCTAGAGGAAATTCTTGGCGAATTATCTTTCTATTAGGGACTTTGCAGCTCTCTGGCCTTTATATTGACCTTAATAACTTCAGACTTTAGTTATAGCTCCCACTTTCTCTTCAGCATGAGATGAAGGTGGGGTGTGAGAGGTGTGTTGGTATTTTGGAGCAATGGGTGGAAAGGTTGGTGGTTAGCAACCCTCCATCAGAGCTCTGCGTTGGTGGGGCAGTCTGCACCATTGGTGTCAACCTGCTTTTATCTTCTCCTAGGCTTTTGGGCCATTAGAGCCTGCTCTGTTTCACAAATCTTTCCTGCTTCCATTGCTATCTGCCTTACCTGTCACCTTCTCACTGCTCAGTGTCTTGTAAATGTCTTCATTATGCTTCTGTTGTCTCATGTTAATATCACTTCAGCCATTTAACCTTCTCCTATTTTCCTCTTAATAACTACAGGTTATGTTATTCCTTCATAGAATCCACTCTTGTCCTTGCTGACCCCCATAGGCTCCTTGTTCTTCATCACAATATTGATTGGGATAATGCTAGGGTAAAGGGAAAGGAGGGGGAGGAAATTCTGAAATGTGTTCAGGAGAATTTCCTTGACCAATATGTTCTTGGCCCAACTAGGAAGGAGGCATTGCTGGATCTGGTGCTGGGGACTGAGGTGGGCCAGGTCGACCAAGCGTCTGTGGGAGAACACACGGGTATGGGTGATCATCGTATCATAAGATTTTAGATTAGCAATGGAGAGGAGCAAGGAACAATCTAGAGTGGAACTTCTAAACTGGAATAGGGCTAACTTCAATGGGATGTGAAAGGATCTAGCCAGGGTAAAATGGAACCAAAGACTGACAGGAAAAACTGTAACGGAACAATGAGTGATCTTTAAGGAGGAGTTGTTCCAAGTACAGGCTAGGTACATTCAACAAGAGGAAAGGGTAAGGGAACCAAAGCAAGGGCTCCTTGGATGACGAGGGAGATAGAGAAGATGATGAAACAAAAAAAGAGGGTGTATGATGCATGTCAGGTGAATTCTTCAAGGGAGAACCAGACCAAATACAATAAGTTGAGAGGGGATGTGAAGTTGAAAATAAGATTGGCAAAGAGAGAATATGAGAGTAGAATGGCGGTTAACATAAAAGGGAACCCAAAAATCTTCTACCTGCATGTAAACAGTAAGCGGGTAGCAAGAGGTGGGGTGGGGCCTATTAGAGACAAAGAAGGTGATATATGCTTAGAGGCGCAGGGCTAGGCTAGAATACTCAATGTGTTCTTTGTATCGGTGTTTACTAAGGAGGTGGATGCAGACAAAATACCGGTAGAAGTGGAAAAGGTAGAAGCAATGGAAGGGGTGAAAATTGATAGACAAGATGTACTAGAAAGGCTGGGTATGCTTAGAGTGGACAAGTCGCCTGGTCCAGATGGCTTGCATCCCAGGTTGCGAAGGGAATTGGGGGAGGAGATAGCAGAAGGGCTTGCCATAATTTTCCAATCTTCCCTTGATGCGGGGGAGGTGCCTGAGGATTGGAAAGTGGCAAATGTGACACCATTGTTCAAGAAAGGGTGTAAGGACAATCCTAGTAACTACAGGCCGGTCAGTTTAACATCAGTGGTGGCTAAAGTTTTAGAAACAATAATCAAGGAAAAAATTAACGGGCACTTGGAAAGGTTTAAACTAATTAGGGAGAGCCAACACGGATTTCTAAAAGGCAGATCGTGTTTGACTAATCTAATTGAATTTTTTGATGAAGTAACAGAGAGGATTGATGAAGGGAATGCAATGGATGTTGTCTACATCGATTTTTGGAAGGTGTTTGACAATGTACCACATAGAAGGCTGGTTAACAAAATTGAGGCTCATGGAATAGGTGGGTCAGTGGCAGCTTGGATAAGGAATTGGCTTAAGGACAGAAAACAGCGAGTTGTGGTAAATGGCTGTTTTTCAGACTGGAGGATGGTAGACAGTGGTGTTCCCTAAAGGTCAGTGCTGGGGCCACTACTTTTTTTGATATATATAAATGACCTGGATATTGGAATACAGAATAGAATTTCTAAATTTGCCGATGACACCAAACTTGGGGGCGTGGCAAACAGTGATGATGATATCAATCGACTGCAACAGGATATAGAAAGGCTAGCAGAATGGGCAGACAAGTGGCAGATGGAATTTAATACAGAGAAGTGTGAGGTGATGCATTTTGGCAGAAGGAACAGGGAGAGGCAATATACACTTAATGGCACAGTTTTAAAGAGTGTGCAGGGACAGAGGGACCTGGGAGTTAATGTGCATAGGTCCCTGAAGATAGCAGGATATATTGAGAGAGTGGTTAGCAAAGCATATGGGATCTTGGGCTTCATAAATAGAGGTGTTGAGTACAAAAGTAGAGAAGTTATGCTCAACCTTTATAAAGCACTGGTTAGGCCACAACTGGAGTATTGCGTCCAGTTCTGGTCACCACACTTTAGGAAGGATGTGAAGGCCCTTGAGAGGGTGCAGAGGAGATTTACCAGAATGGTTCCGGAGATGGGGGATCTTAGCCACAAGGACAGGTTGGAGAAGCTGGATTTGTTTTCATTAGAGCAAAGGAGGTAGAAGGGTGATTTGATAGAGGTGTACAAGATTATGACGGGTTTGGATAGGCTAGACAGGGAAAGGCTGTTCCCACTAGTTGATGGTACAATGACTAGGGGACACAGATTTAAGGTTTTGGGCAAGAGATACAGGGGGGAGGTGAGGAAAAACTTTTTTACGCAGCAAGTAGTGATGACCTGGAATTCACTGTCAACGGAAGTGGTGGAAGCGGAGACACTCAATGTTTTCAAGGGGAGACTGGATAGGCACTTGAGGGAAATTAACTTGCAGGGCTACGGGGATAGAGCGGGGGAATGGGACTGACTGGATTGCTCTAGAGAGCCAGCACAGACTCGATGGGCCGAATGGCCTCCTTCTGTGCCGTTATGACTCTATGACATCAACTTGAAAATCCTCGATTCGTCTACAAATCACTTCGTGGCCTTTCTCCTCTTTAGCTTTGCAACCTCCTTCAGTCCTACGGCCCTGCTCGCAATCTATGCTCTTCCAATTCTGGTCTAGTTGTTTTTCCACTCCCTTCACTGCATCATCAGTGGCAAATACTTCTGCCAAATTAACCCCATGTTCTGGACTCTCTCATTGCTCCCCTCACTTTCAAAAACCTTCTTAACACGTACCTCTTTGATAGCATCTGGAGCCACCTCCTCCAACCCCCTTCCTACTCCTGCTCAGGTCTGGCCCCCAACTGTGAGATGCTTTGGGATATTTTACTAGAATAAAGCTGCTATATAAATGTAAGTTCAGTATGTAAGCACCATACTTCAGGAAGGATATATTGGAGGGGTACAGCGTAGATTCGCCAAAATTATACCAGGGTTTAAAGGGTTAAATTATGAGGAGAGGTTGCATAAACTTGGCTTGTATTCCCTTGAGTTTAGAAGATTGAGGGGTGATCTATTTGAAGTGTTGAAAATGATAAAAGATTCAACAGGGTAGTTACAGAAAAGCTGTTTCCTCTCCAGAACAAGGGGGCAAAATCTTAAAATTAGAGTTAGGCCATTTAGGAGTGAAATTGGGAAGAACTTTTTCCACACAAAGGGTAATGGAAATCTAGAATTATTTCTCCCAAAAGACTGTGGATGTTGGGTCAATTGAAATTTTCAGGATTGAGATGGACAGATTTTTATTAGGTAATGGTATCAAGGGGTAGGGATCAAAGGCGGGCAATGGAATTGAGGTACAGAGCAGCCATGATCTCATGGAATGGCAGAACAGGCTTGAGGGGCTGAAAGGCCTACTTCTGTTCCTATGTTCCTAAGTTGTTACAGAAAAGTCCAAAATAATCACTTAAAGTTCCTGGGAATTTTTTCCAAAAGTAAAAACTTAAAGCTCTACGAATAATCTGCCAAGCAAAATAATAGAGGCAAAAACATACAATATATAATTAGATGCCACGATGGGAAAGACTGGAGGGAGGAGCTTTGATGGGATGAATGCCCCTTTCTTACCCCTGGCTCTTAAATTAAAATACATTTTAAAAAGTATTCCAAACACTGCACCAACCATCATCAGGTCACAGAATTGATTCACATTTTAGCTGTTATTCATATATATTTGGAATATTATAAAATATATTGCATATAGTCCAAAAATGTGTGGGTTAGGTTGATTTGGCTATGATAAATTGACCCTTAGTGTTAGGGGGGATTAAATATGTGGGGTGATGGGATATGTTAGGGGGAATTAAATACGTGGGGTTACGGGGGTAGGGTGGGATATGTGTACTGTGGGGATTAAAGCAGGGACAGGGTACTGGATTTGGATGATCAGCCATGATCGTATTGAATGGCGGAGCAGGCTCGACGGGCCGAATGGCCTACTCCTGCTCCTAGATTCTATGTTTCTATGTTTCTATATTGTATTTGAACCAATGTTAAAAGGAATCTACTATCTGCTTCATCTGCCTTCACTTGACCTGCTGATTCCAGCAAGGAAATATTCATCTTTGTGGGCAGCATTTATTGGTAAAGTCACAATGTCAAAATTAATTTATATTCACATTTTTACACTCAATTTTAATCAATCTCTGTGGCAAGAAAATGAACATTGGCAAAACATACCATTGTTTACTGTCTTTCCCTGACTTGAACCCAAAACCTTCTAACTCAGAGGTAAGAGTGCTACCAACTGAGGAAAGCTGACATTTAAAAAAAAGAACACTAGAGAGTGCTTTAAGGATGCAAAACAAAGAGGTTTGAAGTCTCCTCTTGTCCTTTAGGACAGGGTTATCCAAACTACGGCCTATCGGGCATTTCCAATCCTTGAGCCCTGGCAATCTGGTCACAAAGATCAGGTGATAAATAAACTAAATGCTTTGTTGGTTTAATACTTCTATTTAAAACATCTGATACAATTGCTGATGCCAACTAGTTGTGTAATTGTAATGCTGACTGTAAGCTAAATTCCCAATACAAAACTTGCTGTAAACTAAATATTCAATGAAATTCTTGCTGTAAACAGCAGGCTTAACTAAATGCCTGAGGTAATATCAATCTCTTTATCATATGGAAAATAAGTATGTTAGATGTGTACTTAAACAGCAAAGTTACATCTGTGTCTGACTATTTTTGATGACTTTGGCAGGAGAGAATTAACTTGTTTTCATGCAGATTGTATTGTAGTTCTACGTTAATTGGCTTGAGCATAACTATTAAATTATTCTGGACTTTATTGTAAGGCAGTCAGAACAAGCTTATAAACCTTAGACATCTATGGTAGTAATCTGATTTAGGCTACATATATGTGGGAGGAGAAAGACAAAAAATTGGTTTAATACCTTTGAAGTTCCAGCAGATATTTGCATGTTACATTACTACCTTACAATATGTATTGGCTATGCTGTTCCTCTGTAATAGTTAGTGAAAGCAACCCTAATATGACTGCATTACAAATTACATGGTAGAGTAACACTAATTATCCACCATGAAACCATTTGATTGCGCATAAAATAAATTCCAAAACATGGAATAAAACTGCCTCCATCACCCCATCCAAACTGCACCTTTATATGTATGCAATGTTTCAAGGACTTAATGAGAGTAATATTTACATTCACTGTTTGGACTCATTCATTCTTTTCTTACATCTAGGCTTGACTCTCTCTTCTCTTAGGCAGTCCCTCGGAACTGAGGATGACTTGCTTCCACATTAAAAATGAGTTCTCAGGTGACTGATGAGTCCAATGCGGGACCTACAGTCTCTGTCACAGGTGGGGCAGATGGTGGTTGAAGGGGCGATTGGGTGGGGTGCTTGGGTTGACGTGTGCTCCTTGCGCTTGGGTTCCACTTGCTCCCGGCGAAGAGACTCGAGGTGTTTGGCACCTTCCCGGATGCTTCTCCTCCACTTTGTGTGGTCTTGGGCCAGGGATTGCCAGGCTTGACTATTCCAATGCTCTCTGGCCAGTCTCCCATCTTCTACCTCCATAACCCAAAACACTACTGCAAATATCCTAACTCGCACCAAGTCCCGTTCACTCCTGTGCTCGCTAACCTACATTGGCTCACAGTAATGCAATGTCTTGATTTTAAAATTCTCATCCTTGTGTTCAAATCCTTCCATGGCCTCGCCCCTCTCTATCTCTGTAACCTCCTCCAGCCCTACAACCCTCCGAGAACTCTGCGCTCCTCCAACTCTGGCTCTCCTGCATCTTCCACTTCCTTTGCTCCATCATTGGCAGCCGTACCTTCAGCTGTCTAGGCCTTAGGCTCTGGAATTCCCTCCCTAAATCTCTCCACCGCTCTCTCCTCCTTTATGATACTCCTTAAAACCTACCTCTTTGACCAAGCTTTTAATCACCTGTACCAATATCTCCTCCTTTGGCTCTATCTCCATTTTTTTCTGTTTATGCTCCTGTAAAGCGCCTTGGGATGTTTTACTACATTAAAGGTGCTATATAAATGCAAGTTGTTATTGTTGGGCGGTATGCTGGTGGAGCAGATAACCTGCCCATAATAGAACCTGCCCGAATTTAGTTTCCATTGATGACCAGATATTTGAATTTCTAGCATCTGAAATTCCTCAGGCCGCTGAGAGTGTCTACCAGTTAGTGCTAAATTATGCTGTGGATTTATGCTCACTAAGAATTGGCTTGAGACTGATCAGACTCCATTCACATACAATCCTCATATCGAGCAGAGAGAAGAAACGTCAGCCTTGGACGAAGCCAACCCCAGGGCCAAGAGGTTAAATGTCAGTATACCAATTTGTTCTTTTCCATGCCCCTATAAGCTATAAGATACAGCTCTTCTGTTGTAGCACAATTTGCCTTAACTCCAGCTAAAAAAAAACTGGCAGAGCGTGAAGCAATGGTACTTAAAGGATATACATTGACCTTCTGAACAGAGTGACAATCACGATCGATTAGAACCCAGGCCAGCGAGCAGATCTAAAGGCAATCTCAAACAAAAGTAAGAGAGTTGTGTTTGAGCAGATCCCCAGACAGCAGATCACAGGATGGAAAAAACAGAAGAAATGAAATGCACAAAAAGGCGACTGGGCTGATCCCCGCACCCAATTCATCTCCTGCCCGCAAGTTCTGCATTTTGTTCCTGATCCCTCTCCCCTTTCAAACGCATTCAACTGCAACTGCTGAATGAATCTGTCCAAGAGCATCTCCAGTGCAGCAGCAGAACACGTTCAAACTCATGGCAACCCAAGGCCTGGAGCTACTCGGCTGCTCTGCCGTTCACAGACATTGATTGCATCGAGCCGATCTGATGTGATTCGAGACGAGCTAATGTGAGCCGAGCGGACCTGCTGTGATTCGAGGCGAGGCGAGCTGAGCTAATGTGAGCCGGGCTGAGCTGATGGAGCCAAGCCGCGCCCTGCCAGTGCTGTCCTCGGGTGCCGCGCGGTACTTGCTGTGATCTGAGCGGCTCCGATCCCTCGCTCGGCTGAGTGCGAGCCGCTGCCGGCTGTCCGTCAAACACACTCTCTCTCTCTCTCACTCGAGGAACCGAGCCGCTCCACACCCTCTGCACCCAAAACTACTTTGCACTTGCCAAGTATGGACGCTTTAAAATCGGCTGGACGGGCGCTGATTCGGAGCCCCAGCATCAGCAGGCAGAGCTGGGGGATGGCCAGACATCAGAGTAAGTTTTTCTGGCTGTAATTGTGGCACCATACAATGGAAATAAAAGTCTCAGGTGGCTGAGCGGGCGGGTGGCCGGGAGCGTCTGCTCGCTGATAATGAGGGACTCCGAGGCTGGCCGTTTAAAAAAAACGAGCTTCATTTGGAGACTTGGATGTTTCACGCTACAATGTTATTTCCTGCCTATAAAATACAACATTAAAGTCGCTGATATGTATCACTCGGGCCTTTGTCCCATACCATTAAAGCAGAGCAGGTTTCTCTGGGTCCTTGTGCCTGCTCTATTCAGCGGCAGACTTCTACCTTTTGAACGATTGTGTTTGGTGGAAGTAATTTTAATATTACAGTGGTGTTCTATGTTGTGTCTTAACCTTTTCATAAAATTATCTGTGCTTGTACACAACTCTGTGTGTTTGTTTTAGTAAGCGTAAACTGTAACAAGTGCAATCGAATACCCTTGGGTTCAACTGGTTTTTATTGAATGATGCAGATTGCGATTCTCGATTGAAATGGGCTGGAGTTTTCCCACGGAGTTGCATTTGTAGAAATGTCAGTTTCGTTGAGCTGTTGTCTGCGGTTGTTTGTCTTTCTTACATCTAAGTTAGGGAGAATCTGTGACAAACTGAGCACCGTGTGGGCATGATGGGGATTCCATGATTTTGCGTGATTTACATTTTTCAAACAACTACAATCAATATCTAAATACAAATGTATAAAAGGATGGTTTGTATATGTGAATAGTAAAAAAAAACTACTCTTAAGATGACACATGTAGGAAGACAATGTATTTACAGATCAAACGTAACCAGATAGTGTCAAAACAATGAAAGCGTGAAAAGCACAGTAGCATTTTCAGATCAAATGGAAAGTATAATTTATGTTTTATTACAAAGATTCTCTATACTTTAGATTGTATAATTTAAGAAATACACAAAAAAATCACATTACAAGTATGTTTTTTTTAGCACTTCAGCACTAAAAGGGTTAATGATCTAGATTCATGTTGATGTTTGGAGACCTCCTGAAATAAATACCCAAGATGATTATTTTAAATAAAATCTTATCAACTTCAAAGCCACTCTTGGTCAATCTAGAGTTATGATTAACAGTGTGAATGTATGTAGTTTCCCTCATTGTATTTTCCTGTTCTTGTTCACAAACACTGAAGGTGTTGTGTTAATGTTTATCTGTAGGTTAAAATGCTTACTTTGTGATTATAGGGGAGTAGCGTATAGTAACATAGGGTAACATATTGCAATCCTAAAATAGGAGAGTGAATTTTATTTTTGATTTTATAGTTATAGAACTTGATTGTTTGTTTTGTAAAGATATTAAATAAAAATATTTCTGTGCTACAGTTTAGTCATTAAAATTTGTGCTTGCAGGCATTCTAAGAAATATTTCCAGTAAATGATAAGCTGTAGCACCTGGAAATAGCCTTTTGGCATTATTTCATAATTCTGACAGGCTAATGTAACATGGTTCACAAGGAATGTACATTCATGCAGGATATCGTGCTGTGTTTTTTCATTGATCCGCTTGATATGTTCTGAAATTTGTTTTAGAAACTTTTTTTTTGGATTTCCCTGATGGCGCAGCAGGTTTTTGCAATAAGAAATTGAGCAATACAAACCAGGAAGGTTCCAAGTTCCAGCTCTAGTCTGTGTTAAGCTACTTTCAACCAGGGCAGCAGTAAAGGCCTCATTGGGCTCAGTGCCCTGGGTTAGAGAAGGGAGAATTGGCCAGGGTTTCTGTTCCTGATTGCTAACTAGTAGCTCCTTTGGAAGTGGATGCTAAATGAGGACAGGATCAGTGTCAGTTGCAATTCCCCCATGAATATCCATTTACACCCATGCTAAAATATGTACCAGCTGTGTACTATACATCAGGTAGAGCTTGCTAAAGAAGGTAATGATTTATGGCTACTCATTTGCAGTTTAAGCAACATTTAGGCAACAGTGAAGAAAAAAGTTCATGGATGCTATTTAATTTTAGTCCAATTAAATTGCTTTGTTAGGAAAAGAGTGCAATGTAAAACCATTCTAGATAAACTGAAAGGGAAGTAAATTTGGGAGACTCTAGCTGTTTCTATTACATTACACTTTATTTACACTTCATTGTCTGAAACTACTTTGCATAGCTTGGGCTTGTACTCTCATCAGTATCAGTGTCACCTGTGGCTCAGTGGTAGCAATCTTGCCTCAGTCAGAAGTTTGTGGGTTCAAGTCCCACTTCAGAGACTTGAACACATAATCTTGGCTGAGAGAGTGCTACACTGTCGGAGGTGCCGGCTTTCGGATGAGATGTTAAACCGAGGCCCTGCCTGCCCTCTCAGGTGGACGTAAAAGATTCCATGGCACTATTACAAAGAAGAGCAGAGGAGTTCACCCAGAGTCCTGGCCAATATTTATCCCTCAACCAAAACCACTTTTTAAAAAAACCCTAGATTATCTGGTCATTATCAGATTGTTTGTGAGACCTTGCTGTGCAAATTGGCTGCCATTTTTCCTACATTACAGCAGTGACTACACTCCAAAAGTACTTCATTGGCGGTAAAGCGCTTTGGGACATCCTGAGGTCATGGAAGGTGTGATATAAATGCAAGTCTGTCTTTCTTTAATTTATCAACAGTTAGTCTTCAAGATTTTTAGCCTTGGGAAAATTATACAAATTTCCTTAGAAAATGCTGGAAATACACAGCAGTTTCTTCTGCATTGGCAAAAAAAAGACCGGTTAATGTTTTGGGTATGAACAAAGGCTTTACATGGGAAACATTTTATATGAACAATGACAGACAGGTAAAGACCCTGTGGTCCATCCAGCACATGTCCCACACAATTGTGATATTCTATACACTCTCCACCTCACCCAAAACCATGTGATTTCTGGGAGAGGCAAAAAATCAGAGAACAACCCAGGCCATAAAAAAAAATCTGGGAAATTCCTCTCCGACCCATCTAGGCGATCGAAACTAGTCCAGGAGATCACTCTGGCCCTGAATTCCCTGCAGTACCTACCTTTTGTAAGAAGTGATGTTTGCCCCAGCCAGAAACAGGTCCAGCTCTCGCTTGAAGGAATTCAGCAAATCGGCATCCACCGCACGAGACAGCAGCCTGTTTGAGGTCCACTATTTGTTGGGAAAAGAACCTCCTCGTAACATCACTTTGCTTTACAGATGCTGATGGAAGTGCTGTGTATTTCCAACCTTATCTGATTTTAATTCAGATATCCAGTTTTTTGTGTTTTAAAAAAAAAAATCCCCCAATTTGGGTTGGTTACTTTTAAGAAATGTTTTCAATATTAACTGCATCTGTGTGGCAGTTCATCACGAATGACATGCTATATAAATGAAAGTTGTTGTTGTGAAGGCATGGAGGAACATTTCTAGCATGTCACAAGTTTGCAATAGCTTAAATGTGACCCAAAAACTGAATTCAAGTGTGAAAGTAATAGGTGTAAACATAAAATAATTATTATTACTTGAGTTCTTCATGTAATATGAAAGAATGTTGATTAATAATAAACAAAAAATGTTTTAAATCTAAGACCGGAAATATTGTCATAAAACTAGGACTGGTGTGGATCTCTTAACCTTCCCAGAGTTAAGTTAACATTTATTCCTTTGGACCTGTCATCAGTCTTAGAATACAAAGGAAATAGTGCAATATTTAGTTACTGTGTAATGTAATATATTAGTTTGATTCCTGCTCATCAAATCCTGGATTAATATGGGATACTGCCTATTGTGTTGTTGGGTTTAAGTTGTATTTGGATAAATGTAGAGGTTTTTCTGTGTGTGAATAAACACATATTTAAAAGCACATATTATGGGTTCTTTTGTCTCAAAACTAGAATTGGAGACATCATTAAATGTTTTAAAAATATTATTGATTCAATTTTAGTGGGCAGCATTCTGAAAATTTAGAGTTTTTAATGATTTCCCCTGAAGTGGTGGCTTTCACCTCTCTTGCTTCTATATTGAGGATCTAGGCTAAAATAAATTAGATTGCTGTGCCCTTACAAAGAACAAATTTGATAGATGGTCACCAGATCCCTTTAAAAGGTTTAGCTCTGAAATTCAGTAATTTAATTGTATAGTACAAGTTTTGGAAAATGCTTCTTTAGTAACCCTTAATTACTCCCTTCTGTCACACTATTTCCATCATGTATACCTGTCTTGTATAAGCTATCTATACTTTTGATTGAGTCTCCCCAACTTACATCTTCAAAGAACTTGTCACAATAACGTGATTAATTTTATCCATTGAATTGTCTGGTGTAGTTTTATGCCTTCATTAAAGTTTTCACTTGATTCAGCCTTTCCCAAAAGTCTGGGCTTGGAGTTCACATTTTTGCCCAGAACTGTGACTGTGTGAGCTGAAGTTGGATTGTGCAATGTGCCTAATTACCCAGGACACATCAATACCGTTCAGCCTGCTAACCGTTATCTCCCTGATTAGCACCTGCTATGTTTTCAGTTAGAAAATGTAAACATTTTAATGAGTAAGAGCTGTTACTGACTGATGGAGGGCAGGAGAGAGAGAGCTATCCATATAGATGGACCACAATTCGATTTAACCACTAGCATTTGCCTGATGGTGCCTTCTAGTGCTTGCCTCATCGGAATTTGTGAGGTCAGTGGGAGGGCACTAATTTGCATAGGGCAGCTGGATGCCTGTGCCACTGCTGCCTCATCTCTGGTGCCTCTCTGACTCCCACCCTTCACCTCCCTCCACACCCCCCTGCAGTTGTTGAATAGTAATTGGGAGCAGGAACCCTGACTAATTTGTTTTCTCTCTCCTTAGCTTAGTGGTGGTAAGGCCAATTATAGTACTCCAATGGCTTCTCTGGCTGAGATCAGCAAACTCAACATTGACCAGGAATCAAACCTGTAAACTTCTGGTCTGTATGGCTTTGTACTGCAACAAAAGAAAAGCACTAGCATTTATATGTAGTGCCTTGCAGAAATGCCAATGTTTCATATACAATAAATTAGGTTATTAGCATAGATAAGTGCTTGAAGGAAAGGGAAATAAAGACTTATTGGAAAGGCAGGCACATGGGATTAGGACTACTGTTTGTGTGGCGGATAAGCACCAACCTGGAATGGTGGGGCCGAATGGCCTGTTTCTATGTTGTTAAATTCAATCTAATTTGATGTAAATAACTTTGAAACGCACTGACTATTGTTATGCAGGCAAATGTGGCAGCCATTTTGTGCACAGCAAATTTCCATAAACAACAATGAGATAAATGACTTAATTAATCTGATTTTGGTGATGTTAGCTGAAAAGAGGGCTATTGGCCAGAACACACGAGAATTACGTGCCTGTCTTCAAATAGTGCCATGGGGTCTCTTACCATCTACCTGCACAGACAGATAGCACCTTGGTTTAATGTCTCACCCAGAGACAACACATCTTGCCCCTCTGTACAACATTGGAGTAAAAATGAGAAGTCGCACAACACCAGGTTATAGTCCAACAGATTTATTTAATTTTACAAGCTTTCGGAGCTGTCGCTCCTTCCTTACCTGAGGAAGGAGCGACAGCAACGAAAGCTTGTAAAATTAAATAAATCTGTTGGACTATAACCTGGTGTTGATCTTTTGGTTGAACCCAAATTTACTGTAAATCAAATTAAAACTTTAAATGAAACTTAATAAATCAAATTAAAATTTGAAAGTCCGGGGTGACGATGCACTCCAGTCCCCGTGGCGCCCACCGGTCGCGGAAAAACTCAAGCGTGCCGGCGGACACCGCGTGCTCCATCTCCAGGGCCACCCGGGCGCGAACATGGCCGCGGAAGAGAGGCAGGCAATCGGGCCGAACGACCCCCTCGACCGCCCGCTGCCTGGACCAATTAATGGCTTTCTTGGCCAGGCCCAGGAGCAGTCCTACGAGGAGGTCCTCCGACCTACCCGCTCCCCTCCGCACCGGGTGACCGTAGATCAGGAGCGTGGGGCTGAAGTGCAACCAGAAATTGAGGAGCAGCCCCTTCAAATAATGAAAGAGGGGCTGCAACCTCTCACACTCAATATAAATGTGATAGACGGACTCCTCTAGGCCGCAGAAATGACAAGCAGCCTGGGAGTCCGTAAACCTACTTAAAATCCTATTGCACGGGACTGCTCCGTGCAACACCCTCCAGGCCAAGTCCCCAATAGAACAAGGGAAGACTCCTGCGTAGAGAGCCTTCCAATGGGGACCTTCGCCTCCGCCGGACGGCAGGATGGTACGCCAAGGCGTGTCCGGACGGCAGACGAAGATGGCAAAGTGGAGAGTGTGCAGGAGCAGCCCGTACAGGAAACGCCTCCGTGCGGATTGAAAGGGCACGGAGGGCATTTCTCCGAGAAGGCTCAAGTGGTGAGGCGGCGGCTCCCGAGGGAGGATTCGGGGCCGGGCGCCGATAAGGAATTCCGTCCGAACGGGGGTCAGTTCGGACGGGATCGCCCCACGTGCTTGAGCCTCCTCGACACACCTAGTGGAGACGGGGCCCAGTGCCACTTTTAGCGACTCGATGGCTTTGACCGCGAGCCGGACGTTGACCCAAGACATGCGCCTCGCCAACTCCTCCGGCGCCATCCAGCCCGCTCCTCCGCCATCGAGCAGGTCCCCGACTCTGGTCACCTTACCGGGCACAGCCCTGCCCTCCGCCAGCCAGCCGAACCCGCGGTCGTGGAGGTGCGGATTCCTGAACAGCGGCTCCCGAAGGACGGCCGCCGCTCCTGACGGGGGAGAACTGCGCTCGGAGGCGACGCTGTTCCAAACCCATAGCAGTTCCTGGTAGAAGACAGGCAGCTCCCGCAGGCTGGCACGCGTGCCACCCACTCTCACAAACAGGAGCTGCGTGTCGTAATTGAGGCCGTGCAGCTGGCGGAAGAAATACGTCGCCAGCGCACGCCACCTAGGAGGATTCTCCACGTACAGGTATCTCTGCAGCGTCTGAAGACGGAAAGTCGCCGCCTGGGTGCGAAGGCACACCAGCGCCTGACCGCCCTCCCTAAGCGGGAGACTCAAAACCGCGGCAGAGACCCAGTGCTTCCTTTTGTCCCAGAAGAAGTCGACGAGCTTCTTCTGCATCTTGGCGACAAACGCAGGGGGAGGGATCAAAGTGACCAACCGGTACCACAACATGGCGGCCACCAGCTGGTTTATGACCAGCGCTCGACCCCTGTAGGACAACACTCGGAGCAGTCCTGTCCAGCGCCCTAGGCGAGCGGTGACTTTGGCCTCCAGCTCTTGCCAGTTCGCCGGCCGGGCTGAGGTAGACTCCCAGGTAGAGGAGGTGCGTGGTGCTCCAGGCGAAAGGCCCGAACTCCTCCGGCAGGGAGTCCACCTGCCATGGGCCCACCAGGAGTCCAGAACATTTCTCCCAGTTGATCTTGGCGGAGGATGCGTCCGAGTAAATCTGCTGGCATTCTCGCATCCTCCGCAAGTCGACGGGATCCGTGACCGCGAGGAGCACGTCATCGGCGTAAGCCGAGAGGACCACCTCCACGCCCGGCCCTTGCAGAGCCAGTCCCATCAACCTCTTCCGCAAGAGGCGCAGGAAATATAACCTGGTGTTGTGCGACTTCTCATTTTTGTCCACCCCAGTCCAACGCCGGCATCTCCACATCAGGAAAACTTCTGGCAGCGGAGTGTGAGCAGCTCTGAGGAAATTTCCAGCATGTGCATTCCATGAGCGAAGGAGACCACGTTCTGGTAATTCATGAGCAACAAAATAAGAAATAAAGGTCTCCTTCACAAGCAAAGCACATAAAATGATTTAATATCCACTATTTTGTGTAGGTACAGAGCTGTCAATGTTGACAAAATATCAGGAGTAAGATTTTTAATCAAAAGAGTGAGAGTGATCTAATGTGGTAACTTTTTTTTTAAAAAAAACTTGCAATTTGAGTGGAGTTTTGATCTAATTTTGTAATGTTGAATCTTCAGACTGCTTCGAGACAACCATGTTAACTGACAGAGTTGCCATGGTTACAGCAATTGCTAGCTGATAGCAGGCCTCGCCACTGCTGTTTGATATAGATTATTTTAAACCACCTGCGCGACATTCTGCTTGTTACTTCATGTAGATGGGAGTGGTCTGGATTTCGTGGGGCTACAACCATGTATCTCGTGCTGTTCTCAGCCACATGAATTGTGCAAACGGAGTGACTCCTGCCAACGACCCGCGCAGTCCGCTTCCGGTTCGTATAAAGCACTGCGTGCTAGTCTATCCATGTGAATGGCGGAGGCCTCGTGTAATTCAAATTCTTCATACAAGTCGCCAGAAGTACTGTCATTGGGCTCAAAATAGCACTACTTTTAACAAGAAATGAGGACTACAAGTTGGAGAAAAGTACCAAAAAGTCTGGAAATGTTATACTTTCATACTTTTTTCCTCCTGATTAGAACGTAGTCCTTGTGAATTGAGCATTTTGTTTTATAATCCATTGCATGACACGCAAGGGACGAATGGCCTACTCTTGCTCCTATTTCTTATGGTCTTATTTCTTATGCATGATAAACAGCACGAGTTACACGATGGAGATAAGAGCCAAGGCTTTTTGATCGCTATAATGGTTTTGTAAGAATAGATGTATTGTGCCTTTAAATCCTGAAGGGTTAAATGAAAAGCAGTCCGTTTTTACCTGATTTATAATATTTCAAGTTTTACGTGTAACACACTTCTTGTCCACTTCACACTTTAGATCTATTGTCAAAATTTTGTGTCACGCCTACATCTGTCACATTGGTGTCATGTCTTGCCTTTACTTTAAAATTACCCTTGCACTTACCTTTTCAGTCTTCCTGACATTAGGTGTCATTGTTACTTGTCCAAATTCCATCTCCTAGCTTTGTTTTACCTGACACTCGGTTATGTTGGCGCTCCTCAGGTCTTTAGATCATCCATCTGCACCTCCTCTCCACTTTGCTTCCTGTGACAGACCTTGAACTTTTTGGACTTGTGTTGCCCGCTCCTGCTCCGGTTTCTGCTCCTGATCCCTGTGCCAGTGACGGGTGTCTGGTTGCTTGTCTACACTCCTTAATGTTCCCATTTCTGATACATAGTGGGCTATCGTCAGACAGCCCGAGTTCTCTTCACCACATTGCCCTTGGCCCCTGAACACCAAACAGGTCTTGGAGCTCAACCCCATGATGGGCCTGGATTTTTGATCACTGTTCTGGCTTTTACCTCTGCTTCTAAAGTCAAAATACTTTCTTAGTCATGCTTCTTAATATAGATTTCTCCTGCAACTTGTTTCTGTAAACTAAGGCTCTATTTCTGTGTTCATTGTTTGTGCATATTGGGTACTGCTTGAACCTTCCTGTTGATTGTCTCCCGCCTCTGTTCTGTTCCATTTTCATCTCCCTGTCCACCACTGTGTTGAATTCAAAATCCTTGTCCTTGTTTCACTTCTGTGAAGTGCCTTGGGAGCGTTACTGTATTAAATGAAAGTTGTTGAATGCTGTTGCTTGTTTGAGACATTGAGAGAAGGAAAATAAGTTGAAGTTGAATTGCAGAAGCTCAGATTTGCTTGGTTGACCAACCAACATCTTTCTCCCTTCAATAAAAGCTCCAAGAGGATTTGCAGATAAGTTATAGATGCCCTTCTATCAATAAATGTTTGTTTACTCCAAACTGCTGTACTTCTGCTTTGGTATCTTTTTATGTTTAATGTGGCCTACTCCAACAATCTCTTCCAGGATCACAAAACTGTGGAAATCCTTGCCCTCCTGCACTCATTCCTATCTCCTACAATTTAATCAGTGACTAAGTTTTATGTCACTTAATCACTAATTCTGGATTTACTTTGTTTGCTTTTTTTTTTGAAACCTACATGCTGGGCACTGGCCCCTTCCTTTTTAATTTCTCAATTTTAAAAATGCGGGCCCGGAATTTGCGGTCGGGATGACTGCGAACTGGCAACATTCACCTTCATACCGCCTTTGAAATTGACCTCAACTTTGGGATTTGGCGCAGGCGCATGTGGAAATCCTGAAGTTGTGGTCTGTCATTCACTGCTCTGACACGGGCTGCACTGTGGCCCCCCCCCCCACAGAGTCGGCAATCTGTGAAATCACTCAAATCAGGGAAACTGACACAAGCTTCGGCTCTTCCGCAGTAATACCACTGTTAAATTCCCCACCAAAAGTTAGACCCAAAGGGATTAGGTGTAACTGGAGTTTTAAGGAAAGAAACACTTACATTTATATAGCGCCTTTCACAACCACCGAACGTCCCAAAGCGCTTTACAGCCAATGAAGTACTTTTTGAAGTGTAGTTACTGTTGTAATATTCTGGTGGATACTGTGGCCATGTATTAATGAATATGGTTTTATTTACAATTTACAGAGCTTTGATCAGGCCCCATCTGGAGTACTGCGTTCAGTTTTGGGCACCTCACATCAGGAAGGATATATTAGCCTTGTAGGGGGTACAGCATAGATTTACCAGAATTATACCATGGCTTAAAGGGTTAAATTATGAGGACAGGTTGCATAAACTTGACTTGTATTCCTTTGAGTTTAGAAGGTTGAGGGGTGATCCAATTGAGGTTCTTAAAACTATAAAACAATTCAATAGAGTAGATATAGAGGAGCTATTTCCTCTGGTGGGGGAATCCGGAACAAGGGGGTTCAAAATTAGAGCCAGACCATTCAAGAGTGAAATCAGGAAGTACTTCTTCACACAAAATCTGGAATTCTTTCCCCCAAAAGGCTGTGGATGCTGGGTCAGTTGAAATTTTCAAGACTGAGATTGACAGATTTTTATTAGGTAAGGGTATCAAGGGATATGGATCAAAGACAGGTAAATGGAGTTGAGGTACAGATTAGTCATAATCTAATTGAATTGTGGAACAGGCTTGAGGGACTGAATGGCCTACTCCTGTTACCAAGTTCCTATAATTAGTGCCTGCACTATTTAATGTAATAGTCTGCGAGATTTTCATAGTCTGAGCAATAGTGTTATTTATGAGCTGCAAACCACACACAATTTTCTTTGAAGCAGCTTTATGAAGATTGCAACCTTTTAACTCCTCAAATATTTCTACTGAAAAGAATGTCATTGATTCCCAACTTTGGATACTACAAAGTAGGTGGTTGGTTCATATCAGAAATTTCTGGCATGCATACTAAAATTCCTCATAACAATCCTCTAACTTTAATGTCAAACTTGAGTTTATAGAAGTTCATGCACAATGTTAGTAAACTGTAATAATGTTTGACTGCCTACAAAACCTGTTTGCACTGGCTTTTTAAACTTAAAGGGGGTTATTTTGATGACAGGGTGAAAACAAGTGCTAAATGGGTGCTGTGCTAATAAGACGCCTGTTTGAAAGACTGGTTTTAGCCCAAAATGTTGGTCCTAATTGCTGATTACCATAATTTGAACTTGCCTGGGGGTGCTAAAACAGACAACTGCAGGTTTAGGACTCAAATGTTGATCAGACACAATTTTCGTGAAGCATTACCACACACCCACTTCCACTGAAGGTGTGGAGTGCGCTGGCTGACATGCAGTGGCAGATTTCAGGATGGCTCAGGGACCAAGGGAGAGTGTACAGAGGTTCTCGGATGTGGCACTGGAGGTCCTGGTGGAGGTGGTCCTCATGGAGGATGGATGTTCTGTACCCGCAGTGGGGGAGGGCATCCACTTTGCTCCTCTGTCGCTCACTCCTGCAGCAGCTGGTGCTGCTCTGCCTGGCCTCATGGGCGCCTCCCATTCCTCCTGCAGGGGACCCTTAGAAAGATGCCCATGACCAAGCACTGCCTTTCTCCTGATGACTCCTATAAGGTAGAATAGTACAGCATTCACGCTTTTTAGGTGGAGTCCTCAGAGAATTTCCAGAATAAATGTTGATAGAGTTTTGGTGAAGTCTTGACAAAGTGTCCCAGAAAGTCTCCCGATGAGTTTCAAAAGTCCTCTTCAAACTTCCAGCGGCAAGTGAACAGTAAAGTAGCACTCGAAATCCTCTGCAACGACTTGTTTGCTCCTGATCAGCTGGTCGCCGTTAGGAGGGGGTGTTAGATCAAGGGCTAATCACCAAAATGCCATGCAGGCAATTTAAGTGGTAATCGGCCCCTTAACGATCCTCCAGGTGGCCATTCCTAGGCAGGCTTCAGCTCCTTTACCAAGATGGCGTTGTGCGCTAAACACGGGCTAAACCGGCTTTTCAGCTTAAGACCCCATCTTGGCTACCTCGTAGGTTCTTTGGCGCCTGAAGGAGCCGTCGAAAATCCCCCCCATTATCCTCCATCAACATTGCAGTTGATATTTTACAAGTTTGTTGTGTGGGTCCAATCTGCTAACAGTTGTGGTGTAAATACAAATTCAATCCTACTGCCTACTAGTTCCATCTTCCCAAATATGTACCACAGTAGTGCACCTTTTTTTCTCATCAATTATCTTTGTGATGGCCTACTTTGTGGTTGGTTTTCTTTTATGATCATCCTCTTTTGGTGCTGAGCCATGGCTCAGCTGGTAGCACTCTGGCCTCTGAGTCAGAAGGTTGTGGGTTCAAGTCCCACTCCAGAGACTGGAACACAAAAATCTATGCTGACACTCCAGTGCAGTGATGAGGGAGTGCTGCACTGTCGGAGGTGCCGTTAAACCCCATCTGCTCTCTCAGGTGGACGATATTTATTCCTCAATCAACATCACTAAACCAGATTATCTGGTCAGTATCACATTGCTGTTTGTGGGACCTTGCTTTGCGCAAATTGGCTGCTGCGTTTCCTACATTACAACAGTGAGCACACTTCAAAAAGTACTTCATTGGCCGTAAAGCGCTTTGGGACGTCTGATGGTCGTGAAAGGCGCTATATAAATGCAAGTCTTTCTATATTGCTGATGCATTAAGTTTCAGCAACATACTATAATTGTAAACTCACATCATTATCAGTGGATTTACTTTAACAGTAAAGATTTTGTATGAATTTGTAATTTTTTCTTTCATTACCATGTGACAATGACAATGTTATATGAAGAGCTTTGCTGCCTTTCTGTTTGATGTGTATTTTCCCCTCTTTCCTCCCTCTTTTTTAATATTGTATATTTCATGAAGAAGTCTAAATTAAATCGGTTAGCTTGCAAAACACTGTGCTTAAAGAACTACACAGGTAGTGGAATGACACTTTGAGTTAGTTAACCGACAATTGCATCTATATAGCGTCGTTAAAGTATGGAAACTTCCCAAGCCATTTCATAGGAGTGCAATCAGACAAAAATTGATGCTGAGCCAAAGAAGGAGATATTAAGAGTGATTAAAAGCTTGGTCAAGGAGGTAGGTTTTAAGGAGGGTCTTAAACGAGGAGAGCGAGGTGGTGGAGAGATTTAGGGAGGGAATTCCAGAGCTTCGGGCTTAGACGGCTGAAAGCACAGCTGATAAAGTGGTGGGGTGAAGGAGGTAATGCTACATTTTAGTATTGTTATCCCAGAATTCAAACTGAATGACACTACCTACCTTTGATTTCCTCTCCTGGCCTATTTGGATGAAGTGATTATAGGAATGTTTTGTCAGATTTCCTCTCAACCGTAGTTAATATACTAAACCTTTGTACTTGCACAAATTTCAAAGATGTGTTATTTTTATGGAAATCTCCTGGTTGTGGGAAATGGTTCACATGTAACCAGTGGGTCATAGTGCAGTTTTTTTTGTGACAATTTTGAAGTATTCTATTGTGTTTTTTGGAGTGCTGATCCCTGAGATAGTGTTTCACAAAAGTGTCAGCATATACCATATAATTCTGAAGGCACAACATGTCTGCATGACCATTTTACTTCCAAACCACCAAGGCAGGCTGCTTTGGTACCTGGGATGGGAAATACAAAAAATATATCAAACCTATCGCTGGACATGACGATACAAAATGGGCAAGATGGGGAATAATGTCTCCTTTGTAATGTCTCTTACAAACCATAATCCCTTTGGTTGTGTAACTTGCTTTATCCTGCCGACGTCCACACTATAAGTTTGACACCAGTAATTGTGATTAAGTTTACTTTTTTCCCTGGTGTGTTTGTTTTCTTATTGACATAACTTGCTGTATGAAGCAAGATGTTATAGTCTTACAAAGTAGTTATGCACAATTTGTGTTGTAGCAAGCTGATTTCAGCTTCATAAGGTTGTAAAATATGCAGTGCAGCTGAACTGAAGTGAGTTTGGGAGGAATAACTGCAAATGATGGAAAGTGAACTTTTTAGACTTTATTTTTAAAATGTAGAAAGTTTGAACCATCGTTACATTTTTAATGTTAGTGAAGAGTTGATAGGAATTGGCTCTTTGCTAATAAAAATACCACTAGCATTTGGAGGTAGGTTGGCAGAGCTCTGTGCATACATTTAAGTACACATGAGCAGAGCTCTGCTTTCTCCACAGCGTAGAGTCAACAGTAAAACTTGTTGCTGTCCGCTCCCATCTTTGACAATAGGTAATGCTCTCAAATAGCACCTTCAGTGCCACTGTAACATTAGACACCAAAAAACGTGAGCCAAAATTTAACATCATATTTTAATCAATAGAGCGAGTGATGTGGGAAAAGAAACGGTTCAATTGCTGAGTCCGATTAATGTGCCTGTAGATCACAACACGTGTGAGAAAAATGTGCTTGGCAATGTTTTGAAACAAAGGTAATGGACATTTTTATAAGAGCTACACTTGGTGGAGTTCAAAGGGAACTGAGTGGTTTGGAGAATTAATTTTGTTGTATGATTACCAGACATTTATCTAAAGAGAAATTAAAGGTTGTAGGTTAATAATAATGTTGAAGGAATGTTCCAGGATAAGGTTTTATAATTGAGACTATCTCAAGTTTCCTTCTTGTTGCTCCATAATAAAAGTTTCTCCACTGGTGGTAGGCTTTCCGATCAAAGCCACTATTTTCTACTTCCAGAAGTGTGGGGTGCCCAGCTGTGATTTAGGATAACTACCCAGTTACTCTCACCCAGCCCCACTGTTCAAAACATGTATAATAAAGACTTGCATATGGCATGTGCTTCCTGTCCATATTAAACTTGCTTCCTGTGTCATGATTTTTGAGTTATTTTTATGTCAACGTTTATAATAGTAAAACCCTACATCAACATTTGTCACACTGTAATTGTAGGCTTTCCGGCACGAGGTGGCTCGTGGTATAAATCACCCAGGTCTGTCCAACATTTTTTTTTCTTCACTTCCTTATCTACATTTACAATTTAAAAAGTTTAGTTTTTACTCTTTGATTTTGGATCTGCTTTCCTCACGCAGGTCCACTTACTGTCTCTGGTTGCTGTGCCTGCTTCTAGGTTTTCCACTTGTACTGGGTGCTAGGCTGTTGCCTAGCTGTGTATGTTTGCAGGTCTTCTGCTCCTGAACCAGGCTCGACCGCTTCCTTTTCTCTGGCCTGCAGTCTCTTGCACCCCTCCACCCACCCCGTACATGCTTCCAGTAATGCTGGCCACTGCCCTTTCCCCGGTCTCATGCTCCCTGTGCCTCCTGCTTCTCCCTCCCTCCTCTGGAGCTGCTGACACTAATTATAAATTGCAGTTTTCCCTGTGGCTCAAGGTAAACATAGGCTCTGGGAAGGTGAAGGTAGGTAGCTTGCCAGGAGCAGGACGAGGACTGGAAATAGGTAGACCAGCCAGCAAGGCGATGGACCTGAGCAGGAGTGGGCCAGTGGCACAGAGAGACTTTGGGTGGAGACAGAGTGGACATCAGGTCAGAGAGAGAGATTGGGGGATGAAGAGAAATTTGAGGGGGCTGGTGAAAGAGAGTCCGGTGAATGGAGAGAGAGTTGGGGGATAGAAATAGATAAAGGGAAGAAATATAGAAGTAGAGAAAGATCTTCTATCACATTTTGCTCTTGCCATCCTGAACGTCTATCCTTCCCCACCACAGTACTGCCAAACCCCAGTGCCACCTGCCCAGTATTACCAAACACAGCAACACCCCCCAGTACTATTAAAACCAGCACCACCAACCTAGTTTTACCAACACGAGGGAAAAACCAACTTTACCTCGTCCTCATCAAGATACCCATCGCAGATGCGTCTGTCCATGACAGTATTGGTAGGAGTGACCACCGCACAGTCCTTGTGGAGATGAAGTCCCATCTTCACACTGAGGACACCCTCCATCGTGTTGTGTGGCACTACCGTGCTAAATGGGATAGATTCAGAACAGATCTAGCAGCTCAAAACTGGGCATCCATGAGGAACTGTGGGCCATCAGCAGCAGCAGAATTGTATTCCACCACAAACTGTAACCTCATGGCCCGGCATATCCTTCACTCTACCATTACCAGCAAGCCAGGAGACCAAACCTGGTTCAATGAGAAGTGCAGAAGAGCATGCCAGGAGCAGCACCAGGCGTACCTAAAAATGAGGTGCCAACCTGGGGAAGCTGCAACACAGGATTACATGCATGCTATACAGCAGAAGTAGCATGCTATAGACAGAGCTAAGCGATCCCACAACCAATGGATCAGATCAAATCTCTGCAATCCTGCCACATCAGCCGTGAATGGTGGTGGACAATTAACGGGAGGAGGAAGCTCCATGAATATTCTCATCCTCAATGATGGTGGAGCCCAGCACGTGAATGCAAAAGACAAGGTTGAGGTGTTTGCAACCATCTTCAGCCAGAAGGGCCGAGAGGATGATCCATCTCTGCCTCTTCCTGAAGTCCCCACCATCACAGAAGCTAGTGTTCAGCCAATTTGATTCACTCCACATGATATCAAGAAACAGCTGAGCGTATTGGATACAGCAAAGGCTATGGGTTCCAAAAGCATCCTGGCTGTCGTGCTGAAGAATTGTGCTCCAGAACTAGCTGCGCCTCTAGCCGAGCTGTTCCAGTACAGTTACAACACTGGCATCCACCCGACAATGTGGAAAACTGCCCAGGTATGTCCTGTCCACAAAAAGCAGGACAAATCCAATCTGGCCAATTACTGCCCCATCAGTCTACTCTCAATCATCAGCAAAGTGATGGAAGGTGTCGTCGCCAGTGCTATCAAGCAGCACTTACTCACCAATAACCTGCTCCTCGATGCTCAGTTCGGGTTCCGCCAGGACCACTCGGCTCCAGACTTCATTAAAGCCTTGGTCCAAACATGGACAAAAGAGCTGAATTCCAGAGGTAAGGCGAGAGTGGCTGCCCTTGACTGAGTGTGGCATCAAGGAGCCCTAGTTAAATTGAAGTCAATGGGAATCGGGGGGAAATCTCCACTGGCTGGAGTCATACCTAGCACAAAGGAAGATGGTTGTTGATGTTGGAGGTCAATCATCTCAGCCCCAGGACATTGCTGCAGGAGTTCCTCAGGGCAGTGTCCTAGGCCCAACCATCTTCAGCTGATTCATCAATGACCTACCCTCCATCCTAAGGTCAGAATGTACGCTGATGACTGCACAGTGTTTTCAATTCCATTCGCAACTCCTCAGATAATGAAGCAGTCCATGCCTGCATGTAGCAAAACCTGGACGACATGCAGGCTTGGGCTGATAAGTGGCAAGTAATATTCGCACTGCACAAGTGCCAGGCAATGGCTATCTCCAACAAGTGAGAGTCTAACCACCTCCCAATGACATTCAACGGCATTACCATCGCCGAATCCCCCATCATCAACACCCTGGGGGTCACCATTGACCAGAAACGTAACTGGACCAGCCACATAAATACTGTGGCAACAAGAGCAGGTCAGAGACTGGGTATTCTGTGGCGAGTGTCTCACCTACAGGCTCCCCAAAGCCTTTCCACCTTCTACAAGGCGCAAGTCAGGGGTGTGATGGAATACTCTCCTTACCTGGATGAGTGCAGCTCCAACAATACTCAAGAAGCTTGACACCATCCAGGACAAAGCAGCCCGCTTGATTGGCACCCCATCCACCAATTTAAACATTCACTCCTTCCACCACCGGTGCACCGTGGCTGCAGTGTGTACTATCTACAAGATGCACTGCAGCAACTCGCCAAGACTTCTTTGACACCACCTCCCTAACCCGCAACCTCTACCACCCAGAAGGACAAGGGCAGCAGGCGCATGGGAACACCATCACCTCCAAGTCACACACCATCCTGACTTGGAAATATATTGCCGTTCCTTCATCGTCGCTGGGTCAAAATCCTGGAACTCTCTCCCTAACAGCACTATGACAGCACCTTCACCACACGGACTGCAGCGGTTCAAGAAGGCAGCTCACCACCACCTTCAAAGGGCAATTAGGGATGGCCAATAAATGCTGGCCTAGCCAGCGACGCCCACATCCCAGGAACAAATATTTAAAAAAAAAGGCACACTGCGAGATGCCCCGCTCCTGCAAATTCTGGGCCAATATATCCTCTGACTTACTGTGAGCAATGCTATGGAAATCTACTAATTATATAATATTCCTTTAATGCTTACTCAAAATAGTTTTTAAGTGGATGTAAGTAGAGAACATTCCCATCTAGGAAACCCTTAAATATTATTGTAATTTTGTATTCATTTGCATGTGATTTCAATCTGTCAGTTGTTAAATTGATATAATGCATTTGAATAATTTCATTTTTACAATCCTAGTGGTCAGCTTTCAATGCTAGCAGCGAGGTTCAGACACTAGAGGAGCAATTTTAACCCTATTCGCTCAGCAGAAACCTGGAGGGTGGGCAGTTAAAATCCCCCTGGCTCTTACCTGTCCGAAATCCGCCATGATCGCAACATCTGCAATTTTAAACTGCTCTCCTGAGCAGGCAGCAAGGACATGCACCCAGAGCCAACAGGGTCCTTCTTTACGTCAGCATGTTGCGGCTCAGTGACATCATTGCGACCCGACTGTAATTTTAATACAGGCCTGAGCGGGGAATTCACCTGGAGTTAAAATCAGGGCCACTGTATCTCCAACCTCCACTCGAGCTACATTAAAGCACGTGAAAGTGATACGCATTTCTAAGTAATTTAGCACTATAGGAAATGATCGCAATAGTCTCCTGTACAGCTATCCATTCCTTTTATATCACTGGGTTATATCTCAGAAAATCTCTTCCTTTTGTTCCCCCTTCTTTGCCCCTGGCTCACAGGACTGTACCTTTAACATGTTTCCCAGCCCCAACAAATTGGTGGCATCAGCCTTTAATCTGCCTAAAACCATGCTTTGGGATCAAAACAGAGGAACCATTATTACCTTAAGAACAATGCAATTTACTGGTAGTATCATTTCAGCCTTCTAATTACTATTAGAGCACCCAAAGTGAACAATGTTACAGTATAAGCAGGAAAGGAGTATGCATTTTTGTCTTGAGCCTATTATAGATTTTACAGATTTCTGTTTTTAACACTAAGAAAGAGAATATATATTAATTATTTACCCAATGTGAGGAACATTGTTTGTCATTTTTAACCATGTTTGTTCTAGACCTACAACTGTAGGCTGAAAATTTCATCTTTTGGAGTCGTCTGATCTTGACAGCTCCTCGTAAAATCAGTTTGAGAGTTTAAATTTTATTCTCTACCACAAGGAGCTTTGAGTGATAGTGGATTTTCCTCTGATTAGCCTGCGCTGTCTAAATCATGATCTTTGTCCCTTAAGTTTTGAAGAACATTCCTTACTGTGCCAATATGAGATTTTAAATTGCCATCATTGGTTATGATTTTGGCCTCTTGAATGTGTTTTTTTAATTCGTTGTCTGCTGGGAACAGGATTGCCATTGTCCAGCCTTATTAAGCTATCTCGGAGAAGGAGGCTTTCATCCTGTTCGTGTTGGCTGGTTTGTTTTGAACCTAAGTCGATGAAAGACCCTAATTAAGTATTATTGTAGTCATGGTACCAGGAGATTGCTGGTGCAATGATTATTTCATTTAGCCTCTTTTGAATCCAAGCGTTTAGGAATTTATATTATTTTCAGTGGGATTATGGCAGTTTTGTGCTGCTTTGTGTGGGAAGTTTTAGAAACCACTTTATTGTAAGCTGTTTTAGTGTTTGCTTTCAAAAAAATGAAACTTACTTCCATGAGCAGAAACTGAGTTTATAAAATATTTAAAATCTAGTGCTTTCCTGCATTTGGCTACAATTAATGTATTCATAAAAAAATATGATTGCTTGCAATGGACACACATTTCACATTTGAAAAATGTTCAATGCCACAATTTATTTATCATGTGACTAAATGGAATAATGGTGTTTCGCCCAGGGCGGTCCAATGCAATGTGGTGGGAGGAATTTTGGGTGAAGTCTCAGCCGAAATTATGTGCTCAAATTCTAGAGTGGGGGTTTCATAGTATTTACAGCACAGAAACAGGCCATTTGATCCAACAGGTCCATCCAGCGTTTATGCTCCAAATGTGCCTCTTCCCACTTTTTTTCATCTAACCCCATCAACATATCCTTCTATTCCTTTCTCCCTCATGTGTTTATCTAGTTTCCCCTTAAATACATCTATGCGAGTTGCCTCAACTACTCCTTGTGGTAGCGAGTTCCACATTCTAACCACTCGCTGGGTAAAGAAGTTTCTCCTGAATTCCCTATTGGATTTATTAGTGACTAACTTATATTTATGGCCCCTAGTTCTGGTCGCGCCCGCAAGTGGAAACATCTTCTCTACGTCTACCCTATTAAACCTTTTCATAATCTTAAAGACTTTTATCAGGTTCCTCCTCAGTCGTATCCTTTCTAGAGAAAAGAGCCCCAGCTTGTTTAATATTTCTTGATAGGTATAACTTGAATCATAAAAATTTACAGCACAGAAGGAGGCCATTCGGCCCATCGTGTCTGTGCCGGCTAAAAGAGCTATGCAGCCTAATCTCACTTTCCAGCTCTTGGTCCGTAGCCTTGTAGGTTATGGCACTTCAAGTGCATATCCAAGTATTTTTTTTAAATGCGATGAAGGTTTCTGTCTCTACCTTTTCTGGCAGTGAGTTCCAAACCCCCACCACCCTCTGGGTGAAAAAAGTTCTCCTCCACTCCTCTCTAATCCTTCTACCAATTACTTTAAATCTATGTCTCCTGGTTATTGACCTCTCTGCTAAGGGAAGTAGGTCCTTCCTATCCACTCTATGTAGGCTCCTCATAATTTTATACACCTCAATCAAGTCTCCCCTCAGCCTCCTCTGTTCCAAAGAAAACAACTCCAGCCTATCCAATCTTTCCTCATAGCTAAAATTCTCCAGTTCTGGCAACATTCTCGTAAATCTCCCCTTTACCCTCTCTAGTGTAATCACATCTTTCCTGTAATGTGGTGACCAGAACTGCACGCAGTACTCTAACTAGTGTTTTATACAGTGCAAGCATAACCTCCCTGCTCTTGTATTCTATGTCTCGGCTAATAAAGGAAAGCGTATCGTAGGTTTTTGAAGGAAAGAGAGATAGCAAGTTGAAGGGGTTTGGGATGAATGCGAGTGTGGGCCCAAGACAACTGAAAAATCTGCCATCGAAGGTGGAGTAGAGATAGAGGAGAGTGCAGAGGAGATTAAAATTGGAAGAGCAGAAGGTGAGTGCTGGCATAGAGTTGGAGGAGGCAGAGATGGGCAAAGCCATGGAGGGTCTTGTAATTG
Source organism: Squalus acanthias (assembly GCA_030390025.1). Lineage (NCBI taxonomy): Eukaryota > Metazoa > Chordata > Chondrichthyes > Squaliformes > Squalidae > Squalus > Squalus acanthias. The sequence continues at coordinate 67,201,146 of CM059433.1, read as the reverse complement.
AGGGCAAGGATTTTGAATTCAGTGTGGTGGGGGACAAGGAAACACTGAACCTAGGTGAAGGCAGAGGTGATGGGCAGCATTAATTAGTGTGGCATATGATGTGGGTGGTGGGATTTTAGACAAGTTATAATTTGTGTGATGGAACTTGGAAGGTTGCCAAGGAGTGTTGGAGAAGTCAATCCTGGAAATTCACATTTTACTCTAGTTCATTTTAGTGCTTTCATTATCTTGTTATAAATTGTGAATCCAATAGCACCTCTATTAGTTTCCTATCCCAACATCTTGTAAGGAACTATTTGGTTAAGCAACATGCTAATTCACCATAAATTAGTTTCCCCATTCACATACATAATTAGTTTAATTACTTTAACCAAATACTTTTATTTAAATCTCTACCTTGTGCAAGAAAGTGGGATGCAATGTATTTTTTGGACTTTATTCACTAAACAGTTAAACTGGTCAGCTACATGAAAGGTTATTTGGGGAGGAGGGAGGGAAGGAGGGAGAATCAGACTTTGATCCATGGATTATGTGAGACATAGGGCAGAACTTTCAACTTCGGGAATGTAAACCTGGCGGTATCAGATCAGCCGCCCGTTATACACCCTGCTCGATTTACCTTCCTAAGGAAGGGAACAATGGGCAGGGTGTATAAGGAGGGATCAATCCAATACCACCAGGTTTACACACCTGCCGAAGGTCAATCCAATACCACCAGGTTTACACACCTGCCGAAGGTCAATCCAATACCACCAGGTTTACACACCTGCCAAAGGTCAATCCAATACCACCAGGTTTACACACCTGCCAAAGGTCAATCCGATACCACCAGGTTTACACACCTGCCAAAGGTCAATCCAATACCACCAGGTTTACACACCTGCCAAAGGTCAATCCAATACCACCAGGTTTACACACCTGCCAAAGGTCAATCCAATACCACCAGGTTTACACACCTGCCAAAGGTCAATCCAATACCACCAGGTTTACACACCTGCCGAAGGTCAATCCAATACCGCCACATTTACGCACCTTCTGAAGTTGAAAATTCTGCCCATGGTTAAATACACAGAGTGCAAGTGTACTCACTGTTCTAGAATACAAAAGAGTTCTGTGCTGTGGGGATAGAAGACAACGTGGGCTGGAGTTCAGTGGTTACTATAGGAATGGATAGATACTCTGGAATTTTTCTGACTATCTTTAAGGATTGGGGAGTATTTATACAGAAATTTCTCTCCGGTGATTAAATATGTGGGGTACAGACTGTTACAGGTAAATTGTACATTGGTTTGTCGAAAGCTTATACCCATTCCATGCTTTCTCATGTTTTATTGAAAATGTTAGAACCAGTCTTTGTCTTTTAAAAAAATATACAGTGAAGACAATTGAAAGGACAGAATGCTGAAAAAATAGTAAAAGAGAAGAGACAACAAATAAGCACCTGCCTCCCACACCAGCTGTTTATAGTTTCAGGTAGGTGCTATTCAAACTCTTCATTATAGTGGGGGCAAGAATCAAAACAAACGCAGTTGGCTCACCTCACATTCTATTGGCCCATTTCATAGCCTACCCATCCATTATTCTGTTCATAACAAATACAGCTGGCTGATATCCCTGGATTCCCTTGGGAGGGGTGTTAGACAGAATCGGATATTATAATTTATTGGTACTCTTATTGGAAGGAATGGAAGGCAACATGTGCACAGCCAAACAAGAAATTATACCTTCATTTGTTGGCATTTTAAAAGCTTAAATCATTATTTCTACTTGTGTACCATTCATATTCCACAATAGACTGCTTTTGACCTGAATTGTAAAAATGTTTACAATTATAACAATTTATAACCATTATTGTCTCCTTTATTGAAGATTATTATTGATTATCTTGTGGTTTGAACGTGTGTACTGATGAAATACCCAACATTGGCCACGAAATACGGGGATTTAGCGTCGGCCATTAAGGCTGGTTTTGATGAAAAAAATGGTGGCCAACTCGCTTCCGCTGCTTTTGGTGGGACCAGCGGCAGCCGCTATTTTTGGGGAGGTCGGTAGGGTTGCTGTTGTCAGCACCCACTCCACATATTTAGATGAGGCAGATCGTGATGACAATGAGTGTGTAACGGTGATTTGACACACGATCTGCCATTTTGGACGTCGCCGCTCCTTTTAATGCCCTCTCCTAATCACGACCAGTTGACCAAGCGTTCAGCAGCAGGAAGGAGTCCCAGCAGTGCTATTTAAAGGTATCAATAACTTGCAGCTGATTTGCTTTTTCAGTTCTACTGGCTCTGTCTAAGTTTGTGCAACTCTTTGGAGCTTTCTACAGTTATTTAAAGTTGCTGAGGTCACGGAGATTGTTGCTGCAAGTGGAGAACGCCTTGCTACTCATTTAAAGCCTTCTGCTCACACCACTTGCTCACCACTTAGAACGGGCACAGGCCAATAGCACTGGGCAGTGCCCCCGCCCGTTTTCAGGCCTTATCCAATTTCTAGGCCAATGTCTTTATTACTGGTTTAAATGCACATGGAGGGCACAAAACTGATAATTTTACTAGAGAATTCGTAGAACCTGTGGAAAGACTATTTTTTCCCTACAGCTTTGAAATTAGAAGCACAATATTTATCTAAGGTTTTAATTTCACTAAGTTCAAGTCACATTTGCCACAAGTCTCATGTGGAGCATAATCACTGGCATGGACCAGTTGGGCCGAATGTCCTTCTCTGTGCTATACATTCTATATAAATTTCTGAAGACGAGAGATTTTCAGATTCTAAGACTACAAATTTCAAAATTTTGAAACATTACAGTTTTCTGTACCATCAAATACTGTCCTAGTTTGAATCTCCCTTTTATAGTCAGTGTGCCATGTTCTTCCTTTTCTCTCCTTATTTTGTCTGTTCTCTTGTGTCTTTGTTTTCTCTCACATTCTGTCTCTATTCTGCCTCTATTTCTGGCTGCCTGTTATCACATATTACCAGTGCATGGCTTTCTAACACTCCTCTCACTGGGAACATTAGATAGATGTGGCTGTTGTGAACAGATGTGTAATAATACACAGGTTTGCTAAAGACCTCAGGTGGGAGGGAAAGTGACAGCGAATGGCTGCATTCTTTCAGCCCTTTAGGCTTTCATCCTTGGTACTGCTGATGCATGCAGTTGATTGGTCAACTTGTAACATTTTGAGGCCTTACTATACTTTTTCTGTGAGTTATCTACGCAGAATATATAGGACTAACATAGTGCCGAACTGTAGGAAACCTATCCTTCCCATTAGTGTTAACTTTGGAGTTGATATTAGAATTATTTCTCTTCTACGTTAGCAAACTATATTTTCCCTGCTTACTGCTTCTTGACGTTACCTACCTCTGACCAAGAGGACATGCAGGTACCTGCTATGGGTCCCACCAGTGCCAATCTGTAGCTAATTGTTAGCACGCGATACCAGCTTTTCTCTCCTTCACATAGACACTGCTTTATGCCCAGCGTTTTTCTATATGACTTCAGCTGAAGTCAGGAACTTCTTGCATGAAGAACCAAAAAAGCATTTTATTATAAATTTTGGGGCTTAGGGAGAGCAATATTCAAGGGGAGAGTCGCGACCTCAGAGAACTACTCTCTTGTTATTGTACACCAGTGTGCTGCCAGTTGTTTTGGAGGGCTAATGGGAAAGGGACATTTGTTTGCGTACTCCTGACCTCCCTTCTTGGCACTCGTGAATAGTCAGGTCCCAGGTGCCAATGGAGTTTACCTCATTTGTGTTAATAATATTTGGTGTTGGTGGAATGTAAACGTTCCTTTCTATTATGTGCTTGAGTTCTACCACAGTCTCACAGCACAGCAGCAGTCCAATTTTTAACATTCATCTAACACAATGCCAAATTAATAATGTAGCGTGAGTGCATAGCACTGTCCAAAAATAAATGGCCGAGAAGTTGGGATGCGTAGCGCCTGTTTTACAGGTGCTACGCGGCTTGTTTATACATATTAATTACAACATTCGTGCGAATAAACCATACAACTGCTCTCCTTCCCATAGCTTTTAAATGAGAAGTCGCACAAAACCAGGTTATAGTCCAACAGTTTTATTTTAAATTACGAGCTTTCGGAGCTCCGCTCCTTCTTCAGGTACAGGTCCAGTGAGGGAATCGATTACACAGTATATATACACAGAGAACAATGTGTCTGCAGAGATACAATCTGTTAGGGAGGCATTACATCAAAGACACAGCAGAGTACAGCTAAGACAATGAGGTGGGTCACAGGTGGTCCAACGTGTCAAATGCTGCCGTCTGCAGTTAAGCTTTTAACTTTTTTTTAAAGAAACTGGAAAAACAGACAACGATGTCGAGTCACGTTCTGTAGCGTGACATGAACCCGAGATCCCTGTTGAGTCCGTCCTCATGGGTGCGGAACTTGGCTATCAGTTTCTGCTCGATGATTTTGCGTTGTCGTGTGTCTTGAAGGCCGCCTTGGAGAACGCTAACCCGCAGATCCGAGGCTGAATGTCCTTGACTGCTGAAGTGTTCCCCGACTGGGAGGTAACAATCCTGCCTGGCGATTGTTACGCGGTGTCCGTTCATACGTTGTCTCAGTGTCTGCATGGTCTCGCCGATGTACCATGCCGCGGTGCATTCTTTCCTGCAACGTATCAGGTAGACAACGTTGGCCGAGTCACATGAGTATGTACCATGTACCTGGTGGGTAGTGTCCTCACGTGTGATGATGGTATCTGTGTTGATGATCTGTCATGTCTTGCAGAGGTTGCCGTGGCAGGGTTGTGTGGTGTCGTGGTCGCTGTTGTCCTGACAGCTGGGTAATTTGCTGCGAAGGATGGTGCTTTTGAGGTTAGGCGGCTGCTTGAAGGCGAGTAGTGGAGGCGTGGGGATGGCCTTAGCAAGGTGTTCGTCGTCATCGATGACATGTTGAAGGCTGTGAAGAACATGGCGTAGTTTCTCCGCTCCAGGGAAGTACTGGACGACGTAGGGTACTCTGTTGGTTGTGTCCCGTGTTCGCCTTCTGAGGATGTCTGTGATTTTTCGCTGTGGCCCGTCGGAACTGTCGATCGACGAGTCGAGCATCATATCCCGTTCTTACGAGGGCGTCTTTCAGCGTCCGTAGGTGTCCATCGCGTTCCTCCTCGTCTGAGCAGATCCTGTGTATTCGCAGGGCTTGTCCATAGGGGATGGCTTCTTTAACGTGGTTAGGGTGGAAGCTGGAGAAGTGGAGCATCGTGAGGTTGTCCGTGGGCTTGCGGTAGAGTGAAGTGCTGAGGTGTCCGTCTTTGATGGAGATTCGTGTGTCCAAGAATGAAACCGATTCTGAGGAGTAGTCCATGGTGAGTTTGATGGTGGGATGGAACCTGTTGATGTTATCGTGTAGTCCTTTCAGTGATCCTTCGCCGTGGGTCCAAAGGAAGAAGATGTCGTCGATGTATCTGGTGTACAGCGTTGGTTGGAGGTCCTGTGCAGCGAAGAAGTCTTGCTCGAACTTGTGCATGAAGATGTTGGCGTATTGGGGTGCGAATTTGGTCCCCATGGCTGTTCCGTGTGTTTGGGTAAAAAACTGGTTGTCGAAGGTGAAGACGTTGTGGTCAAGGATGAAGCGGATGAGTTGTAGGATGGCGTCTGGAGATTGGCTGTTGGTGTTGAGTACTGAGGCTGTCGCAGCGATGCCGTCATCGTGGGGGATACTGGTGTAGAGTGCCGATACGTCCATCGTGGCGAGGAGTGTTCCTGGTTCAACTGGTCCATGGGTGCTGAGTTTCTGTAAGAAGTCTGTAGTGTCGCGACAGAAGCTAGGGGTTCCCTGTACGATGGGTTTCAGGATGCCCTCGACGTACCCAGAGAGGTTGTCACACAGGGTTCCGTTGCCTGATAAGATAGGACGTCTGGGTGTGTTGGCTTTGTGTATCTTTGGGAGGCAGTAGAAGTCTCCTACGCGGGGAGTACGTGGGATGAGAGCGCGTAGGATGTTTTGAAGGTCTGGATCGAAGGTCTTGATCAGTCTATTGAGTTGGCGGGTGTGTTCTTTGGTCGGATCTGCGGGTATCTGTCTGTAGTGTTCCTGGTTGTCCAGTTGTCGGTATGCTTCTTTGCAATAGTCCATTCTGTTCTGTATGACGATGGCTCCTCCTTTGTCCGCTGGTTTGATGACGATGTTGCGGTTGGTCTTGAGAGCGTGGATGGCGTTGCGTTGTGCTCGGGTGACGTCGTCCAGTACTTTCCCGGAGCGGAGAAACTACGCTATGTTCTTCGCAGCCTTCAACATGTCATTGATGACGACGAACACCTTGCTAAGGCCATCCCCACGCCTCCACTACTCGCCTTCAAGCAGCCGCCTAACCTCAAAAGCACCATCCTTCGCAGCAAATTACCCAGCTATCAGGACAACAGCAACCACGACACCACACAACCCTGCCACGGCAACCTCTGCAAGACATGCCAGATCATGGACACAGATACCATCATCACACGTGAGGACACTACCCACCAGGTACATGGTACATACTCATGTGACTCGGCCAACGTTGTCTACCTGATACGTTGCAGGAAAGGATGCCCCGGAGCATGGTACATCGGCGAGACCATGCAGACACTGAGACAACGTATGAATGGACACCGCGCAACAATCGCCAGGCAGGATTGTTACCTCCCAGTCGGGGAACACTTCAGCAGTCAAGGACATTCAGCCTCGGATCTGCGGGTTAGCGTTCTCCAAGGCGGCCTTCGAGACACACGACAACGCAAAATCATCGAGCAGAAACTGATAGCCAAGTTCCGCACCCATGAGGACGGCCTCAACCAGGATCTCGGTTTCATATCACGCTACAGGACGTGACTAGAGTCCAGACTAGCGTCGTCGTTGTCTTCTTCACAGATGTGATTTCCAGTTTAAAAAAAAAGTAAAAAGCTTAACTGCAGACTGCAGCATTTGACACGTTGGACCCCCTGTGACCCCACCTCATTGTCTTAGCTGTATTCTGCTGTGTCTTTGATGTAATGCCTCCCTGACGGATTGTATCTCTGCAGACACATTGTTCTCTGTCTATATATGCTTTGTAACTGATTTGTATTCCCTCGCTTTACCTGACGAAGGAGCAGCGCTCCGAAAGCTCGTAATTTCAAATAAAACTGTTGGGCTATAACCTGGTGTTGTGCGACTTGTCATTTTTATAAAAAGGAGGTGTAGGAGCCGTTTTCAACAAGGTAAGTGGTTAATTAAGTATAATTTAAAAAATTTTTCAACAGGTTTATCTTTTTTAGATACTTTAAAGAAAGGTAAGTTTATTTTTATCACTTTTAAAAAGTATTTTAATTTTTCCAAAAATTAAAATTTTTGTTTAAAGTGGTTAATTTATTTAACTATAGTTATTTTATAAAGGTGATGTTTTAAAAATTTTTATTTTAAGTTTAGCTGTTCTTTTGGGGCCGATTTCAATTCACAGATTTGACAGCTCTTCCTGTCAAATCTATGAATGAAAGATGGTCTGCTGCCATTGGCTCTCCATGGCCCACGTGATCCCAGGGGACGCATCGCACTAACTACGCCCCTGGGACACGCAAGCACTGCGCGTTGGCTCTTGGAGCAGGACCAGGAGCTGAAGTTCCCGTGGGCCCAAAACACAACGGCAGGCGCGGTAGGTAAGTGCGCGCGTGATCCTTACCCCCGCGAGAGGCGAATTTCTGGGCCAACATGATTGTCTGGCATCTGTCTAATTGTTAAACTATTCAAAAAAAGGACAGAGGACTATCATACAAGTATGCCAGAGTAATAAGACTTTAAGTGGAGGAAGGCCAATTTCAGTGAAATGAGAACCGATCTGGCCCTGGTAAATTGGAATCAAAGATTGGCAGGCAAAACTGTAGTGGAACAATGGGCTGCCTTTAAAGAGGAAATAGTTCAGGTACAGTCGGGTACATTTCCACTTGGGGGAAGGTAGGGCAACTAAAGTCAGAGCTTCCTGGATGACGAAAGAGATAATGGCCCGTATTTTCCGATACCTACCGGTGTGTACGAGCTGTGTACACATCCGTAGGGACCTCGCAAGTGCCGGTTTCACTCATTTATAATTTAAAAATACTTTAAAAAAAGGTACGTTTATTTTCAGCCCCGTAAAAAACTTTAATTTTTTTTCAAAAAATTTAATTTTTGTTTAAAATATTTAATTTAATGTAATTTTAACGAATTTAAAAAACGTGATTTAAAAAAAAAAATTCATGTTTTGCTGTGTTTTTGGAGTGATCTCCATTCATACTTTTGACAGGTCTAAGCTGTCCAAAGTATGAAGGGAGATTCCCTTCTTTCATTGGTTCCCCATGGCCCACGTGATCCCAGGGATGCTTGCGAACTGCATGCACCCCTGGGATACGTGGGCCCTGCGCATTTCGTAGAGCAGAGGCCCAGGAGCGGAAATGGCCGGACCTCGGGAGCCCTCAGGTAAGGGCGTAGATTTTTTCCAAATTGGAGGCCTCCGCACGCAGGAAACCTCCGATCGGAAAATACGGGCCAGAGAGTAAGATTAAACAGAAAAAGAGTGCATATGACAGATGTCAGGTTGATAATACATCTGAGAATCGGGCTAAATATAGAAAGTTCAGAGAAGAAGTGAAAAAGAAAATAAGTGGGGAAAGAGAGGGTATGAGAATAGAATGGCAGCTAACATAAAAGGTAATCCAAAAATCTCCTATAGGCATATAAATAGTAAACGGGTATTAAGAGGAGGGGTGGGGCCAATTAGGGACCAAAAAGGAGAGGCAGAGGGTATGGCTGAGGTACTAAACGAGTACTTTGCATCTGTCTTCACCAAGGAAGAAGATGCTGCCATAGACATAGTGAAGGAGGAGGTAGAGGAGATACTGGATGAGATAAAAATTGATAAAGATGAAACACTAGAAAAGCTGGCTGTAATTAAAGTAGATAAGTCACCAGGACCGGATGGGCTGCATCCGAGGATGTTGAGGGAAGTGAAGGAAAACATCGCGGAGGTACTGGCCATAATCTTCCAATCCTTCTGAGAAACAGGGGTGGTGCCAGAGGACTGGAGAATTGTAAATGTTGCAACCTTGTTGAAAAAAGGGTGTAAAGATAAACCCAGTAACTATAGGCCAGTCAGTTTAACCTTGGTAGTGGGGAAGCTTTTAGAAACAATAATCAGGGACAAAATTAACAGTCACTTGGACAAGTGTGGATTAATTAAGGAAAGCCAGCACAAATTTGTTAAAGGCAAATCGTGTTTACCTAACTTGATCAAGTTTTTTGATGAGGTAACAGAGAGGGTTGATGAGGGCAATGCAGTTGACGTGGTGTACATGGATTTCCAAAAGGCGTTCGACAAAGTGCCATATAATAGGCTTGCCAGCAAAGTTGAAGCCCATGGAATAAAAGGGACAGTGGCTGCATGGCTACAAAATTGGCTAAGTGACAGGAAACAGAGAGTAATGGTGAACGGTTGTTTTTCAGACTGGAGGAAGGTACATAGTGGCATTCCCCAGTGGTCGGTTCTAGGACCACTGCTTTTCTTGATCTATATTAATGACTTGGATGTGGGTGTACAGGGGACAATTTCAAAATTTGCAGATGACACAAAACTTGGAAGTATAGGTAACAGTGAGGACGATAGTGATAGACTTCAAGAGGACATAGACAGGCTGGCGGAATGGGTGGACACGTGGCAGATGAAATTTAACGCAGAAAAATGCGAAGTGATACATTTTGGTAGAAAGAATGAGGAGAGGAAATATAAACTAAATGGTACAATCCTAAAGCGGGTGCATGAACAGAGAGACCTGGGGGTATGTGTGCACAAATTGTTGAAGGTGGCAGGGCAGGTTGAGAAAACAGTTAAAAAAGCTTATGGGAACCTGGGCTTCATGAATAGAGGAAGTATAGAGTACAAAAGCGTGGAAATTATGATGAACCTGTATAAAACACTGGTTAGGTCTCAACTGGAGTATTGTGTCCAATTCTGGGCACTACACTTTAGGAAGGATGTGAAGGCTTTAGAGAGGGTGCAGAAAAGATTTACGAGAATGATCCCAGGGATGAGGGACTTCAGTTACGTGGACAGACTGGAGAAACTGGGGTTGTTCTCCTTGGAGCAGAGAAGGTTGAGAGGAGATTTGATAGAGGTGTTCAAAATCATGAGGGGTCTGGATAGAGTAGATAGAGAAAAACTGTTCCCATTGGCAGAGGGGTTGAGAACCAGAGGACACAGATTTAAGGTGATTGGCAAAAGAACCAAAGGCGACATAAGAAAAAACTTTATTAAGCAGCGAGTGGTTAGGATCTGGAATGCACTGCCTGAAAGGGTGGTGGAGGCAGATTCAATCACTGCTTTCAAAAGGGAATTGGATAAGTACCTGAAGGAAAAAAAATTGCAGGGCTACGGGGAAAGAGCAGGGGAGTGGGACTAGCTGTAGTGCTCTTGCAGAGATTCTATGTTCATCCTGTAATATGCCAACAGTAATTTCTGGATAGGAAATTATTCAGTGGCTGGTGATTATCACAGCCCATTCCAAATTTACACACAAGATATATGTGATGGAAAGACCCATGGATGCACATTGGAAAATGCAGTATTGGATGTAGACGCAGCTTGTCTATCCTAAATTAGGGTCGTAATCATATCACCCTTTTAAAAAAAAAATAGGCCAGATTAAGGTGAGAGAGCATTGCCCACAAATGAAATAGTTTTGGACTTTAAACCTTTCTAATAACTCGAGGCTCTCTTACAAAGATATGGGATTCTTATTCCATCTGTTTGTGCTGGATTTGATCCAAGGTCAGTCGGGAAAAGAATGGTTATAAAATCAGTTCATTGGCTGATGTCCAGAAAACCTAACACTTGATCGGTCTCTTATTAAACATTTCCTGAGCAGCTTTTTAAAAAAAAAATGGATTTCCCCCTAATTGTCTCCGCTGTCATTGTCACCTTGTTAGGCTATTGTTTCTTGGGTACTGGTTATCATTTTGGTACACCACCCTAGTGCCCATTATTCATGTGAGCCCAGGAGGTGAGTTGATGATGGATTGGGGGTGGGGTGGGGAGGGAGGAACCATGCTCGCACATGCAATTCCAGCGAACAAATAGCAAACAGAAGTGGGTACTCTAGCTAATATTTTTCAAAACCTCCCCTTCCCAATTTGCACCATGCTAACTTGGCACAGACCAGGGCCTTTCCTGGTCTAAATGGGTCAACTACTGACTTTTGAAACTTACTTCTTGGAATGCAAGGTAGTATTTGTTTCCCATTCCTAGCTGACCTTCAGGGCATTAAGACTACCATGCAGTGTGGGACTGGACTCACATATATGCCAGACTGTGTAAGGTTGGCACGCTCAGAAGCATTAGTGAACCAATTGGATTTCTACAACAATTCAGCAGCTTTTGTGGTCATTTTTTCTAGTGCCAGCCCATAGATTACTAGATTTACTGAATTTAATTTCACAACTTGTCATGGTGGGATTTGAACTCAACCTCTGACTAGCTAGACCAGGACCATAACCACTAGTCTACTGTACCCATGTTCAGTGCTAAATGCCAGCAGAGAAGCCTTCTGGGAAGCTTTCAGTATTTTCTGTACACTATCAAAATATTGGAAGGGGTGAGGGGCAATGTTCCCTTTAATTTTTTTTTTGGCTGTGCGGCCCATTCAAATTTCCTATTGTAAAGCTGGCAAGGGCCTGCGCGGGAGCTCCAGACAGCTGCGCAAAGCTTAAAGGGATTATTGGGGAGAGGTGACCTTTGTGTGCTGAATGAGGCCTTTTTGCCATTTGATCTGCTCAGTCTTTCACAATCCTGGGTTCACTAACATGACTTTATCTAAAATTTCAATCCTGTCCAACTTTGGAGCAACATTCCTGAAATTTGAAATGTTCCTGGGATTAATACAGCTTTTAAAACTTCTATATAGTTTCTCTTCCATCTTCTCCCGCACCCTCTCTGAGCTCATCTTGTCCATGAGACCCACCTTCTGCTCTCGACCCCATTCCAACTAAACTGCTGATAACCCAACTTCCCTTCCTAGCCCCCATGCTAGCTGACATTGCATATAATTCCCTCTCCTCAGGCGCTGTCCTTCTCTCTTTCAATACCACTGTCATCACCCCACTCCTCAAAAATACCCACCCATGACCCCTCGGTCCTTGTAAACTAATGCAATTTCCTCTCAAGTCTTTGAATGTGTTGTTTCCTCATAGATCCCTGCCACACTCTCCTACAGCTCCCTGTTTGGATCCCTCCAATCAGGGTTCTGTCCCTGCCAAAATGATTCAAACCAAAATCACAAATGACTCTGTGACTTGGACCCTGGAGCATTATTCCCTCCTTGACCTCTCTGTAACCTTTGACATAGTTGACCATACCAAATTCCTCCAATGTCTCCCCTCCGATGTCCAATTTGGCTGGATTGCACTTGCTTAGTTGCACTCTTAGAATCTTAGAAACATAGAAGATAGGAGCAGGAGTAGGCCATTCGGCCCCTCTAGCCTGCTCCGCCATTCAATGCGATCATGGCTGATCATCCAAATTCAGTACCCTGTCCCTGCTTTCTCCCCGTATCCCTTGGTCCCTTTAGCCTTAAGAAATATATCCAACTCCTTCTTGAATCTATTTAATGAATTGGCCTCTACTGCCTTCTGTGGCAGAGAATTCCACAGGTTCACCACTCTCTGGGTGAAGAAATTCCTCCTCATTTCTGTCCTAAATGGCTTACCCCTTATCCTTAGACTGTGACCCCTGGTTCTGGACTCCCCGACCATCGGGAACATCCTTCCTGCATCTAGTTTGTCCTGTCCTGTCCTGTCCTGTCCTGTCAGAATTTTATAAGTTTCAATGAGATCCCCTCTCATTCTTCTAAACTCCAGCGAGTATAAGCCCAATCGACCCAATCTCTCTTTATACGTCTTTCCTGCCATCCCAGGTATCAGCCTTGTGAATCTTCGCTGAACTCCTTCCATGGCAAGAACATCCTTCCTCAGATAAGGTGACCAAAACTGCACACAGTACTCAAGGCCCTGTACAACTGCAGCAAGACATCCTTGTTCCTGTACTCAAATCCTCTCGCTATGAAGGCCAACATACGATTTGCCTTCTTAACCGCCTGCTGCACCTGCATGCTTACCTTCAGCGACTGGTGCACAAGGACACCCAGGTCTCGTTGCACTTCCCCTTCTCCCAATCTATTGCCATTCAGATAATAATCTGCCTTTCTGTTTTTGACATCAAAGTGGATAACCTCGCATTTATCCACGTTATATTGCATCTGCCACGCTTCTGCCCAATCACCCAACCTGTCCAAATCATCCTGGAGTTTCTCGGCATCCTCCTCGCAGCACACACGCCCACCCAGTTTTGTGTCGTCTGCAAACTTGGAGATATTACATCTAGTTCCCTTGTCTAGATCATTAATATATATTGTGAATAGCTGGGGTCCAAGGACCGATTCCTGCGGTACCCAACTAGTCACTGCCTGCCACTCGGAAAAAGACCCGTTTATTCCAACTCTTTGCTTTCTGTCTGCCAACCAGTTCTCTATCCAAGTCAGTACCTTACCCCCAATCCCATGTGCCTTAACTTTACACGCTAATCTCTTATGCGGGACCTTATCAAAAGCCTTTTGGAAGTCCAAATACACCACATCCACTGGTTCTCCCTTATCTATTTTACCAGTTACATCCTCAAAAAATTCCAGTAGATTAGTCAAGCATGATTTACCTTTTGTAAATCCATGTTGACTTTGTCCGATCCTGTCACTGTTTTCCAAGTGCTCAGCTATTACATCTTTTATAATGGACTCTAGCATTTTCCCCACTACCGATGTCAGGCTTACCGGTCTGTAATTCCCCGTTTTTTCTCTACCACCCTTTTTGAATAGTGGGGTAACATTACCTACCCTCCAATCCATGGGTACTGTTCCAGATTCCATCGAATGTTGGAAGATGATCAGCAATGCATCTACTATTTCTAGGGCCACTTCCTTAAGTACCCTAGGATGTAGATTGTCAGGCCCTGGGGATTTATCGGCCTTCAATCCCTTCAATTTCCCTAACACCATTTCCCTGCAAATACTGATTTCTTTCAGTTCCTCCCTTTCATCAGACCCTATGTTCCCCAATATCTCTGGGAGGTTATTTGTGTCCTCCTTTGTGAAGACAGAACCAAAATATGTATTTAATTGGTCTGACATTTCTTTGTTCCCCATTATAAGTTCCCCTGATTCTGACTGCAAGGGACCTATGCTTGATTTCACTAATCTTTTTCTCTTCACAAATCTATAAAAGCTTTTACAGTCAGTTTTTATGTTCCCTGCAAGCTTACTCTCATATTCTATTTTCCCCTTCTTAATTAATCCCTTTGATTACCCATCTGATTGTAGCCAGAGCATCTCTACCAATGGTTTCTCTTCTCAACCTCACACCGTCACCACCAGAATCCTTAAGGATTCATCCTTGGCCCCCACCTTTTTCTCATCTATATCCTGTCCCATGGTTGACATCATCTGCAGACACGTGGCCAATTTCCACATGTATGCTAACATCACCAAGCTCTATTACTTCACTACCTCTTTTGACTCCTCCATTCTCTGTTATCGGATTGCTTGTCTGATATCTAGTTTTGGATGAGCCACAATTTCCTCCAGTTAAATATTGAGAAGACCAAGGCCATCACCTTTGGCCCCTTTCGCAAACTCTGTACTCTTGCCAGCAACTCAATTCCCCTTTCCAGCCACTGCCTCTGAATGAATATACACTGTTCACACCTTGGCATCCTATTTAGCCTGAGCTGAGCTACTGACTCCATATCATCTCTGACACAAAGACTGCATACTTCCACTTCCATAACATTGCCTGCGTCCGCCTCTACCTCAGCCCACCTACTACTGAAACCCTCATCCATGCCTTTGTCACTTCAAGATTCAACTATTCCAATGCTCTTCTGGCTAGCCTCCCATTCTCTACCTTTCATAAACTTCTTCTCATCCAACACTCTATCCTATCATGCACCAAGTTCAGCTCATCCATCATCCTGTCCTCACTGACCTCCATTGGCTCCCTTTCCACCAAAAGCCTGTTTTAAAATTCTCATCTTGTGTTTAAATCCTTCCATGTCCTCACCTCTTCCTGTCTCTGTAACCTTCTCTAGCGTTAAAATCTCCCCCAAATTCTCCGTTGCTCTGACTTTTGCGTTGTTGGCAGCCATGCTTTCAGCTGACTAAGTCCTACACTGTGGAATTCCTCCTCTTCATCTCTCTCTCATCAAGATCCTGGTTGAAGTCTATCTCTTTGAACAAGTTTTTGGTCACCCCTCCTAATAACTCCTCCTTTGGCTTGGTGTCAATTTTTTCTTCATTCATCTGTGAAACACTTTGGGCTGGATTTTCATAGGGCTGTTGAGGCGGGATTGGAGGCATGTGGGGGGTTAAAATTGCAGAAACTGGTGGGGGGGCCCAAACCCGCCTCCATCCTGCCTCCACGCAATTTTGATGAAATCGTGTCTACTGGTCCCGTCTCCGTCCCGCCTCCAAGAGGCGGGAGAGGCCGTCAATGCCCTTAACAAGCCCTAAATTGGCTCTGTAATGCCATTTTGATAGTTATTTGCTAGTTTAACCCTTTTCCCACGTGAAGCACACCTGATCTGAAACACACCGGTGAAACCTGGCGGGAGCACAAGTGGATTGCTGACTATCAGCTGCAGCTCAACCATTAAATAGGAGATTTGATCAGCCATCATTTGCAGGTGGCACAACTTTGTTGTCACAGGTCTGGGGGAACTTTTAGAAGGCATAACCACAGCTCTGGAAGTTTTGAGCCTGACACCCATCTGCAGTGTGACCTCCTGGGAAACCCCTCTCGCCACCTTCATTGAGCACTTCCTCAACTGAGGCATATACCAGAAGCATGGGAGCCATTTATTTCCTTCCGTTCTGGGCATCAGATGAGGATGAACACCAGCCGCGGCACCAGCAGAACCATGAACAACAGCAGCACCAACAGCAGCAGCAACAACAGGAGCGCCAAGCTGTTGCTCACCCGCCTGAAGCTGCACAGGCCAGAAGGGGCCAGCGCATGGAAGGCCGTCGGTGCAGGAGATACCCCCCAAACAGGGTCTACAGACACCGGGTCAGCTACCTCAACATGTCTGAGCAGCAGTGCCAGAGGCGGCTCCGACTTTCGCGAGAGGTAGTGGGTGACATCTGCGCAATGCTGCAACAAGACCTGGAGCCCAGAGGACCAGGTGGACACCCCTTACCAGTGGCCGTCAAAGTCACCACCGCACTCAACTTTTTTGTCTCAGGCTCATTCCAGGGATCAGCAGCAGACATCAGCGGCATCTCCCAGGCGGCTGCACACACCTGCATCACGCAGGTAACCGATGCCCTCTTTGCCATCGCCCACAATCACATCCATTTCAGCAAGGATCGAGCAAGTGTCACGGCGCGTGCGGTTGGATTAGCTAATCTGGCAGGCTTTCCAAGGGTGCAGGGCATCGTTGACTGCACAAATGTGGCCCTTAAGGCACCCCATCGCAATCCAGGTATTTTTGTCAACCGCAAGGGCTTCCACTCCCTCAACGTTCAGCTGGTGTGTGACCACAAGAAGGAAGTTTTGCATGTTTGTGCCAAGTACCCTGGCAGTTACCATGACTCCTTCATACTGCACCAGTCTAGAGTGCCTCCGCTATTCAGTCCACCAGACCAACTTAACGGATGGCTACTTGGAGACAAGGGCTATCCCCTGAAGACGTGGCTAATGACGCCGTTGAGGAGCCCATCCAACGCAGCTGAGGAGAGCTACAACTCCAGCCACATTTCCACCAGAGCCATAATCGAGCAAACCATCGGTATGCTGAAGATGCGCTTCAGATGCCTGGATAGATCAGGTGGAGCCCTGCAATACTCAGCAGCCAGGGTCTCCAGAATCATCGTGGTTTGCTGTGCACGTCACAACATGGCACAGCGTCGTGGCTTGCAGATGCCGGAGGACCAAGTGGCTCCTCACATATCCTCCTCAGATGAGGAAGAGGAGGTGGAGGAGGAGGAGGAGGAGGAGGAGAGAGAGAACGAATATCTTGCAGAAGCCCATCAACCAGCGGCAGCATTACGCGAGACCATAGCTGCCCGGAATGCAAGGAACGCACTCATCTTGGCCAGATTTGCTTAGCCTAGACAATCGAGCACTTTTGCCTCGCAGCTTCTTACCAGAGCTTCGACGATGGCCAAGAACCAACGGATCCCTAACAATTTGACCACCATACTGACAATTGCAAGTTATCCTAAGGCCTCATTGTGGAAGTCCCATTCGCGAAATGACAGACGCCACAACTGCAGCAGTAGCCATCAGAGTTTTTATTTACACTTAACATCTGATGGCTTTTTTACATTAAACATCAAATTTCAACCAAGTGACTACCCTTGTGACTATTTGTGCAGTATCTTTCTCTTACGCGTGCTCCTACGTGGTGCTTCCCCTGTGGCTTCAGCAGAGGTGGAGGCCCCCTGCTCAGTTTGTTGCTGCTCCTGTCTCGACACCTTTGGCGGGCATCCTCTGGGGTTGCGAACCTGTGAGGGCTCGCCAACAGTCTGCTGCTCCTGCGGCTGTGCAGGGGTTGAGACGCCGATCTCAGTTGGGTGCGGACTCTGGTGGGGCTCTGACCGAGGACTTGACAGTGGCATGGAAGTGTGAGCGCTTGGAGAGGAGCCCCCACCTCCTTGTTCTCTGCCACCATCATCCCTCTCATGGGTCAGGTCCACCTCAGCGCTTACAAGTGGATTGAGAGCACCTTGCTGCACATCAGGGGGGCCATGGGGACCCGTATCTGCACTGGAAGTCCTACTCAGAAGGACTTCCATGAAGGTCTGGTTTCTGTGTTCAATAGATGACCATCGCTCCTCCAGAGATGTCATTCTATTCTGAACACTCACCATGTTTTCTGCACTCTGGCGACTTATCTCCTCCATGGCCGCAGTCATCCTCTCGTCTACTGTAGCCATCCTTTCGACGGAGGTTGCCATCATTTGCACGGAAGTTGCCATCCTTTCCGTGGTGATGCGTTCATGCACCAATGACTCCACAAAGGCTCTGCTCATGTTCGCATTGGACTCCTCCATTCGCTTCACACTCGCAGCGACGCTGGAGACAAAACCTGCCAGAGACTCCTGCATCTGTTCCTGGAGTTCCAGCACTGCTGATCTTATGGATGGACCCAGAGGCAGAGGGTCGACATGCAGCTGAGCCAAGCTGGCAGAGTCCTGCGCCCTCTGACTAGGACTCTCCACTGCTGTCCCTGTCTCCACCATCTGCTGATGCTCACTTGTGAGCTGTGATACACCAGGTGACAACACTACTCTATGTCCCGAGGGTCCCACCGAGGTGTGAGTCTCTGCGCTGGTGCTGGGTGCGCTGAATTCTGCTGACGCCTGCGCCCTCAGAGGTTGCAGCTTCCTCTGAGGAGTCTGGATGCTCAGGCTCTTCCTCCTGGCTAGTGGGGACGGGTGCTTGTGATGGTCCTGTGAGGGAGTAAAGGAAAGAGTCAGAGATGTGATGCCAAGGTTACATGCATATTGCAGATGATCATAAATCCATCTGTTAGAGCTTCAGATTCATTATCAGCGACTCATGCAATGTCAATGAGAGAGATGGAACACTATTCTGTCACCAGCTTGCTGTGATGCACCCGTCTGTCCGTCCCCCACTTGCATATCGTCCTCCACTCCCACGATCTCCAGGACCGCATCCTCCCAGGGGGTGAGCTGGGCTACTGAAGGTGGCCCTCCTCCTGTCCTGGCTCTTTCCCTTTTATTGTGAGCTCTCTTTTCCTGCAATGAGGGAGACAAGTGGAGTTTGAGTGAGATTGAAGGAGTGAGTGTGGAGAATCCATAGCATAGATGCTTAGAAGGAGACAAAGATGGAGTGAGGTGGCAAGACCAAGGGCCCTCCCTGTGTGTTGTAAGTTGTTTTCATAGCATGACAGTGACAGGGAGTGTGAGGGCTGCATAGTCAAATAGTAAGGTGAATGTGACCATAGAGGGAGAGGGAATGGGTAAGGGTGCATGGATGTCAGTGTCAAGTGGGATATGGAGGAAGAGGTTGGTATAGCTGAGTGATGGTGAGGAGAGGCAATGGGGATCAGATTGAGGGTGAAGGGAAAGTCATACTCACTTTTGCAGTGCGTAGAAGGTCATGAAACCTCTTCCTGCACTGAAGCCAGGTTCTGCGGGTTATGGACAAAGAGTTGACCTCCTGGGCGACCTGACCCACACAGCCTTGGTCTGCTGGGGAGGCTTCTTCCTCCCTGAGGAAGGGAAGAGCACCTCTTTGTTGGCTCTTGCTCCCTCCACGAAAGCTTGCAGGGCAACGTCATTGAACCTGGGAGCAGACCTGGGTCTTTGATGCAAGCTGTTGTAATTATTGTTCTTGTTGTTATTCTGTTTTGAGTTATGAGATGAGGGAAATGTGTTTCGCGCTTAATTTGTTTTTCCAGATTTCTCTGAGAGTGATTAAGACCTTGGTCATGATTTCCCCTACCTGGGCGGGTCGGTGGCAGGTCGCGGTCTCGCTGCTGGCTCTATCCCGGCCTCTGACATGACTTTCCCCTGATTGGGCTTGTAAAGCCCGCCCAGCGAGTTTCCCAGCCAGTTGAAGGAAGCGGGTCTGATGACGTCATTTGATGATGCGTCATCAGCCGGTTTCCTTAAAGGGACCATGTGCAAATGTAGTTTGACAGTTGTGCTGTCAGTGTTCTGCAGCATTGAGGTGCTGCAAACACTGACAAGCACTGCACAGAGGTGCACGGCTGCACACAGGCTTTCCCATGACTCCCTCCATATACTTATGGAGGGAGTTACAGCACACAGGGAGGTCCTCTTCCCTTCCAATGGGCAGAAGAGACCTCCCCAGGAGACCATGCAGCCTGGTTGCACATTGCAGAGCAGGTCACCCAGCAGGAATGTCGTGAAGAGGACCAGGCTGCAGTGGCGCAAACCTTTCAATGATCTCAGTAGATCACAAAACGTTACTGCAAAGGCCACACTCAACCTCATCTGTGCCACTCATCACATCCCCATCACTCTGCCTTCCCTACCATACTCCTGCACATCCTTACTCACACCAACTTACCTTGCACCTCTACCCATCCCTCTCTATCTACATTATCACTTCCCCATCTCACTAGCCACCCTCACACTCACCCTCATTCTGGTCCAATCATACCAACTAACAACACACAAGCGTAGGCACTTGTGCGTTTTAGCCACTGTTCATGTGAAGTTTCTGTTAATGTGCTGTCAAACATTGAAACCTTTATTTTCAACACTTTCTGTTCTTGGACAGATTTGTGTGCACCTTTGGAAGTGGCTTAGTGAGTTGCAGTGAATGGTGAGACATAAGTGTACCCCTCACAATGGTGATGAGTGTGAAAGGAATGGATTGGGCATTGTAGGGATGCCTTATGTTGTTGGTGTGGGGTGATGCCAACCTGGCGCATCATGTGGCAGCCAGGGTGTACAGCATCAAGTGAAGTAAATCTGGCCATGGTGAGGCCATCCCTGCCGTCCCGGGCAGCAATGTGTTCGGGTGCTGATACCCTCTATCCTGTGCAGCATCAGGTGATTGCGAAGAAGGTTGGTGTGGTTGTTGGTGATGCTGGTGTTGTGGCTGATCGTGGTCAGATTCTGAGGACCAAGGTGAGAAAGTATAAACCGTACCCATGCTGATGGAATAGATGGCAGGTGAACTTGAGATGACAGAAGCAATCTGTCAATGATGAGAGAGGTTGTTCCAATGAGGTGACACTGGATAGAGAGCTTGCTCCAAACACTTGCAACCTGCATAAAGCTCAATCTGTCTTCCAAATGCAGTAAGCAACAGCTTCTGAGCTTGGAAAGTGAACAGCTGTGAGATGGGAGCTTTTATAGCACATTTCAAGCTGTCAAGTAATGAGATGATTCCATGGCCATTCAACTCCCGCCCAGCTTACCAGACGTGGACCCCATTGGCGAGCTGGTAAATTCTAAAGGTGAGCTCAAAATTGCTGTTAATGCTCTGTTAACAAGGTCATAATAACCTGAATTTCCTCCCCCGCTGCTGCGTGTCAGGTCTGCTCAGCGCTGACAGACCCGACCAGCAGTCAAAAAAATATGCTTTCCCACCCGACCTGCCACCAATCCTGCCCGCTGACCCCCCGGAAAATATCCTCCCCTTATTGTAGAATTGTCCTAGCTTTTTTCTTTATGGACCACATTAGTTTGTACCATGGAGTCTTGGGGCCACATATAAGATTTAAATCAATGTTTCCACTAATTTGCATAGATTTCAAGTTGATCTTTGTGTTCTGATTTAGTAAATATTCACCAATGAGGCAAAAATACTAAAAACAGCCCTTTCCAAACCTTAAAGCCCACAAAATTGAAATGGGATAAACCAGCAATAAGGCATATCAACATAAATAAGACTGAGCTACCTGGGCTTTGAGGACTTGATTGCCAGTGCTCGGGCACTGTATATGGCCTTGAGGCCAGAAATTGGATACCCCGGCCATATTTATTTTGGTATGTATAGTTTAAGCCTTAACCTCTGAGTCAGAATGTTGTGGGTTCAAATCCCACTCCAGAGACTTGAGCACAAAAATCTAGGCTGAAACTCCAGTGCTGTGCTGAGGGAGTGCTGCACTGTCGGAGGTGCTGCGTTTCCTACATTACAACAGTGACTGCCCTTCATTGGCTTTAAAGCGTTTTGGGACACACTGAGATCATGAAAGGTGCTACATAAATGCAAATCTTTTTTCTTTTTTGTCTTATTAAAATACACTAAGGTGTTAATCATCTGATTGAGGAATGTGGGGTAAAATAAATCACATTTACAGAAAGTACATTATAGACTAAAACTTCCTTTATTTGTGGGAACAATAACATTGCATTAGATTTGTTCGTAGCACATGAGGAAAGTCCTAGCAGTTCTTGGCAGTAACATTTTTAATTTAGTTTGCGTTTATAATAAGTTTTACATGAAACTGAATCTTCATGCCAAACTTATTTAACCACCGTCTGTGTTACTGTACAAGAAGGGAACTGAGAAATTAGTGCAATCAGCTTGGATTACATCCTTCTATTTTCTCTTAATATTGAGGTGATGTAAATGGAGGCAGGGACGACAGATAGAGAGATCATTGACAATTAATAAAAGCTGACACATTTAAAAACACTTTTTGCTGTGACAGATTCATCAATCAAATTAAATTTCACAAGTTCACAGCAATCTCCCTGACGAGCAATTTGCATACCTTCAGGACACAGCCAAACTGAGAGTCTTGCTGTAGGATTCAATATGGAGCAATTATAAGAGTTAAAGACATAAATATGATATCAATATTAATTATTTCTATTATTTTGGGTCAATTGTGTGTCTCCCAAACCACAAAAACAGAAGTTAGACACCTTTCTTAGAGGCTGTATCTACGTACAGATGTGGATACGCTTCACCTCCCTTACTTAGATGGGCTGCTCTTAGCTAACCATCACGGAAAACTGGGATGTGTTGAATAGCATAATGTGGGACAACCACAAAATGTCTGTTCTGGGCATTTCTGAAAGCCCTGCAGTGCTCCTTTTTGCAGATTATATTTTTGATGGACTTCCCTAAGGATCTAAGGCACTCCAATCACTATCATGAACAATGGGTTATGTTGTTGGGTGCTCCCCAAGTACTATGGCCAGACACAACTCTAGAGAGATCTCCAAGGTATTAATAGGAAGGTAGGAGGGGCACCTGTGCCAACTTCAGCCCTGGGCATAGTGTTTTGGGACCGTGCTGAAAAGGGACAAAGAGCATTTTGGTTTTTCTTCAGTGACTGCAAAGTCCCAATGCAAGTTAAGCGTACTTATGGTGCATAAGATGTGTTCAAACAGTTCTTCTTTATGATTCACAACACTTAGACATGTAATGGGGGGGCTTCTTCCAGTCAATGGGCTGGATTTTGTCTTGGGGTCGGGTTGGGGTCGTGTCATCCGCATTTCGTGTTATCCGCCCGCCTGAAATTGGATGTGGGAGATTGATGCAATTTTCACTTAATTGGGCAATTGAGTTCCAGCATGTGGGAACCCATGAACCAATTAGTGGTTTCAGTCTGAAAGTCGCCTCTGATGATGTCATCATTGTAGGTCAGAGACTGCCTGGTCTGGTCTCAGAGATTGCCTGGCCTTTGCTGTGAGAGGACCTGGATTTTGGAGCGAGAGATTTTTTCCATCCAGGTCCTCCAAAGGCCCCGGCAGTCTCTGAAGACATTCAATGCAGCAGCATCAGAGTTCATCACATCTCCATTGTAATAGTGGACCTGCAGCTGATAGTTAGCTATCCACTTGTGCTCCCACCGGGTTTCACTGGCGTGTTTCACATCAGGCGTGTTTCACGTCAGAAAAGGGTTAAACTAGCTAAAACGTTTCAAAATGCCATTACAGACCCAATTTAGGGCTTGTTAAGGGCTTTAATGGCCTCTCCCGCCTCTTGGAGTCGGGAACACCGCACACAATTTTATCAAAATTGCGTGGAGGCGGGATGGGGTCGGGACCCCCGAATCTGCAACTTTAACCCCCCACACGCCTCCAAACCCGACTCCACGGGTCATTGAAAATCCAGCCCAATGTGTCTGAAACCCTCATCTATGCCTTTGTTACCTCTAGACTTGACTATTCCAACACACTCCTGGCTGGCCTCCCATATTTCACCCTACATAAACTTGAGGTCATCCAAAATTCGGCTGCCCGTGTCCTAACTCGCACTAAATCCCGTTCGCCCATCACCCCTGTGCTTGCTGACCTATATTGGCTCCCGGTTAAGCAGCGCTTCGATTTCAAAATTCTCATCCTTGTTTTCAAATCCCTCCATGGCCTCGCCCCTCCCTATCTCTGTAATCTCCTTCAGCCCCACAACCCCCCCAAGATATCTGCGCTCCTCTAATTCTGCCCTCTTGAGCATCCCTGATTATAATCGCTCAACCTTTGGTGGCCGTGCCTTCTGTTGCCGAGGCCCTAAGCTCTGGAATTCCCTGCCTAAACCTGTCCGCCTCGCTACCTCTCTTTCCTCCTTTAAGACGCTCCTTAAAACCTACCTCTTTGACCAAGCTTTTGGTCACCTGCCCTAATTTATCCTTATGTGGATCGGTGTCACATTTTTTGTCTTAAAATACTCCTGTGCAGCGCCTTGGGACGTTTTACTACGTTAAAGGCGCTATATAAATACAAGATGTTGTTGTTGATCCAAAGGGATTTTGATGAGCAGACTTAAGAGGTTCAGTTGATGGTAAGAGTCTTTGATTTGTCCAGTTTTTGTTGTTTTCATTAATTATATTCTCCACCTTTTATTGTGTGGATAGGCACGTAAAAGAGCACAGCAGAAAATTCTGAGCATAATTGTGTAATTATGTTAGCAGTGATGGTAAGAAAAAAATTGGGTCCACCTGACTTTTCCTTAAATTTTTTTTTCTTCATGTTTCTATATCAAAGCCAGTGGAAATTTGTTCTATTCCAGAAATGGATCTGATTGAAACATTTCCTTTCACACAAAACATAACAGCTCTGAAATTGCGGTGTCTGCGATGGTGTACTCTGAATACGCCGTCGTATTCCCTTTGAAAGGCAAGTACGTGCGCGAAATCCGGAACTTGCCATCTGTTAAGGCACGCCTCGACAGATCATCCGAACCGCCTGAAAAATGAGTATTGCTGGCGCAGAGTTGGGGTATTTGCTCAACAACCGCCCACGCAACTCTTATGGCTGGTAAAAGTAGTCGTAGGGCATGCTTGCATCAGCGCAAGGGTCTATATAAGGTTTAAATAAAAGTTTAAAAATCCAAAATTATGCACATACACTTTAAATGAGTTTCTGCAAATATTGGCAAATATAAGATGTTTAAAATTATTTATCAAAAATATTACATTTTTATTGAGGTTGGTGCATTGAAGGAACTTATGAATAAAATTGCAGTTCTGTACATTGAATAATTATTAGGCTTCTGTACATTATATAATTATTTGGGGATTCCATTGCATATCATTAGGGGATTCCTTTCGTAAATGATTGTAATGGAATTCTCCTTTGTCATTGGAGAACCTGGCCCACGTGACCCCAGGGATGCTTCCGAACCGTCTGCATCCCTGGGATCCGTGGGCCTTTACACTGCCGTCCGCCCGGAGGCCTGAGACCGCAACTCTTGGCAGCCTTGGCGCCAGGAGGTACTTTCGGAATTGTTTCGCGGGTCGGAGACGTACTCCGGAGGTACGCCTTCGACCACAATTTCTAGGCCAATTATTTTAAGAGATTGTCAGTCAGTCATTTTCCAGAGAAGAAAATCTGGATAGATCAAATTAGAAAAGGTTCGAGAAAGATAGAGAGAGAGAGAGCAAGTGAAGGTAATACTTACCCCTTACTCTGGGGCAAACTGTGCTCGAGAAAGCATTTACTTCTCTTCTGGTTTGCACTGCTACCTTGAATTTCATGCCTGTGTCTCTTTAGCTGATTTCATTGTTGCAACCAAACCATACATTCTGGTTCTTCATGAATCCTGCTTATAAATTGTTAAGTTTTTCATTTTACTATTGTGACTCTTGTCTTTTCTTGCTTTAGGATTTTCTGCCAAATGGTTTGTTTATAGTGTTTCAAAGATTAGATTTATCACATGAGAACTAAATAATTGTATGTGAAACTATGGTTTTTACAGTGCTCATTAAAAATCAAAATGTGTTCTCTTGTTAAATTTTTCACTGTAGAATGTAAATTGAAGCCATGCCAACCTTGTGAATGTTGGGGCTTCCTGCACGGACCGTGACTGCACTTATTTCATGAATATATCTACTTTAGGTCGAAAGCACAGAATGAAATTTGCATTCAGAATTGTTTCAGTGGAATGGATTATCCTTGGCTTTCAGCTACAGTGCATAACTGCTTTAAAGGAGGGTTTTGACACACAAGTTAGAGTAAAGGGCTGGATCAAAAGCATATAAATTCATTTGGCTGAATTTGCCCCCCCTCGATGAATTTAAAAAGGTTGAAATTTGGCCAAATTCAAATATTTAGTACTGCCTGATTGGCAATCCATTCAGATCAGTGCTTCACCTGTGCTTTAAGCACATACTCCACAAGTTAAAATAGATGTTCTTATCCATGTTCTTTAGTGTAGATGAACCACTTTGTGATCTTTGTATCATGTTGCCAGTGCTAAACACACGAGTAATAAATGCTGTGATTCAGACTTCGTATCAAAGGAGTAATTTTAACCCCCAAAAACGGGTGGGTTTGGGTCGGGTAAGAAGATAACATTTTTATCATTTCAAACCCGACTCCAAACCGCCTTGAACCCACCCACTTCCGGTTTTAACTGAGGCGGGACTAGGAACGGGCGACCAATCCGCTCTTAGGAGGCGTGTCAGTCAAAAAAACCTTTTAAGGAGGCTGCGTGACTTCATTTTAATAACCTTTTTATTTTTAATTCATGTCGGCCGGCTTTCCTTAGCCTCGGGAAACCCGGCAGGTAAAAGGAGGCGAGAAGGGCTGGATCCATAAGGTAAGTGCCTTTTACAGCACTGCTTGTGGGCCAGGAGGAGCAGGAGTGGTTCCTCCAGGCCCAACAAGCTAACCCTGTAAACCGCCCACCTCCATGATCTCTCCCTGCAATCTCCCCCGACCACCATTTCCATCGCTCCGCGATCTCTCCCACCTCCCCCACTAGAACCCCCGACAGCTATCTCTCCCTACCTACTCCTCTGCTACGTCCTTCTGCTGCTGGCTTTCCGCCCGACAAGCAACCAGCTGGTCAATCAGGCTGGCTGTTGGGCGGGAAATTTGCAGAAATTTTTTTTAAAGGTGTCCTCCAGTTAAAAATTGCAGGACATTTGAGAAACCCATACTTCCGAGTTTCCCATCCAGAACTCCCCACCCCGCTCTGAACGCGTAGCCCCATAAATATCGGGGCCCAAATGTCTGTACAATTCCCTTGGAATGAAGGTGTGAAAAATAAGTGACTGGAGGTAACTTTAGAACAACGGTTTATTGCTTTTAATTGAGTAAAAAAGACAAGTGTGCTACTGAAGGCCAGGTTTTGGATTTTGAATTGGAACACCTGAATTCTGAATCTTGGAAGCTGAACCTGATTCCGGAGTCCAAATTTACATGATATCTATTCTCTAGCCCATATGAAATGATCCTGTTTGCCATCGAAATATAAATGATTGTTTACAGCTCAGTTTGTGATATTCAGTGTAGGAAGTTTGCAAAAATCATTCAGTACTCAGCTTTGCAAATCTCCTTGAGAGCCACTGTTGATAAACGTTAGATTTTCAGTTTAATTGAGTCTGAAGTTAGACTCAAAACCAGAAAATAGCAAGCTATTAAAATATATAGCAGATTTTACACCATAACTCCTGAATCCAGAGATGGGAAATGTTGATATGGTTATTGCATTATATCATTGGCTGCATTGCTCTGTTTAATGTGATGCATGTATCTCCTGTTTGATTTCCATTCCTTCAATGGCCATTCTTCACTTTAAAAAAAAATCTTGCCAATTTTCTTCATTCTGCTGCTCCTGAAGCCCTGACTTCTTTTCTGGTGTTTGCCTCCATGAGTGGCAGGTGTCCTCTGGTATGTCCTCAAGTGGCCTTTTTGCAACCTTCTCCACATCAACTTCTTCAGCCACACCCTTCACATACTTTAACTCATACAGAATTCTGTAGTCTATATCCTATTTTATACACAAAGTTGTGTATGCCCATCACAACTGCTGACCTTCACTGGCTCCCTGTACCCCTAGATTTCCTCACCCTCATTTGAAATCCCTCAATGTGTCACTCCTCCTCCACCTCCTGCAGTCTTCTCCAGCACTACATCCCACCTTGCATCCTCTGATCTTCCACTGTGTGTTTCTTCCACCTCCCCACTCCCCCATCTGCTCCACCATTGGTGGCCGAGCCATCAGTTGCCATAGCCCTGCTATCTAGAATTCTTGTCCTAAAATGTTTTGCTTTTCTACTACTCTCCACATGTTCAAAAACTTCCTCAAAGCCTAACTCTCTGACCAGCTACCTGCCCTAACTTTTCTCTCACTCCTTGCTCGGTGACCAGTGTTCCCATGTAAAATGCCTTGTTACATGAAAATTGCTGCGTAAATATAATATACATTTGCTGTCATTATCAACTTGATTGGATAAATATCATGTCTAGCAGGTTCCCAGTGGTTATTCTTTGTAACAGTAAACTAGCAAAGTTAAACCTAAATTAGGTAAATTACTTTGATACTGGCAACCCCCTGATTCAAATCACAACCTAATTGGAAGTCAAACACTTAAAAGCTTGACTACAGTGCTCACCTCTTTTGATTACAGCAGGCCACACAAATACATCAGGGAATGTGCAGTGCAATATTGGCCCGTATTTTCTGATCGGAGGCTTCCTGCGTGCGGAGGCCTCCGATCTGGAAAAAATCTATGGACTTACCTGAGGTGCGTATACCTCCACTCCTGGGCCTCTCCAAACTCGAAGTGCGCAGGGCCCACGTATCCCAGAGGCGCATGCAGTTCGCAAGCATCCCTGGGATCACGTGGGCCATGGGGAGCCAATAGGAGAAGGGAATCTCCCTTCATATTTGACATAGACCTGTCAAATATATGAATGGAGATTACCCCAAAACACAGTAAAACATTAAATAAATTAAAAAAAAAAATCACATTTTTAAAATGAGTTGAAATTACAATAAATTAAATATTTTAAACAAAAATTGAATTTTTTGAGAAAAATAATTGAAGCTTTTTACGGGGCTAAAAATAAACTTACCTTTTTTTAAAAGTATTTTTAAATTATAAATGAGTGGAAAATTAAAAAAAAAACTTTTTTTCAACTCTTATGCTGGTAAAAGCAGGCCTTATGCCTGCTTTTACCAGGCGTAAGATTTCTAAGGGTTTTCTGCGGGCGGAGGTTCTCCAGAAAGCGGAACTCTCTGCCCGCAGAGGCCCTTCTCTAGGGCAGGCGTCCGATCTGTCAAGAGCATTCTTGACAGATTGGAAATGCCGGTTTTCAGCGCATGCGCTTTGCATGCCTGAAACCAGCATTTCCGATGTCCCTACGGGTGTGTACAAAGCTCGTACACACCTGTAAGCATAGGAATATACGGTCCATTGTTTCTTTTGAGAACTAAATGCTTTTCACAATCCAAATAATGTTCATACAACCTTTCCATTGTGTAATTTACTTGAATGCTTTTAATGCTGAACACAGGCCCCAATATTGACGGGGCGGGTTGCGTATGCGGGGGTGGGGTGGGGGAGGCAGGAAAGGAGTTTCCTTGCATGCTGTGGAGTTTTAACTCCGCTGTGTGTGTCTTTTTTTTTTAAGCAGTATCCCTGCCCGGAAGCCAGTCCAATTGACAGGCTTAGCTCCCTGTCAGGCGGGGAATACTCTGGAGGAAGCCGCAGGAAAAGGTAGGGAGCCTGCTGCTGCATTAGTGGGGGAAGGGTGGGAGGATGTCCAATCCCGGGGGTGGGGGTGCAGGAGCAGGTGGGTCCGATGGCAGGGAAGAAGGTAAACTTGGGGGCTGGGGGCAAGCACTCCTGCTCCTCCTGGCCCACAAGCAGCATTGTAAAGGCACTTAACTTTTTCACACAGCATTCCTCGGTTCTCACCTCCCTTTATCTGCTGGAAGACGGGTTAAATCTGAGGCGCGCAACCTTATTATACTATTTAAATGGCCAGCCCGCCTCCTGTGAGTGAATTGGTTGCCCGCCCCCTGTCCCTCCTCCGTTAAATCCGGAAGTGGGCGGGTTGGGGTCGGGTTTGAGATTTTAAAATGTTTTACATCTCACCCGACCCCAACCCAAACCATTTTTTTTGGGGGGGGCGGGGGGGATGTTAAAATTACCCCCATGGAGTAAGAAATTGCAGAACATTTCTAGAAGTTAAATAATTTCTGAATAAATGAAAACCATTTTCATCCAAAAATGCCCCAAAAGCTAAAACTTTTATCAAGGTTAAAAAAGGATGTCATTAACATAGAATATGAAGCAGTGTTTCCTCCATTTACTTTTTAAGGATATTCTGTTCCAGTCCGATGTGAATGCCACCATGATTTGTTCTGTATCATCAGTGCTATAAATAATAAGCAGGCTTTTTCCCATTTTTCCTCATTGTTTAATAATGCAGATTCCGCTTCAAGCAAATTGTCAAAGTTGCTTTTTCTTTCATAATGGAAGGCTAAGTGCTTGCGACTTTAAGTTGACTGATTTCAGCAGATTTCCATTAATTTTGATTTGCTGGCCTAGATTTTCTGATTTGGATGTAAGCCCAATCAGAATGGAGCCAGTACAAAAAAAGCACCTGCCTGACGTGGGGTGCGCTGACCCTTCGTGTATTTCAGGGGTCTGTTTCATTGACATAATATCGATGGGCAATTGGCATTGGAAACACCTGAGAGTAGATGGGAAATTGTGTTGGTGCTGCAGGATTTAAAGGCCCGCAGCAGCTTATAGTGACATGTATAATGGTTTGTAAGGCAGCACCATTGTAGTTGGAGGAAGCTTAAAAGTACAAAACCTAACATTGCAGAAGTTAACAATTGACCAAATCTAGTTTACTGCAGCATGGACAGGCTACGCTGTTGATACCACAACAGAGAGACAATAAACAGGAGCTCTGTTTTGCCCATCTTCCTATTCATTCCGATCTGTACCTAGTGTAATGTTGGCTAATGAAGAGTATGGATTTGTGGTTGATGGTGAGGAAGAAAGCTGTAGAAGATATCAATGGACTGGTCAGGTGGGCAAAAAACTGGCAAATGGAATTCAATCCGGAGAAGTGTGAGATAATGTATTTGGGGAGGGCTAACAAGGGAGAGGGTACAGAGGAGATTTACAAGGATGTTGCCAGGACTGGAGAATTTTATCTATGAGGAAAGATTGGATAGGCTGGGGTTGTTTTCTTTGGAACAGAGGAGGCTGAGGGGAGACTTAATTGAGGTGTATAACATTATGAAGGGCCTAGATAGAGTGGACAGGAAGGACCTACTTCCCTTAGCAGAGAGGTCAATAACCAGGGGACATAGATTTAACGTAATTTGAGGGGAGTTGAGGAGAACTTTTTTCACCCAGAGGGTGGTGGGGGTCTGAAACTCACTGCCTGAAAGGGTGGTAGAGGCAGAAACCCTCATCGCATTTAATGGCAAGAAACTGGAGAGTACTGAAGTGCAAAGGGATCTGGGGGTCCTGGTGCACGAAACTCAAAAGGTTAGTATGCAGGTGCAGCAAGTGATTAAGAAGGCAAATGGAATGTTGGCTTTCATTGCTAGGGGGATAGAATATAAAAATAGGGAGGTATTGCTTCAGTTGTACAAGGTATTGGTGAGACCGCACCTGGAATACTGCATACAGTTTTGGTGTCCTTACTTAAGGAAAGACATCCTTGCTCTCGAGGCAGTGCAAAAAAGGTTCACTCGGTTAATCCCGGGGATGAGGGGGTGGTCATATGAGGAGAGGTTGGGTAGATTGGGACTCTACTCATTGGAGTTCAGAAGAATGAGAGGCGATCTTATTGAAACATATAAGATTGTGAAGGGGTTGGATCGGGTGGATGCGGGGAGGATGTTCCCGATGACGGGTGAGACGAGAACTAGGGGACATAGTCTTAGAATAAGGGGCTGCTCTTTCAAAACTGAGATGAGGAGGAACTACTTCACTCAGAGGGTGGTAGGTCCATGGAATATGCTGCCACAAAAAGCTGTAGAAGCTACAACATTAATTAAATTTAAAACAGAAATAGACAGTTTCCTAGAAGTAAAGGGCATTAAGGGTTACGGGGAGCGGGCAGGAATTTGGACATGAGTCTAGGTTCGGATCGGTCATGGCCCTGTGGGTAGTGGAGCGGGCCCAGGGACTGTGTAGCCTGATTCTGCTCCTATTTCGTGTGTGCAATTCTGTTAGATGCAGGAGATGGTTCTGTGATAGATAGTAGATTGGCGGTTAGGATCAGATCAGCCATGATCTTATTGAATGGCGGAGCAGGCTCGAGGGGCCGATTGGCCTACTCCTGCTCCTATTTCTTATGTTCTTATGTTCTTAAAAAGTACTTGGAAATGCACTTGAAGTGCCGTAACCTACAGGGCTACGGACCAAGAGCTGGAAAGTGGGATTAGGCTGGATAGCTCTTTTTCAGCCGAGACAGGCATGTTGGGCCGAATAGCCTCTTTCTGAGCTGTAATTTTCTATGATTCTATTCTATTTATTCCCATGTTGACAGTTTAAATTGTGTGTAACTGCAAATGCCTCTTCTGTAGGATGTGCGTTATTACTGCACTATTACAAGCTACCATAGTTACACAAGTAATTTGTGCATCACTATAAAATATTTCTACAAGGCTGAAGACCATCTCTTCCTCCAAGGTTTCATTTTCCCATCATGTTAGCTTGGTCTATTTCATAAGAGTTCATGAAGAAATGGTTAACCCATATTATTACACAGATCTGAGTGTTGGAACATGAGAAAAGTTGACGAGCAAAATATACTAACAGCAGACATGAGTTGGTTGAGAGAAATAATAGGAGTTTTCAGGATGCAAAGAATCAAGAATGATATCATAAAAACATACCTTGGAGAAGAAACAGTGCTTATACAGAAGATCCAAGAAAGTCAATTGTGATGGTTTAGGTACGTTTCAAGAATGGAA
Organism: Squalus acanthias; assembly: GCA_030390025.1. Taxonomy (NCBI): domain Eukaryota; kingdom Metazoa; phylum Chordata; class Chondrichthyes; order Squaliformes; family Squalidae; genus Squalus; species Squalus acanthias. The sequence goes on along the minus strand of CM059433.1, from coordinate 67,168,454 downwards.
ACTGCTAGAATACCTTTAATGGCCCTGCATACAGAGGTACATGAAACAAAAAGTCGAGAAGATCAAGGACATGCTGGATAGACAGTGTCACGAGTGACTTGTCACAGAAGGGGATACGGATGACTGAAGTGGCCAGGCTAGTTCAGAACCAACAGCAACGGAGTGAATTCATTCAGCCTCATCGTCGCTGCCGAATGGGAATTTAGTAGTAGTAGTCGTAGTAGTAGGTCAGTTTCGTAGCACTCTTTTTTTCTCTGAGTTAGAAGATCATGAAGCCCCGCTCCAGAAATTGTGCACATTATCTAGGCTCATAATTCAGTGCAGTACTGAGTGAGTGCTGTCATTCAAATGAGATATTAAACAGAGATCCCATCTGCCTTTTCAAGTGGACGATAAATTAATCAAAGAACAAGGCGGTCTCTTAATCTCTTGGACAACATTCTTCCCTTAACGCCACCAAAGGGCCAGGACAGTAGATACATGGACACACCATCACCTTCAAGTTCCCCTCCAAGTCACACACCATCCCAACTTAGACATATATCGCCGTTCCTTCATTGTCGCTGAATCAAAATCCTGGAACTCCCGACGTAACAGTATTGCAGGAGTACCTTCACCACAAAGACAGCAGCGGTTCAAGAAGGCCCACCAGCATCTTCTGTAGGGCAACTAGGGATGGGCAATAAAGATTGGTTTTGTGAATGATGTTCATATCCCGAGAATGAATTTTTAAAAAAGATCATTTGTCCAATTGCTATTTTAGGGATCTTGTGTGTAAATTAGCTGCCACATGTACCTACTTCAGAGTAATTTATTGTATATGAAGTATGTTGGGACATTTGAGAGATGTGACGAGAAAAGTCTAAATACAACTCTTTCTTTCTTTCATAAAATAACTTGACTTTTTTTACCTTCCAGAGCTGCCAGAAAACTGGACCGACACAAAAGAAACCTTACAGGAAGGGATGGTCTTTCACCTTAAATACCTTGGGGTGACTGTAGTGGACCAGCCAAAAGGAGAAGGGATGGCAGCTGCAGCCATTAGACGGATAATTACCGTGGTAACAGTTTTATTTTATAAGTTTTGGTTAAAGCTATATGCCTGCAACCTGGTAGAAATATTTTGTAGTGACACACGGATTAACTGTGCACCAGCGCAGTAATATTAATTCTTGCGTCATTGAAGCAATTTAAACATTATAATAAGGTCGCGACTGCTGCCAACGAACCGGAAGTGTTCGGCGCATGTGCGCTTCCGGTTTGTCACGGGAGCGGGCTCATTTAAAAAAATGTTTTAAGAAGCCGGGAAGGGAGCGGGCTGGTGAGAAAAAGCTGGGAAGGGAGCGGACTGGTGAGAAAAAGCTGGGAAGGGAGCGGACTGGTGAGAAAAAGCTGGGAAGGGAGCGGACTGGTGAGAAAAAGCTGGGAAGGGAGCGGACTGGTGAGAAAATGCCGGGAAGGGAGCGGGCTGGTGAGAAAAAGCCGGGAAGGGAGAGGGCTGGTGAGAAAAAGCCGGAAGGCAGCGGACTGGTGAGAAAAAGCTGGGAAGTGAACGGGCTTGTTAGCGTGCTCGTTTTTTTTAAAAAAGCAGAAACCTCATGCTTCCGGTTGTTGGAGTGTGCAGTACGCTTCTGCACAGCTTCCGGTTCGTTGGCAGCAGTCACTGCGTTTAATAATGCTGGGTGACATTGTAAAAGCAGCACATTTTGCATTGGCTAGGAGAGCCAGTTCCAATCACACTGCAATGAGCACAAAATTAACTTTATAATAAATTTGGAATTAACATTTAGAAACATAGAAAAATAGGAGCGGGAGTAGACCATTCGGCCCTTCGAGCCTGCTCTGCCATTCAATATGATCATGGCTGATCCTCTATCTCAATACCATATTCCTGCTCTCTCCCCATACCCTTTGGTGTCTAGAAATCTATCTATCTCCTTCTTAAATATATTCAGTGACTTAGCCTCCACAACCTTCTGTGGTAGAGAATTCCACAGGTTCACCACCCTCTGAGTGAAGGAATTTCTCCTCATCTTAGTCCTAAATGTCCTACCCCGTATCCTGAGATGGTGACCCCTTATTCTAGAGCCCCCAGCCAGGAGAAACATCCTCCCTGCATCCAGTCTGTCTCGCCCTTTCAGAATTTTATACGTTTCAATGAGATCCCCTCTCATTCTTCTAAACTCTAGTGAATACAGGCCTAGTCGACTCAATCGCTCCTCATACGACAGTCCTGCCATCCCAGGAATCAGTTTGGTGAACCTTCGCTGCACTCCCTCTATGGCAAGTATATCCTTTCTTAGGTAAGGAGACCAAAACTGCACACAGTACTCCAGGTGTGGTCTCACCAAGGCCCTGTATAACTGTAGTAAGACATCCTTGCTCCTGTACTCAAATCCTCTTGCAATGAAGGCCAACATACCATTTGCCTTCCTAACTGCTTGCTGCACCTGCATGTTTGCTTTCAGTGACTGGTGTACAAGGACACCCAGGTCCCTTTGTACATCAACATTTCCCAATCTATCACCATTTAAATAATACTCTACCTTTCTGTTTTTCCTACCGATGTGGATAACTTCACGTTTATCCACGTTATACTGCATCTGCCATGTATTTGCCCACTTACTCAACTTGTCTAAATCGCCTTGAAGCCTCTTTGCATCCTCCTCACAGCTCACAATCCCACCTAGTTTCGTGTCGTCAGCAAACTTGGAAATATTACATTTGGTTCCCTCATCCAAATCATTGATATATATTGTGAATAGCTGGGGCCCAAGCACTGATCCCTCGGTACTCCACTAGTCACTGCCTGCCACCCCGAAAAAGACCCATTTATTCCTACTCTCTGTTTCCTGTCTGTTAACAAATTTTCAATCCATGCCAGTATATTACCCCCGATCCCATGTGCTTTAATTTTGCACACTAACCTCTTATGTGGGACTTTATCAAAGGCCTTCTGAAAATCCAAATACACCACATCCACTAGTTCTCCCTTATCTATTCTACCAGTTACATCCTTAAAAAACTCCAGTAGGTTTGTCAAACACGATTTCCCTTTCATAAATCCATGTTGACTTTGTCTAATCCTGTTGATATTTTCTAAGTGTCCTGTTATCACATCCTTTATAATAGGGTTTATAATTCTGTTCAATAAAATTAAACAGAAACAAAAGCCACTTTAAAATTTGTATAATATGAGAAAATAGTTGATTGTCCTCTCAGTTCTCCTAACATAGTGGTTCAAGAAGGCCCACCACCACCTTCTGTATGGCAACTAGGGATGGGCAATAAATGGCATAGGGACAAGCGGATCAGAGAGTTAAATGCATGGCTCAAAGAGCGGTATGGGAGGAAGGGGTTTTGATTCATTGGGCACTGGCACCAGTACTGCTCTGTTGGGACGGGCTCCACTTAAACTGGGCTGGGACCAGTGTCCTGGCGAATTGAATAACTAGGGCTATAGATAGAGCTTTAAACTAAAAACGGGTGGGGAGAGGGGTCAGGTGAGGGGTAATTTAGAAATCTAAAGAGAAAAGTCAAGGCAATGGAGCAGTGTAGCAATTTGGGTAAAGATAAGCAAAGTGTGACAGGAAGGGATAGAGAGTTTAATGGTAGTAATACATCAGTGAATAAGGTGAAAGCAGGGAATAATGGTAAAAAGTTAAAATTAAAGGCTCTTTATCTGAATGCATGAAGCATTCATAACAAGGGATCTACAAGAAATGAAACCAGCCTAAATATAAACGAATCAGGAAAGGAGAACATAGGAAAGACTAAACTAAGGGAGGACATAGATGGTCAGGGAATAAATAGAACAGGAAGATGGTTAAAATGGTTAAAAATAAAGTGAGAGGAACTGCTATTAAAAATGAGTTAAACTGTCTGACAGCAATGCATACAGTGCTCGTAATAAAACAGGGAAACTGGAGACAATAATACGTTGCGAGGAACCAGATATAGTAGGGATTACTGAAACATGGCTACAGAAAAATCAGGACTGGGAATTAAACATTGCAGGGTACAACATATTTAGAAAAGATAGAGAGGGAGAAAGGGGAGGTGGAGCAGCTGTACTTATCAGAGATAACATAGTGACAGTAGAAAAAAGTGACGCAGCTATCAGTAAGACAGAAATAGAATCCGTGTGGATAGAGATAAAAGGAAATAAAGGATCAATCACACTAATGGGGTAGTCTACAGACCACCTAATAGTGGAAGGGAGGTGGAAGAAGAAATATGCAAACAAATTAGGGAAATGAGTAAAAACATAGAATAATAATCATGGGGGATTTCAATTACCCCGTAATTAATTGGCCAGAAGAGGTGGGTAAAGGGGATAAGGGAATGGAGTTCCTACAATGTGTACAGGACTCCTTTCTAACCCAATATGTAAGAAGCCCAACAGGTGAGGACTTGTTACTGGACCTAGTAATGGGGAATGAACCAGAGCAGATAAGAGAAGTAAAAATAGGGTAACATCTAGGCAATAGTGACCATAATATAATATGCTTTAATATAATAATTGAGAAGGACATAAGTATAATGAAGACCAGGGTAATAAATTGAAGAAAATCGATTTTGAGGGGCTGAGAAAAGAACTTGGGAAAATAAAATGGACAACAATATTGGCAAAAAATGATGTAGAACAGCAATGGACAACATTTAAAACGTTGTTCAGAATCCAGGAAAAATATATTCCGCTAAAAAACAAGAACAAGCTAAACACTTAATGAGACACGATGGATGAATAAAGACATAAGGGAAAAATTGAGCGTAAGGAAAGAGGCATACATTAAGTACATGGACAGCAGGGGAGAGCATGACAAGGGAGAATACGAAGAGATTAGGAGAGAAGTCAAAAAAACAATTAGGAAGGCAAAGAGGAACTATGAAATTAAATTATTAGGGAACATAAAACAAAATAGTAAAACATTCTACAGGCACATAAATGGAAAAAAAAAAGGAAAGTCAGGATGGGAATTGAGTCACTAAGGGACGGTCAGGATAAAATCACAGGCAGCGATAGCGAAATGGCAGAAATATTAAATAATTACTTTGCTTCAGTATTTACCAGGGAGACAGATCAGGTGGACATGACATCGGAAGATAAGATTAGAAATGATATAACCGCATTTAAAATAAAAAGAGAATAAATATTAAATAAACTAATAAAACTCGTTGGCTGTGATTTTGCTGACCATGGCAGGTCCCGACCCCGCTGCTGGCTCCATCCCGGCCTCTGAAATGAATTTACCTTGATGGGGCTTGTTAAGCCCGCCCAGAGAGTTTCCCGGCCAATTAGAGGAAGCGGGTCTGGTGATGTCCTTTGATGATGCGTCATCAGCCGGTTTCCTTAAAGGGACCATGGCCAAATTTAGTTTGACATTTGTTCTGTCAGTGTTCTACAGCATTGAAATGCTGCAGAACACTGACAAGAACTGCACAAGGGAATTCAGAAGAAAGTTCTTTACCCAGTGAGTGGTGAGAATGTGGAACTTGCTACAACAGGGAGTGGTTGAAGCAAATAGTATTTATGTATTTAAGAGGAGGCTAGATAAGCATATGAGGGAGAAGGGAATAGAGGGTTATGCTGATAGATGAGGAAAGACGGGAGGAGGCTCGAGTGGAGCATAAACGCTGGCATGGACTGGTTGGGCCGAATGGCCTGTTTCTGTGCCGTATATCCTATGTAAAACATTAGAATTTCTTTCAGTGTCAGAAGCTGGCGAGCAGAGCTCTGCCCTTCTGTTGAAGTGCCTGTGTACACAGCCCTGATTGCTTGAGTACAGAGCAATGCAGGGGTACAATATAACATAGTGCTGACCACTCAAACAGCTCTCAAATTGTACTTGTGACAAACCAGCAGGTGCAATGCAACTTTACTGGCATAAGTCTAATGTGATAGTAATGTGAGACTTTAAGGCAAGTGGTCATATTATACAGAGACCTTTGGAATGCTGGTATGCTAAAACTGTATTGACTCTAGACATCATTATTCTACTGAGTACATGCTAACCATCAGATTTTCACGCTGACATCAGCATTTCCCACTTCTGTTTGCTGACAAAAACTAGCGCAGGATTTAAACTTGTAAAGCTGCCCCAAGGATGACTTTGACCTTGCCTAGATAAAGCTTTCCTGCAGTCATGTTCAAAGTTTAAATGTGTATGTTGGGACAATTTGTTTTTTTTGGCCATTGGCCAATTGCCCATAGTTTAGTCAAAGCCATATTTGACAGCTAAGTACCACCTTTTGTTCTTTCACCACTTCTTCATTCTCACGAATAATGTTTTTTTAAAGGCAATGTCATCTAGAAGTGACATGAATGGAACCAAGAACCACAACGTACGCGGCAGCTCCAAATGAGTGTGGCGCAGAGTTGCAGAATTAAAATGGTTAAATAAGTTACCCAGAAGTTTTAACGGGTTTTGTCAAGATACTGTGCCGAAACTAAATAGGCTTTTATTTTCCTGTCTGCCCTCAGCTTTCTTTTTCAAAGCCTTGCCTGCCTGTGTAATATCCTGTCCCCCCACCTACCCCCCAAAAAACCCTACTTCATGACTTTCCTTGTTTTATCTATTGCTATTCACAACTAGAAAGAGAAGGCCTGCCAAGTGCCTGGGATAAGCGACTCTCTAATAGAATGGGTTAAGTCATTTATCGATAACTGAGACAAGTTAACAAACTGCTCAAGCTGCATAGTTCATGGGGAAATGACAGCAAAGCTAGTTTATTAGCATCTTAACTACTTGTTGTTTCAGACCCCATTTTTTTGCATGAATACATTATGCTTTAAAAGGCAACATTTAAAACAACTTTTTTCCTAATTATTTCTGTGGAAAAATGATCAAAGATCTCAAAATGTGACAGTAGGTTTTTGATAAATGTATTTGTTCGTAAGTGATGCAAGCATATATTTGGGAGGGTTTTTGTTTATAGTCTAAGCAGATGTGAAATAAAATCTGGCATAGTTTATTATTGCACATTCTCTAAAGATTGTTTCCTGATGGTATGCATTAGACATACCTGTATGATTTTTGTGTCCATACCAACTGCTTGGCCCCCTCCTATTTCTCATCTACATGCTGCCCCTCAATGACATCATCCAAAAACGCGTCGTCAGGTTCCACATGTACGCTGATGACACCCAGCTCTACCTCACTTGACCCCTCCACTGCCTCTGATTCGTCACGCTACTTGTCTGACCTCCAGTGCTGGCTAAGCAGAATTTTCCTCCAACTGAATATTGGGAAGATCGATGCCATTGTCTTCGGTCCCCACCACAAACTCCATTCCCTAACTACCAACTCCATACCTCTCCCTGGTCACTGTCTGAGGCTGAACCAGACCGTTTGCAACCTTGGCATCCTACTTGACCCTGAGATGAGCTTCCAACTCCACAATCCGCTCTTTCACCTCCGTAACATTGCCCGTCTCCACACCTGCCTCCACTCATCTGCTGCTGAAACCCTCATCCATGCCTTTTGTACCTCTAGACTTGACTATTACAATGCTTTCCTGGCCGGCATTCCATCTTCCATAAACTTGAGCTTGTCCAAAACTCTGCTGCCCATATCCTAACTCGCACCAAGTCCCATTCACCCATCACCCCTGTGCTCGCTGATCTACACTGGCTCCAGGTCTGACAACAACTTGATTTTAAAATTCTCATCCTTGTTTTCAATTCTCTCCATGGCCACGCCCCTCCCTATCTCTGTAACCTCTTCCAGCCCTATAACCCTCCGAGATCTCTGGGCTCTTCCAGTTCTGGCCTCTTGCGCATCCCCAATTTTAATCGCTCCACCATTGGCGGCCATGTCTTCAGCTGCCTAGGCCCTAAGCTCTGGGATTCCCTTCCGAAACCTCTCCGCCTCTCTAAATCTCTCCTTATTTAAGACGCTCCTTAAATCCTACTTCTTTGACCAAGCTTTTGGTCACCTGTCTTAATACCTCCTTATGTGGCTCTTTGTCAAATTTTGTTAGATAACACTCCTGTGAAGCGCCTTGGAATGTTTTACTATGTTAAAGGTGCTATATCAATGCAAGTTGTTGTTGTTGTTGACTCTTACTAGGCAATAAATCCATAGGTATCAGCTTTTATTTTTTATATGTCACCTAAATGGCTAATATTTATGTATGACCCTCAACAGTGATTAAGACTACAGGTAAACATGGACAATTCGGGGTAATTGGGCAGATATGTGACAAATGCAAATTAATATAGATAAATGTGAAGTAGTACATTTAAGGAAGAATAAAAGAGAATGGAAATACATTAAATGGTAAAGTTCTTAATGAAGTGGAGAAACAGGGAAGTCTATGGATACAGATACACAAATCTTTGGGATTGAAGATGGAAAATGTCATAGAAACGGCAAATAGGATTTGAAACTTTATGTATAAGGACGTTGAATGTCAAAAGCAGGGAGGCGATGTTGAATCTGTAAAATACATTGGTTAGGACATAGTTGCAGTATTGTGTGCGGTTTGGAGCACCCATTATAGAAAGGATATTACAGCCATGGAAATTGTGCAATTTTAGATTACTAGGAAATCAAATTAAAAAGGTTTGAGTTGTGACAAGTCTAAAATCTGGTGGAGTCACATAAAGTACCCTTGAGCTAAGTTTTCATTTGGCTGTTTTCCCGTTCCAAACATTTCTTCATATGCTGGCAAGAGCTCTTTTTAAGGAGGGAATCTTGCCATGAAGTGCTGTGTTTTTTACATTTGATTATTTTTTGAATGTATGACCTGTGTTAGATTTATCGCAGTGGCGCACAGTATATATAACCTCATTACTGTCTTTGTTTCTGCTCACTTTTATCTCTCACTTCTCCCAAACTCTCCCATGACTTGATATTTAATTCCTCTCATTGTTTCTCTGTAAAGCACCTTGGGACATTTTGTATATTAAAGGAACTACATGAATGTAAGTTATTGTAGTGTTGTTGTAATATGATCTAAGACTTTATTCCACTTTGGCTTGAGGCCAAGGAATTTTAGATTTTGGAGATTCCAACTGTTGCTGGAATTAGATTTGAGACTGGACCTGCTCGGGTGGTTTTCTATGACAGATTTAAACTCCTTCAGTTTAATAGCAGGTGTTAATAGTATCTCTTGAATTTTGTTTAGGATCGATAGCACACCTGCTGGCCTGTGCTGGTGGTGTAGGACTTTAATCCATATATTATTCTGCTCATGCCCTAAAATGGCAAAATGTTATAGGAGGTATTTCTGGGACAGAGACACATATTCAAGCAGGCTCCTCATTGTCTTTCTAATCGTAAAAGCTCCACTATAGAATCCAATTTGTTCTGGTGCCCCAAATAATTTCTCATAAGACCATTACATAGTACATAGTAGTACTTACAGCACAGCACAGAAACAGGCCATTCGGCCCAACAGGTCCATGCCGGTGTTTATGCTCTAGACAAGTCTCCACCCACCCTACTTCATCTAACCCCATCAACAGATCCTTCTATTCCTTTTTTAATCATGTGATTATCTAGCTTCCCCTAAGATGCATCTCTGCTAGTTGCCTCAACCACTCCTTGTGGTAGGGAGTTCCACATTCTAACCACTCTCTGGCTAAAGAAGTTTCTACTGAATTCCCTATTGGATTTATTAGTGACCATCTTATATTGATGGCTCCAGTTCTGGTCTCCCTGCAAGTGGAAACATCTTCTGTACGTCTACCCCATCAAACCCTTTCATAATCTTAAAGACCGCGATCAGGTCACCTCTCAGTCTTCTCTTTACTGGAGAAAAGAGCCCCAGCCTGTTCAGTCTTTCCTGATGGGTATAACCTCTCAGTTCTGGTATCATTCTTGTAAATCTTTTTTGCACCTTCTCCAGTACCTCTATATTCTTTTTATAATAAGGAGAACAGAACTGTTCACAGTGCTCCAAGTGTGGTCTAACCAAGGTTCTATACAAGTCTAACATAACTTCTCTGCTTTTCAGTTCTATCCCTCTAGAATTGAACCCCAGTGCTTTCTTTGCTTTTTTCATGGCCTTATTAACCTGTGTCGCTATTTTTATTGATTGGTGTATCTGTACCCCCAGATCCCTCTGCTCCTCTACCTCATTTAGACACTTATTTTCCAAGGAGTATGTGGCCTCCTTATTCTTCCTACCAAAATGTACCACCTCACACTTATCTATAATGAAGTTCATTTGCCAATTACTCTCCCATTCTGCAGGTTTATTAATGTCTTCCTGTATTTTGTCACAGTCCTCCTTTGTATCAACTACACCCCCAATTTGGTGTGCTTCTGATTCCCGAGTCCAAATCGTTTATGTAAATGGTGAACAACAGTGGCTCCAGCACCGATCCCTGTGGAACACCACTTCCTTCCTTTTGTCAGTCTGAGTGACTGCCTTTAACCCCTACTCTCTGTTTCTGTTTTGTAGCCAGCTTCTATCCATTCTGCTATTTGCCCCTGACTCCACATGTTCTGATCTTAGTCATGAGTCTACTATGCGGTACCTTATTGAAGGCCTTTTGAAAATCCAAAAATATTACGTTATTGCATTATCCTTATCTACCCTTTCTGTTACTTCTTCAAAGTATACAATAAGGTTGGTCAAGCATGACCTTCCGTTTTGAAATCCATGTTGACTACTCTTTATTATATTTTCAGTTTCTAGATATTTTTCTATTACATTTTGATTAAGGATTCCATTATCTTTCCTACTACCAACATTAAACTAACTGGTCTATAGTTCCCTGGACTTGATCTATCTCCCTTTTAAAATATAGGAATCACATTGGGCCAGAAATTCGGTTTTCCGGCTTCCTGAGGGTGCAAGAATCGCGCGCATACTTGCCTACCGCGCCTGCAGTTGTGCTTTGGGCCCACGAGGACTTCGGGTCCTGGGCCTCCTCCAGCTGCCGGCGCGCAGTGCTTGTGTATCCCAGGGGCGCAGTTAGTTCGAAGCATCCCCTGGGATCACGTGGGCCATGGAGAGCCAATCCTAGCAGGGCATTTTCATTCATAGATGTGACAGGAAGACCTGTCAAATCTATGAATAGAGATCAGCCCCAAAACCACACTTAAACTTCAAATAAATAATTTTTTTAAATCACATTTTTAAAATAACTATAAGTTACATAAATTAACTACTTTAAACAAAAATTAAAATTTTTGAAAAATTAATTATACTTTGTAACGGTGCTAAAAATAAACTTACATTTCTTTAAAGAATCTAAAAAAGATAAACCTGTTGAAAAAATGTTTAAATTGTAATTAATTAACCACTTACCTTGTTAAAAACAGGCCTTGCGCCTCCTTTTTAAAAGTGCAGCTTCTTCATACATACCTTCCCGGAGAAACCTGAAAAAAACCTGAAGTTCGCTGCGTGCGCGCAGCCTCTCCCACGCACGTGTTCGACTTCTGAACCCCTCCCTTCAGGGGAACGGAAGTTCCGGTTTCCCGCGCATATGCAGTGCATGCAGGAAACCGGCACTTCAGGTGGCCTTACGGGTGAGTACACAGCGCGTACTCACCCGACAACAGCCGAATTTCTGGCCAATTAGCTATCCGCCAGTCCCCTGGCACTATTCCCTTTTCTAATGAATTTTTATACATACGGAATAGTGCCTCTGCTATCTCTTCCCTAACTTTTAATATGCGCGGATATAATCCATAATCCAGCCAGACCAGCGGGTTTACCCTGAGGATTGGGAGCAGTTTAGGATTCAACAAAGGAGGACAAAGGGATTAATTAAGAAGGGGAAAATAGAATATGAAAGTAAGCTTGCAGGGAACATAAAAACTGACTGTAAAAGCTTTTATAGATATGTGAAGAGAAAAAGATTAGTGAAATCAAGTGTAGGTCCCTTGCAGTCAGAAGCGGGGGAAGTTATAATGGGGAACAAAGAAATGGCAGACCAATTAAATGCATATTTTGGTTCTGTCTTCACAAAGAAGGACACAAATAACCTCCCAGAGATGTTGGAGAACATAGGGTCTGATGAAAGGGAGGAACTGAAAGAAATCAGTATTTGCAGGGAAATGGTGTTAGGGAAATTGACGGGATTGAAGGCCGATAAATCCCCAGGGCCTGATAATCTACATCCTAGGGTACTTAAGGAAGTGGCCCTAGAAATAGTAGATGCATTGCTGATCATCTTCCAACATTCGATGGAATCTGGAACTGTACCCATGGATTGGAGGGTAGCTAATGTTACCCCACTATTCAAAAAGGGTGGTAGAGAGAAAGCGGGGAATTACAGACCGGTAAGCCTGACGTCGGTAGTGGGGAAAATGCTAGAGTCCATTATAAAGGATGGAATAGCTGAGCACTTGAAAAAAAGTGACGGGATCGGACAAAGTCAACATGGATTTACAAAAGGTAAATCGTGCTTGACTAATCTACTGGAATTTTTTGAGGATGTAACTGGGAAAATAGATAAGGGAGAACCAGTAGATGTGGTGTATTTGGACTTTCAAAAGGCTTTCGATAAGGTCCCGCATAAGGGATTAGCGTGTAAAGTTAAGGCACATGGGATTGGGGGCAAGGTATTGACTTGGATAGAGAACTGGTTGGCAGACAGAAAGCAGAGAGTAGGAATTAATGGGTCTTTTTCCGAGTGGCAGGCAGTGACTAGTGGGGTATCGCAGGGTTCGGTCCTTGGACCCCAGCTATTCACACTATACATTAATGATCTAGATAAGGGAACTAAATGTAATATCTCCAAGTTTGCAGATGACACAAAGCTGGGTGGGCGTGTGTGCTCCGAGGAGGATACTGAGAAACTCCAGGATGATTTGGACAGGTTGGGTGAGTGGGCAGAAGCGTGACAGATGCAATATAACGTGGATAAATGCGAGGTTATCCACTTTGGTGTCAAAAACAGAAAGGCAGACTATTATCTGAATGGCAATAGATTGGGAGAAGGGGAAGTGCAATGAGACCTGGGTGTCCTTGTGCACCAGTCGCTGAAGGTAAGCATGCAGGTGCAGCAGGCGGTGAAGAAGGCAAATGGTATGTTGGCCTTCAAAGCGAAAGGGTTTGAGTATAGGAACAGGGATGTCCTGCTGCAGTTGTACAGGGCCTTGGTGAGACCACACCTTGAGTACTGTGTGCAGTTTTGTCGCCTTATCTGAGGAAGGATGTTCTTGCCATGGAAGGAGTTCAGCGAAGATTCACAAGGCTGATACCTGGGATGGCAGGAATGACATATGAGGAGAGATTGGGTTGATTGGGCTTATACTCGCTGGAGTATAGAAGAATGAGAGGGGATCTCATCAAAACATATAAAATTCTGACAGGTCTGGACAAACTAGATGCAGGAAGAATGTTCCCGATGGTCGGAGAGTCCAGAACCAGGGGTCATAATCTAAGGATAACGGGTAAGCCATTTAGGACAGAAATGAGGAAGAATTTCTTCACCCAGAGAGTGGTGAACCTGTGGAATTCTCTAGCACAGAAGGTAGTTGAGGCCAAGTCATTAAATATATTCAAGAATGAGTTAGATATATTTCTTAGAGCTAAAGGTATCAAGGGATATGGGGAGAAGGCAGGTACAGGGTACTGAGTTTGGATGATCAGCCATGATCTCATCGAATGGCGGAGCAGGCTCGAGGGGCCGAATGGCCTACTCCTGCTCCTATCTTCTATGTTTCTATGTATCCTCTCTAAGTTTGATTAGTTTATCAATTATCACCCCTCCTTCTATCTTAAATGTCTTTATATCTTTTTTGATCTATTCTTCCAATGTCCTGTCCACCTTGCTAGTCTCCCTGGTAAATACCGAGGCAAAGTAATTATTTAATATTTCTGCCATTTCGCTGCCATTACCTGTAAGTTTATCATGTGTATCCCATCGTGGCCCTGTCCCTATCCTGATTTTTTTCTTTTGTTGGTCATGTGTCTGTAGAATACTGTACTATTTCTTTTTATATTCCATGATTATTTAATTTTGCAGTTTCTATTTGCCTTCCTAACTAATATTTGACTTTCTTAATCTTTTCGTATTCCTTTTCCTTTCCCTATGTGCTCAGTGTATGCCTTTCTCTTTAGTTTCAATTCTGCCATTATTTCTTTGTTCATCCATGGTGTGTCGTTACTGGCTAATTTGTTCTTGCTGTTTAATGGGATATATTTCTCCTGGACTCTATTGATCACTATTTTAAATGTTTCCCACTGCTGCTCTATTTCTATGTTTGTGAGTATTTTTTTCCAGTTTACTTTCCCTAGATCCATTCTCATTCCCTTAAAATCTTTTTTTTTTAAATTTCATTACTTTGGTCTTTGTTTTACTTATGTCCTTCTCAATTTTTATCTTAAACCTTATTATGTTATGATCGCTAATACCTAGATGTTCCCCTATGCTTACTTCTCTTATCTGTTCTGGTTCATTTCCCATTATTAGACCCAGCAGCACTACCTGTCTTGTTGGGCTTTTTACATACTGGGTAAGAAAAGAATCTTGCACACATTGTAAAAACTGCATTCCCTGTACTCCTTTCGCTACCTTCTTTTGCCAGTTTAATTGGGGGAAGTTAAAATCTCCCATGATTATTATTATGAGGAGATGCCGGCGTTGGACTGGGGTGGACAAAAATGAGAAGTCGCACAACACCAGGTTATAGTCCAACAGATTTATTTAATTTTACAAGCTTTCGGAGCTGTCGCTCCTTCTTCAGGTAGAGTAGCTGTGAGAGAATCTCCCAGAATTCACAATATAAACACAGAAAAAATGTATTCAAATCTTTCCCTACATCAAAGACACACTAAGAGCACAGCCAAGACAATGAGATGTGTCCCAGGGGGTCCAACGTGTCAAAACACCTGCTGGTTGCATATCCTCTCCATTTGTGTTGGTTCTTGTGTTAGTTTTTTTTTAAAAAACCTGGAAAGACCGGCCATGATGTCAAGTCACGTTCTGTATCGTGACATGAACCCGATATCGCGATTGAGGCCATCCTCATGAGTGCGGAACTTGGCTATCAGTTTCTGCTCTATGATTTTGCGCTGTCGTGTATCCCGAAGGCCGCCTTGGAGAACGCTTACCCGCAGATCCGAGGCTGAATGCCCCTGACTGCTGAAGTGTTCCCCGACTGGGAGGCAACCCTCCTGCCTGGCGATTGTTGCGCGGTGTCCGTTCATACGTTGTCTCAGTGTCTGCATGGTCTCGCCGATGTACCATGCTCTGGGGCATCCTTTACTGCAACGTATCAGGTAGACAACTTTGGCCGAGTCACATGAGTATGTACCATGTACCTGGTGGGTAGTGTCCTCACGTGTGATGATGGTATCTGTGTCCATGATCTGGCATGTCTTGCAGAGGTTGCCGTGGCAGGGTTGTGTGGTGTCGTGGTTGCTGTTCTCCTGAAAGATGGGTAATCTGCTGCGAACGATGGTACTTTTGAGGTTAGGCGGCTGCTTGAAGGCGAGTAGTGGAGGCGTGGGGATGGCCTTAGCAAGGTGTTCGTCGTCATCGATGACATGTTGAAGGCTGCGAAGAACATGGCGTAGTTTTTCCGCTCCGGGGAAGTACTGGACGACGTAGGGTACTCTGTTGGTTGTGTCCCGTGTTCGTCTTCTGAGGAGGTCTATGCGGTTTTTCGCTGTGGCCCGTCGGAACTGTCGATCGACGAGTCGAGCGTCATATCCCGTTCTTACGAGGGCGTCTTTCAGTGTCCGTAGGTGTCCATCGCGTTCCTCCTCATCTGAGCAGATCCTGTGTATTCGCAGGGCTTGTCCATAGGGGATGGCTTCTTTAACGTGGTTAGGGTGGAAGCTGGAGAAGTGGAGCATCGTGAGGTTGTCCATGGGCTTGCGGTAGAGTGAAGTGCTGAGGCGTCCGTCTTTGATGGAGATTCGTGTGTCCAAGAATGAAACCGATTCTGAGGAGTAGTCCATGGTGAGTTTGATGGTGGGATGGAACCTGTTGATGCTATCGTGTAGTCCTTTCAGTGATCCTTCGCCGTGGGTCCAAAGGAAGAAGATGTTGTCAATGTATCTGGTGTACAGCGTTGGTTGGAGCTATGTCCTTTACTCATTTCACATATTTGCTTACATATTTTTTCCTCCACCACCTTTCCACTATCAGGTGGTCTGTAGTATACCCCTATTCGTGTGACTGATTGCTTCCTATCTTTTATTTCAATCGATATGGATTCTGTTTCTAACCTTCTGTTGGTTTTGCCTCTTTTATCTACTGCCATTATGTTATCTCTAATTAGTACAGCTACCCCACCCCCTTCTTCCTTCCTTATCCTTTCTGATTATGTTATAACCTGCAATATTTAGTTGCCAGTCCTGTTCTTTATGTCGACATGTTTCAATTATTCCTACTACATCCGGTTCTTCGCTATGGATTATTGCCTCCAGTTCCCCCGTTTTATTTTGGATGCTGTGTACGTTGCTGTACAGGCAGTTTAATTGTCTGTAATTGTTGTTCCTAACAGTCCATTTATGCTTTTCTTTTATAACTTTATTTGTCCCCTGACCGTTTATGTTACCTTTGTTCCTTACCTTGGTTTGACCTTTACTCTCATCTCCCTATTAGTTTTATTGTTGCACTTGTGTTATTTTCACCAGACGCCTTCCCCAGTCTTACTAGTTTAAAGTCCTATCAAAAGCCTTATTTATCCTTTCCGCTAGGACACTGGTCTCACTCCGGTTCAGGTGGAGCCCGTCCCAGCGGTACAGCTCCTTCCTGTCCCAGCACTGGTGCCAGTGTCTGATGAAATGGAACCCCTCCTTCCCACACCACTCCTTCAGCCACGCAGTCACCTTCCTGATCTGTCTGTCTCTATGCCAATTAGCATGTGGCTTGGGTAGTAACCCTGAGATTACCACCCTGTTAACGTCCTGTTTTTTTAAATTTTGGTTCCTAACTGCTGATATTGTCTGAGCAGGACCTCTTGGTTTTTCTTCCCTATGTCATTGGTCCCAACATGGACCACAACAACTAGATCTTCCTCCTCCCTTTCCAAGTTCCTCTCCAGTTGCTCTGAGATATCCTTTACCTTTGAACCAACTAGGTAACACACCCTCCTGGATTCTCGGTTGCGACTGCATCCTTATCCTCACAGGTAGCAAGTACGTTGTACCTATTGGACAGGACCAGTGTCTGTGGGACCTCCTCCTCTATCTCTCCTTGGATCCCCCTACCCTGCTGACTAGCAGTCACACTGTCCCCTTCCTACATTTGTGCTTTCGTCTGAGGTGTGATTGTACTCTGGAGGAAACTATCCAAAAATTCCTCCCCCTCCCTTATATGTCAGAGTGTCTCTGAGCTGGAGTCTCAAGCCAGAGACATTCACTGTAGATGTGACAATCCGAGACAGTCTCACTGTCCACAATCTCCACATATTACAGTCCCAACACACAACCTGCACTGCCAGCTCTAATCTTTATTAATTTGTTAATTAGCAGTAATTTATATCTAGAATGAATAGAATCATAAGAACATAAGAAATAAGTCAGGAGTGGCCATTCGGCCCCTCGAGCCTGCTCTGCCATTCAGTAAGATCATGGCTGACCATCGACCTCAACTTCACTCTCCTGCCTGATCTCCATATCTCTTGATTTCCCTAGAGTCCAAAAATCTATCTATCTCAGCCTTGAATATACTCAAAGACTCAGCATCCACAAGCCTCTGGGGCAGAGAATTCCAAAGATTCACAACCCTTTGAGAGAAGAAATTCCTCCTCATCTCAGTCTTAAATGGCCTACCCCTTATCCTGAGACTATGCCCCCTAGTTCTAGACACTCCAGCCAGGGGAAACAACCTCTCAGTATCTACCCTGACAATCCTCTTCAGAATCTTGTATGTTTCAATGAGATCACCTCTCATTCTTCTAAACTTCAGAGAGTATAGGCCCATTCTACTCAATCTCTCATCATAGGACAACCCTCTCATCCCAGGAATCAATCTAGTGAACCTTTGTTGCACTGCCTGTAAGGCAAGTATATCCTTCTCAGATAAGGAGACCAAAACTGTGCACAGTACTCCAGGTGTGGTCTTACCAAAGCCCTGTACAATTGTAGCAAGGCTTCCTTACTCTTATACTCCAACCCCCTTGCAATAACGGCCAACATGCCATTTGCCTTTCTTATTGCTTGCTGTACCTGCATGCTAACTCTCTGGCCGCGAATTTAATGGAGGAGGCAGGATGGGGCGGGAGAGCTGGTTTCTGGGTTCCGATCCTGCTCCCAGCTGCATCTGCTCTGCAGACATGATTTTCCCCTGATTGGCCTTGTTAAGCCCGCCCTGCGGGCTTCCCGGCCAATTAACAGGAAGCGGGTCTGATGACGTCATTTGATGACGCGTCATTAGCCAGTTTCTTTAAAGGGACCACATCCACATGGAGTTTGACAGTTGTTCTGTCAGTGTTTGACAGCATTGAGGTGCTGCAAACACTGACAGTCACTGCAGAAAGCTGAATGCTTGCACCTAGGCTCTCCAGTGACTCCCTCCATATGCTTATGGAGGGAGTCACAGCACGCAGGGAGGTTCTCTTCCCTTCCAAGGGTGGAAGCGACCTCCCCAGGACACCAACTTACCTTGCACCTCCACCCAACCCTCTCTATCTACTTTATCACTCCCCATCTCACTAGCCACCCCTCACACTCACCCTCATCCTACTGCAAGCATACCGACTAACAACACACAAGAGTAGGCACTTGAGAGGCTTAGCCAATGTCCATGTGAAGTTTCTGGTAATGTGTTGTCATACAGTGAAATCTCTTTTTCCAAAAGTGCCCCTTGTTGGACAGATCTGAGCGCACCTTGAGAAGTGTCTTACTGAGTTCCAGTGATTGTTCAGTCATAACTCCACCCCCCCCCCCCAGCTATAGTGATGAGTGTGCATGGAATGGCTTGGACATTAAATGGATGCTTCACGGTGCTGGTGTGGGATGGTGTCAATCTGGCACATCATGTGGCAGCCAGGATTTACAGCGTCAAGTGAAGAAAATCTGGCCATGGTGATGCCATCGCTGGCCTCCCGGGCAGCAATGTTGTCAGGGGCTGATGCCCTGTGTCCAGTGCAGCATCAGGTGATGGCGGAAAAGGTTGGTGATGTTGATGTGCCTGGTGATGTTGGTGTTGGGGCTGATCGTGGAAAGATTCGGAGGACCAAGGTCTGATTGTTCCATTGGCTCCGATGTTGCTGCAATAGATGGCAGCTGCAGGTGAGATGACAGAAGCGATCTGTCACTAGTGATAGAGGTTCTCCCAATGAGGTGGCACTAGACATACAGTTGGATGTAAAAACTTGTAAGCTAAAAGAAATCTCTATGTATTAAAAATGCAATAATCAACATTTTCTTTGCTCTGAAACTCACCATGTGCAACATGGCATCCTTGACACCACTTCTGCAGCTGTCAGCTTTTCACAAACATCAGAGCAGACTCAAAACGTGCCAGGTTGTTTGTAGATCGGTCTGAAAATTCAACAAAGTATTCATGTCAGCGTTGTGTGTACTTGAGCAACAAAGTCAGGTTTTCTGCTATTAAATTAGCTTTTACACAAAATAGCTGTTGCCAAATGTAATGATGCGGAGATGCCGGTGTTGGACTGGGGTGGACAAAATTGAGAGGTCGCACAACACCAGGTTATAGTCCAACAGTTTTATTTGAAATCACAAGCTTTCGGAGCTATCGATTGCTCCTTCCTCAGGTGAAGTAAATTAGATACAGAATCGCCAAAGCATATATAGATAGAAAACAAAGCATGTGTACCTTACAATTGCAGACCACTAAATTAAATCATCCTGACTATCTGCCGAGGTGTGATAAAGTTAATTAAGTCAGCCAGGAAGGTACCACATCAAAGACTATGGGGTAAAAATTGAGTCGCGCCCCATTTGGGGCGCTAACCTCGCCGGGGCGCGACTTTTAGCGCCCCGAAAAAATTAGCGGCCCCGCGCCGGAACTTCAGTGGTTGCGCCCCAAGAGGGAAGCGGGGCGCAACTGGAAGCAGCCCGCATCCCTCTTGGGGCGTTGCGAGTGAATATCCTGGCGCTACGTGCCGCAGTATTGCAGGCCTTCCTCCCCTTCTTAAAGGGGAGGGACCCTGCGCAGCGCGAACCGGGGCCCAGCTGGGCCCCCAGGGATCGGGAGTGCCGGCAAAAGAGCCCGGCACTCAAGAGAAGTGCCGGGCTCTTGGAGCGCAGCCGGCACTTCACGGTGGGGGGGCTTCACGGGGGCCGGGGGCAGGTGCTGGCAGGCGGCCAGCAACAAAAATGGCCGCCTGCCACCTCCGCTTTAAATATCGCCGCCCCGGCCGCACGTACGCCTCCCTGAACCCGTCGGACATAGCGTCTGGCGGTAAATCAGGGGGCGCGACTGAAGATCACGGCCGGGGCGCGAGCGGGGTGCTGCGCACGGCGATGACGTCATCGCCGGCGGCGCAGCGCCACAGGGCGCTACCGGCTGCCGCCGCCGCTAACCTCCCACTAAATTTTTCGGGAGGCGTGGGCGGCGCTGCGCCCGGGCGTTAGCTGCTTTACGCCCCATTAGCGCCCTCTTAAGGCGCTAACGGGAGGCGCAAGCAGCTGAATTTTTCCCCCTATGTCTTTGATGTGGTACCTTCCTGGCTGACTTAATTAACTTTATCACACCTCGGCAGATAGTCAGGATGATTTAATTTAGTGGTCTGCAATTGTAAGGTACACATGCTTTGTTTTCTATCTATATATGCTTTGGCGATTCTGTATCTAATTTACTTCACCTGAGGAAGGAGCAATCGATAGCTCCGAAAGCTTGTGATTTCAAATAAAACTGTTGGACTATAACCTGGTGTTGTGCCAAATGTAATGGCAGAGTCTTAATTCCATTGGAAAAGGGAGTTATTGTAATAAATTTACAGTAGCATGACATTGAATTAAATAATGATGGACATCTCACCAACCCAGCTCATCAGTTATATATGAAACATGTTATCTAACCATGGAAACAATTCTGGCAAAGAAGCTTCATGGATTAAATGATAAAGCACTGCAGCAACTGTCTCAATTATATTTGATAATAAATTTTGATTTATTTGCACGGAAAGATAGCCTACTTAAAAGGACATTGCCACCCCGCCCCTTACCATTGAGATTATTTTTTGAACTAAATATTTATATTACATATGCAATGTGAAATCTTGCTTTAAGATTTTACTGCATTTGTAGTTCGCTGATTGAGCTGACATACCTGGGAGAATACAGGAGGTGGATGTTCAGCTACAGTAACCATTTCACTAACTTGAAATTGCTGCATATCCAACATTGAGTCAAAAGCTGTCTGAGTAGAAGATTGTGGTGTTTTCTTTGCTGTTTCAACCTATCTGAAATTGCCTGCATACTTTGCAAAACGTGATCGTGAGACTGTTTCCTGTAGCTGAATGTCGTTCAGACCATCCAAATGATGGCTGGCATGGGAAATAGAAAAAATATCATGCTCTTCTAAAGTTGGAGCAGAGTAGAGGGGACTTTACTCTGCATTATGCTATGCTGTGCCTCACATGTGAGTGAGTGATGATAAAATGGAAAGTATTCCATTCCCTAGCACTAACAACAACAACAACGTGCATTTACGTAGTGCCTTTAACGTTGTAAAACATCTCAAGGTGCTTCACAGGAGCGATGATCAGACAAAATTTGACACTGAGCCACATAAGGAGATATTCGACAGGTGACCAAAAGCTTGGTCGAAGAGGTAGGTTTTCAGGCGCGCCTTAAAGGAGGAGAGAGAGGTAGCGAGGCGGAGAGGTTTAAGGATGGAATTCCAGAGCTTGGGGCCCAGGCAGCAGAAGGCACGGCCGCCAATGGTGGAGCAATTAAAATCAGGGATGTGCAAGAGGCCCGAATTGGAGGAGCGCAGATATCTCGGAGGGTTGTGGGGCTGGAGGAGGTTACAGAGATGGGGAGGGACGGGGCCATGGAGGGATTTGAACACAAGGATGAGAATTTTAAAATCGAGGTGTTGCTGGACCGGGAGCACACCTCACCTGGATGAGCAGAAAAAGTGAAATTGCTAATGCAATCTCTTGGCAGCGGCAGCATACAACTGATCCCATATTGACCAGAAAGCCCTATTATGAATTGCTGCCTAATAGTAGGGCAGCAGTTGGTATGCCACAGTAACCCTTGGTGCACCCCCATTAAGGAGGAAAAAAACCAGACAGGGTTTCCATTACTGAGTGCTACACAGTTATTCCTACTGGAAAATGTACGTGTGAGCATAGGGTGATGACAAGTCTGGTATCATGTGATGCCACCTATGGTCAAATAGCCAGCCAGCACTCACTTTAGGCTCACGTGTGAAAAATGGGCACTTGGACAAAGCAGCAGAGAGCAACTGCATCTGGTGCTGATGAAATCATCCTTAGCAGGTTAATGCCTCATTAATTGCCTCTCTAACTGCTTTAAAGTGTGTTTTTTTTTAATGTACTATTTGGGAACTAGTTACTACCGTAGGTTTGCAAGGTTAGATATGCGTTTCTGAATAAACTCAGTAATTATGCACACTGCAATGTGCACTGTAATATTATATTTGGCTTCCATTTGGAAATGATATGCATTACTTGCATTTATGTAATTTTCCCATTGTTACTATCAAAATATAATGCTGTACTTGACAACTGCATGATGTTAGCTAATGAGTCGCTGTCCATCTAACACTGTTTGCCAGTTTTAGTTGTTAAGTCTTGATTGTTTAAACCGCATAGTGTTATATTCTATTGCAGTACATCATTACTACATATAAGGCAACTATTTCTCGCACCTTGCACAAGCATATAGATTCCACATAATATGTAAAATTTTAACTGGGGATATGTATATTCTAGAGCATATTAACTAGAATGCCTAATTACTTGTCCTTTCAGTAGCCTACTACTGTAACATTAAAGTAATTGCCATTTTTAATTTGATTGTTTTTAGGCCAAAGCAAGTGGAAAGAAATTCCTCAAAGTTACCCTAACTGTTTCACCTCGGGGGATAATGTTACAAGACACGATAACCAATGACCTCGTAGAAAATGTCTCCATCTACAGGTATTATCCTTAATCTAGCAGGCCACACTGCATCATTCGGTGATTCTATAATTTACTTGTTATTTTTCTACATTACATTTTACCTTATTCTTATTTTGTGTAATATTAGGATGAACTGATGTTCTTATTATTTATTGAGCTGATTTCCCTTGGCATTGCTCAGGAAGGAACAGGTTGATGCTTGGGATGGGGATTCCCCATTGGAACACCACCGGACCGGGCTGGCCTGCACCCCTAGTGTTTGGCCTTTTCCCGTCTCCTGGGCCACTGGAGCCTTCTCCGCTTTGCCAGGTCATCATGTCACCACCAACTCTCCCCCCCCCCCGCCCCCGCACCCTGCCATCTCCAACTCAACTAACCTGCTTTAACTATTAACACATTTTCTGGGTCTCGTATATGTCTTTTATTCCTCTAATTTCTCTCATCCTGCCTCATTTTGTCTTACACTATTATCATTTCTGTCAGTTAACCATCTCCTGTCCTTCACTGCAGTCCTTTTTTTTCTTGTGCATATGTATTCCCCCATCCTTCCCTCGCTCTGTTCCTTCTTATGTTGTTCATTCTGATGAAGGGTTAGGCCCGAAATGTGAACGTCTCACTTCTCTCCACAAACGCAGTGCCTGACTTTGAGTGTTTCTGGCATTGGCAGTATTTCATTTTTTTTTAGATTTAAACAGTATCCTGCTTTGTGATAATATGCTATTCTTTTGAATTTGGATGCTAAAATGTCCCAAAAATTTAATGTGAAGATTTTGAAGATGGGCATTTTAAAGAAAAAAAAGAGATAATTTTGAGGAAGAACCTAATATTACTAGAAGTGCAAGTTAGTAGAAATAATGCTGTTGGTCACCTGAGGATCAGATACAAGGGTTGTTTTTGTGATTACTATCTTTCTAAAATATCAACAGCAGAATAGTATTGACTTAAGAAAAGGAAACAATTTTAGACCTAATAAAAGCTAACTTTTACTCTTAACGTCAAAACATGTTTATATTTCTCTTTGAGTATTATGTGATTAGTGTTAGGAGTGGGGGGGGTCTGTGAATCAAAAATCAGTGTGTCAATCTATGGAAATAGAAGTTTATAAGCTGTGTGCTAAATTTTTGTTTAACGACCCAAAATAAGGTATACATTTTCCAACCGTACAATTGATGTACATCTGTTAAAAAGAAAAAGTTCTAGTTTCTATTTATGCTAACCAAAAGTTTGATTTGCTCATGAAAAAAATAGGGGGAGAAATTGGCTAACCCCCGAAAACGGGCGTGGGGATTAACCCGCGCCCATTCATTGCGTTGCAGGCAGCACATTGAGTTGGTGCTGCCTGCTCTTTTAAACGATTGCCGTGTGCAGCCAGTGTTACCCGTGCTGTTCATTGGCTGCATGCATCAGCAGGGGGCCCGATATCGTGGGTGGCTAGCGCTACTTAAAGGCAGCCTGCACCTCTTAAAAGGGAGGTGCATTGTGGCTGCAAGAAGTGGAAGCAGCTTACAGATGGGACGAGGACCGATGAAGAGCATGTTGGCGGCCAGAATGAGTCTGCGGGCAATCCAGGGAGTGGTGGCAACCGAGAATGGGTCCATGGCTGAGGACGATGGCGGGAGCAGCAAACTGTGAATACCGGAGGAGGGGGCTTCTGAATTTTTCTTTCAATAACCGACAGCAAAAAATAGAATAAAAGCCCAAAATGTAAAATTTGAAACAAACTTACCTGACAGTAGAAATAACTTTCAGAACAGCTAAGATTGTATCCAAACTGCTGGGAGTAGCAGGAACCTAAAATAGCCAAATAGTGTAAGTACAGCCTGATGAGTTTACAGAGGCAAAACCTGTTTTAAATGTGGACATGGGAATTTATAATGAGGAAAAAATGTGACACAAATATGAAGCCAAATAGTGCAAAGGGGAAGTGCACGCAGACATAAGATTTTTAATATATTTTATATAGATAGGTATATTACATTTTTAAAAAGCAGAGAAGATTCCAGAGGAAGCTAGGAGAAACGAGGGACCTGACTTAAGTAAGCCTCAGGCACCACTAACCTTGAAAATGTAAATCATGAGCTGGGAACACTCAATCAGAGGCAAGTGTAGATAGTTTTGGCATGACAGGCAGACATGATCTTAACAGTATGATGGGGATGGAGTAATTAAGAATAACAGAACAGGAAGTGAATGCATACACAAGACTTTCAAAATATATATGTTACAATTGAAAGTTAGAGTTCAATGAAGATTTTTACATTTTTTTTATAATATCAGCAAATGAACATCTTAACCTACAAAAAGACAGTTAAAGCAGTAAGAAGGAGGCTCCCTGTAAAAGAAAAGTAATGTGCTTATCCCATGTCTCTGGTGATAGTGGATATAAATTGATGTACTAAGATTGTCAGAGGTCTGATATACAAATTGAGGCATCGTAGAAGGTGACAAGGTGAGGAATTCAATTTTGTCATTTTAATTTTTCACTTTCAAGTAGTGAACTGTGCTAAAGCTAATAAATCCACAGAGTGATGTTGACAATTACAAGACAAAGCTTGAGCCTTTTCACCAGGTAAAAGATAGTATTTTTCATTGTGAAGGATGGATTATGGTGAAATGTATTGTTTCACTGATGCCTGATTTTGTGCTGACTCCATGTTGTTTCAGATATATATTCTTTCTTGTTGTTCTATATTTAATTTGACTGAAGTAACCACCAGTGTTGGATTTGTGAAATTGGAAAGTGCTGCTTCTGGAATGTAGACACTTCTTGAATGTAAATACAAAGCTTACATAAGAAGCCCAGTTAATAACTGACTCTTACAAATTCAGGTCTACCTTAGATACCTTCTTGGGTCTAGTGGCCTCAGATGCTCTCCTAAGCAGCCTGAGCATGTTACTTTTATGGGCAGTGGCTCTCACTGTTCTATATCTACTTGTACAATAGCATAACCCAGCAATGCAAACATAACATCCTCTTATGATCTGGACCGGATACTCACGCTACCATTACCTTTCACATGTGTATTCTTAAATCACTCTGAAGACAGATCGAGTGAGCACTTGGATATTTCACAAATTTAGCACTTTTTAGTTTAAAAATAAATTAACTTACCTTTTCATTTGCAGCCAGCAACAGTCCCTTTAAAGAGCAGTTAGGCTGCAGTAAACCTGGGATAAACTGAGTGGCACACGCTCTGACAAATACTCTGCCCCTGATTAGTATATTCAAGTGGCCCTGGATAATCTGAAGTCGCTGACTTCCAGTTTGGCAGCTGGGGGGAGAGGGGAGGGATCGGGCATGGGATACTGCCGCCTGAAATTCATCCTCCCCCAACACTCATTTAACGCCCAGGAATAGGGCGCGACACGGGCTAGTTTCTCCTCCCAGGGTATTTTGCAGCAAATTGTTTTCAAATATGTACAGAAAGGTTGGGGGAAGGAAAATGGTTGCGATTCAATACAGTAAATCAAAGCCCAGCACTGCAGTTCACAACACACATGCATTGGATACTGTAAATCATTGTGTCCAGGAGTATTCAGGGACGTAATTTTTTTTAAAGTCAGTGCCCCTTCCCCCCCCCCCCCCACCACCCAAAGAAAAATCTACATTTCTGGTCACCCACAAGTCATTACTTTTTATGCCTCCCGAGCAGCATTTTTGTTTATATTCTACTACTGCCAGCTAGCTGTTTGTTTGCTGAACCATTGTTCTCTAGGCTGAAAATGGATTCTTTATCTTGGCTTGCTGTAACCAGATTAAATATGTGCTGCAGGTGTTCCAATTTGAAATGTGAGGGAAGTTTACATCTACATTAAAAACATTTAAAAACTTGCATTTACGTCAGTACTTCTCCATGCTGAACACCACTTGGAAGAATCACTGAGGGTAGCAAGGGCACAGAATATACTCTGGGTGGGGGACTTCAGTGTCCATCACCAAGAGTGGCTCGGTATCACCACTACTGACTGAGCTGGCCGAGTCCTGAATGACATAGCTGCCAGACTGGACTTGCTGTTCTCACCACCTGCCATGAGAGAAAAACCTATTTTACCTCGTCCTCACCAATCTACCTGTCGCATATGCGTCTGTCCATGACCGTATTGGTAGGAGTGACCACTGCACGTCTCACTGTGGAGACGAAGTCCCATCTTCACACTGAGGACACCCTCCATCGAGTTGTGTGGCACTACCACCGTGCTAAATGGTATAGATTCAGAACAGATCTAGCAGCTCAAAACTGGGCATCCATGAGGTGCTGTGGTATTCCGCCACAATCTGTAACCTCATGGCCCAGCATATCCCTCACGCTACCATTGCCATCAAGCCAGGCGACCAACCATAAGGAGTGTAGAACAACATGCCAGTAGCAGCACCAGGCATACCTGAAAATGAGGTGCTAAACTGATGAACACAGGACTACGTGCATGCTAAACAGTGGAAGCAGCAGGCTATAGACAGAGCTAAGTGATCCCACAATCAACGGATCAGATCAAAGCTCTGCAGTCCTACCACATCTAGTCGTGAATGGTGGTGGACCATTAAACAACTAACTGGAGGAGGAGGCTCCATGAATATCCCCATCCTCAATGATGGTGGAGCCCAGCATGTGAGTGCAAAAGAGAAGGCTGAAGCGTTTGCAACCATCTTCAGCCAGACGTGCCAAGTGGATGATCCATCTCGATTTCCTCCTGTGGTCTCCGTCATCACAGATGTCCATCTTCAGCCAATTCGATTCACTCCACGTGATATCAAGAAATGGCTGAGCGCACTGGATACAGCAAAGGCTATGGGCTCCAACAATATCCTGGCTGCAGTGCTGAAGACTTGTGCTGCAGAACTAGCCGCGCCTCTAGCCAAGCCGTTCCAGTCCAGCTGCAACACTGGCATCTACTCGAGAAAGTGGAAAATTACCCAGGTATGTCCTGTCCACAAAAAGCAGAACAAATCCAATCCAGCCAATTACCGACCCATCAGCCTACTCTCAGTCATCACGAAAATGATGGAAGGTGTCGTCGACAGTGCTATCAAGTGGCACTTACTCACCAGTAACCTACTCACCGATCTCAGTTTGGGTTCCGCCAGGACCACTCAGCCCTAGACCTCATTATAGCCTTGGTCCAAACATGGATAAAGGAGCTGAATTTCAGAGGTGAGAGTGACTGCCCTTGACATCAAGGCAGCATTTAACCAAGTGTGGCACCAAAGAGCCCTAGTAAAATTGAAGTCAATGGGAATCAGGGGAAAAACTCTCCACTGGCTGGAATCATACCTAGCACAAAGGCAGATTGTGGTTGTGGTTGTTAGAGGCCAATCATCTCAGCCCCAGGATATCGCTGCAGGAGTTCCTCAGGGCAGTGTCCTAGGCCCAACCATCTCCAGTTGTTTCATCAATGGCCTTCCCTCCATTATAAGATCAGAAATGGGGATGTTCGCTGATGATTGCACAGTGTTCAGTTTCATTCGCAATTCCTCAGATAATGAAGCAATCCATGCCTGCATGCAGCAAGACCTGGACAACATTCAGGTTTGGGCTGATAAGTGGAAAGTAACATTTGCACCACACAAGTGCCAGGCAGTGACCATCTCCAACAAGAGAGAGTCTAACCACCTCCCCTTGATATTCAATGGCATTACCATCGCCGACTCCCCCACCAGCAACATCCTGGGGTCACCATTGACCAGAAACTTATTTGGACCAGCCACATAAATCATCTTCTTCTTAGGCAGTCCCTCGGAACCGAGGATGACTTGCATCCACATTAAAAATGAGTTCTCAGGTGACCGATGAGTCCAATGTGGGACCTACAGTCTATGTCACAGGTGGGGCAGACGGTGGTTGAAACGTCTGAGCTCCCGGGCAATGATAGCAGTACGGTGTTCCGGTCTGTCACTGTTGAGGTTGTCCATGACGTTCCAGGTCCCGAGCTTCATTTTAAAGGGTGGAAGATGCCTGTGCGTGAATTCTTTTAACGTGGGGTGGCCGTTGCACACCAGCTACCACACGGGCTTGACAGAGCAAGGTCTTGGTCCTATGGCAAGGGGATACAAGACGATTGGAGACCAGGCTCTGCTACAATGGCCACACACACACACACACACTCACACTCACACTCACACACTCACACTCACACTCACACTCACACTCACACTCACACTCACACTCACACTCACACTCACACTCACACTCACACTCACACTCACACACTCACACTCGCAGGTCCTCTCTGCCTGGGTTTCGTAGGATGCATTGTGGTCCTCCCGACCTCGCTGTTGGCCCATGCTGCACCTTCCCTGGGCCCTGACCACGCTGCTGGTCAATGCTGCGCCACTCCTGGGCCTTGACCTCGCTGCTGGGCTTGTCCTTGCTCCTGGGTCCCGGCCTCGGACATATAACCACACCCTGCACCGTAACAGTGATATACCCCACACCCCTCACTGTAACAGTGATATACCCCACACCCCTCACTGTAACAGTGATATAACCCACACTCCTCACTGTAACAGTGATATAACCCACACGCCGCACGGTAACAGTGATATAACCCACAGCCCTCACTACAGTGATATAACCCACAGCCCTCACTGTAACAGTGATATAACCCACAGCCCTCACTGTAACACTGATATAACCCACACCCTGCCACATAAATACTGTGGCTGCAAGAGCAGGTCAGAGGCTGGGTATTCTGCAGCGAGTGTCTCACCTCCTGATTCCCCTAAAGCCTTTCCACCACCTACAAATCAGGAGTCTGATGGAATACTCTCCACTTGCCTGGATGAGTACAGTTCAAACAACACTCAAGAAGCTCGACACCAGCAGCCTAAAGAACAAGCAGTCCACTTGATCGGTACCCCAACCACCACCTTAAACATTCACTCCCTCCACCACTGACGTACCGTGGCTACAGTGTGTACCATCTACAAGATGCACTGCAGCAACTCACCAATGCTTCTTCGACAGCACCTCCCAAACCTGTGACCTCTACCACCTAGAAGGACAAGGGTAGCAGGTGCATGGGAACACCATCACCTCCAAGGTCCCCTCCAAGTCACACACCATCCTGACTTGGAAATATATCGCTGTTCCTTCATCGTCGCTGGGTCAAAATCCTGGAACTCCCTCCCTAACAGCACTGTGGGAGTACCTTCACCACACAGACTGCAGCGGTTCAAGAAGGCGGCTCACCACCACTTTCTCGAGGGCAATTATGGATCGGCAATAAATGCTGGCATTGCCAGCGATGCCCACATCACAGGAACGAATAAAAAAAAGTACTCCAGCTGAGGCCTAACCAGAGATTTGTAAAGGTTTAGCATGACTTCCTTGTTTTTGTATTCAATGCCCCAATTCACAAAGCTAAGTATCATGCACACTTTCTTAACTTGCCCTTCCACCTTCAAAGAATCGTGAATATGCACCTCCAGGTCCCTCTGTTCTTGCACCCCTTCAAAATAGTACCATTTAGATTATACTGCCTCTTCATGTTTCTCCCAAAGTGCATCATTTCACACTTATCTTCATTAAATTGCATCTGCCATGTTTCTGCCCATTTCACCAGTCTGTCTATGTCCTCATGAAATCTGCTCCGATCATGCTCACTATTTACTGCATTGTCCCAGGAATATATGTCGCGGGTAATTTTATGCATCTTTGCTGCCACTGGGAGAGGCTCTTCACAACAGTGCAGACTTGTAAAGTAATCCCTGTAAAATATATCTATTTTCAGTTATTAAAATATTTGCAACTTTCACTTTATTTGCATATATAAAATCTGTTGCATATGTAACATGAATGTCACAAAGGTATACTTTTTTTTTGTTGAAATCCAATTTCAAAACATCTGCTCCTTCTGGGTCATAAGGAATCTTTACATTTTTTTTTAAACACTTAGCTGGACTTCCTGTGGCCAGGATCCTTGCTGCCAGCCAGCTTTTGCAAGCAGATTGGAGACTATGTGGGATTTAGTTGGGCTATGGTTAAACTGATGTGCTTATCCCAATGACGTCATTGGGACATGACTGTGTTATTTAAAATAGGTTCTTGCCCCTGGGGCAAGGCAGCCTTCCCATGCCTGAATCCAGGCAAATAAAATTCGTGGGTGGGCGGGAATGTGGTGCAAACACCGCCTCCCCACCCCACCCCACCCCACCCCCAGTGCTATCTTACTATTTCCCCCCATCTTCATCGTTCCTGCTGAGTGGGGGGTGGGTGGGTAAGATAGGCCCTAATGTTACTGCAAATGCTGGAAATAAAATTTTTAAAATATGAAATTTAAATTCCAATTAAAGGGATAGAAATTTGTTTTTCAGGTGTGCAACGGGTGCAAAGCATACCAATTTAGCAGCGGGATGGCCTGTGCCCAATCTGCGCAGGCATTGATCACACTGACAAATTCATAGGGCCTGTTTTCTTGTCGGGCGAGCTGCCTGTGAATGCGCAACCAGCACTGGTAGCTCGCGCAAGTTATTCAGATGAGGCCCTAGAACTAATTTTCATCAATCCTAGAGTCTCTTGCATCGAGTGTGCACTGCCTTTGTAGCGCCAAGTCTGTGCCCAAAAGCAGGCCAAGAGTAATTTCTACCCCATTGTGTTCATCTTTTTCCTGATCACTGCGGCTCTCAAGTTATCCATCTGCGCAGTGTTTAATCAAGTAATCTCAATTTTGTGGTGTCTGAGGTAAATCAGTTCTATGGTGATTTACTATTCTGCATAATTGAGGTACTGAGGTGATTAATGAATGGGGACATCTGTCAAAAATAGTTGATCTACATGATCACTTTATTGTCTAATGGCATCTGACTGTAATCCAATATTTAAATTACTACTTATCGTATCTCCTAAATAGATTAAATTTAGGTCAGTCCAGTGGCCTAGTACAATGATAATACCATGTGCTCTGTCACATTGTGCTAGGATTTGGGTTAACTTAACACAGTTTCCATTTGGCAAGTTGCCAATCTCACTTTGGCTGTCAGAAGAAAAAAACCTGTTAAAGCTAGATAATTCCCAGAACAAACCAACCTGAATCATGCTGGTGGATATCCTAGTGACAGGTTAAAGAGTATGATTACCAAATCTAGGAAGCAGCTGTCCCTCTTAGCAAAGGAATGATATATGGTCTTCTAAAAGAGGATAATTCAATAGAGGAGAACATAATCTAGGCTGACACTTCAGTGCAGTACTGAGGGGGTGCTGGACTGTTGGAGGTACCTTCTTTCAGATGAGACATTAAAACAAGGCTCCATCTGCCCTCGGGTGAATGTAAAAGATCCCACGGGACCAATTCAGAGAGGAGCACGGGAGCTCTCCCTGTGTCCTGCCAACATTTATCCCTCAACCAACACCTAAAATAGATGATCTGGTCATTTGTTTCTTCGCCTTTTGTGGGCCCTTGCTATTTACAAATTGGCTGCCGCGTTTCCTACATTACAACAGTGACTACACGTCAAAACTACTTAATTGGCTGTGAAGCACTTTGGGATATCCTGAGTTCATAAAAACCGCTGTATAAATGCAAATTTTCTTTTAAACGAGTGGGAGCAAAGCTATAGGGCGGCACGGTGGCATAGTGGTTAGCACTGGTGCCTCACAGCGCCAGGGACCCGGGTTCGAATCTGACCTCGGGTGACTGTCTGTGTGGAGTTTGCACATTCTCCCCGTGTCTGCGTGGGTTTCCTCCGGGTGCTCCGGTTTCCTCCCACAGTCCAAAAATGTGCGGGTTAGGTTGATTTGGCTATGATAAATTGACCCTTAGTGTTAGGGGGGGATTAAATATGTGGGGTTACGGGGATAGGATGGGATATGTTAGGGGGAATTAAATACGTGGGGTTACGGGGATAGGGTGGGATATGTGTCGGTGCAGGCTCGATGGGGATTCTGTGTGGGAAAGCAGGGACAGGGTACTGGATTTGGATGATCAGCCATGATCGTATTGAATGGTGGAGCAGGCTCGACGGGCCGAATGGCCTACTCCTGCTCCTAGTTTCTATGTTTCTATATTGGATTATGCACAAGAAAGTTATTGATTTTCAGAATACTTGGTTCAGGGAATTGAAGATAAGTTATAGTTTGAGATCATTAAAAAGTATACTGGTAAGCTGAAAATCTCATGTAGCAAATTGTGAAACATTCAAGTGAATAGAAAAATGCTGATGTACAGAACGAAGCCTAAAAAGCAAAATGTAGGCATATAGAAGGACTTTTCTCATTACTTATGATCAGTATGATAAACAATCTGACAATTTTAGCATCACAAGAGGAAGTTAGAACAGCCCATGAGAGTTATTGGGAAAGGAGTGGTCAGTGATGTTATTGGGAAAGGAGTGGTCAGTGATATTGGGAAAGGAGTGGTCAGTGATGTTATTGGGAAAGGAGTGGTCAGTGATGTTATTGGGAAAGGAGTGGTCAGTGATGTTATTGGGAAAGGAGTGGTCGTGATGTTATTGGGAAAGGAGTGGTCAGTGATGTTATTGGGAAAGGAGTGGTCAATCAGATGTTCATCATTACATGTGACACAATTAGTGTTGATATGTCGTCTCTGAGCTGTATCTCCCTTCCTGTCAAGTTGCGAATAAAATGGAAAGAAAATACTCTTCATCATAAAGAATAGCATTATCATTACAAGTATCTGTTTTGGAAATGAGATTTATAAATGATATGACCCCCAAATGCCTTTCTCATAGTCCACTTTATCTGAATACTATCATGCATTTATAATCCTGAACATCTGTAGAAAAAAAGTAGGGCTCAGATCTTTTTGTTTTGGCCACAAATTTTCTGATTAATTTTATCTCAGCTGTTATCACTGAAATGTTGTGAAGAGCAAAATCTTGCATTGAAAATAATGTCCCATTTAAGAGTCCTTTAAATTGGATTATGTAATACTTTTGTGCAAAAGAAAAATCTGCCAACTTTCTGTAGTGATGAAAGATGTAACTCAGAAAAGTGTCATTGACTTTAAAAACATGTTCAGGTCAATTTGAGTAATGTATGTGCTTAATGCTATTTTCTTCCAACAGAATATCATACTGCACTGCAGACAAGACTCAGGACAAGGTCTTTGCATATATTGCTCAGAGTCAGCTAAATGAGACTTTGGAGTGCCATGCATTTCTTTGTCCGAAGAAAAAAATTGTAAGTTTCAAAATCTAATGTTGAAATATTATTTCAGGGTAATCAGCAGGAGGCTCGTTGTTTCTTTGTCACAATTAATGAAGATATTTGAAGTAAATCTTATTTTAAAGTAATGGAAAGTGATCTCTTTGTCAAGTGAAGTGACATGACAGTGACAGAGTCGGCTGCAGTGTAAAGCTGTTGATATGCAAAGTAAATTAAGCAAGAAATTGAATGATACCAGATTTGTTTCATTACATTAGGCAGCTATTTGCAGCAAGACACATTTGTATTGTAATTTTGCACAGTTCATTCATTCACATTTGATAATCTTTATTCTACTTTCCTTCAAATCTTTGCCTTTTTTTCATTGCTAAATGGATTCTCAGTCTAATGGCTGATGTAAATGGCACTGTGATAAACTGACAAGAGGTGAAATGAAAAAGGCCAATATTTTGCCAAACCTGAGTAATGCGAATATAGAATTGGAGGTGTTGACATTGAGAGAGAATCTGGGACAAATTCAGTTGAAAAAATAATGGAATATCTACTAAAGGAGAAAATAGAAGAACATCTAGAAACCAAAAATATAATAATGAATAGTCAGCATGGATTTCAAAAGGGAAAGTCTTACTTGACCAATCTTACTGAATTTTTTGAAGAGGTAACAGAGAGTAGACAATGGTAATGCAGTAGATGTAATTTATCTGGATTTTCAAAAGGCCTTCGATAAGGTACCCCATAATAGGCCGATGAACAAGGTCAGAGAATGCGGAGTCAGGGGACAAGTAGCAGAATGACAGAAAGCAGAGAGTAGTAGTAAAGGGTAGCTATTCATAGTGGCCGAAGGTGGGTAGTGGTGTTCCACAAGGATCAGTGCTGGGCCCACTGCTGTTCACAATTTACATTAACGATTTAGACTTTGGAATCAAAAACACAATTTATAAATTTGCAGATGACACCAAATTGGGGGGATAGTCAATATTGAGGGCACTGCAACAAGTTACAGGAGGACATTAATAAACTTGCAGAATGGGCATATGATTGGC
The DNA here is from genome assembly GCA_030390025.1 of Squalus acanthias. Lineage (NCBI taxonomy): Eukaryota > Metazoa > Chordata > Chondrichthyes > Squaliformes > Squalidae > Squalus > Squalus acanthias. Next base: position 67,133,303 of record CM059433.1, on the reverse strand, counting down.
AAATGAAGTTCAACACAGATAAACGTGAGGTATTACATTTTGGTAGGAAGAATAGGGAGGTCACTTATCACTTGGAGGGTGCGAGTCTAGATGGGGTAGAGGAACAAAGGGATCTAGGAGTACAAATACACAAATCACTAAAAGTTGCGACACAGGTTAGCAAGGCCATAAAAAAAGCAAACCAAGCACTAGGGTTTATTTCTAGAGGGATAGAATTGAAAAGTAGGGAAGTTATGCTAAACCTGTATCGAACCTTGGTTAGACCACACTTAGAGTACTGCGTACATTTCTAAAAAGGATATAGAGGCACTGGAGAGGGTGCAGAGAAGATTTACAAGGATGATATCAGAAATGCGAGGGTATACATATCAGGAAAGGATGAACAGGCTGGGTCTCTTTTTTTCTCTGAAGAAAGAAGGCTGAGGGGTGACCTAATAGAGGTCTTTAAAATTATGAAAAATTTTGATAGAGTGGATACAGAGCGAATGTCTCCACTTGTAGGGAAGAGCATAACTAGAGGCCATCAATATAAGATAGTCATCAAGAAATCCAATAGGGAATTCAGAAGAAACTTCTTTACCCAAAGAGTGGTGAGAATGTGGAACTCGCTACCACAGGGAGTGGTTGATGCGAATAGTATAGATGCATTTAAGGGGAGGTTAGACAAGCATATGAGGAAAAAGGAAATAGAGGGTTATGCTGATAGATTTAGATGAGGAAAGACAGGAGGAGGAGGCTCGTGTGGAGCATAAACGCTGGCATGGACTGGTTGGGCCAAATGGCCTGTTTCTGTGCCATATATCCTATGTAATCCTATGTAGATTACTACGAGAAAGTTAGTTTGTATTGGTTTGGAGATGAAAAGTATTTACCAAATGACCAATGGATTACCAGCTCTGAAAGAGGAGCAGACAAAGATTCAGAAATTATGTGTAACATAACCGGTGTAATTGTTGAGAATTTGGAGGATATAGGAGATTCATCATCAAAAAGGTAGACTTAATGAGTGTAGCTAGTGTTCCTAGCTGGTTACAGATGCCAGCCACGGACTGTGAAAATCACTACATGAACAGATGATCAGGGAGAATGCTTTTCTGTCTTTATATATTCTACCCAACAATTTGTATAAAATCTGGCAAAATTAATTTCAGATGCAATGGACAGAATTGAGCAAAATCCAGTCCTAGGCATCAAGCTTAACTTTGACGGATCCCCATTGACGTGTGTAAAGGGACATCCGCCGAACTTCCGCCAAAGTGATGATGGTACATCGGGAGATGCTCCAAGGAAGTTCACCCCCATTGTACTTAAACTTTAAAAAAAGTTCTTGGTCCCCATTTTCTCCTCCATCATATACCTTCGACTTTGGGTGAGAGGAAGAACAGATAACTGCTGCACTGCCGTAACTTGGACGGAAGTTCGGCGGAAACCCTGATTTTCTTCAATGCACGTCATTCACCCAGATGAATCTTACCGCCCAGGCATTAGGAACAAAAGTCTAGTCCAGTGTGTCTAGTCATTAAGAGGAGGGGTAAATTGTCAGAAGTTCTGCTCAGGTTTCGCTTTAACAGTCCCGAATATCTGGTTGCATAGCAGAATCGCTGGAGAAAGATAGAATTGAGCGACAGCCTGTCCTAGGCATTAAGCTAAAGGTCGAGGAATCTCTAGTTGCCAGTAGGCTATTGAACCACCAGAATTAGATTTTAGAAAACAATGGGGGTAAATTTTCTCAGGGCTTCTTCCACTCCATCACTGTAACTTCAGTAGAAGTTTAACAGAAGCACCATTTAGGGACTCTAATTTCAAAAGGACATTGAAACATCAAGAGAGTTCAGAGAAAAGCAGCAAGGGTCATTTTAGACTGGTGCTTAGGGCCCAAAGGTATAAGGGAGACTCTCCAAGCTGATCATGTTTCCTTTGGATAAAGAAAGATTTAGTGGGAGAGGAGACGTAATCCAGGTCTTTTAACATATTGAAGGCATCGATAATGCTGATATAAGCAGACCATTTAACTATTTAGGGACATTGGTATAGACTTAACCAGCCTCACGTGAGACGAGAACAATTGCACCCCCACCCACAGGGCAGTGGATAGATGGAACAGGTTCTCAGTACACATTTCTCTACTGTATATTTGCGCCCTTACATTATTCAGATCTGGTCAGTGTATGGATCAAATTTCCATGGGTTTGGCATCACATGATTGTGTTCCAATGAAGTCATCTCAGTTTACCCGCTATAACCTTTAGTCTTATTCCTAGAAAAGAATGCATATCAAAAGAGTTAACGAGAATTTAGTTTAGATTGACTGACTAAAGGATCTTGATCCCTTTAGTCCTTTATCTCAAATGAGCAAAAACAGAACTATAGCATGTTTTTCCTTCTCCATTTCTTTACTATAGGATTATAAATGACAAGTAAAGTGGGGCAATCTTGTTAGCAGCATAATATTTACAGTATGTGCTAAAACATGACTCTTTTTATGATTTTTGTTTTACTACTGGAACAGGCCAACTTGTTTGTCAGTGACACCTGAACTAATTATTATATTGCATAGATTCTAATTTATATCAGTCCTTATAACATAAAAGCATCGTATGGCACACTACTCTCACTTTAGCTTATTATTGTTCATAGTATTTTGAGTTTTAGAAAATTTGATTTGTTTGGTCATTTAAGAATATTGATATCTTCATGTAAGTCAGAATTATTAAGACACCAATAATAAGTTGATCAGCTGCAGTCCTTTGCTGCTGTTGCTGCACTGTTGCTTAATTGCGCACATCAACCCAAGCACCCCACCCACCCGCCCCTTCAACCACCTTCTGCCCCACCTGTGACAGAGACTGGAGGTCCCGCATTGGACTCATCAGTCACTTGAGAACACATTTTTAGTGTGGAAGCAAGTCATCCTCGGTTCCGAGGGACTGCCTAAAAAGAAGTTGCTTAATTAATGAATACTAGTTTTTTCTCTACCACAGGCACAGGCTGTGACGTTAACAGTTGCTCAGGCCTTCAGAGTTGCATTTGACCTTTGGGAAGTCGCACAAGAGGGTAAGAACAAAAATAATTGAACCAAACTTTTAAGAGACATTGCATTATTTCTTAATGTGGTAGTTTTGAAAGGATACACTGTACAAAATTACCACTCACACGTTCAAGGAGATGTACAAATTAATTTGGCAGAATATCTAATATTGGAAATTCCACCACTAACACTGAGCAGCATTGCTTTTTGTACATGAATGGCCTAGAGCTGCACCCACCTGTGGTCTTATTCTTTCTCTGGCAATGTGTGGTACAGTGAAAGACACAACTACCATCTCACTACTACGCCTGCCACTACAGCTGATGTGAAGAGAGCCAAGGCAATGTGGATTAGGGAATCAATTATCTAGTGTGCAGAATGCTCATCATCTAACTGCTGCCCTCCTAAACAATGAGGATTTAATTTTAAAAAACTTGCACATACATCAAAGAACACGATTAAGAACATTTTTTTTTAGAAAAATAGGTAAATGCAATTATATCAATACTGGCAAGTGAAGAAGAAACTCCTGAAATGATACGTAAGATTTGCAAAATGCTTTTTTAAAACCATCAATGGGTAGCAGCTTGTATCAATTGTTGATTGAGCAGAAAACAACCTTCTGAGCTGTTAAGAGAGAGTAGTTCATCTTCTATCACTGCCTTATTGTGGAGAAAAATGAGAAGTCGCACAACACCAGGTTATAGTCCAACAGATTTATTTAAAATTACAAGCTTTCAGAGCTGTCGCCCCTTCCTCAGGTAAAGTTACAATGAGTGAATCTACAATATTTCACAGTATATAAACACAGAAACTGCAGAGATACAATCTTTCAGGGAAGGTGTCCTTACATCAAAGACACACCAAGAGCACAGCCAAGACAATGAGATGTGTCCCAGGGGGTCCAACGTGTCAAATCCTGCTGTCTGCAGTTTTTTTGGGGGGGTTTGTTTTTTTTGTGTTTTTTTTAAATAAAAACTGGAAAGACAGACAACGATGTCGAGTCACGTTCTGTAGCGTGACATGAACCCGATATCCCTATCGAGGCCGTCCTCATGGGTGCGGAACTTGGCTATCAGTTTCTGCTCGATGATTTTGCGTTGTCGTGTGTCTCGAAGGCCGCCTTGGAGAACGCTAACCCGTGGAGAGATGTGGAAGCATGTCTCCCTCCACTCACAGGTGGTAATTTTAACCTAACTCTCCCAGTGGCAAACTAATGATCAGGTCGGATGCCCGTTTTATACCCCGCTCAATTTTACAGCTCGCTGGTTTGAGGATATCTAATTAGGTTGGGTGGAGTGGGCGGGGCAGGGGAGGGGGGAACTAGCACGGCCTGCAGTGGCCTTCCGGTGTGCATTGGAGCGGGGAAGAGCACTCCTAGCTCACAAAAGAATTAAAGGGGAGATTCAAAATTGTGTTTTCATGCAAAGTGGGAAGAATTTGGAATTCCCTGCCACAGACTTTTTGTTGAATCTATCAGTTCTTTTGAGAGCATTAGATAGTTGCTTCAAACCTGATGTGCCAAATGACCTGTTTCTGTGCTGTGACATTTTATGATTTAGAAAAAGAATTGAGAAGTTCCTCTTCACAATTCTAATACGGCTGAGACCTGACTTGACATGATCAGCAAATATTCAGGGGTTAGTGGTGAATGTAAGCTCCCAGCCTTAGTCATGCCATCAGGTGGAGTTGAAAAGAAAAAGCCAGATACTTTCCCAGAAGGAGATGAATTGAAAGGTGAGTCACCCAAATTATTCTTGCACATCTTGATAATGCTGGTTGCATTGCTGAATTGGCAGAGGCCTGGGAGTGTTACTTGCCCGTGGCGGGGGCAGGGGGGTGAGGTAGTGGAGCAGAGATATCTAATGGGAGCATTCGATCCCAGAGTATAGAGTTAAGCAATTAATAGATCTGCTTCTTGGCAGGAGATTCCGAGTATCACCTCTGGGGCACGGCCCATCTGCATGCATTGTCGCTGGTTCCATTTCATGTAAAATTATTTGCTGAAGCCTTCCACTTCCTGGCACACATTTTCTGCTAATGCTGAAAATACATCACATGCTAGAAAGTTTACCAGCAATGTTTTTGAAGGGTTTCTTTATGTAGCTCAGCTCCTGGTACATTAGATCAGAATACGTTTCAGACATCTGTGGTTAAATAATGGGTGACATTGTGGATGCCCAATATTATTCAATTTCAGTGTAATGTCATATAAGTTATAAGCTATCCATCTATCATAGGTTTGAAACATTCCTGGTACTATACTATTTATTTTTTTACTGTTGACTTTTTTACTGTTAATTTATTCTTATAATGAATCATAGTCTTTTATTGGAAAACTTTCAACAACAAAAAAACTGCATTAAAAATTAAAACTGATGTAATGGCTGGCAGTCTAATCTAGTAATGTATCCAATTCCTAAAGAGTGTGTTTTATTCGTTGGAGGGAATTGCAACTATAGATTTAGTTGTGATAGCAGCACTTTCTGTCAAATCTCTTGCTGGTCGAGTAGAGGAATAATGGGAAGCATTGCGTCAGTGGTGCAGCTGTGTGATCGCTGGTAAGTCAGCATTGTGGTAGTCACCCATCTGTCTGCTCCCTTGTTCTATCGCGGAAGGTGGCATGAAACCTCATAGTGCTGCATCCATCTGATCCATGGTAATCTCATAGGGAGGATGGATAGCAGGTTCATGGGAATACTGCATCCATGTGATCTCTGGTAATCTCGTAGGGAGGGTGCAGGCAGCCATATAGTGCTGCTGCATCCTTTTGATCCCTGGCAGTCCAGTGGGGGGAGGGATTCGCTGAAGTGCTCTTGCAGAGAGCCGGCACGGGCTCGACGGGCCAAATGGCCTCCTGCTGTGCTATAACCATTCTATGATTCTATTCTATGGGGAGGATGGCAAGCAGCTTCATCGCCAGTTTTGCAGTAATGCATCTGCTCTTTCCATGGAATAGATCTCAAATGTTGGTTCTTATCCATGCTCCTCAATATTGGTGAGACACTGATTCTATTTCCAAGTTGTGATACAAAGCTCCTTTAAAATTCTGCAACATTTAATGGAAAGTCAATGGAAAGAAAAATCAGACTGGGTGTGTAGTGGGCAGCTGATCTGCTACCGCCAATTTTCTGTCCAGCAGTGAAAGATAAAATTTACCCCTAGATTCTGAAACATATTGACCTGGATTTTGCGGTCAGTGGCAAACGAATGGCACCAGCCATTCATTAAACATACACTTGCCCACAGACTTTCTATGTGCTTTTGCACTGGAACTTGCGGTGATTAAAAATCCATTTCAGTGCGGCACCCTCTACAGGGGATCTGGGACCTGTGAGAACAGGGCAAGCAACCGTCTCCTTAACCAGTTAGATTGAAGAATTCTTAATGAGGCTCGCAGTCTGAACCAGGAAGTGCAAGGTAAAATAGTTAATTCAATGCCAAATCATGTACAGTAAGCAAAATAAAGAGAGGATAAGAAAGATGGCATTAAGAGAGAGAGAGAGATAAAAGAGACAAAGAAAAAGTTTTTTAAAAAATCACTTTTTTTTACTTTTTAAAATCTCCAACAATAATTAAAATCGGAAAGAATGAGACTTCACACCTATAAAAGTTAATTTTCAGTGCCAGAGAGGTTGTTTGGCAGTAATTAAGACTTATCACGCCATTAAAAAGTAACTTGCACTGGAATGGACAAGCCCTAACCTTTTCTGCCGTGTTTATTGGATATTTAGTGGGTAAGTACTGCAACTTCACACCATTCCATGTGGTTCAATGCCGGGTCTCTCTGCGAGATACCACTGTAGCAAAGCTTCTGGCAGAGCAGGGCAACTCTGACAGCAACTTCCTGATTTCCCATTTAACTGCGCATGTGCAGTCACCGGAAGTTACTGTCCGGTTTACTCTTTAATAACGGTGAGCGCTGATAGCCTCACCATTATCTTTATCGCAAAATCCGGGCCATACTGATCTAATGTACCAGGAGCTGAGCATCAAAAACATCGCTGGTGAACTTTCTAGCATGCGATTTATTTTCAGCATTGGCTGGAATTGTATGCCATTTTTCATCTAATTATGCCTCGGTGAAGCACCTTGAGACGTTTTTCTACATTAAAGGTGCTATGTAAATGGAAGTTATTGTTGTTGAAGCGTAATGGAAACCTTTTGTATTTCTCGTTGAATATAATGCTCAGATCGAATTGGTCCCTGCTAAGTACGTGACTGATACCAAATAGATAACATAACCAATGGGAAAGTAAGTTAGAATGCTACCTTCAGATTTTCAAACATATACTAAACAATGTAATAATACAGTAATCCCTCCCCAACCGCGGGGGATACGTCCCTGAAAACCCCCGTGGTTGGTAAAACTGTGGTTGGCAAATATAAGACCTTATGGAAAAATGGGGTTAGGGGGAACGCGGCCGCATTTACACTCGTCAGAGCCTAAGTAAGTTGCTTTATTTTAAATAACACAATAAAAAAGATCATCAATCGAGGGGGGTGAATGCGGAGAAGCGACATCGTGCCTTCTCCATTTTTTTCAAGCTTATGGTCCCGTGGCATAAACGACACTTTAGCACTTTTCAAAGAGCCACCCGCAATACTAGCCCTTATCGACACCTCACTTTTTTTTATGGTTCTAATGGTGGACTCGTTAACCACCATTAGTCGTCCAACCGGCGCTGTACTTTCACCATGGGCAAGTCTATTAACGACATCTAATTTCCTATCTAAGGTTAGTACATTCCTTGCCCTTATCGTTATTGATTCACCTTTACCACTGAGATTACACTTAGGGCCATGATTAAGGGCTAAACAGAACAATACTGTAATTAAAGGCAAAATGGGTAGCAACGAGACGACGTTCACACACACACACAGTATTTCCACGAGTGGAGCGAGACCACGCGTGGTAGTAAATATGCTGAAAAGAGCGGCGCGGATGAATGGAGTCTCGTGTTTGGAAGCGCGACCCGTGAAACTTGAAAATTAAAAACCGTGTATACGCAAAATTCACTGCTGCGGTTGGCAAAATTTGTCACAGAGAGGAAACCGTGTATACTTGAAATCCGCGTATGGCAAAACCGCGGTTGGGGCGGGATTCCTGTATACAAAGATTTTGTACCCTTCCTGGCTAACTACCAAACTAGGCATTTCATCCTGATATAGATATAGCATTAGGTACTTTATGGTTCAAACGTCAAGATAGGTTAATCAAATATTGTATGTACTTCATTACAATTTTCTAATTGCAAACCATGTCATTCCCAAGCAAACCATTTCCAATCAAAGCTAAAAGGAAAATGCGATGTGAATGTAGCATCTGCTTGTTCCTGATCTCGGCTCCTTCTATAACATTAGGTCAGGTGTATGTTAAGTAACGAGTGACATTGTGGAGATCAGCCAGCAAAAAAGGCAGTGAGCAAACCAATGTATTGCTGATGGAGACAAAGGCAAACTGGCAAATCACCCCATCACTTCTGTCTACTCTTGAGCACCCACCTAATGGCATCTGGCTTCAGAAAGACCAGAATTGATAAGTAGCAAAATTTGAAATTGGTCCCTTGAATGGGAAGTATACTTTTCAGCCCAGAAGTGGGACCATGGCCAGGGCCTCCATTTCTGGATAATTGATTTTATGCAGAGAGAACTATACGGCTGAATACAAAAAAACACGAGGAAGTGTGAATGAGAGATGTACAGCAAAACATCATCAGCATACAGTATTTCAGGACAGGCACTCGAGTGTCTGTGCAAAATTATTGCCTTTCCTATTTTGGGAAGGTTTTTTTTGGGGGGGAGCATAAAATGTAATCAGCAAATGGTAATCATGGTAAAATAATGGTAACATCTATCATAGAACATTGAATACTTATCATACTCTTCTTTGTATTTCCAGAAAAATGTAAAAAGACACGTGAACCCTGTAATAGTCCTGAAACTGCAGCTCTTAATGGAGCAACAGGACATGTAGAACAAGGTAAAGAGTAAGACATCCTTTCTTTAAATAATCACAGTTCATCTCATTTATATTAATGGTTAGGTTGTTGTAATGCAAAATGAGTTTTATTGTTGAACTTTAAAAAAAAAAAAAATGTTTTTTGCATTATGTTTGTTATTTTTCAGATGCAGCTACAGCCAAGGATCACACAGTAAACCAAGTCCAGAATCCATTTATTTCACCAACCGATATCCATCTAGGTATCACAAGGCAAAACAGTCCATCTTGTGGGTCCCCTTTACATGCACTCTCTTGGGTATGTTGTATAATTGTCCTTTTGACAGTTTTATTTAATAATGATTATTTATCTTTTTAGTAGAAGTTCATTGCATCATGTGAACATTGATAATATGTTTTTCCGTTCCTAAATATTTGAGGCTAAACTGCTGCATATTAGATAAAAATAGACACCATTAATGGCCCTCCGGGTTATTTCAATCAATGTGGGGTTGGATTACAGCCTGCACTGAGGGATAGTGTATCTGATGTAGGTACAGCTTTGTAGTCAGCTGTACATGTTTATGTAAACAGCATAGGCCGGCTTATAGTCCGTTCTTACTGTTGACTTTACTGGTTTAGGTGCTGGAATGGAAACCACATTGTGTGATGCCTTTTTTGACATTAGTGCTGGAAAACAGTCTGTTTAGCATGCAGGTTTGCCTTGTATTAGAAATGCCTTACGTAGTCTTGACTGCAAAAAAGATTAACCAGGCATTCAGGATTTCGCTCACACTGGCCTCATACAGCCAGATGGTCATCTGGATAAGCTGCAGATTCCGGTACAGCTTTTTAACTTGAAAGTCCTGAAGCAGGATGAGGCCTCATCAGATCAGAATCACACTGTGGTGATGTCAAATTCAAATGAAGTGAGAGTAGAAGCTACTGTACCTTCCAGTATAGCCCTGAGGAACAATCTACCCAGCTATATTTCACACTCTCGATGGGGATTTAAGCATGCCTGTGCTCTCTTTAACAGTGTTCCTATTGGTAACACACAAAAGGTCATAAACTAAACCAGCTGAGAAGAAATTGAGGGGTACACAGATCTTACAGAGTAAACATAGTAAATTAAATTATTTGGACTTCAGCACAAACATTTCTATGAAATAGACATTATTGTACTCTATATGATTGGTTATTACACATGTGTATTTGAATCAATGTATATACGATATGCTACCTCCCTAAATTTGGGTTGTCTATGAGTAAACTATGTAGGTTCCATTTATCTCCTTTATTACTTACTCTAGTTATTAATGTAGCTGTTAATATACAGTACATGTCGGTCTTAACACTCATGGCTGAGCAGAAATACAATGTTGCTAATGATTTTCTTTACATCTGTCTTCATGCTCTGTTGTTTTTTTAAGTATTTAGCGATGCAGTTTTCTGGGTGTAAAATCAACTGGACCGATTACTATGCTAAGAAATATCTTTCTCTTCCAAGGTGTCAATTTTAAATTTCACCACATTTGGATCCAGGTCTCTCATTTTCTCCAATCCCTATTACAGTTTCTATCTTTGTATCCTGAAGTCTGAGCTGCAGACTAGAGCACACTTGGTGCATGACTGGTCTTCACATTCATGGACATAGGATCAGCTCCCATCTGTATGCTGAAAAAACCCAGGTCTACCTGACCGTCATTTCCCATGACCAACTCTGTGCTGGTAGACTGCCTGTCTGACATTAAGTAGTAGATGATCCAGTATATCTTCCAAATGAACATTGGAAATAATGAAGTGATCATTTTTGGCTCCAACCAAAAACTCCACACCCTTATCACTGACTCCACCCCCCTCCATGGCTGCTAACTTGAGCTGAGCCACACTGCATTTGGGTTAAGCCAAAGTTGAGCTTCAAACCCCGCGCCCCCATCCTATCCATCACCAAGACTGCTTATTTCTATTTGTGTAACTTTGTCTGCCTCTGACCCTACATTACTCCCACTGTTGCTGAAGCCCTTAGCATTCAATTTTACCATTGTCTTCTAAAGTCCGTGGGACCAGTGAGAGGCCACCTCATTTGCTTAGGCTGGTGGATGGAAGTGCCTCATGGGGCACTTTGGTGCTCTCCTGCCCTATGCTATCAGAAATTCTTTAAAATTAACCTGCTAAAAAATGTTAAAACAATCAAATATTTGATGTGCGCAGGTCATTAATACTTTTGCAGCAATTTTAAAATTTTGGGTAACAAAGTGGTACTTTTTGGTTATTGAAATTTTTTTTGTACAATTACTCTTTGGATTTTGTGTTTTAAACACATCAGACAGTTTCTGTGCTGTTATTGTAATAAATGATAGGACCAGAGATGTCAACATTTAAGTATTGAAATCAGTGAGATATCATCTCTTGTACTTGCTAGTAAGGGGCCTGTCTAATAAGGACCCCAGCAGTGTCCAGGGGCAGAGAGCCCCAGTCGGGGTCGAGGGGATTAAGCATTTATGGAGGCAGAAGAATGTCTTTTCTTACAAGGTAATTCTACATGAGACCCTAGTTAATAGTAGTTCAGGTTAACAAGATTTCTTAATGTTCTTTGCAGGAAGAGGATGATGGTCTTGATGATGCTTTTTCAAGGTAAGGTGTCCTTCAGTCGTTTTAATATCTCACTAGCCAAAAATAATCCTGTTCAAAATAAATTTTGTGTTGATTAAATATTTTTATTACTGGCAATTTATCTTCACTCTCACTTAAATATACAATGGCCTGATCTTACACGTTCTTGTATCGTGAAACTTTTCGTCTCATCTCTATGGCTATAAATGGCTGCCTGCTCAAACAGATCTTTTTTTCCCAGACCTGATGAATCTTTCTCTGCTTAATACAAGTTTCATTGCATGTAATGTCTTCTATGTAATGCCTTGTGCATTTGCCAGAAACATTTTGTAATTTATTTATAGTATGTGGTGCATCATTCAGCCCATGTGATAACACCCATGACATATGATTTTTATAGGGCTATTTCTGTTCCATTAACAGAAAGTGCTCAATGCTTAAGCTCGCACAACTGTCTTCTCAGTAGAGAAAATCTTGAACTATATAGCAACCATTTCCCTAGCAACCGCACTGCTCACCAATGAACCCTGCCTAAATAATTAAAATGGTTTTGAGTATTGAAGGGCAGATCAGTGTTGATTTTTTTCATTTGTGAGAGAAGAAATCATGTTTTCTGTGATGTCACATAATGTGTGCAAGTGCCTTTAGTAAGTCCACTTTATTTACATTCCAGTTTTAGGACTTGTTCTATAAATATATCAAATCTAGTGGGTTCTGTAGGAAAAAGAATAGGAACTCAAAGCTACTTATTATAATTAATACTGTTTTTATTTTTATAATGATATTCATGTATTCACAAGACTTCAGATTTAAAAAATCAGTACTAGTAAAATAGTTTGACTAGATAGACACAAATGGAATAATTTTATAAATTTGCACTCTCAACACTGAGCTTTGCCTGCTGGGAGTGCAGATATGTAAAATAACCCCTGAAGTGCAAATCTGATCAAGATATGTGCTGGGTTCTGTGACCAAGGTGTATAATAAAGGTTGGAGCCACATGGTAAATTTAATTCTGTAATAAGGATGACTTTAAGCATGTAACGAAGTAATTACCACTGAGGATTGACCATCATTGTCTATAATGCAGTAATGATTCTGAGAAATATAATAAATTTGTATTCTGTTTAAATGCTTTTTTTAATGCTGGCCCCTTTTGTTTTACGTACTCTTGCTCTGAGTGGTATGTACTTGACAAGAGCAATTATGTTACAAAGTACTCACTAATCTAATAAATCTAATTCTATTTGAATGCTATGAGGAAATGACAATCAACACTTGCTGGAGCACTAAATGCTATAGTACTACAAGAAAAGTTTAAACTTAAAAAAATGTGTTGGAACATAGGTTTGCTGTATAAAATATTTTGGTTGTATAGTAAACCTTCCACACCTCAATTTGAAAATGAATCCTTTGGTTACTGAACAAAGATTTCATTCTAAAATAAATATCTAAAAACCCCAGCTAGATATTTATTTTTGAATCTCTAATATGTTGCACCCCTGTGTTGCATTATAATGAATCCCACCTGGCCAACATCCAGCCCTGGGATCAAGCAGCAGTGACGCTGCTACTTTGCTGTAGTCAGCGCAGACTTAGCTAGGTTCCAAATAGTTTAACACGGACAAATCAAATAGAGGGAACCTGCTGATAACTTAGTTTTAATGGTGATACTGGAATTCGTTTTTTATACATCATAGCATTTTAATAATTTATATAAATGATTACTGCTGGTTTAAAGAAACTATTCTAATCATCTCTCTAATAGATTTTATATTAATCAGCATTCCAGATGTGCACAAAAACATTCCTGCAGGTGTTGTATGGGAGAAAACCCTGTATTTTGAAAACTGGGGAGGGCATCCAGTACTGAAAAGGTTTACTGCTTTTATCAATAGTCCACTGTTTCAGGCCTTATCTCATTAGATAGCTTGATGGTCATTAACATCCTCCTTATGAAATGATTAAAAGTATTATATGGGGAAATCAATGTACTAGAAACCTCCTGTCACTTTCATTAGGACACCATTATTGTCATTAAGGACCTGACATGATGAGCAAGATTTTCAAGTTTGCTATTTGTATAACTGAAAATGTTTCTGAATAATTTATCAGAATGATGCCTTCAAATGTGGAACAATGTACCTCAGTGTCTTTAGAAATGTTCACTTTCTTAATTGGCATTTATTCTATTTGTGCTTCAGCATGTAAGAAACACTTCTTGGTATTTGTCCCAAGGAAGTAACTTAATCTTTACTAAAATCTATTGAGAGTCATTAAATGCCTAGAAGTGTCTTCTGCCCAATGCATGTGGTTTGGAATTTAGGAAGATGTTTCAGAAAATGTCACTAATGTAAGAGATTTGTATTAAGAGACTGGAAACCTGGTATTGAATAACCAGTCAACTTTTAATTGCAAACAAAAATATGTTTACCAAAAAGTAGCCTAGTCAAACATTAGGTGCTGCCAAAGTTAATAAATGAATTAAGAATTGTGTGAGGCATGACTTTTATTTTCCAATTTTACAAGCAGCATTGTGGATGGAGTTGAGCCAATCACAGGTATTAATAAATATATTTATGTATATATAGGTTTATATATTTTTTAAACTCATATTTTCAGTATCAGTGAATAATTTGAACCATGAATAGATCCTTAGAAACAAAACTAGCAAGGACTTGTACAAAGCCAAAGTATCAAAATCAAAATGCTTATTGTTTTATGATCTCATACATGAATGGAGTTTTAAGTCTTGTCGTCATTCTGATCCACTAACTTTCTGTGCTGGAAATGCTTAAAATAAAAATAAAAATAAAAATTAACCCTTTATAAACAAACTATTGGGTGGACAACAGACCTCAGATTTGAATCACTCGATTCAAAGTGCCACTGGTACTTTTTACAGAAGAGGACACTGGCTTCTATTGTCTTTTCAAGTGATATCTTTTCAAAAACATGACACAGAGATCTTTCATCCCATTTGCAGATTGTCAAATCAAGTTGTACAATATTTTGTAGAGCAGCCATTTGAAATGTGATCTATAGTAGTGTAGCTAGCAAAAAAAAACTGTAGATAACACTACTCTTAAATCTTCATGCAGAGAAGACCACAAGCAATCCCTCATGTCAGTAAGACCAGTGGTCAGAGTGAAATATATTTGAGCAGATTAAAGACAAGACACAGGGTAGATTGTATCTTAACCTGAGCTAGTTAAGTTGACAGCTACTGGATTGTAAACAAGCCTGCTTGTCAATTAGATTGACCTGCATAGTGGACTTAATCCCTGGTAAGAAGGATTCCTTATTTAATAGGCTATGAATTGAGTATATAGCTTTAGACATTCTTGCATTAAAAGAGAGAGTTCAAAATGCTGGCTAAAATTATTAGTAGTTCCATCAATTCTGAACCTCCATATCCAAGCACTACATTAAAAAGAGCGCACACTCAATTTTGCAAATATTAGTTCTTTGTGGTTGAGAGGTGCTGTTCCTGTGAATATGCAAAACCTGGTGGCTGAAAACAATCTTTTTGAGGTTAGACGAGGTAAACAATTGGGTTGGAAATAGTAAGTTAATTTTCAAGACGCCCCCTGTACAATCCATCGCCTGTTCTATAAAGCATGGCTTCCTATATACTTTTGGTTAGCTATTTTATGTGATGTCCGTATTTGTGTATGATAACTTGTGTAGGGTTCAAAGGCCTCACTGTCTCCATGTTGAGCTGGTTGAACCAATAATTGAAATTGTGCTCTTCTTAATATACCATTAGTAGTAAACTACAGGACAACAAAATAGATAATTACCATGCTCACAGATTACAAGGTAAATGTGCCCTGTTGGCATATTTAATGACAAAAATGACTTGCTGCCCCAACATAGGATAATTAGCTCTCTTTAATATTTGATGTCGATTTTATAAAATTGTTTTTAGAATCTGTCTGTATGCAGATGAGGTATCCAATCAACGCCAAATATGAAGCCTACTAATTTTCTTTCATTTGGTTACAGTCTTGGGAGTAAGGGCCTAGATATTCCACTCGAGTTACACCGGCCCTCTCTCTGCTTGCCTCTGATGCATCTGTTTTTTCCCACTGGAAATGGTGCCTGGACTCTCAGTCCATCCACCCAATATGAATGAGTGTATTATAATAGGCAAATAACGAGGCTATGTTATAGGATGTATTCTGTGTCATTTGCGGTGCCATTAATTCAACTCTTTGGATAAATTTTCAAAGACGGCCCCTCTTTGGCTGCCCTGGAAGCTGCACATACTGCAGCATGCACTGCAGCAAGCCTGAAAGACCTGCCACAGCCATTCTCTGACAACTTCCAAGCTGAGGTCAGGTAGTCTTCCAAAATTATTTAAATGCCTCTGTCCCCAGAAACTTGGCCTGGATCAGTTATGCATCCTTGAGGCAGGTGGAAGTCCTGTCCCACCTGCACTTCTGCCGGCATTAAGACCAACCAGATGATCAAGACTAAGATTGCAATCTCATGCCCTCAACTGGTGATTATGATTTTACATCTCCAGTATTCCAGTAATTCCTGGCTTGGTGGTTTTAGTTGCTTTTCATTACTGAAAAAATATATGGGCAAGGGATATTCATGGCATGTCCAAGCATTTTTATTAATGAATTTAATACTCATCACGGTGCTGAGGACTAGGACACTCCATAGTGATATCTCGAATGACAGAATGTGAAAGATAACTACAATAGTGGCACTGAGGAATGTGGGACACCACACATGCAAAGAGCCATGCTCACCAGCCTCCCACTAAAGATCCAAGATAACTAACACGCTAGTTATCTCTTTTCACGTGTTGACTCAGGCAACCTGCTGTATCATAATGGCCCAGAAATTGGAGTTCGATGGTTGCCGCGGGGGTAAGGATCCCCCGCGATATCGCACTCCGTGCCTACCTTTATGGTTTTGGCCCACACGAACTTCAGTTCCTGGGCCTCTCCCTGGTGCCGGCGCGCAGTGTGTGCGTGTCCCAGAGGCGCAGTTAGTTCGATGCTACCTCTGGGATCACGTGGGCCAGTTAGAGCCAATGGCAGCACACCATCTTTTATTCATAGTTTTGACAGCAAGAGCTGTCAAAACTATGAATACAACAAGCCCCCAAAAGAACCGCTAAACCTCAATTAAATAAAAAAAAAAGCCATCTCATTAATAAAATAACTGTAGTTAAATAAATTAACCACTTTAAACAAAAATTTAAATTTTTGAAAAAATTTAAATTCTTTTTAAAAGTTATAAAAATAAACTTACCTTTCTTTAAAGTCTCTAAAAAAGATAAACCTGTTGAAAAATATTTAAAATAATACTTAATTAACTACTTACCTTGTTAAAAGGGGGTCTTACGCCTGCTTTCTTTTTGTGTAAAATCTTCAACACTTACCTGTGCATTCAAACCTGAAAAAAAAACTAAGTGCGCTGCGTGCGCACAACCTGTAGCGCGCACGCAGTTCACTTAGGAACCGCCCCCTTTGCAATACCCGAAGTGCCGGTTTCCCGCGCATGCGCAGTGCATGCAGGAAACCGGCACTTCGGGACCTAATACGCGAGAGTACACAGTGCGTAATCTCCCGTATTAGGTCTAATTTTCGGGCCAATTTGTTTTAACTTTAAAAACTTACCCTTTTTTGGCAGGAAGTCCCATTACTTGTATATTACAACCAATAGCCATCCTCTTGGGTCTGAGACCATCTGTTCCAGGTGATTTAAGATAGGTGATTGGCTGAAAGCATTTCCTCCTGTAGTTACCAGAAGACGTGCCAATGATAACTGATGGAGAAGCTACATCTGCAGTAATAGGACAGCAAACTTGTACTAAAGCATGGACAGGCTATTCCCTGTGAGTTTCAGCAATGGCTCAATGGGTAGCACCCTCGCTTCTGAGTCAAAAGGTTGTGGGTTCAAATCCCACTCCAGAGAATTGAGCACAAAAATCTAGGCTGACACTCCAGTGCAGTACTGAGGGAGTGCTGCACTGTTGGAGGTGCTGTCTTTTGAATGAGTCGTTAAACCGAGGCCCCGTCTGCTCTCTCAGGTGGACGTAAAAGATCCTATGGCACTATTTCAAAGAAGAGCAGGGGAATTATCCCCAGTGTCCTAGCCAGTATTTATCCCTCAATCAACATCACTAAAAAAAAAACAGATTATCTGGTCATTATCACATTGCTGTTTGTGGGAGCTTGCTGTGCCACATTTCCTACATTACAACAGTGACTACACTTCAACAAGTACTTCATTGGCTGTAAAGCGCTTTGGGACATCTGGTGGTCGTGAAAGGCGCTATATAAATGCAAGTCTTTCTTTTGAGTCATGTAATGGACATAGCATCCAGATTTTAGCCATGTTTATGTTTTGGCACAAGGCAATGGCTTGGGTATATGTCTTGTTGACTGATTAACATGGTGTAATAATGACAGCTGTGCCAACTGAATAGAGATAAGTGTGTGCGTGTGTGACAAGACTGTAGCACACTCAAAAGGATTGGTTGATGTTGTAAACTGACAGTAAAGCTTAAAGTTTCCACAGTTGTTTGAACCCGAGAGCATATTGCAGCCTTAAACAGCTGCCCGAGCAAAATGTCTTTTATGTAATAATGCATACACTTTCATCAGAATCCATGCCCTCATTACTGCTCGTATATGGCCACCGAGGTTGTGTTGGTGGTCTTCACCGAATGACAGGAAGAATGGATATTATGCTGCAGGCAAAATAGTGACACTAAACCCAGAGTTCATGACAGGGCGAGATGGTTTTAATGGAAAATAGTTGGCTGTATTACAGAATTACAGTCCCCCTTATTTTTCTATTATGGTTGCTATCTCAGTTGGCACAGAGAGGGGGGGGATCCATCATGATTAAACAGATTGATAATTTTACACAGAATTGAAATGGGGGAGTGGGACTAGTTGGATAGCTCTACCAAAGAGCTGGCACAGACACGGATGGGCCGAATGGCCTCCTTTGTGCTGTATCATTCTATGATTCACTGAAATGTAAAATTGTAGCTACAAATTTACCACATCTAAAAAACAAAACCTCAATGATAGTGATACATTGATGTTTGCTGTCCCCTAGTGGCTTGCATTGCTGCACTTTCTCATAAATCTTACATTTCTAGTCTCATACTGAAAACTACCCACTTTTTGCCTGCAGCATAATGATGGTGAGTGACCATTGTCTGTTTAATGTCAGTTGTTCCTCTCATATATTGAGTTTGATTCTTATGCAACAAACCACTTTGCTTTTGTTGAGCCTGTGGAGAAGGCACATCAAACCACTATGTTCTCAGTCATAAACATGTTGTTTCGCTCCAACACCTCAAAAGAATTTGAAGTGCTTTAGAAATTGTGATAAATAAGGAAAGTTGATACAAGACTGTTCTGTGCATTAAAACACACAATATTCACAGAACATAATCCAGTTTTCTCAGTTTGCATATCTTTTCACTCAAATAGATGGTATTTTCTATTAATAGGTACAATTTACTGATTTACAAAATTGTCACCATTCTATTTCTTTCCAGTTTTGTCTCGTCGTCAGTTCAGGGTGCTGTCTAATGCAGTTCTATGTTTCCAAAGGTGCCAGAAACTCTCTGGTGCCTCACTTAAGTGATCAATCTTCATGTATGAACATAGAAAGTGAATGTCAGCAGGCTGTTAGACTCTAGACGCATCACAGCTGAGGTTGATCCCGCTTTAACCCAATTTCCACAAACATGCACTTTCCAGCAGGGATCACTGAATAATGATCAGGAGTGGGAACTGATGGAGCTTCCCATCTTCAGCCCAGAGATGCAGAGGACAACTGTAACACTTCTGTTGCTACCCTGCATGAAATTGCCTGACTCAGCACAGACCAGTACTACACTGAACAGTGCATTGAACTCATAGGGCTAGAAGTTGGTTAAGTAGCGCCACCTGAAAATCATCTAGGATGCACGCAAAATTCGTCCTCACTCCTCATTAAAATGATTGCTGTCATGATTCTTGTCCAAAAACCCAAGCTCATTGACGTTACACTGAAAAGATGGACCAATATCGGGGGCAGTCAAAACGCAAGTAATGATTGCCACAGGCTTTTTTCACTACTTAAAGGGGAGGTTCATTGATGCTGCAGCACCTCATTCTCAGCATTGTTAGATGTGCAGCTGCCTCAACAACCATAAGAAGAAGGACAAGGAGAAGTAGCACTTAGTTACAAATTCTGATGGCAGATTGCCGCCCCAGGGAGAGAGCCCGGAGGTTTTCCGATGAAGCTTTGGAGGCATTGGTTTTAGCAGTGGAGAGAAGGCAGGCGGTCCTGTACCCGGCAACTGGCAGGAGGCCCTCACCACATGTCTGCTAGACTATGTGGAGGGAGGTGGCACACTATGTCACCAGCAGCACTGTGCTCCCCAGGACCCACACCCAGTGCAGGAAGAAGTTTAATGGGTGGTCAGGGTGAGTGAAGGCTTCAACAAATGTTACATACCACCATCTGTACCACAAGCTTCACACATTGCTCAATGCACCACACCCCCAGCACTCATCCACCAACAATCTCTACCTAGCAACACTCACACCCACATCTCACATCTTGCACACAGTGACAGCTATTCAACTATGGAAGGCACAAGGGTCATTAATTATTAGAATTCATGTGATATGTGTGATATGTTGATAGGCAAATTTATTAATTGTATTTGGAATATTTTGTGTTCTCTCTCATTTTCATCTTTGCGCCCAGGAGGATGCTGTGATATGGCATGAGACAGGGATTGTATGATTGGGGATGTGGTGAGCTATAGGGTTCTAGGGTTTCATTCATGTGAATCAGAGTCTGATGAACCGGTGACGGACAGCCCGTCTGGAAGGCTGATTGTCTCACTGCCTCCGCTCCCTCCACCGTAGATCCTGGAGGGCGAGGTCCACTGCCAGTACAGCCCCCATGACTTTTAACAAGTGTTGTAGATTGAAGCTTTTCAGAAATAATTATGGAGTTTTGTACTTGCCATAACACTCCCTGATACCAAAGAACCTTGAAATGAATAAAGAAAACTCTTCCAGTAGCAGGAAGTAGCACACAGCCACTCATACTTCAAAAACCTGTCAGGTCTGAGTGATTGGTGATGATCCCTTTAAATAACGTCGCTGGAACCAGCTTCCTGCTGCTGCACAACACCTGAAGCTGTCGTCAGTAAGTTCATTGGCTGTAACGAAGTTGGGAGATTGGGTGTCAAGTGAGCGTTGCACACTCACTGACTTCATGATCTCCGTGATGGTGAGTTCCCCGGCGATCGTGTTCAGCGGCAGCGCAACCGGGAACACCGATATAGCGTGCAGCACTGGAACCGGCATCAGTTAGCGTTAAAGCTCTACGCCGTTTTAGCGCCATCTTGTGGCGCTAATGTGTGGCATGAACCACACGAATTTCTGTCACGGGAGCTCTATCACCCTTACCAAATCTTCCATCAAAATATGTGAATGGAAAGTATTACCTGTGTTAATAAGTACTGATTAAAGCAGCCATTTGTAGCTTATGACAATAGAAAAACTCCTCTCTAACCACATTCAGTTGTAATTAATTATCCAGTTGTGAATCAGACGAAGATTAGAACGTAGATTTCCTAGGTCCTCACCTGCCACAAGTGTTCATCAGAAAATCAAGAGCAGCGTGCCCACAATTTTTGGATGCATGTTCTTGGCGAGTGAGGTTTTGGAAAATTGACCCTAAGATTTTTCACGTGTACCAAGAGATTTAAAAAAAAATACAGCACCTGAGTTCTAGCAATACTTGGGCAGTGGGCTGTTGAGGCTTCATTGTTGGCCTGTGGCATACCCCATTCACCCTGTGGGCAGGGGAAAAATTATGCAGTGACCCTGTTGAGCACGTAGAATGGCGAAAATGGCTGTTTGTTGCTAGTTTAACTGCAGGTGAATTCCTTGGATTGTGCACTCCGACTGGCTTATATCCCATAAGAGTTTTGATGATTGAAGTTTCAGACTGATAAAGGGAATGGTGAGGTGAATGTGAGGAAGTTCTTTGTGCTGAATTGCAAGATTAATAACTGGAAGATGTATAAAGTAAAGTGTAAAATGATGCACCCAGTGAGGAGCCCTGCCCAAAGGCAGCACAGGCTGGAGATGGTTGCAAACTGTAGCACTGATTCTCTGAGCCACACTACCTTGAAGCATGTACTGAGGGGGTGCTGCACTGTCAGAGGTGCCGTCTTTCAGATGAGATGTTTAAACGAGGCCCTGTCTGCTCTCTCAGGTGGACATAAAAAGATCCCATGACACTATTCAAAGAAGATCAATGTAGCCCTTGCCAATATTTATCCCTCAATCAACATCACTAAAATAGATTATCTGCTCATGTTTGTGGGTCCTTGCTGTGTGCAAATTGGTTGCCGCATTTCCTACATTACAACAGTGACTACACTGCAAAAGTAATTCATTGGTTGTAAAGTGCTTTGGGACAAACTGAGGTCATGAAAGGCGCTATATAAATGCAAGTTCTTTTTGCTTGAATTGACAAATGCATATTTGATTTCAGTGTTAAAAATTATGTTAACAGTTTGTTTTATGCTACAGGATACAATCTATAACCTTAAAGGATGACATATAAGGGTTAATTAATTCTAATGCTTGGGAAATTGTGGGCATCACACACTCACATTTTCGACATGCACTGCCAGTGGGCAAGGCTTCCTGATGGCACTGTGGATATGTAAATTGACCCCTACATATGCTTTTCATAAATAGAAATGACTTGCATTCTTCTTTGCTTTCACTTCAGATTTGCTGAGTCTCGAACAAACATACAGTGCAAGAATGTCTCAGTAGATCTTCAGGACTCTCAGGTAGAAGAGACCCGCCTACCACCCACAGACTTGAGCAAAATGTGCCCGTCACCTACAGACTCAAACAAAGGAGACTCAGTTCAGGCAGAGCTGCCACTCACTCGTTGATTGGGATGTCATTCTAACCACCGTAACTTTGGCTTGATTTTGGAATATGCCGAGGGGAAAGAGCTGGAGAGAAACATATTGCTTCTGTTTGGCTAAAACATGCTTGAAAATCAAAAAAATTTCTGATTATTCATTTTGATGCTTTAACAATAACTAATCAGATTTTTTTAAACTGTATTTAGTTTTGAACCAACACTTTTATGGAACAATTGGTTTTACTCTTTTTTTGACGACCTTATCTGCGATTGAATGATTGACACAACAGTATCTTGTAGATATAAACCTGCTGAGAAAGGAAAGGAGGATGGGAGCAGTGATTTCAAATATAAACTTAACATGTTTTTCACCTCTGGATTTGACACATTGCACAGGAGCACACAGGTAGCTGCATTGCATAGTACTCAAATGTCAAGCGGAAGTCTCCAACTGGGACACAGTTTTCCCACTTATTGTCACCAGTCAATGCTTCCTCAGCTGGTAGTGGGGAAAAAAACCTGCTTGTCAATTTCACCTCTCACGTGGGTGGGGTTACTGCCAGGCTGTGGAGAAAGGAGTGAGCGTTATAGAAATCCAGAGGTATCACTTGATTTTCCCCTTTGATGTGCTGTTGCTGTTCCTGTTTGGAGTGAGAATAAACCAGTTAAAACAAAAGCTTCTTCTCAGCATAATTACTATTATTGTGCCCTGGTCATCTCTGGTCATGAGCACTGTCCCTAGTGGCACAGAAATTCAGATATACTGATTGACTTAATTCAAATACAAATTAGATAGATTTCTTTCAGAAATAACATTTTGGGATACAGTATGTGAGTAATTTGAGACATGACGTGTGGTCAGTGTACTGTGCTTGGCAGGAAGAAGGTGACTTTAGACCTGTGATTCCCAAAGCTCTCCACCACTGGGGTTTTCCTCGTGTCATTTCAGAGTCTGTTATAAACTAATTGATAGATTGTTTGCTATGATTAGTCAACAACTCCATTATCATTGTTTCATGCAGCTACTAGGATGGTCGAAAGCAAACTATATGGACCTTGGTCTTTTTTTGTCTAGCAGTTCCTATGATGAATTTATATGGGGAAATTTACCAAAGAAATGGGAACCTGTCACACATTGGCAGTGGTGAATAGCATGATTCTTGCAAAGCATAAAGTCCATTGGGTTTATAGTTGTTATACACTTAATGGCACCACTGCAAGGGGCAATGCCAACTTTGCTGGTAAGATGTTTACTGTTAGTATCATTGACAATTAATCTGCCACCTCCTAACATACTGAAAACTGGACGATACAACTAATACCTACACCAATATGTACAGGAATCCACTTGTAACATTCAGCTACTAAATGGTGACTATATCAACGTCTGCTGCACAGAATTCCCACCTATATCTATACAAATTCAATTTCTAATCTACAAGTTTCAAAATGACCATGGTTGCAGATTACTGGTACATTTAATACCCTGGAATGTTTTGAGAGAATTTTGTGGAAATTTAGTTTATTTATTAAAGATGAATGCAGTATTGATTCTGTAATCAAAAATAAGTGTATTCTTGAATTGATTCTATATTGAAAAATGTAGACTTGTTTTTCAGAAAGAATATGTATATTTCTCAGTGCTTATGCCTTCATATCAAGTGGAGTAGAATCCATATTGATTGTTAAACAAAGAATAGTTACAGAAAATTGTATTTTGTTTGTGTCTGTTGGATTTTATCTTTGGAGAATATGATGTATACATTTTGCTCTATGCTGGGTGTCCTCGATAAAGGTGAATTATTACAAATATTCTGGTGCAAAGCAGGTCCGTTTTGGAGACTATATGCTTTAAATACCTAACAAGAAAACCTTTTTTAAACCTTCTATTTAAAACAAAATAAAAAGTGTGTGAGCCAGTTTTAAAGCATAATTTTAACACATTTTGACTTTTTTCCCCTATGGTACATGGTGTGGCATCTAACACAATTGTGAAACATTTTGACCACTTATCCACAATGCCACGATAATATATTACTGATCTATTATGGGTGGCAAATAGATTACAAAATAAATAACTAGAGAGAATATTCCTTTGTACACGTTATTATTCAAAACTCTTATGCAACACTCGTAGCTGTCTGACCTGTAGTATCTTGAAGTTAGCTTAATTGCAAATTTTCAAGGTGGCATGGACCTTTTTTTACAGAATTGAAAACTTTCAGTGAATCTAGGTCAATGAAAAAGTCTCTCTGTATTTGTGTTAAGAT
The DNA here is from genome assembly GCA_030390025.1 of Squalus acanthias. Taxonomy (NCBI): domain Eukaryota; kingdom Metazoa; phylum Chordata; class Chondrichthyes; order Squaliformes; family Squalidae; genus Squalus; species Squalus acanthias. The sequence goes on along the minus strand of CM059433.1, from coordinate 67,108,504 downwards.
TTAAAATTGTGAAGAAAATTATCTTTTCATTTGAAGGATAACACAGTGACATAATGAGCTTTAACTGGAACTATTATACATAATACATCCATACTAGGTAACAGCGCTAGTCATTAGTGGTTTTCTCTTTGAATTACGACTGTAAATTTTAAGCATTTTTAAAATTAAATTACACTGGAAATGCTGCAGATTTTTAACCAGCAACAACTTTGTCCGAGGATAAAAATGTTACTTTACAAAAATGTTGCTTTACGAACCAATGCTGCTGTAATTAACAAATTGAGAACTCCTTAAATAAGCTAAGAAATGGCACTGGACTAATGTGTTTTTTTTAAAACTTTTATTTTGTTGTACTATAATTTTGAAAAACCTGTATATTAGTATGAAATATATTTTGACCAGCCTTCATTGTATTTAAATAAACAAGGTTGTGTTGTGGACTCCTCTTGGTCTTGGTGATGCACTGTGGGTTTTGGTATTTTATATTAGTACAATGAAAATGTTGGCAGCAGTGACTTATATTTGTTAAAAAACTGAATGTGGTTATGCAGAACACTGAATATATTTAAATGAAATGAAATAACTAATTTATTCCATTGTTAAGCTTCTTACTGACTTTTTGTAATATAATTTATATTGCCATCTAGTGCCACTGTACTTACCATAATAGAACTATCTTTAGACTTGTAGATTAATTAGTAAACTTCACTATATTATTTAGGCTTTGACCTGTGCTATTTAAAGAGCAAAATGCTCAATAAAATACAAACATTAGGTCTGTGTTTGTAGTATTGCATTAATTAATTCAAAATATGAAGCTTTACTTTGAGATAATTGTGAGTTATTCAGCCAGAAATTTTGAGACTGAATGTTAATAATAGTAGCAGACTAAAGTTCGTACTTGCTGGTATCTATGCAAACAGGTTGCTTAATTCCACATTTCTGCTGTTTGCACTGACTGTGCTGAGTGCAGCCTGTAGAAGAATTCTATTGTACAGCATCTAGTTTGGACTACTTTGCACTGCAAATTTTTCAGTAATACAGCACTGACACTTCTATCAAACCAGCTTTGCAAATGCTGCCTTAATACTATCACTTTTATGTAAATCTACCCTCATTCTCAAAACACGAGCAAATTTCCAACCGGTCTGTGTATGTTGGTGAGCACACATGGGTAGAGCTCTCTTGTAGTTAAGTTCAGTGCAAAGCCTGGTAACCCGTAGTATAACTCTGGTCTGTGAATACAGTAGGTGTAGTATAATGGCAGCATTATGCAAACTCCAGAAATTTATCATCAGCTTCCAATAATTCACAATTTAATATTGTTATATTCTAATGACTGTGTACAACTGTGCTGAATTTTGGATAAAATCTGTATTATAGTTGTAAAAAGCACTGGTAGTGATTTTATTAATTTACATGCAATAATAAAATTCCTGAGACATTTATCAGACCAGAAGGATTTTGTCTTGTTAACTGACTGAATATGTAGCTGTAAGATAGAGAACATGATATTTCATTAACACTGACTGCGCACATAGAGAATTCTCAAAGTGCTTTCCAGGGCGGTAGAGTGGGCACTAAGCAGGAGGGAGAAAGGAATGAGAGTCAGGAGAGGGGCGAAGCGCAATCAAAGAGAAAGGTCTTCAGCAGGTTTTTGAAAGCAGGGAAGAAAGTGATAAGGCAGAGATGTTGAGGGAGAGAGTTCCAGAGAGTCGGAACAAGGTGGCTGAAGGAGCAGCCATCAGTGATGAAGCAGAGGGGGCAGGAAATGAGAGGCAGACCAGTGTCAAGACCAAAGGGTATGCAAAGATACATACATACATTAGGGGAGATTGCAGACATAGGGAGGGATAACATCATGGAGACACTTGAGGGTACAGATGAAAATGTTAGTTGATTCTTTGGGATGCAGGAAGCTAATGGAGCCCAGCAAGGAAAGGAGTATTGGGGATGTGGGTCTTTGTGTGGGTGAGAACACAAGCCATGGCATTTTGGGTGACTTGTAGTTTATGGATGGTGGAAGCAGGGAGGTCAGCAAGAAGCACATTGGAAAAGTCCAGCCACGAGGTGATAAAGATGGATTAGGCTTTCAACAGTAAAGGAAGCAAAATAGGAACAGAGACTAGCAATGTTGCGAATGTGAAAGAAAGTGGATTTGGTGACTGATCACATGGGGGAGAAAGCTGTCCTCATGACCAAGCAGTGCACCAAGGTTTTGCATCTCGACTTAGCTTGAGAGACAGTTGGAGACGATGGCAACAGCTGTCTGGACGAAGTAGAAGGTAGAGAGGTAGAATTGAATGTCATCGGTGTATGTGAAAAAGCTGACTCATGCTTTCACTGAAGGCTGGCATATAAATGTTGAAATGGTGGGGCCAAAAATGGAACCCAGGTGTACATCAGAGGTGGTCGTGCAGGCAAAATCGGAGAAACCATTGGAGGCAATGTAATGTCCATGAGATATGCATCAGTACAATAAAGAGAAAGCACTGCTATGGTGGTAGAGATGTTCGAGGAGAATGGAGTTGGATGACAGTGTCAAAGGCAGCGAAAAGGATGAGAGGGACAATGAGTCGCACTCATAAGAAATTGTTGTTGACTTTGACGAGTGGGATATTAGTCCTATGGATGGGGCAGAAGCCTGATTGGAGGGCTTTAAACAGGGAGCGGTGACGGCATATTTGCAAAGCAATGATGTGTTCCAGGATGTCAGAACGAAAAAGGATGGCAGTTGATATGATAGCTCTAGGGGTTGAGAATAGGTTGTTTTAGGTGAGGGGATTGGTGGGGAGAGTGATGGCAGCAGTTTTGAAAGGTATAGGAACCAAGCCAGACAATAGGGATAGGTTGATGAAGTTGGTCATCATGGATCTAAGAAATGAAAGGGCTAAAAATGCGGGTGTTTTACGCCACCCGAATTACCAGCAAAATTTTGCGAAAACACGGCGACCGACACACTTTCGCCAGCTGGTGGTGGGTCCCACGGTATCCGCCATTTTCTGAGGGCTGGCAGCGCTGCCAGTAAAAGCGATGGCCGTGAAAATTTAAATTAGGGAGAGGGTGATGTGCACGCCGACTTAACGTCACCTTGGCGAACTTGGACCTTAGCGCCGAGTTCAGCGCTGGGTGCTAAGCTCGACATGAAAGCCCAGCGTTCAGCAGACTGACAGAAGCACTGTCAGCAACTCTTAAAGGGTCACACACATCTTGCAGGTAAGTTTGCTTTTAAGCTTTTGGACTGGATTTTTTTATTTTATTGAAGCTAGTGGCTGTTGAGCAACCTCCTTTCTCCTCTGGTTCACAACAACGCATTTCGAGTAAGCACGAGACTTCGTAGAAGAGTATACGGAACAGACTTTATTGATGCACAGAAAGGTGATCAGCATTTAACTGTTTTCTGTAGGGTGTTTTTGCGTGCCCCGTGTTTCTATGACTCTCCCTTGAGTCGACCCGTGCATTAAAAACTCCCCGGTTTGGGTTGTTTCCCTTGGGCAGCAGGAGCTTCTGCCAATAGTCCCTGCCTAGCCTGTCGATTAGCGGGTAATCCCACACAGAGAGAGAGACCAAGGCCAGATAGGTCTTCTCCTATGCCCGATGCGCAGCGTCCCCAGCGGGATTACTGTGTAACCTGGCCGTGACCGGATGCCACCCGGTTGGTCTTCCGAATTATACCTGCGAACCACAAGCCCCACAACCCCCAAGTTTGACCCAAGGAGTTACTATGGATAGATTATCATTGACTCAGATGAAACTAAATGGTTCAGGTTGGTCAAAGATCGATTCCTTTTATTACACTCACAAAACGACAATCCCTACTCCTCTCGCTTACGGCATAACGAGTAGGTGACCGTGGACACTAGCTTATAACCTTAGACTAAAATACCCACCCTGTCGGTTACGCCGAACCAACCCCTTCCCAGATTCTAAGCCTAGATAATGGAAAAACCCTTCTAACTAAACCCCTCTCCTGGTTTGGTCAGAACCCACACTTGGAAGCCTCCTCACACACACACGTGTTAGCCTGCGTCTTGGACACTTGCAGTTCCTCAGCAGCCAAACACGTGGGCGGTCCTGGGGATTTCTAGAGGTGTATGCTGGATATAATTACCAGCCCTTGTCATTGATTCACGCAGGTCCCGGGTCCGTTCGACTCGAGAGACAAAACCGTGCCTAACAGGCATGCGATGAGGTCTAGAGAGTTACGTTCAGGCGGTTCGGCGAGGCACTCACTTCAGGCGTTCCTGGAGAGTTGATGGACGCGTAGCTACTCGGAGAATCCCGTTCGAGATGGTAGAGAGAAAAAAAAGTAAGCCTGAATCCCCCAAAGTTCAGCATGTTTATACCCCATATAATACACAAAACTGGCTGGGCGATTCCTGGTTACCATGGTCGCAGAGACGCTAGTTGGTCTTCCTGGTGACGTCTCTGTCCTGGATTGATCATCTTGATGAAAACAATGGTAGGACTTTACTGTAGATGAGCAGTTCTCGAAGTACTAACTGTTTGTTAAGTTCTTGACTGCTCCTTCATTGAAAGAGTCCAGAGGTGTTACTTTTGGCCTGCAAACCTCATTGTCCATCCAGACATCCCGGCTCTATGGACAAAAGGTGTTTTTCCACAAATCACACAAGTTCGAATATGAAAAGGCCCCTGCCTTTCATGACGCCCGCTTTGAGACTGGCCCCATGGCAACCCAAAAGACAGACAGTCCCTGCTATCTTCACAGAAACCAAAAGTCAGTCCTTTTTTTTTTAAAGTGGAGAAGTCCAAACTCCATTTGGAATGCAGCCCATGTGCGTCTCCATTTTAAAAGGGTACAAATCCATTTTAAAAGTCCAAAAATCCTTCAGGCCCATGCACCCACTGATGTTGGCACCGGCCAAACCCTACACCCCCCTGTGATAATAACACCATCAAACCTACGGGAGAATTATCTCGCAGGTGCGTGTATGGAGGCCCTGGTATGTCTTCAGACCAAACCATACCTACCTTCCCGGGAGTTTCCTAAACTAAAACAAACTGTCCCTAAAACATGGACAACGAAACAGTTCCCTGAAAGTACAATGTCCCCAAATCTTTAAAACTCGTTACAAGGTGGAGGCAGAAAAACCTGTTTCCCTGAGTTATTTGTGACCACATTCATAACAATACAAAGAAAAAGGTAAGTCGTTTCTCCCCACAGCATTTCTCAGAAATGAACTTAAAGCGGGTACCCTCTCCCACGGCCGCCAATTTTAATTACACTAGACGACCAGGCTTCGGGCACCCTTGTACATTCCCATAAACGCATTGAAACCCGCACAACAGTACCCGACGCAACATATACAACAGACTGGGTCGGCCCCGCCGCTCCACCCGAGAAACGCATACATCCGACAGTACATCGCACAACTCATTTATAGCAACAGTGAAACAGCTTGTGAAGTCCGGGGCCGATACTGCAACAGTCTCAGCTATCGATCTCGAACTGCCTTCCCTCACTGCCTGCAGGTCACGGAAAGCAAATACGCAGTTATTACACACTGTACAATCACTAAGACGTGAGAGACTACTCGAATCCACGGTGGGACTTCTACGCTGGGCCCAATGTCCCACCATGGAGGAGACACCAGCTGAGTGATCTCCTCCTCGATCTCCCCGTTACGCTGTTCCAAAGTATAAAAGTGCTTCTGTGACAATTCCACCTCCTTGAGCAGCTTTGTGAGATGTTCGGGCAGAGGTGGAATGTCATACCCGAACTGCGTTACATATTTATATAAATTAGTTACGGAATCGTTTACGGTAAGATGCACCGTGGAGGGCTCAGTGATGGGGAAAATCCATTCCTGAGCAAACTGAATCTCCGTGTGGGGTTTAAAGCAGAAGGTCGGTTAGCACTGGTGCCTCACAGCGCCAGAGACCCGGGTTCGAATCTGACCTCGGGTGACTGTCTGTGTGGAGTTTGCACATTCTCCCCGTGTCTGCGTGGGTTTCCTCCGGGTGCTCCGGTTTCCTCCCACAGTCCAAAAATGTGCGGGTTAGGTTGATTTGGCTATGATAAATTGACCCTTAGTGTTAGGGGGGGGATTAAATATGTGGGGTTATGGGGATAGGATGGGATATGTTAGGGGGAATTAAATACGTGGGGTTACGGGGGTAGGGTGGGATATGTGTACTGTGGGGATTAAAGCAGGGACAGGGTACTGGATTTGGATGATCAGCCATGATCGTATTGAATGGTGGAGCAGGCTCGACGGGCCGAATGGCCTACTCCTGCTCCTGGTTTCTATGTTTCTATGTTTTCTATGTCGGATCGGGAACTGGACACCAGGTTTCATTGTGGACCCTGTACTGAGTCACGCTGGTCATGATACAGTATGTCCCCCTGCCTGTGTATGCCACCTGAGGTGGAACGTGGCCCTGGGCCATCACCTCCATTGTACAATTAATGGCCTCTGCACCCTCTGATTCAAACCCACACACCGGTCGGTTGAACGAATTTAATCTCTGGGGACAGAGTACAACGTGTGCTCCCCGGTGTTGGCACCCATTGAGGTCTGTGCCTGCAATTGTGGACCCCCATTTAACGACGAACAGCGGAGTCCCATGGTGCTGCACGTGTACTCCATCCCTTATCACCTCAATATTTTGCACCCGGTATACCGGAGCTGGCTGCGGTAAACCGCTCATCACCGGCATCCTAAGCACAATCCCCATCACAGACCGGCCGCAATCAACCAGGACCGGGTACGGCTCTGAGGCCAGTCGGAGTTGGCACGGGCTCATCGACCACTTGTATGGGCTGAGCGCGGTGAGGTGCCTGTTGCTGACCCATGAAGGAACGCGGCCTTGCTGAAGGTCCTCCAAATTACTGCGTCCTTCATTCAGCAACCAAGCACCGTACAACACACACGCATCATTTCGTGCCGCCTGAGCTGAGGCGTTTCGATCTTCACGAATCAGACTGTTGATAGTCTGAGCGTGGGCCTCCAGCTCTGCTATGACCTCCTTCAGGTGAATGGTCATGGCCTGGTCTTCCCGCAACTCCGACCCCTCTATGGCGTTACCCTCTCCCAGTATCTTTCGCAGTCGGTTCCTTAAGGTATTTACCTGCATTTGCAACTGAGCATCGTCCATACTGTTAATAATAGACGTGCCAGTGCTGAAGGCCATTGCCGCATCATTCACCAGCCCTCTCTTATACCTCCCCGAACCCCCGTGATGTACATCGTATAAACCATCCCGATCCACGCCACCGTAACTCAATTCATAAAACTTTTTAAACATTTCCTTGAGCAATACTTCATACAACCACTCTGTTTCCGTCGGACACCACCGTGGCATTTGTACCTGGGTCAGGTTTAAAATCACTGAGACGACCGAGTAGTTTACATCGTGGTATAAGACCTTACCGGTGGGGACTAATACTAAACTACTAAACCATTTCTAGGCCCAGGGGTTGTGGTGGGGCATCTATCTTCCGCCTCCGGCACTGGGCCGGCTGTGGGAGGAGGCTTTACCTCTCGTGCTAGCAGCTCAGTGGCGTTTATAGTATTGGGGGGGGGGTCTGGGATGACACAGGAGTCCATACTCCATTCCCAGCTCATCCCAGCCCCAGAATCCTGCCATCGCCTCGAGAACGCGATTGACACGCCGGTCGGGCAGATTCTTTCTGAACCCCACATACACACGTAGAGGCTTCCCTCCTCTCTCCACCACTTATGCCAGCACACTACAACGCCTCCCTCCGTACCCGTGATCTCGTGGTACACATCATTGCCTAGCCGTTCCCAGTCCGCGGACCGATTGCCTTTAACATGGCTCAACTTCCTCAGCCACCACCATCGCTCCAGGGGTATGTGTCCCTCGCACCGCAAGCACACTCGCCTTCCCTCGGTCACCCTCACCTGTGTGGCCGTAACTTGCAGCTCAGGGCACGGTAGGGACGCCTCCCCGTAGGTGAACCCCTCGCTGCTGGCGAACCGGGTTGAGTTGGACCCCAGCCACCCCGGCCATTTTCCCTCGTGGAAATAGGCCGCCACACCATCAGTAGCCCCATTCCTACCCCCTTGTGCCACGGTGGGTCCTTTCCCTCCTGTGCACCCGTAGAGGAGGGATTCCTCTGGTCCCCTCTCTCCAAGCTGCACAGCCTGAAGATTCCCACAAGTACTGTCACTGAGAACACGTTCATCTTTCTTCCTTCCCTTTAAAAACCTGCAAAACAAACAACCAAACAATTCCACCCTGTGAGAGGGTGTTTTTCCTCCACAGATCCGAAGGTTCACAAAACAAAACACCCGCAAATGCAACCTTAAAGAACGGAAAATGTACAAAGCTGGGCCTGCTGGCCCCAGCCCTAGAGAGCCCCATGACCTACGTCCGGGGCCTCTTGCGGCTGACTGGGGGGTGAGTAAGGTGGCATCCACGGCGCCCTCGGCCGCCGGACTCGACTGCCCCTTCTTACTACCCCTGCTACTGGATCGTCCGGTAGCGAGTCACCCACATCCAGGAAGGGAGACTCGTCTCAATCATGCTCATAATTGTACCCTTGTGGCGCACGGCCCGCGTGGTTCCCTCCTCGGGCTTAAACAGCTTGCACTGATTGATGTGGAACCACTTCGTGCACCTAGAGAGTTTTATGGCATAGACCATAGGACTGGCTTTGTCCACAATTGTGTATGGTCCCATGTATAAAGGCTCAAACACCCCTAGCCGAGCATAGTTACGGACCATGACCTGATCCCCTACCTCCCATTCGTGTGTGTGCTGAGGCTCTAACAACAATTTGTTCTGGCGATGTTGTATCCCCACGTTGTGGGCTGCCCGCCCGTAGACCTGTTTTAAGGTTGTGTACAAGTTCTGAACGAACCTATCCCGGTCGACCTCCTGGAGCTGAGACTCGGTGAGGACCGGCGCCAACACGTGGGTTGGGGTACGCATGGTCCTCCCAGTCATTACCTCATATGGGAAATACCCTGTGCTCCTGGAAGGGCTGGCCCAGACCCCCATGAGGATCAGAGGCAGGACCTCGTCCCATGACTTTGGGAACTGGCCCACCTCCTTCCTCAACTGTTCCTTCCAGGTTTGGTTCATGTGCTCCACAATCCCCGATGACTGGGGGTTGTGAGCCACATGCCACTTCCCTTCTATCCCCAAGAGCTTGAGGGTCGTCTGCATGACCTGCCCCGTAAAATGGCTCTCCTGGTCAGATTCCACTACCTGGGGCAGCCCCCACCTTGAGAACACTTCCTTGACCAGTATGCGAGCAGTGGCCAGGGCTGTAGCTGCCCGCAAGGAAAAGCTTCCACCCACTTGGAGAACACATCCACCAGGACTAAGCAGTACTTATTCCCGGATTTTGTGGTGGGTAGGGGCCCAATAAAATCGATCTGCAACGATCGCCATGGTCCCTCTACCCTCCTGGTGTGTCCCAAAGGAGCCTTCCTGCGCTGAGGGTCGGGATTGTTAACTGCACACACTAAACAATGTGTGCAGAAACCCCTTACATCCTCCCTTAGCTGCGGCCACCACCCTGCCTCTTCTACCCGCTGCCAAGTGGTCTCTGGTCCCGGGTGTCCCGCCCCGGGGCCCCCGTGAGCTAGCTGGAGAAATTCCTCCTGATGCTGTACTGGGACCACCCCCTTAAACAACATCCCGTCCTTAACGTTGATGTCAGCAGCACCAAAGGGACCTTCTATTACCTCCCCCTTCTCCCTACCTAGTAGGGCAGCCTTGAGAATGGGATCCTGTGTCTGTGCCTGTTTAAGGTCCGGGGCTAGAGCCTGGTGTGCCTCCCCTGTCCCGGATGGCTGCTACTGGGGCAGCTTTCCCCGGATCCCACAGGGTTCCCTCTCTAACACCCTTCTTTGCTAATTCGTCTGCCCTCTGGTTCCCCTCCCCACGGGGTTCTGTCTTAATAATCCCCTCTATTCTTAGTGACCTCTAAGATTTTGTGGAGCGGATTTAAACCCTCGTCTTGCCCAGATTGCCAAATATTCAGTGCAAGAGTTGCACGTGAACATTGAATCTGAGCAAATGGTATATGGAGGGGGGAACTCTTCGGGGTGGGTCACCACGTAGGCCACAGCCGCCAGTTCGGTGTGCTGAGCGCTCATGGTGCTGGGGAGTTTTATGAGCTTCTCTACCTGAGCAGTCGGGTCATAAATCCCGCAACCTGTGAGCCGCTCCCCATTGGACATGGTACTGGAACTATCCACGTAGATGTCCCGGCCCGTCGGGTGTATCCCGGCCCTGAGTCCCTCCTCCACGTCACATACCCCTTCCACTGTGCATGTGTGCGCCGTCCTGGGGTACACCATGTTTCCTGCAAGTTTCGGCTCAGTCAACCCCTGCACTCTGAGATTAAGCTGCGAGAGCAGTAGGATCCAGCGAGCAATGTGGGCACTGCTCACTGTCCCGTCCTTAATCCGCCCATCCAAAAGCATCTGGGTTGGCTTGTGATGCGTTAGGAGGACTAGCGGGGAGGATCCCGTGAAGAGCTGCGAGCGCTTCACGGCCCAATGCGTGGCTAAAAGGCGCCTTTCGAAATTGGAGTATCCTCTCTCCACATCTGTGAGCACTCTGAGGAGTACACCATGGGTCTCAGCTTGCCGTGTCGCTCCTGGAGCAAAACCGAGCTCAAGCTGTCCCCGCTGGCTGCTACCTCTAGAGAGAATTCTTCCCCCTGGTTAATCGCACCCAACGCAGGTGCGGTTTGGAGGTCCCTTTTCAGCTGGGTGAATGCGGCCTGGCAGTTGGAATCCCACTCCCATTCGACTCCCTTGTGGAGGAGCTGAAGTAAAGGGGCTGCTGTGGCTGCATATCCCTCGATGAAATCCTGGCAGTACCCTGTGAGCCCCAGAAAAGACCTCACCCCTGACACCGTCTTAGGGGCTGGGAGCTCCTGTACTGCCTTTCGTCGGGCATCATCGATCGCCCTTTTCCCCTGCTCAGACGGTCAGCCCGAGAAATGTTACTTCCTTCTGACCCACCTGAGCCTTCTTTGGGTTGACTTTGAAACCCGCATCCCTGAGTAACTTCAGCAGCTCGCTCAGCAGTGGCCTGTGCTCCTCTCTATCACTAAAGAAGAGAATGTCGTCCACATACTGAACGACCTGCTGGGGCTGGCTAAAATTCTTCAGAGCATTAACCATGCTCTGGTGGAAGATGGAGGGGCTGTTATGAAACCTCTGGGGAAGACACGTCCAAGTATACTGTTGGCCCTTAAATGTAAAGGTGAACTTATACTGGTCTTCCCATCGAAGGAGAATCGACCAGAACCCATTCGAAACATCCAGCACTGAGAACGCGGTCGCAGTGGCTGGAATATTTCGAATTAGGTCCACTACAGCTGCGACTGTGGGCGCGCAGGCTGGGATATTATTGTTGAGGACCCGATAGTCCACCGTGGCTCTCCATGACCCGTCAGGTTTCTTGACCGGCCAAAGGGGAGAGTTCACATGGGTGGCAATCGGCCTCAACACACCCTGCTTTACCAGGGAACCCAGTGCCGTCTCCAAGTCTGCCTCCGCTTCCCTGGGAAAACTATACTGTTTTTGGGGCCTAGACATGGGATCCCCGTCTACTCTAACCTCTACCCCTTTCAGACTCCTCCAGCTGCCCCTGAAGCCTGTTTACCTGCTTCCTTAACAGCTGAACCTGTTTTTGCAAGCATATGAGCCAAATTGCCTTTTCTTTGGACTTCTTATGCTCCTTCCCCCCTGTCCTCTCAGCTGCCCTGAGGACTGTCTGAGTGTAACATGTCCAGCACCCACTGCTGCGACACGTTAATTTTGGTGAACACGTAGGACGCGATCCTATCTTGCAAACCTGACCGAACCGTTTCAACCTTAGAGTCATTTGGACTACCCGCACCCTCAGGTCCTGCCGCGGTCGCCATTTCTGCCAGGTGTTTTTGCGTGCCCCGTGTTTCTATGACTCTCCTTTGAGTTGACCCGTGCATTAAAAACTCCCCAGTTTGGGTTGTTTCCGTTGGACGGCAGGAGCTTCTGCCAATAGTCCCTGCCTAGCCCGTCGATTAGTGGGTAATCCTACACAGAGAGAGAGACCAAGGCCAAATAGGTCTTCTCCTATGCCCGATGCGCAGCGTCCCCAGCGGGATTACGGTGTAACCCGGCCGTGACCGATGCCACCTGGTTGGTCTTCTGAATTATACCGCAAACCACCAGCCCCACAACCCCCAAATTCGGACCCAAGGAGTTACTATGGATAGATTATAATTGACTCAGATGAAACAAAATGGTTCAGGTTGGTCAAAGATCGATTCCTTTTATTACACTCACAAAATGACAACCCCTACTCCTCTTGCTTACGGTATAATGAGTAGGTGACCGTGGACACTAGCTTAGAACCTTAGACTAAAATACCCATCCTGTCGATTATGCCGAACCAACTCCCTTCCCAAATTCACTGCATCCCACTCCCCTCAGTCACTGCATCCCACTCCCGTCAGAGGCCGGTGTCAGGAGCGGAGAGAGCGACAGTACAGTGAGTATTTAAACTCACTTTCGCGGGCTTTTTTTCTGAGGCCGGTGTCGGGAGTGGAGAGAGCGACGGTACAGTGAGTATTTAAACTCACTTTCACGGGCTTTTTTCAGAGGCCGGTGTCGGGAGCGGAGAGAGCGGCGGTACAGTGAGTATTTAAACTCACTTTCGCGGGCTTTTTTCAGAGGCTTACCAATCTCGCAGACCGGCGGTGGCGTTCCAGAGCCACGTCATGATTCAAAAAGTGACGTGGGCAAGAGGAAGCAGCTGATTGGGTGAGTATGGCCAGGTGAGTATTTATACTACTCTATAGTTTGACAGTTAAGGTTAATAGTTTATAAAGTTTAGAAGGTCTTAATTTTGTGGTTATAGTTTCTAAGGTCTCTATTGTGTAGCGGGGAGTGCTAGTAAACAAGGGCCCTTGACTATATCATTGAATTGTAGTGTAATTTGTGGTATTGATTTGATTTAATTTAATTTAAATTAATTAAAGGGTAAGTCATGGCAGCACAGCTCGGCCCTGTGGCATGCTCCTCCTGCACTATGTGGGAAATCAGGGACACTTCCTGTGTCCCTGATGACCATGTGTGCAGGAAGTGTATCCAGCTGCAGTGACTGGCATTGCGTCGCATTGCGGCGCTGGAGCTGCAAATGGATACATACTGGAGCATTCGCGATGCTGAGGACATTGTGGATATCACGTTTAATGAGTTGGTCACACCGCAGGTAAAGACTGCACAGGCAGGAAGGGAATGGGTGACCGCCAGGCAGAATAGTAGGCGCAGGCAGGTAGTGCAGGGGTCCCCTGTGGCCATCCCCCTCTCAAACAGATATACCACTTTGGATATTGTTGAGGAGGATGGCTTATCGGGGGAAGGCAGCAGCAACCAACATCCTGGCACCATGGGTGGTTCTGCTGCACAGGACGGGAGGAAAAAGAGCGGGAGAGCTATAGTGATAGGGGATTCTATTGTAAGGGGAATAGATAGGCGTTTCTGCGGCTGCAAACGAGACTCCAGGATGGTATGTTGCCTCCCTGGTGCAAGGGTCAAGGATGTCTCGGAGCAGCTGCAGGGCATTCTGGAGGAGGAGGGTGAACAGCCAGTTGTTGTGGTGCATAGAGGTACCAACGATATAGGTAAAAAATGGGATGAGGTCCTAAAAGCTGAATATAGGGAGTTAGGAGGTAAATTTAAAAATAGGACCTCAAAGGTAGTAATCTCAGGATTGCTACCAGTGCCACGTACTAGTCAGAGTAGAAATAGAAGGATATTTCAGATGAATACGTGACTAGAAGAATGGTGCAAGGGGGAGTGATTCAAATTCCTGGACATTGGAACCGGTTCTGGGGGAGGTGGGACCAGTACAAACTGGATGGTTTGCACCTGGGCAGGACTGTGACTGATCTCCTAGGGGGAGTGTTTGCTAGTGCTGTTGGGGAGGGTTTAAACTAAAATGGCAGGGGGTTGGGAACCTGTGCAGGGAGACAGAGGAAAGGGAAGCAAGGATAGAAGCAAAAGACAGGAAGGAGAAAAGCAAAAGTGGAAGTCAGAGAAATCAAGGGTGTAAATCAAACATGGCCACAGTAAACAATAATTTTAAAAGGTCTAAGAGTGTTAAAAAAACAAGCCTGAAGGCTTTGTGTCTTAATGCGAGGAGCATTCGTAATAAGGTGGATGAATTAGCTGCGCAAATAGATGTAAACGGATATGATATAATTGGGATTACGGAGACATGGCTCCAGGGTGACCAAGGCTAGGAATTCAACATCCAGGGGTATTCAATATTCAGGAAGGACAGGCAAAAAGGAAAAGGAGGTGGGGTAACATTGCTGGTTAAAGAGGAGATTAACACAATAGTAAGGAAGGATATTAGCTCTGATGATGTGGAATCTGTATGGGTAGAGCTGAGAAATACCACGGGGCAGAAAACATTAGTGGGAGTTGTATACAGACCCCCAAACAGTAATGCTGAGGTTGGGGATGGCATTAAATGGGAAATTAGAGATGCATGCAATAAGGGCACAGCAGTTATCATGGGTGACTTTAATCTACATATAGATTGGGCTAACCAAATTAGTACCAATACTGTGGAAGAGGAATTCCTAGAGTGTATACGGGATGGTTTCCTGGACAAATATGTCAAGGAACCAACTAGAGATCAGGCCATCTTAGACTGGGAATTATGTAATGAGAAAGGATTAATTAGCAATCTTGTTGTGTGAGGCCCCTTGGGGAGGAGCGATCATAATATGATCGAATTCTTCATTAAGATGGAGAGTGAAGTAGTAGTTGACTCAGAGACTAGGGTACTGAATTTAAATAAAGGAATCTACGATGGTATGAGGCATGAGTTGGCTAGGATGGATTGGGGAATGTTACTTAAAGGGTTGACAGTGGATAGGCAATGGCAAACATTTAAAGATCGCATGGATGAACTACAGAATTTGTTCATCCCTGTTTGGCATAAAAATAAAACAAAAAAGGTGACTCAACCATGGCTACCAAGGGAAATTAGGGATAGCATAAGATCCAAGGAGAGGACATATAAATTGGCCAGAAAAAGCAGCAAACCTGAGGATTGGGAGCAGTTTAGGATTCAGCAAAGGAGGACAAAAGGATTAATTAAGAGGGGGAAAATAGAATATGAGAGTAAGCTTGCAGGGAACATAAAAACTGACTGTAAAAGCTTCTATAGATATGTGATATGTGAAGAGAAAAAGATTGGTGAAGTCAAGCGTAGGTCCCTTGCAGTCAGAATCAGGGGAATTTATAATGGGGAACAAAGAAATGGCAGACCAATTAAATACATACTTTGGTTCTGCCTTCACAAAGGAGGACACAAATAAACTCCCAGAGATGTCGGGGAACATAGGGTCTAATGAGAGGGAGGAACTGAATGAAATCAGTATTTGTAGGGAAATGGTGTTCGGGAAATTGATGGGATTGAAGGCCGATAAATCCCCAGGGCCTGATAATCTACATCCTAGGGTACTTAAGGAAGTGGCCCTAGAAATAGTAGATGCATTGCTGGTCATCTTCCAAAATTCTATAGACTCTGGAACAGTTCCCATGGATTGGAGGGTAGCTAATGTAAACCCACTATTTAAAAAAGGGTAGTAGAGAGAAAACGGGGAATTATAGATCGGTAAGCCTGACATCGGTAGTGGGGAAAATGCTAGAGTCCATTATAAAAGATGTAATAGCAGAACACTTGGAAAACAGTGACAGGATCGGACAAAGTCAACATGGATTTACAAAAGGTAAATCATGCTTGACTAATCTACTGGAATTTTTTGAGGATGTAACTGGTAGAATAGATAAGGGAGAACCAGTGGATGTGGTGTATTTGGACTTTCAGGAGGCTTTCGATAAGGTCCCGCATAAGAGATTAGCGTGCAAAGTTAAAGCACATGGGATTGGTGGTAAGGTACTGACTTGGATAGAAAACTGGTTGGCAGACAGGAAGCAAAGAGTTGGAATAAACGGGTCTTTTTCCGAGTGGCAGGCAGTGACTAGTGGGGTACCGCAGGGATCGGTGCTAGGACCCCAGTTATTCACAATATATATTAATGATCTAGATGAGGGAACTAGATGTAATATCTCCAAGTTTGCAGACGACACAAAGCTGGGTGGGCGTGTGTGCTGTGAGGAGGATGCAGAGAAACTCCAGTATGATTTGGACAGGTTGGGTGATTGGGCAGATGCATGGCAGATGCAGTATAATGTGGATAAATGTGAGGTTATCCACTTTGGTGGCAAAAACAGGAAGGCAGATTATTATCTGAACGGCAATAGATTGGGAAAAGGGGAAGTGCAACGAGACCTGGGTGTCCTTGTGCACCAGTCGCTGAAGGTAAGCATGCAGGTGCAGCAGGTGGTTAAGAAGGCAAATGGTATGTTGGCCTTCATAGTGAGAGGATTCGAGTACAGGAGCAAGGATGTCTTGCTGCAGTTGTACAGGGCCTTGGTGAGACCACACCTTGAGTATTGTGTGCAGTTTTGGTCGCCTTATCTGAGGAAGGATGTTCTTCCCATGGAGGGAGTGCAGCGAAGATTCACCAGACTGATACCTAGGATGGCAGGAATGATGTATGAAGAGAGATTGGGTCGACTAGGCTTATATTCGCTAGAGTTTAGAAGAATGAGAGGGGATCTCATTGAAACTTATAAAATACTAACAGGACTAGATAGACTAGATCCAGGAAGGCTGTTCCCAATGGTGGGGGAGTCCAGAACCAGGGGTCACAGTCTAAGGATAAGGGGTAAGCCATTTAGGACTGAGATGAGGAGGAATTTCTTCACCCAGAGAGTGGTGAACCTGTGGAATTCTTTACCACAGAAGGCAGTTGAGGCCAATTCATTAAATATATTCAATAAGGAGTTAGATATATTTCTTAAGGCTAAGGGGATCAAGGGATATGGGGAGAAAGCAGGGACAGGGTACTGAATTTGGATGATCAGCCATGAGCGCATTGAATGGTGGAGCAGGCTCGAGGGGCCGAATGGCCTACTCCTGCCCCTATCTTCTATGTTTCTATGTTTCTAAGCCTAGATAAAGGAAAAACCCTTCTAACTAAACCCCTCTCCCGGTTTGGTCAGAACCCACACTTGGAAGCTTCCTCACACACACACTCACGTCTTGGACACTTGCAGTTCCTCAGCAGCCAAACACGCAGGCGGTCCTGGGGATTTCTAGAGGTGTATGCTGGATATAATTACCAGCCCTTGTCGTTGATTCACGCGCTCCCGGGTCCGTTCGACTCCAGAGACAAAACCGTGCCTAACAGAGGCATGCGATGAGGCCTAGAGAGTTACGTTCAGGCGGTACGGCGAGGCACTCACTTCGGGCGTTCCTAGAGAGTTGACAGATGCGTAGCTACGCGAAGAACCCCGTTCGAGATGGTAGAGAAAA
The DNA here is from genome assembly GCA_030390025.1 of Squalus acanthias. Lineage (NCBI taxonomy): Eukaryota > Metazoa > Chordata > Chondrichthyes > Squaliformes > Squalidae > Squalus > Squalus acanthias. Next base: position 67,091,104 of record CM059433.1, on the reverse strand, counting down.
AAAAAGTAAGCCCGAATCCCCCAAAGTTCAGCATGTTTATACCCCATGTAATACACAAAACTGGCTGGGCGATTCCTGGTTACCATGGTCGCAGAGACACTAGTTGGTCTTCCTGGTGACGTCTCTGTCCTGGATTGGTCATCTTGATGAAAACAATGGTAGGCCATTACTGTAGATGAGCAATTCTCGAAGTGCTAACTGTTTGTTAAGTTCTCGACTGCTCCTTCATTGAAAGAGTCCAGAGGTGTTACTTTTGGCCTGCAAACCTCATTGCGCATCCAGACATCCCGACTCCATGGACAAAAGGTGTTTTTTCACAAATAACACAAGTTCGAATATGAAAAGGCCCCTGCCTTTCATGACGTCCGCTTTGAGACAGGCCCCATGGCAACCCAAAAGACAGACAGTTCCTGCTATCTTCACAGAAACCAAAAGTCAGTCCTTTTTTTTTTAAATGTGGAGAAGTCCAAACTCCATTTTGGAATGCAGCCCATGTGCGTCTCCATTTTAAAAGGGTACAAATCCATTTTAAAAGTCCAAAAATCCTTCAGGCCCATGCACCTACTGATGTTGGCACCGGCCAAACCCTACAATACAGAGAGTGGATACTCAGTTTCTGTATCTTTCGAGTACACTCTGACAAACTGTTGAAAACCATTATCCTTTATACACCATATTTTGACTACATCAAAGGAAAATGTCAAAATTATGTATCTATTTCCCAAATCCTCTGAAAACAGATCATCTATGTAAACAGTTTGTAATTGTTTACCTCAGAACCACTTCCCTTAAACAAGATTTCCTTTACCTACTGTTATCTTAAGCAAAAGAACTCACTACCTCTGTTTTATTACCCTAAAACTAATTCACTCATAGGTGACTTCATTACTAACACTCATTCCCTTACACAAGCACTTTACAATTCAGAAAAAAAGCAATCCCTTCACCTCACAACACTTCAAAGTCATCCTGTTTATATCGGAAAGCCTGACAATGCATTCCTTTTACAACACTTCAATGTCATCCTGTTTAACAAAGAAGTTTGACTGTTAAACTTTTAACTCCCCAAGATGTCCAACATACATCTCTCCAGGATGTCTAACAGTGGCTTGCTCCAACACATGTTAAAAGTTTTTGTAAGTGTGCAGGGAGTGCTGCTGGATGCTTGCAAGGCCTCAGATGATAAAGGAAGGCCTTTGAGAAGATAGAAAATTCTGCAAACACTCAGCAGGTCAGGGAACATCCATGGAGAGTGAAGCAGAGTTCACATCTCAGGTCGAAATGCTGCCTGACCTGCTGAGTATTTCCAGCATTTTCTGCTTTTATTTCAGTTTTACTGTATCCGCTTGCAGAGGAAAGAGAAAGATGCAGAAGAGGAGGAAGCAGAAGGAAGGATGCAACCCAGACAGCCCATTTCTGTCTGGGATATCCAGGATGGAACGATCCGCCTGCGGTACCAGTGACCACAACCCCAATTCCTCTTTCAACATTTGGCCCACACCTTAGCTTCACTCTGTTATTGACTATCACAGCATCCTCATGGCCATAATGCTGAAATAAAAGCCATCACAAAGCAAACTTTCCAATCCAACTTTAAACATCTATCCATCCAATATGACATCAAGAAATCAACTCATCACCCTTCTGCATTCCCTGAGTGACTGTCTTGTGTGTGCCTTTGCCTATCCTACTGATGTCACACAGTGCTACCCCAGTGGCTGCAGCATGGCTGATGGAAAGCTGTTGACTTTCAGAGGGGGACACTGCAAATGGTCTTGCTGTTAGACCTTGAGGAGCTGGTGGCTGGGAGTGTGAAATCGAGTGATGATGTTTCTTCTTCTTCACTCTCCTCTCCCTCTTCTTGGTGAACCATTGGCTGGGCAGGCTGCATTTCTTGGGTGTGTGAAAAGAGGAAGTCACGAGGGTGGAGTTGTGGTGAGGGGAGGGTGGGAAAGCAAGAGGTGCATGCCAGAAGAAGGATAACGTATGAGGATACCAGCATCTTGTATCCTTTCAGCCCTGCCGCTGTCCAAGGGCTCAGCCATGCCCCTGTCAAGAATGGCCAGCACCACCTCCTCTAAGGGATGAGGTGAGGCTAGGAATGGGAGGTGTGCCTCGTGATTGGTACAGAGTGTTGGTAGGTGAGTGATGGGGGTGGGGGTGGGTGCAGGGGGAAGTCGTGCATTGAGCAGTATGTGAGGCTAGTGATGCAGTTGGTAGGAGATGGCTTTTTAAGATACATTCACTGACCTTGACCTTGAGGTCATGAAGCTTCTTTGGGCACTGGAGCCAGGTGGTGAGGGCGACACTGCTTGCAGTGACAGCCTCGGTGATGTGGTCGCACATCGTTCTTTCTGGAGGGCCTCCTGGCCCCTATGGGTAGAGGACCTCACTTGCAGTGTTGACCCCCTGCACAAAGCTGGAGTGCTGCATGCGGGACCCTGGGTGCTCCTTTCCTGGTTTGCTGAGCCATTTTTGTTAGTGCTGAAGCACTTTTCCCATTTTTTGAGGTGCAGAAGGGAATTCAGCTTTAAGAGCTGAAGACTCCCATTTGGGAATTTTTTTTCAAATTTTAAATTTTATTCCAAAAGGCAGTAGAGCTATAAGGGCTGAGAACTGCATTTTTTAATTCATTTTTATTTTTATCAGTTCAGAAGGCATTGCTCTTTAAATATCCCACAATGCCTAGCAAAATTAAAGCCTCGCTTCCAGAGGCTGTTGGAAGATGCAACGCCGCTTCTGGATGCCATATTCGGGATTGATGCCGGGACCAGCGCTACCAGGAGGGCATTACACGATCAGTTTAGCGCTGGGCTAATAATCTTTAGACCCCACCGCAAATTTTTCACTCCTATCGGCGCCACCATTTTTGGCGGCTGTTAACCCGCGGCCACAGTGACACTGGCAACTTTTGTGTCGCAGTCGAATTTTTAGGCCAAAATTGGGTGATCAGGAGCTGGGAGGTTCAAACTAATATAAAAGCAATGCATTAGCAGCACCAGATGTGATGAACAAGTGATAGGAAAAGTTTATCATTGTGACAAATGGCATCTTCTCTGTATATAAACGTGATTAGGTGTCTCACAGGACATTGCCCTGTTAATTGATTTTAGAGAGGGGAATTTTGCACTCTTATGCAGGATGTAAATTATTGGAATAAATCGTATTAAAGTAATTTCAGTTAGAAAAGACTGGTTTAACTTGCTGTGACTCCAGTTTAATCTTGTGCTACTTGTTTGTTTGCACTTATGTTGGACTTGACTGCACACAGACACCTACTATATTCCTCTAGATAAAATTAGATAGAAATATAATGACATTACTGCTTTCTATGCAAGACAGTGCCCAATACATTCTAAGAAATTAAGATGCCAATAATGCAATCCTCAGTGTTGCTATGCATAGGCTGCAGTTCCCCACATTTTTGGGCACTGACTCCTGCTAAAACACTGGTGGGCAGGGTACCTGATGATGCAGTCAGGAAACACCTATGGTATGCTGGGCTCATTACAGCCCTGAATCCAGTAGTAAAAGGAATAGTGCCAGAGGACTGGTGAACAGCAAATGTAATGACAATCTTCAAAAAAGGAGATCGAACTAATCCAGGAAGCTATAGGTCACTTAGCTTAACGTAGGTGGTTGGAAACATACTAAAATCGTTGCTAGAAGATCAGATAACAAAACATCTAGAGATGGAGAATATAATTTTAAAACAGCATGGATTTCTAAAAGGAAGGTCATTGTAAGATTCTCAAAATTCACAGATCCCCCAAAACGCGAAAACAAACCCTAAGGAAAAAGACTTGGGACTCTTTTTCTAACTATTTCAGGGTGGTGGAATGCATTGGGCCTAACCGAAGGACATTTTAGAGTAAAAACCAAGATTTGGTATTTTAAAAGACATGTCTGGACTTGTAAGGGAGAAAAGACTGTAAAGGAAGGTGGGCTCAACCTCTGTAAAGACAGTTTGGATATTGGAGTTAATGGAAACTGTCTGGGGAACCACATGACCTCGCTGGGTGTTAAATCGGCTCCTATCAGACATTAACATCCTTACAATAAACCTGAGGAAAAGCAGTCTCCACCCAAATTTACAGAGCCCATCAAAACATGCATAAAACAGATCACTTAGGCCTACTCTATAGAAATCCCAGGCCCAGTCAAGAAACTCAAAACTTGGGAACAATCAACTACGATTAAGTGTCAGATCGACAAGATGGAGCCATCCCGAAACCACTTCACACATTAACAAACAAGTTACCGTTAACGAGCCCGCCAAAATCTGATTTGGCGCGCAGATAAGGGAGCTTCAATTAGTATAATTGAAGGCCCGTTCTCAACCTGAAAAGGAAGAAGGAAGAAGGACAAGTTCATCCACGGAGGCATTCACCGCAACACAGTTCTCCAGCACCACCGTTCAACGTTCCGTGTCCAGCCAGGAGGTCGACAGCTCGAAGACCAGACCACTCAACAAAGGAGGCCAACAGCTCCCGAAGTAGGCCGACACGTGGAAGAAACCAGAATGACCGCCTCAGTGACCATCGGACACCTCGCGGCAACAAGGGCCTCACGAAAAACAATCAACCGAGCATCACCACCAATATTGGGCCACCGCGACTAAAGAAAACCAACTTGGAGAAAAACCGAAGATCCGCAAAGTTTCCACTCTACAATCTACTCCTGACTTACCCCTGGGTAAGATTTCCCCCCAAAAGACTCTAAACCCTACTTCTAAACCAAAGAAAAGTGAGTACTCACCTGATAGATCCAATACGCACCCTACCGCATCAGCGGACTCGCGAAGACTGACCAGATACGCAGTTGAAGTCCTCTACCGTGTACGGGGTATGGCAGACACCAACCAACATATAGAGCGAACCCCAAAACCGCGAACCAGCCCAACAGTCAAGGATTCTGGTGAGTATCATCCCTGGTCCTCTGGAGTCCAACCTAGCTAGAGAAGTGGGATTGGGAGGGGTGAAGTATTCTTCTAATGTTATTTCCCTCGTTTGTACCGAAGTGTTCCCCACTTTATTAGAGTGTTCAGAGTGTTTGTGTTGTGTTTTACTCTCTTGAATAAAGATCAAAGTTCGTGCATCAAAACCAGTTGTCTGCTGCACTTTTGTCACAACCCCCAAATAAGTCCAAGGTCTAGAACCAAGGTAGTGGGAGCGATTCGAACCGCTCAGAAGTCAGAGGTGAAGCTGATACAAACCACCACCCCCTACAGTCATGTCTAACCAACCTTATTGAATTCTTTGAAGAAATAACAGAAAGTGTGGACAAGGGCAATGCAGTGGATGTGGTATACATGGACTTTCAGAAGCCCTTCAATATGGTGTCACATAAGAGACTCATGATGAACATCAGGGAGTGTGGAAGTTTCTCAGATTGGCAGAAAGTGGGAAGTGGTGTCCCATAGAGATCTGTGTTGGGACCACTGTTGTTCACCATATGCATAAACATTTTGACTCAGAAATTGGAGGTATTGTTTGGCCATCTGATTGAGGCAAGATACAGTAGTTCTATTTTGTATCTGTTCACACAAGCCACATTTAGGGATTTCCCCCCATAAATTCCTGGATTTTTTTTAGGTTAATGGATTGGTAAAACAGATTCTTTCCCAATTTTGCAATTTAAAAAGCCCAAACTTTCCCTCATATTCACACTGAAATTTCTAGGCCATTATCTGGTCATTTATCTGATTGCAGTTTGTGGAACCTTGCTGTGTGCAAATTGGCTGCCTCGTTTCCCTATATTAGAACAGAGACTGGACTTGAAATTAATTGGCTGTGAAGCACTTTGGAACATCCTAAGATTATGAAAAGCACTATATAAATGCAAGTTCTTCTTTTTGGCATTTGAATTTTTGACCACTGGTGATGCTTTGTCTATACTTAAGCAAACCACTAGATGGAGCACACATCATGGAAAATCTTACTCTAAGCAACAAGGCCGAAAGCAAATGTGCCATTGATGAACAAAGTGACGCAGAAGCATCAGCGTCACTGGTTTCATAAGTCTAAGGCCATTTACTTTCTTTAACACATGAGAATAACAAGGTTAATGATTGGAAGTGATTAAAACAAAGGTTAAATTGACAGCTAATATCTGACCTGAAGTTGAAACTGGTGTGGCCACCTCAGGACTAGTATCCTTCAATAAGAAAGAATTGTACAAAAGTCTGCCTAATGTTAGTGAAGCTCAGTGCTCTGAAATTATAAGCTTGCAACCATTTTGCGTCATTGAACAAGTGGATAATTCTGTGACAAGCTTACTATGTGCGTAGGTTTTTCTTTCCAGTAAGTTTGTTACATGACATTGAGGGATTGAGACAATGTCATAAATTGTAAGAATTAACATTGAGAAATTTATTGTCATTGAACTAAAGGTTTGTGAATGTGCTTTTCACACACTCCAAGATGTGTTTCTCTTTATAATTTTTCCTACATTACAACAGTAACTACACTTCAAAAGTACTTCATTGGCTGTAAGTGCTTTGGTCGTGAGGTAGTGGAAGGTGCTACATAAATTCAAGTTTGTTCTTTTCTTTCTATAATATAAACAAACTTAATGGTCCCTTCCTGTTTTCTGTTACTGAAAATCCTGAAGATAAGTCTGCCAAATGGACAGCAGGTTCCCTTCAGTGTATCTGAATGGATCAGATGAAATATCCTAGCTTCTATATATCACAGTACTGTAGTTGTTGTTGTTGTCTGTTGCACTACGTGAATAGAATAAGGTGCAGAGAATTGTATTCAATACACAAAACTCATTTATCAATGTGTAATGGTTACCAATTGTCCTCTGCATTTAATTGTTGAAATGTAATTTGAATACTGAATAACTCATTGTCCTGCCTAATTCATTATATTCCTTAGAGCAGCATTACCTCTTAGCAGTTCACTGCAGATTGAATTCAGGTGGAGATTATATCAGACATTTAATCTTTCACTAAGGATGTCATCAGGTACACTATCTGCATCCAGCATCCTCTCAATGTCGACCAGAATGCCTGCTGTCAATAAAAATGCACCTTCCACAAGGCAACAACAGGTCATACTTAATGGGGTAAAAATTGGACCTCGTTGCACCCATTTTGTGGGTCAGGGATGCACAGGCATCCCTTGCACCAAGTGCTGCTAGGGCATAAATGATGGGAATTCTGTCACATGCTGCAATCCACTGAGAAGTAAAAACTCCATGGGAAAAGTGATCCTTACTTCACCCAACGAAGGAGAAGTAAGCTCCGAAAGCTTGTGATTTCAAATAAAACTGTTGGACTATAACCTGGTGTTGTGCGACCTCTCAAAGTGATCCATCCATGGCTAACTAAAGAAGTTAAGGATAGTATTAGATTAAAAGAAGAGGCTAATAATGTTGTGAAGAGTAGTAGTGAGCCTGATGATTGGGAGCGCTTTAGAAACCAGCAAAGGATGACCAAAAAATTGATAAAAAGGCAGAAAATAGAATGAGAGTAAACTAGCAATAAATATAAAAACAGATTGTAAGAGCTTCTACAAGTATATAAAAAGGAAACGAGTAGCAATAGTAAGCATTGGTCCCTTAGAGGTTGAAACAGGAGAAGTTATAATGGGGAATAAAGAAATGGCAGAGACTTTAAACAAATATTTTATATCTGTCTTCTAGCTGGAAAGTAAGCTGTGAGGAGAACACAAAGAGCTGCAAAGGGATATAGACAGATTAAGTGAGTGGGCAAATAAGGTGGCAGATGGAGTATAATGTGGGGAAATGTGAGGTTATTCACTTTGGTAGGAAGAATAGGAAAACAGAATATTCTTTAAATGTTGAGAAACTAATAAATGTTGGTGTTCAGAGAGATTTAGGCGTCCTCATACAGGAAACACAGAGATTTAGCATGCAGGTACAGCAAGCAATTAGGAAGGCAAATGGCATGTTGGCCTTTATTAAAAGGGGGTTGGAGTACAAGAGTAAGGAAGTCCTGCTACAATTGTACAGGGCTTTGATGAGACCACACCTGGAGTATTGTGCACAGTTTTGGTCTCCTTATCTGAGGAAGGATATACTTGCCTTAGAGGCAGTGCAACGAAGGTTCACTATATTGATTGCTGGGATGAGAAGGCTGTCCTATGATGAGAGATTGTGTAAAATGGGCTTATACTCTGGAGTTTAGAATAATGAGAGATGATCTCATTGAAACATATAAGATTCTGAAGGGGAATTGACAGGGTAGATGCTGAGAGGTTGTTTCCCCTGGCTGGACAGTCTAGAACTAGGGGGACATAGTCTCAGGAAAAGGGGTCAGCCATTTAAGACTGAGATGAGGAGGAACTTCTTCACGCAGAGGGTTGTGAATCTTTGGAATCCTCTATGCCAAAGGGCTATGTATGCTAAATTGCTGAGATAGATAGATTTTTGGACTCTAGGGGAAATTAAGGGATATGGAGATTGGGCGGGAAAGTGGAGTTGAGGTCAAAGATCAGCCATGATCTTATTGAATGGCGGAGCAGGCTCGAGGAGTTGTATGGCCTACTCCAGTTCCTAATTCTTATGTTCTTATTCCCTTATTTGCATGGTGTCACAATAAACTAGTCTATTTGGATGCGGATATAAATGTACCAACCCCCATTCCTGTGCAAATTCTGGCCCACCCGCTCAAATTATGACACTTCTGTGCCAATTTTGGGTGGAAATTTGAGCTCTTGTTTACTGTTAATATCGAGTAGAAGAAAATATTCAGAGCGACAACAGAAATGGATTAAAACACCACTGATTTGGAAAACACAATCACATCAGTGTGGGATGAAAGTAGGTTGCAACAACCCTCAACATTTGTACCATAGGCATCTGTATTGAGCTTGAAATATTGAGTTTTTGCAAAAGTTGTTCTACAAAATAAGGCCTGAAGTCACAGATTTTCCATCCTATGCTCCTGTGAGTGCTATTCCTTGCTGGGAGCACCTGATTGGAGAATTAGCCTTATAATACTTTTTAATCTCTTCCTCTAATATTTACTGTAATAATACATATGCCAGTCCTTTAAAACATAGGCCAGAGATTACTGTTAGCAATATTAGCATATGTATGCTTTTCTATAAATTTGTTTATCACCTATTTTAATGAAGGCATTAACCGTTTTGGATAGCTTAAAATTTCAGGTAAAATAGCGGACAAAAGAATGTCATCCATACCTGTTCAGCATTCGTATGCAAATATCTCAAATAGTCATTTCTCGGCCCAAACAGTTTTGATTCTTAATTATGTGTGTTTCTAATCTGAATCATAGTCAGGATTCATTTTCACAACTGCAGCAAACTATTAACATCTTCAATTGAAGTTCTGTCCCAAATCACTTAAAGTGCAAGGAAAGCCCAGGGGCGATACTTTCTGTTCAAAGTGCTGTCCACCTCTCTGCTTGAAAGAAGTGGGCAACATACACGGTTTATTTGTTAGCTATCAGAAAACATTGTCCTCACATGAGCCCCAAAGAGACAAGTTATTTCAGCTCTTTGCTCCCTCTGCAGCTGCTCTGTGACAAGTTGCAGGAAGAGGTCGGCGCGTCTCAGAGCAGCCTGATTCACTGGCAGCTGAACCCCCAAGGATAGAACCTGTATAGCTTTTGGAATGATTCGGCACACATAGTGAAAGAAGGAAATATCTTGCCTTTTATATAGAACATTTAACACTCTCGTGTTGTGCCAAAGTGCCTGACAGCCAATGAAATAGTTTTGGAATGTAGTCATTACTGTGCAGGCAAACACGGCAGCCAATTTGCCCAAAGGTGCCACAAATAGCACTGAGATAAATGACCAGTTCATCTGTTTTTTGTAGCGTTAGTTCAGGGCATATCCAGGACACCAGAAGAAATGCCCAGCTCCTCTTTGAATAGTACCATGGGGTCATTCTTTTTCCTGAACAGACAGGCAGCGGCTCAGTTTAACATTTCATCTAAAAGATGGTACCTCTGACAATTTAGAATTCCCTCAGTACTGCAATGAGGTGCCAGCCTAGAGTCTTCTCGTGGACACACAACTTCTGACTTAGAGGCAAGAGTGCACCACTGAGTCAAACTGGCACTGACATGGTGCTTTTGATACTTTGGCTCTTGCCTTAGTTAACATAATGGACCTGAAATTGCGGTCGGAGGCTTCCCGCGGGTGAATGCCTCCGATCCGCAAGAAAAGTACACACCTACCTGGTGCCTCTGTATCTTCGGACTCTTGCGCTCCTGGGCCTGCAGGCGTATGCCTGCATAAAGGCCCAAGTATCCCAGGGGCACATGCGGTTCACAAGTGTCCCTGGGATCACGTGGGCCAGCCCAACCAATCGCAAAGGGGAATTCCTATTATGTTTCTGGGGATTCCATTTACGTATGGAACCCCCAAAAGCATAATAGGAATGACATAAAAAATACATTATCACACAACCTAAATAAAAATTAATCATCACATCTTTAAAATTAATTAAAATACAATTTAATTAAACATTTAAAACAAATGTTTAATTTTTTGAAAAATAAATTTATACATTTTTAAAGGGCCAAAAATAACCTAAACTAATTTTAAAGGTTTTTGAATGTTTTAAAAAATGTATTTTAATATTTATTTAAACCCTTACACTGGTAAAAGATGGCCCTATGCCTGCTTTTATCAGGCGTAAGAATTTCATGGGCATTCGCTGGGCAGTAGTTGGGTAAATAGCCCAAATCTCCGCCAGCGAATGTCCATTTCCTGCGCATGCGGATGATCTGCCAAGCTGAAACTTGACAGATCACAAGTTCTGGGTTTTCGCGCATGCGCAGCGCATACGGAAACCCGGAACTTGGGGGGGACTTACGACCTTGGGCCCCGTAAAATCTGGGCCATTAATTGTAGGACTCCTCATTTTAAAATGCTGATTTTTAAAGCCCATTCATTCATAACAATGCATTTGTATATAGTTATATTTAAATGATGTTTTTACACTCAGAAATGTATGCAATATTCATAGTTTTCCAAATAATTCATTCTAATAAAATAAAGATATGATATGCATACATTTGCAATTTTATGCAAAGTTATTTGATAAACAATAGAGTTACACTTTCATTAACTGCCGGTTTTAAACCCTGGTTTCAGTCCACTGTGATGTGGTTTCAGCAGTCCTGTGATACCTCACCAATGTGGCCATTCTTCATGTGTGATCTTGAACAAGTGTGCTGGCAGGCTATTTAACTAGAACTGGCATCACGACTGATGCTAGTCATGTCCTCAGTTGTCATCCACACATATACACTGTCAGGCAGGGGGCCACCGAATAGCAATCATAAGTGGAAACTGTGACTGCTTTTAACATTCCCTAGCCAGGGGCACTTAAAATAAAATCCCTTGAGAATGACTGGATTTGTTTCATGATGTGACTGAGATTCCAGTCCGTAAATTCACAACAATCCAGGTGGAAAGTGTTTAGGTTGTTTTTCCCGGGTTTCCACGGCTCTTTCGCTGAAGTTGCGCGGATGAGTGGGAGAATCCTCAGGGAAATTCACCCCCTCTTTTATGCAAATTGTTTCCAGCCTATGCTTGATTAGTTTGCACTTCCTGCTCTATCCACAGGCAATATTCATCTATTAAGCCATAAAAGTGAGTGATTACTGCTGGCGATATAGCTCGATTACAACAGCAGTAAAAATAGTAGAGCCAATAGAGTTATTTTTTACTTTTTAGCTATATGTTTGCATTAAATTGCTAAGGTTTAAGAATGTTAAATAAAACTTACAGCACCTTTAAGTGACTACAGGGCATGCACTGTGTCATGTGCAAAAGTAGATTATGCAGTTCAAATACTATAGAGCCCTGCAAAGGCAATCCCTTTACCATGGACTGACATTCAGTTGGCTTTCAAATTCTTACTCATTGCACTACGAGATGTTGAACTGCTGAGTTTTCAATTTCAAAGGCCATTTTACTTCAATGCATGTATGTCTTTGGGCTGTAAAATCTCATCTGCAGCACTCAAAGCCTTCAGCACCTTCTTAGAATGGGCAGTGTGTCAAAGAGTACAAATATAGAACATCATTCACCAACTGAAGGATTTGCTTTTAATGGGTCACCTCCAATAAATGCACCCTCGTGGTAGACACCTTCTCACGCTGACTGCAGAGCTGCAAATCCCAATAGTTGAGGAAAAGACTGAAGACCCCAGCACCATCTTTTCTTTTTATTAAGACAGTACCTCCTTTTAGAAAGTATTGTGCTCCCCTTTCTCTTGCTTGGGCCTCCCATACCAAATAGCATCCAAGGTCAACAGGGCAAATGGGTAAGCTGCTTCCAATCCCTTGCTAATGCTGTTTTGAAACCAGTTGCTAAGAGATGGATGAAAGCAGCATAATAATTTTGTCTCTCTGTTTCACTGCCTCCCTTTCACTGGGGAAGTACCTGTTGTGTTAATAACGCAGTGTGTGAGATTGCAGGCACCAAGCCAGATGGCACCACTCTGTGGGCAAGGGTGTTGCACTGTACCATGCTGCGCACTATGCCACTGAATTCCTTATTAGCAATGGAACTAAAGTCGGTGGCACAAATCGCAGCTTTGAAAAGATAACATTCAGAAATTCCTTGGGCTTTTAAAAGCATATAACAAATACAACTGAGAGACCTTCATATTGAGCCATGTGTTTGATTACCCCATCCTGATGGGAATTCAGCAGTTCCAGGGCTGAATCCAATTTGCGTCTGTTTTCACAAAGAAGGGGATTTAGCCATAGTGGACTGGAAACAGCTACTTGAAGGTAAATCAGTGTCAGAGCAGTGGGAGTCATTCAAGGAGGAGATCCAGAGGGTTCAGACCAAATATGTGCACTTAAAGAAAAAAGGTGGGACTAACAAATCTAGAGCCCCCTGGATGTCTAGAGACATACAGGGTAGGATAAAGAAAAAACAGGAGGCGTATGACAGATACCAAGGGCTAAATACTCCAGAATCTTTAGAGGAGTACAGAAAGTGCAGGGGTGCAATTAAAAAGGATATTAGGAAAGCAAAGAGAAAGTATGAAAAATTCTTGGCAAGTAAAATCAAGGAAAACCCAAAGATGTTTTATAAATATATTAAGAGTAAGAGGATAACTAAAGAAAGGGTAGAGCCTATTAGAGATCATGAGGGTAATCTGTGTGTGGAGGCGGGAGACGTCGGTAGGGTTCTTAATGAATACTTTGCGTCTGTTTTCACAAAGGAGAGTGGCGAAGCAGACATTGCTATCAGGGAGGAGGAGTGTGAAATATTAGATGAAATAAACATAGTGAGAGAGGAAGTATTAAGTGGTTTAGCAGCTTTAAAAGTGGATAAATCCCCAAGCCCAGATGAAATGTATCCCAGGCTGTTAAGCGAAGCAAAAGAGGAAATTGCAGAGGCCCTGACCATTATTTTTCAATCCTCTCTGGCTTCAAGTGTGGTGCCAGAGGACTGGAGGACTGCTAATGTGGTACCCTTGTTTAAAAAGGGAGGAAAGGATAGGCTGAGTAATTACAGGCCAGTCAGCCTAACCTCAGTGGTGGGAAAATTATTGGAAAGAATTCTGAAGGACAGGATAAATCTTCATTTAGAAAGACACGGATTAATCAAGGATAGTCAGCACGGATTTGTTAAGGGAAGGTCGTGTCTGACAAACTTGATTGAATTTTTTGAGGAGGTAACAAGGAGGGTAGATGAGGGTAGTGTGTTTGATGTAGAGTATATGGACTTTAGCAAGGCTTCTGATAAGGTTCCACATGGCAGACTGATCACGAAGTTAAAAGCCCATGGGATCCAAGGCAAAGTGTCAAGTTGGATTCAAAACTGGCTCGGAGACAGGAAGCAGAGGGTAATGGTTGATGGGTGTTTTTGTGACTGGAAGGCTGTTTCCAGTGGGGTTCCGCAGGGCTCAGTACTAGGTCCCTTGCTTTTTGTGGTATATATCAACGATCCAGACTTGAATATGATTAAGAAGTTTGCAGATGATACTAAAATCGGCTGTGTGGTTGATACTGAAGAAGGAAGCTGTAGACTGCAGGAAGATATCAATAAATTGGTTAGGTGGGCAGAACAGTGGCATATGGAATTTAATCCGGAGAAGTGTGAGGTAATGCATTTGGAGAGGGCTAACAAGGAAAGGGAATACACATTAAATGGTAGGACACTGAGTAGTGTAGAGGAACAAAGGGACCTTGGAGTGCATGTCCACAGATCCCTGAAGGTAGCAGGCCAGGTAGATAAGGTGGTTAAGAAGGCATACGGAATGCTTACCTTTATTAGCCGTGGCATAGAATACAAGAGCAGGGGGGTTATGCTTCAACTATATAAAACACTAGTTAGGCCTCAGCGAGAGTACTGCGTGCAGTTCTGGTCACCACATTACAGAAAAGATGTGATTGCACTAGAGAGGGTACAGAGGAGATTTACAAGGATATTGCCGGGAGTAGAGAATCTTAGCTATGAGGGAAGACTGGATAGGCTGGGTCTGTTTTCCTAGGAACAGAGGAGGCTGAGGGGAGACCTTATTGAGGTGTATAAAATTATGAGGGGCATAGACAAAGTGGATAGAAAGGACCTATTTCCCTCAGCAGAGAGGTCAAAAACCAGGGGGCACAGATTTAAAGTAATTGGTGGAAGGTTTAGAGGGGATTTGAGGGGAAATTTCTTCACCCAGAGGGTTGTGGGGGTCTGGAACTCACTGCCTGAAAGGGTGGTAGAGGCAGGAATCCTAACCACATTTAAAAAGTACTTGGATGTGCACTTGGGATGCTCTAACCTGCAGGGCTACAGACCAAGAGCTGGGAAGTGGAATTAGGCTGGATAGCTCTTTGTTGGCCGGCGCGGACACGATGGGCCGAAATGGCCTCCTTCCGTGCTGTAACTTTCTATGACTTTCTATGATTCTATGAAGATGACAATCCTCCTTCTCAAATCCATAATACCCCACATCCCACAATCTCTTCTGACTTAGAAGCTGCAGATGGTGTAAGCACCCACCTCTTACTTTCTCCTCTCCTCTCACCACAACCTTACCCATGTCTCTTTTTCCTTCCAGATACCCAAGAACTGCAACCTGCCTAGGTAGTGGAGGAAGAGCAAGAAGACTGTGAAGATGACAATACACCATCACTCGATTTCACAGTCGCAGCCACCAGCTCAGATACTGACACTGCACGTATCTCAGAGGATAGCGTAGAGGCAGGATCTGCACATGGTGACACACCGGGCACAAGTGAGCTGCAGCCAGGGCAGGGGGAAAGGATAGCGCAGATCCCAATTCCTGGGGGGCCAGGTCATAGACAAGTTCTGCTGCAGAGGACTCAGATGAGGACTTCAATAGGCCAGGCTACAGAAAAAGGCTGATGGGTCTACACACCAAAATACTTGGTGCACTGGGAAGCCTGCCAGAAAGCCTGTGTTCAATGTCAAGGAGCATGGAGGAGTCCAGCACCAACTTGGCACAGGGCTTTGCGCACAGCTTGGAGCCTATGATTTCAAGAATGGAACTGGTAGCCAACTCCATCAGCACACTTGTGGAACCAACCATGATGCAGCGTCCGATGGTCGAGGTCTCAGCTTCCATTGCAGCACAAGCAGCAGCCACCCAATGTCTGAGTGCTGCAGTGGAAGCTCAGACTTCTGCCCTCATGGCTCTGGAGACCAGTGTTCAAATGGGCTTCCAGGATGTCACGACAATTCAGCAATCGGCCCTCCAACAGATTACTAGGATTGCTGAAGCGCTGCCCTGTGGGAGTGGCAGTGGCTCCATGGAGCACGAATCTGCTGTCCTCTCTCAGGATGACAGCATTCATGCTCCCACCCCTGCCAGTCCGCCAGTGCCCTTGCTGTTGCCTGTCAGCCAGCCCAGACTGCTGCTGCCCATGCTGAGATGGTGTAGTCTGAAGCCAGGCCTTCAAGGCCCAGAGCTGCTCGAGGTCGTCCTCCAAGGCCATCTGCAGTCTCCCCTACTGAAAGCTGGCAGCCTTCCACCAGCCATGCTGCAGCCAATGGGGTAGCACTTCGTAGGAGCACTAGGACAGGCAAAGGCACACTGAATGCACAAGGGTGATTAGTTTAATTTTGAATGCAATATGGCATGCTTTAATTTATAAATTTGGTTTGGAATGTGTATTTTGTGTTGGCTTTTATGTTTGCATTGTGGCCAAGAGGACGCTGCGATGTTCCGTAACAGATAGATGGCAAGGTGGAGAAGTGTTAAGCATCGGGAATTTGGGGTTTCATTCAAGAGAACCAGAGTCTGATGATGCGCTCATGACAGCCTGTCCGGAATGGGGATTTGCAGGCTGCTTCCTCCTTTCCTCTTCCTCCTCCTCCACCTCCTGTTCATCCTCCTTCTCCTCCTGAGGTAGCTGCGGAACCAGTGGTGGCAAGGGCTGCTCCCTCATGATGGCCAAGTTGTGGAGGATGCAGCAGACCACCACGAATTGGGACACCCATTCCAGTAAGTACTGGAGAGCTCTTCCCGAGCGGTGAAGGCAGCACTACACACTGACTGACATTACGATCTGGCTACTCTGCATACTGCCAGTGCACACATGTCCCGCCTGCGCTATTAGAACATAAGAAGTAAGAGCAGCAGTAGGCCATGCGGCCCCTTGAGCCTGCTCTGCCATTCAATAAGATCATGGCTGATCATCAACCTCGACTCCACTTTCCCGCCCGATCTCCATATCCCTTGATTCCCCATGAGTTCAAAAAGCTATCTATCTCAGCCTTGAATATACTCAAAGACTCAGCATTCACAGCCCTCTGGGACAGAGAATTCTAAAGATTCACCAAGAAGGCAAACAGCGCGGGCCGCACCAGAAGTGGGTGGAAGCGAGGTGGCCGCCATTTTTTTCTCAAAACCGGCCTTAACTGCCGGTGCTAATTTGCCGAATTTCGCGGCCATTAGCTATACGTACACAATTATGGTCCACACATGGTTCCCTTCCATGCTGGCTGGAGAAAAGCTTTGTGCTTTTTTCTTTATTTTGTTTTGAGCTTGTATGATTGGAAGTCTAGTGGGGAGAGTGTGATTTGCAGTCTCACTCTGGTTATGTATTTATCTAGATGTGTGAAAATTTGTATTCATACCAGCTTCATTATAGCAAACCATTATTTTAAAATAAACACTGCATTGTAGTCCTGGGCAGAAGATTAGATAAGCAAAATATCCAAAGACCTGCTGATATAGGGAAGGTTGCTTCCTGTTCCCAGATACAACGTTAAATAGTCAGCTCTCAAATTAGGATTTTTAATCAAAGAATCTAGTTTTGGATCCTCAAAAATGAAACTGATTTAAATGCTCATTGTAGCTGCTAGGCCTAAAACTGCAAATTCCTCTATCTGGTTTAACCTCTCTTGTTGCTATATTACTGTACCACTTAGTGCCTTGCCCATCAATAATCTGCTTTCTGCTCCAGTATGCTTTTCACAGCAGTTGTCTTGGCTGCACTGTTCCTTTCATTCCTATATATTTTTGTGGCTATTTTAAACATGATAAACATCCAGCTAAATCAAACAGCTCATTGCAGGCAATTTACAACAACGGGAATTTGCATTTATCTAGTAGCCCCGCTTTGGCTTCAATGGAAAATGAGTTGCGTCCACTGATGGTCTGGAGCGGTATTTACACCAGAATTCCCTGGGTTGGCTCATTCGCACAACCATTGTAGTAGTGATTAGTGTAAAAGCTGTATAAAATGGGAGTAATATGCTTTTGAAGCCAGATAACGCAGAAAACATCTCAAGGTGTTTCGCAGAGGGGTGCAACAGAGTAAGTTACTCGCAGGAAGGTAAGATTCCAGAGAATCAGGGGGAGAAGATTAGGGCCTTGCCACCATCTGGGGTGGTACAGATTGTGGCAAGAATAGTGGGAACGATAGCATAGTGGTAATGTCACTGAGCTAGTATCCAGAGGCCTGAACCAATGATCTGGAGACGTGAGTTCAAATCCCACCATGGCAGCTGGGGAATTTAAATTCAGTTAATTAAATAAAAATCTGGAATAAAAAGCTAGTATCAGTAATGGTAACCATGAAACTATTGGATTGTCATTAAAATGAGGTGCCAACCTGGGGAAGCTGCAACACAGGACTACGTGCATGCTAAAAAGCGGAAGCAGCATGCTATAGACAGGCTAAGCGATCGCACAATCAATGGATCAGATCAAAGCTCTGCAGTCCTGCCACATCCAGCTGTGAATGGTGGTGGACCATTAAACAACTAACGGGAGGAGGAGGCTCCATGAATATCCCATCCTCAATGATACTGGAGCCCAGCGTGAGTGCAAAAGACAAGGCTGAAGCGTTTGCAACCATCTTCAGCCAGAAGTGCTGAGTGGATGATCCATATCGGCCTACGCCTGAGATCCACACCATCACAGAAGCCAGTCTTCAGCCCATTTGATTCACTCCACGTGATATCAAGAAATGGCTGAGCGCACTGGGTACAGCAAAGGCTATGGGCCCTGTCAACATTCCGGCTATCGTGTTGAAGACTTGTGTTCCAGAACTAACCTGCTCACTGATACCCAGTTTGGGTTCCGCCAAGACCACTCAGCTCCCGACCTCATTACAGTCTATGGACAAAGGAGCTGAATTCCAGAGGTGAGGTGAGAGTGGCTGCATTTGACTGAGTCTGGCATCAAGGAGCCCTAGTAAAACTGAAGTCAATGAGATTCGGGGGGGGAAGCTCTCCACTGGCTGAAGTCATACCTAGCACAAAGAAAGATGGTTGAAGGTCAATTATCACATCGCTGCAGGAGTTCCTCAGGGCAGTGTCCCCAACCAGCTTCATCAATGACCTTCCCTCCAACATAAGGTCAGAAATGGGGATGTTCGCTGATGACTGTTCAGTGCCATTCACAACTCCTCAGATAATGAAGCAGTCCATACCCACATGCAACAAGTGAGAGTCTAACCACCGCCCCTTGATATTCAACGGCATTACCATCGCCGAATCCCCCACCATCAACATCCTGGGGGTCACCATTGACCAGAAACTTAACTGGACGAGCCACATAAATACTGTGGCAACAAGAGCAGGTCAACACGGTGGCATAGTGGTTAGCACTGGTGCCTCACAGCGCCAGGGACCCGGGTTCGAATCCGGCCTCGGGTGACTGTCTGTGTGGAGTTTGCACATTCTCCCCGTGTCTGCGTGGGTTTCCTCCGGGTGCTCCGGTTTCCTCCCACAGTCCAAAAATGTGCGGGTTAGGTTGATTTGGCTATGATAAATTGACCCTTAGTGTTAGGGGGGGATTAAACATGTGGGGTTACGGGGATAGGATGGGATATGTTAGGGGGAATTAAATACGTGGGGTTACGGGGATAGGGTGGGATATGTGTCGGTGCAGGCTCGATGGGGATTCTGTGTGGGAAAGCAGGGACAGGGTACTGGATTTGGATGATCAGCCATGATCGTATTGAATGGTGGAGCAGGCTCGACGGGCCGAATGGCCTACTCCTGCTCCTAGTTTCTATGTTTCTATGTTTCTAGGTCAGAGGCTAGGTATTCTGCGGCGAGTGTCTCACCTCCTGACTCCCCAAAGTCTTTCTACAAGGCACAAGTAAGGAGTGTGATGGAATACTTTCCACTTACCTGGATGAGTGCAGCTCCAACAACACTCAAGAAGCTCGACACCAACCAGGACAAAGCAGCCCGCTTGATTGGCACCATATCCACCACCTTAAACATTCACTCCCTGTACCATGGCTGCAGTGTGTACCATCTACAAGATGCACTGCAGCAACTCGCCAAGGCTTCTTCGGCAGCACCTCCCAAACCCGCAACCTCTTCCACCTAGCAGGACAAGGGCAGCAGGCGCATGAGAACACCACCACCTCCAAGTTCCCCTCCAAGTCACACACCATCCTGATTTGGAAATATATTGCCGATCCTTCATCGTCGCTGGGTCAAAATCCTGGAACTCCCTACCTAACAGCACAGTGGAAGTACCTTCACCACACAGACTGCAGCGGTTCAAGAAGGCAGCTCACCACCACCTTCTCAAGGGCAATTAGGGATGGGCAATAAATGCTGGCCTTGCCAGCGACACCCACATCCCATAAAAAACAAATAAAAGTCACCGGGGAGGCTTTGTCTAAATAGACCATTACATGGCAGGTGTAGTTCAATGTGGATAAGTGCAAGTTAATTAGTATATGAACAAGGAACCAAACAAGGACATAGGTGTTAAATAGAACAGCAGTTATTGTGAATAAATAAAAGGCAAATAAGGTGCTTATTACATTAACAAAGGGATAAAGCATGAATCAGAACAGATTATATTTCTACTGTACATGGTGTTGGTCAGACTATTCTGGAGTTCTGTGTGCAGTTGTGATCACCTAATCATAAGAAGGATATTATTGCTACAGAGGTGAGCAACAAAAATATCAGGTATCTGGAATCTAAGTTATGATGAAAAGTTAAAGAAGTTGGGTTGGTTCTCCATGGAGAGAGGTGACTTCAAGGTGACCTCATTAAATTTCCCAAGGTTATAAAGGCAAATTACAAAGTTGATCCAGGCAAATTGTTCACTGTGTTAAATAAAGAAAAAGAAAAGAAAGAAAATAGTACATTTCACAACATTAGGACATCTCAAAGTGCCTTACAGCCAATAAAGTACTTTTGAAGTTTAGCCACTGTTGTAATGTAGGAATAATTGAAATATCAGTCAGAAATTGGGAAATTAGAACTCAGGAGGGAAGTCAGGAGAGTACATAGAAGGTAATTGATGTATGGAATAGGTTACAACAACAACAACTTGTATTTATATAACGCCTTTAACGTAGTAAAACGTCCCAAGGCGCTGCACAGGAGTATTGTAAGACAAAAAATTTGACACTGAGCCACATAAGGATAAATTAGGGCAGGTGACCAAAAGCTTGGTCAAAGAGGTAGGTTTTAAGGAGCATCTTAAAGGAGGAAAGAGAGGTAGAGAGACGGAGAGGTTCAGGGAGGGAATTCCAGAGCTTAGGGCCTCGGCAACAGAAGGCACGGCCACCAAAGGTTGAGCGATTATAATCAGGGATGCTCAAGAGGGCAGAATTAGAGGAACGCAGATGTCTCGGAGGGTTGTGGGGCTGAAGGAGATTACAGAGATAGGGAGGGGCGAGGCCATGGAGGGATTTGAAAACAAGGATGAGAATTTTGAAATCGAGGCGCTGCTTAACCGGGAGCCAATGCAGGTTAGCGAGCACAGGGGAGATGGGCGAACGGGACTTGGTGTGAGTTAGGACACGGGCAGCCGAGTTTTTGATGACCTCAAGTTTACGTAGGGTGGAATGTGTGAGGCCAGCCAGGAGTCCGTTGGAATAGTCAAGTCTAGAGGTAACAAAGGCATGGATGAGGGTTTCCGCAGCGGATGAGCTGAGGCAAGGGCGGAGACGGGCTATGTTACGGAGGTGAAAATAGGCGGTCTTTGTTATGCTGCGGATATGTGGTTGGAAGCTCATTTCAGGGTCAAATATGACACTAAGGTTGTGAACAGTGTGGTTCAGGTTACCAGGGAATGCCATTAAACTGCAGAGTATAAATGGATTTAATAAATAATTTGATCTGTTTCTGCAAATCAAAAGGTCTCAGAAAAATGTGAGAAGCTGAATTGGTGGAATAAATCAAAAAGATACAGCTCCTTGGGCCAAACATCTTTTCTTAACTCTTCTTAAAAATTCTTATATTCTTACAGAGTATCAAGAAAGCATACATAATAAATATGCAAATGGTTGAATATGGAGAATAATGAGTAACTGGGAATGAATTACATGACTGTCGCTCAATCAACAGGTACAGATTACATCATAGATCACCAGAGTGAAACTGAAGCAGTTTCTGAACACTGATTGAATGCTAAAATTAGACTGCAACCTCGAACTTAGGGCCTAGCATCTGTCAGTTCCTGTCTTAGTATGTGCTGCTTAATTAGTAATTACTGCAAAAAGTAAAGCAGGTGCCGTTTATCACTCTGACAGCTGAGGTTTCGCATTGCCTTTCGTTCTTTTGCTTCTCAATAAACTTGATTGTTTCCTGTATTGTTTGTAGCATATACTCTGGTTTCCTTTTGCTTTTGTTTTATATTTATTACTTTTGACATGATAATGTACTACTTTTCAAATCTCTTCCACACACACTGCGACATTAGCATAGTTTGGTGCTTCGGTGGATGGTAATAAAAGCTGTCAGTAATAAAATGATAGCAGCAACAAAAGAGGTTTTATTCACTATAATTTTCTCTCTCTTCTCTTTCCCTTGTGAGAATGTAATTGCATGCTGGAAACTGTTGATCAAGGTTGATAAGACGATTAAGGGAATAGATTGTGCTCGTGTAGACAGCTTGTTTCAACTAAATAGGTTTGGTAGGACCAGGGGTCACAATTTCAAGTTATATAAAGCTGGGATTAGGTTAGGTGTTAGGAGGTGGTTCTTTTCCCAGAGAATAGTGGACCAGTGGAACAGGCTGCCAGCTCAGTGCGGTAGATGCTGATTTGCTGAATTCCTTCAAGCAAGAGCTGGTCCTGGTTCTGGCTGGGGTGGACATCACCTCTTACAAAAGGTAGGTACCACATGGCATTACTGAAGGCCAGAGTGATCTCCTGGACTAGTTCTGATCGCCTATGGGGACTGGAGAGGAATTTCCCAGATCTTTCCCCCCAGATTGACCTGGGTTTATATCTTTTTTTTGCCTCTCCCAGAAGATCACATGGCTTTTCGTCGCAAATTAGGGGGACAGGCTGGATGGACTGGAGGGTCTTTTCCAGACCGTCATTGTTTGTAAGTTCGGATGGTGGCAATCCTTTAGTACCACACCTAAGTGACTATTTATATTTGAGCCTGGATAGGGAGTATTGGCAGACTGCTTGACCATTGAAGCTATCACAGCTAAGCCAGATCCTGTCCTTAGTCTTATCTGGACACACACCATTCCAGCAGGAATAGAAATCAGGAGTACCACTTTGTTCAATATGTAAGGAATAGACTTTAAAATATCAGGTAAAGAAAAAAATATTAATGTTTACGCTGACAGCCTCTTTTTTGGAATCAAAGTGAACTGTATTTTGATCATAAAACTTGAAGATTCAAAATAATTGCTGTAGCCATTTTTCAAAATTAGATTCAGAAAATAAAATTAACCTTATTAGGATGGATACAAATCAGGCCACCTGGCAAATGAAATCTAGATATGAAAGGAAATCATTAATTCTCCTAATATTCCTAAAATCCCCATTAAGACATAGGAATGATAGAAAGTAATGAAATTGGAGTTCAGTATGGAATGAAGTAATGGTGGCTGAGGGAATTTGTAGGCGTATGTAAGGAAATCTCTTAAACGCAATTAAATGATTCCTCGTGATTCAGGCTCGAGCGTATTGTCCAAATGCAAGTTTATTACTCAGACACTATTACGGTTATACAATAGACTCACACAACCTGGTTTCCTGCAGACCTAAGGTGATCAAACTTGGCCTCCGTAGGTGTTGGACTTCCGACTGTCCCGTGAGCTCTAACTACAAGGAGGCTGCTACCTGTTCTTTTGTATCCCTCTTTTGTCATCTGTCACATGTTCAAAAACCTTCCTGCCATCCTTAAAGTACCCTCCCCCTTTAATATGAGTCATATCACATGATGCCCAGAATGTATATTGAAGCGAGGTTCCTTCTCAGCAAACCTCCAGACTTGGCATAATAGCCATCTTGATGGTTTAACTGTTAATCAGTTTAACCTGACATCCTGCCTTAACATTACAAAAGGAACGGGACAACCTAGACAATCCCAGATAGCTAATGTGATACTGCTTGGGTGCTTCCATTGTTCTGGCCAATACCTGATACTCGCACCTCACATGGGATGTAGCCAACATGCCTGCTAGATGCTACTTTACATTGTCCCGACTAATCTCCAATATTAGCATATCCTAATTGGACAATGGCCTAGAGATATGATGGGACACCTGACACAGAAGCAAGTTTGAACAGCGTAATAAGCTGTAGGTTCTTCAAGCCGTGTGCTGACTTGAGAGAACTGTTTCCCTGCTGTCACTGAAAAAAATCCAATCCTCACTTTTGCACTTTCATTAGCAGTATTAGATTATATCAGTTATAACACTGAAGTGTCCTTCTGCAGAACACTTCTGCAGCATAATAAATCTCAAAAATAATAATTAATTTATATGTCAGTAATGTATAATATGCAGTTTCATTAAGAACCCTAGAATCTAACTGCTTAGCTGGTTAACGCAATGAGCAGCTCAGCCATACTGACCAGGAAGGCCCCAGGTTTGATCGGGGGTGGCAACAGGCCTGTTATAATTGGCCTTAGCACCCCTGGGTTAGGAAGGGAAAATCAGCCAGGGTCCCGACACCTGATAACCATCCAATGACCCCTGCTGGAGGTCTCTCTGCAATGAGGACAGGACTGGCCTCAGCTGTAATTTCCCAGCAGTCCAATAGCCTGCTAACACGCACTGTCTAGGCAAACATATGAAGACTGATCACTTGGTTAATGTACTGGAGGGCATCCAGCACCATGAAACCATACCCCAGCAACGAGTCAACACCATCAGGAGAGGAGAGGAGAAATGAGGAAGAAAACAAGTAAAAAAATCAATCAAAAACAATAAAATCCTCTAGAATCTATTACTTAATTAAATGCATAAAGGTTACTTTCTCACTCTGTGCTGTCCTTGTTTTTATGCTGTCTTAAATAGCGACTGAGAACAATATTGTTCTTCAGATAGTTACACTGTCCTTCATAGCTCCATGCCAGTGTTGTTCTTAATAGCAACAGCAGTGGAAAGATTGGGTCCGTTCGGAGTCAACTGACTTTGGTTAGCATGTTGTTGAGGATGTTGCAATTGATCTCAACATCTCTGGGCTAGAGAGGGGGGAAGTGCTTGTGGTCTTCACTCCTGATAATTATATAGTGACCCTACTAGAATTTGTATGTGGGAAGACTAGGCTTAGATGTGATACAGTACTTTTGAATAGAATGTAAACTATCACTGTCCAGGTTCAAACAAGAAAATAACTCGGGAGATGTAATGAAGAATGACTATTGCTTGGCAAACTGTACCACAGAAGGAGTCAGTCCTCGGGAGATGAGGATTAAAGGGAAAACAATTAGAAGGAAAAGCAGGGGAAAAAGAGAAATAATGGTATTGTTACCACAACTGAAAGATAATCTATTTTGTCCATTTGTTAACTCAGAGCCAAATGGTCTCAATTTATGGCCTGGTTGTGAGATAATTGATGAACTTTCACTCTATAATCTTCTTAGTAATCATTAAGAAGAAGCCTGTTTTGTGTACAAAATGTACCTAATGCTCTCACAGTATTTTAATTTTCTAATAAGATTCACCTCAAGCTGTAAATTAGTATGTTTTATGAAGCAGAAGTGTAGTGTGATGGGTGTACTGTTGAGTAAGGCCATGGAGTGAAGAGACCTAGTACTACTCACACGTTGACTTTTAATATAAACTGAACCCCAGTAGAAAGTAATGAAGGATTTTCTGCAATGCTCATGGATTGTGGGGCAACATTGCGGTGCCACCTTTGTACTCACGTGAGTAGCACATGCCTGACTCTGATGAATTTTACACAGTCTGGCTTCATTGTATATTCCATGCAAGTTCCCATTGTGTAATTCGCCAATTACAGGGAGCCCATAGACTTGGGGGAGGAATGAAGGTCTGTAGCTGTTAGTCAAATGTTGAGTCAGTTTTTACAGACACACCTTGGGGAGAAGATTTCCTTACTTGTTTGCAATCTACAGACTTATGACAAGGCAGAAACCCCATATTATCTGATGCTGCAATAAAACTTCTGCCGCAAGAAATGGAGGAAAAGACGGTTGTCCTATGTGGTATCGAGTGCACACTCCCCTAAGAGGAGTGTATAAAGTGCGTGGTGGAAAGTCCCTAAGTGCATGGCAGGAAGTGACACAAAGAACCCATGCTATCTGCATCAGCCAGAGTGGTGGGGCCAAATAAGAAAAATGTTTGCAGTCTTGAAGAAGTAAGTCATGGTAAAGCTACCCGCTAGTGCTTTAGATGTGCAGAGTATGCATGTTGCTAAGTGTTTCCATGCTCCCTTTTACTCATATCCGCTGCCCATGCAAAAACCCAAACTACCTCATAGCCTTTTGAATGCTTACTAACTATGTCCATCTTGCAGGAGGACACAAATACTGGCTGCAACATATTACTTGAACTTTTTGCACACTGACATCTTAGAAAGGTTTCACGCAACAAATCCCAACGAAACCTAGTTGCCTGAAGCATACTCATTTACTCACACACGTGATCAAACCCCTTTATCATTTTAAACACCTTGGGGGGAATTTTAAATACCCCACGATGGGCGGGAGAGGGTCATGGGGCGGGGTTAAAAATTAAAAATCACATAACGTGACCCCAACCCACCGTGTAAGTGCCTGCTGACATTTTTATGGCAGTGGGTAGCATGGCGTGTCTGTGTCCTGCTCTCGAGAGGTGGGACATCTCATCATAATAATTCAATCAGGCTCCCACCATGCAATTGGGAGCTGGCTGGCCGGGTTTCCCAGGGCTCAGGAAATTGGCAGCTAAATGGAGATGGGGGCAGGCGGATCAAGCAGGGAAGCGCTTTTTAGAACATTGCTTGTAAGCCAGGCGGAGCAGGAGTGCTTCCCTTCGGCCCCTCAAGCAAACCTTCTGCCACGATCGGCCGAGGCCACCCCCAACCCGTGGTCCTGAGCCTTCTGCCCCACGATCTCGCCCTCCCAATTACTGGCGCGCCCCCCCGCCCCACGATCTCTCTCTCTCTCTCGCTCCTGATTGCTGGTCTGACACCCCCACCGCACCATTCCGTGATTTTTCCCGGTTGATAATGAAGCCCTGCCATTAAATTCGGCCAATAGGTGGCAGATAGAATTCAATGCAGAAAAATGCGAAGTAGTGTAACAAAAATTAAACATTTCTGTCTCAGATGTTGCCTGGTATTGGCTTCCGTAATTCTGTCACAGTACATAACGGGGTTAAAAATCAGCTTCACTTAGGACAATCTTCTCCCAGCTTAACTTGTGATTATTGTTTATTTGGTTTTCGAGCAGTTTACTTGGGGAAGGAGCCCAGCTGTGCACTTCAAGTACAAATATGCTGCGTGATTTGTTCAGATGTGTTGGGCAGAAATTGGTTGGCTCCTAGTTTCGAGCGTGCCGGCTGCTGTTGTGGCGGAGGTGGGACCCACAAGGTCTGGATTGCAGGTTGGAGCCTTAAAGACAGGTCATGCAAAACATTTTTTTGAATGATAATTATATTATTGGGCCCCTAATAAAGGGGACCAAGGGGCATTTAAACTCTTGTTTGCAGGGGGATGGGAAGCCTGGCATCCCCTCCTCCCCAGATGGCAGCAGACTTTGGACTTTCTGGCCTGCCTGAACTGGCAGATGCCAGACATGCACTCATAGTGGCTTGGGTATTCACCGTGGGTATTTAAATGACAGGACCTTCCTGTCTCCCTGAATACTCTAGCAGCATCAGTGCTGGAGACCCCTTGCAACCACAACCATGGCGCAATAGCTGGGATCGCTGCCCGAGGATTTTTGATGCTGGGATCTATTTTTGTTATCCTGGACAAGCTATATTTTACCTAGATATTATACGGCTCCTACATTTCAACAGTGACTACCCTTCAAAAGTACTGCATTGGCCGCACAGCACTTTAGAATATCCTGAGATTGTGAAAGGTGCTATATAAATGCAAGTCTTTCTTTTTAGATATGAGGTCAAGTGAAAACACTCTTAAGGACTGAAGGCTCACTTCTGAGAGTATTCTGATATAAAGAAGCCGAAAATATCTCCGGTTAAAATTCCTGGGTTCCCCCTATTGGTGATACTTAATGGAAAATGAGGGGAATATAACTCTGGATTTTCTATGTACTGATTTCCATTGATAGAAAAGTTTTGCGATCTGTACTGGTTGCAGGTGAGGCCCCGCTGGTGGCAGTTGATCTCACAAAATTTACCCACTAGAATAAAAAGAGTAAAAGAACCCAAGAATGTAACAAGAAGTAAACTCTAAATGGTAAGATTCTTAATAGAGAGGGACAAGAAGATCTCATAGTGCAGGCACATAGATCATTCTAGCTGGGAGCGCAGGTAGAAAATAGCATAAAGACAGCAAATGGAATTCTGGGTTTTATACATTTGAATATAAAAGCAACAAAGAGTTATTTGACAAGGAATTGGTAAGGCCACAGTTGAAATAACTGGAGTTCCCCATTAAAAAGAAAAAAAAGAAAGACTTGCATTTATATAGCGCCTTTCATGACTTCAGGAGGTTCCAAAACACTTTACAGCCAATGAAGTACTTTTGAAGTGTAGTCACTTTTGTAAAGTAGGAAAGGTATTTATGCCATGGAAATGGTATTGTGAAGATTCACTGGAATGATACCAGGCAATAAGAAGTTATAGTAATGAAAAAAGCTTCAAAAATTGGAGCTTTGTTCACTGAAACAGAGAAAAATGTGGGGTCTCATAGAAACATTCAAAATTATGAAAGATTTTCAATGGGTAAGTTGTTCACCAATTTACAAGCAACATCAAAATGTTTCCCCCTCTATTTGCAGTCTTTCATTTCTCTTCCTATACATTCAAGCCCCCGTCTGATCCAATGTGGACTATTGTCATCTGTCTGATGCTAGTGTTTAGCTCCTGATTTACATCAAAGGTTTATTTTACTCTTCTCATCATCTTCTGATTTAAGTTCAAATCTTTGGCAAACTCAATCCCAACATAGGCAAGTTCATAAAAGGCCCATTTCACAAAATACATGACTTACTTTAAAATGTTTCTCCAGTATTATCTACCAGCACCTCTAATTTATACAGGACCAGAAATTCGGGTTGGAGGCTTCCCGCGGGTGCAAGCCCCCAACCTGCACTTACCTAGCGCGCCTGCCGTTGTGCTCTGGGCCCACGTGGGATTCCGATCCTGGGCCTCCTCCAGCTGCCGGTGCGCAGTGCTTGCGTATCCCAGGGGCGCAGTTAGTTCGAAGCGTCCCCTGGGATCACGTGGGCCATGGAGAGCCAATCAGAGCAGGGAATCTCCATTCATAGATTTGACAGGAAGACCTGTCAAATCTATGAATAGAGATCGGCCCCAAAACCTAACTAAAACTTCAAATAAATTTTTAAAAAAATCACATTTTTAAAATAACTATAAATTACATAAATTAACTATTTTAAACAAAAATTTTAATTTTTGAAAACATTTATTAAAGTTTTTAACAGGGCTAAAAATAAACTTAACTTTCTTTAAAGTATTTAAAAAAGATAAACCTGTGGAAAAAATGTTTAAATTTTACTTAATTCACCACTTACCTTGTTAAAAGCTGGCCTTGCGCCTGCTTTTTCCCCGCGCAGCTGCTGGGGACTTACCCTCACACAGAAACCTGAAAAAAAAACGGAAGTCCGATGCGTGCGCGTTGCCTCTCCGGCGCACGCATTTGACCTCTGAACCCCTTCCTTCAAGGGAACGGAAGTTCCGGTTTCCAGCGCATGCGCAGTGCATGCGCAAAACCGGCACTTTTGTTGGGTCTACGGGTGAGTACACAGCGCGTACTCACCCGTGGAGACCCGAATTTCTGGCCCACAGTGTTTATGAGGGGAATTTTAATCCCTAAAACTGGGTGGGTTTGGGTCGGGTGGGATGTAAAAATGTAAAAAATCTCAAACCCGAATCCAACTCGCCTCGAACCTGCCCACTGCCGGTTTTAACAGAGGCGGGATGGGGGGCAGACAACCAACCTGCTCCAAGGAGGCAGGATGCTCATTTAAATATTTTAATGAGGCTGCGTGCCTCAAATTTTATCTCCAATTTAAATTTAACCCTGGCCGGCCAGGTTTCCTAGGCCTCGGGAAACCAGGCAGCCTTTCCAGCACTGCTTGAGGGCCAGGAGGAGTAGGAGTGCTTCACCCCCGGGCCCCCAAGCTAACCTGCTTCTCCCCACTGCGATAGGACCACTCCCGCATGATCGGAACCCCCCCCCCCCCGCAGCCCCCATGAAACCTGACCTCTCCCCCCCCCTCCCACCACCCTGACCCCCCACATCTGCTCCTGATCAGGCTGGCTTCCGGGCCATGCATGGAGTTGAGTTCAAACTCCACAGTGTTCAGGGAAACCAGAACTCCTCCCCTCCGCTTGGAAATCCCGCCCCAGTAAATATCGTGGCCTATGGCTTTGCTTATTGTTAACAACTTGCGGGCCCCAAAATTTCTTGGGGGTTTCGCTGATCTCCTGCCGTAACTCCAAAGGGAGACTAGTGGAACCCCCAGGAAAAATGGCGGAAACCTGCACTGGGTTTCCATCATTTCCAGGAGTCTCCTAGTTGCCTTGTAAGAGGCAGAACCTCTGTCCACCCCTTATAAGTACAGCCATGGGGTGCGCACTCCCTATACTCGGAGTTCCTGTTCCTCAGGCTCAGGTCAGGATGCAGTGTTGCTGTGAAGGATGGTTTGCCCAGTGAGGTGAGATTTACTGGCCTTCAGAAGGAAGGATGGGAACCCCACCAGTGCTCAGGGGGCAAAGGTGACCAAGATTGGGGTTGGGGCAGGGGCCTGGGCAAAACCTCCAGGGTGGGAGGATGCCAGAGTTTACGGCGGTTATGGGCAGTTGGCACTGGAGATGCACCTGCCTGTCCCATGTAAATGATGTGGCCTCCTACGGATTGCACAAACGGCAACAGATACGTATACAAAAGATGAAGATATATTTGCCCTGAATTCGCGGTCGGTATGAGGGTATACTCTCAGAGTCATATTGTAGAATAGAGCTTATCTGTATGATTTGATAATGTTTTTCTTAAAATTACTATGATATATAATAATGTATGTTAGAAGCATAAAACCTCTGTTACAATATGTATAGCCTTAGTTAAAAAGACACAAGGTTGAGAAGTAAAGCATGATGGTAAAATTAAGCCAACATTATGTTAACTGCGAGAATAGTGCTGAGGTAGTGTAGATTTTCTGTTATGTTAAAAACAAGAAGCCAGTGAAGGACAAACATTAATTAAATTTCAAAGTAAGATAGAGGGTTTTCAACACCTAATATCCCTTATCGCTGAAGTTACAGACCAGGCTAGATAATGGGCTATGTGAAAGGCAAAAGACATCTGTTGTAATTTGTGGGAAGCTTGTTTGTGTAAAAGTTCTCATAGAAAAGCTCATTCAGGAAAAGGGAGGGAACCATAGACCGTACTATTGAAGGTCAGGAACTGGCAACAAGAATGGTGAGATAACAAAGCAGCTGCAAGTTGCCAAGTATTTTGAGGGGAGAAAAAGGTATAAATGAACAGTTATTGAACACTGGAGGCAGCACGAAACCAGTGGAAGAGAAAACTTCAGTCAACAGAACACAGCAAGACTGAGAAAAGAGACCGCGCCGCAGTCACTCGGTGGGCACACTGCTGAGGTTCCAAGGAGCGGATTGCAACTATCATCTTGTTAAGTATTAATTCTTTGTACTGGATGTAAAGTGCTTAATAAATCTGTTATACTTATACACAATATACCTTACCAGGAGTGGTTTGTTATAGTCACAGACAATTTAAATATAAATTACGGATCTTACAGATCTTACAAATCTTACAATACCACGTTTGAAATTGACCACAAGTTCAGGATTTCCGCATGTGCTAAATCCCAGACTTGCGATCTGTCAAGTTTTGACTATGCATCGGCTTCGCTGCACATTTCACCTACCCATTCAAATCAACATGCTGGCAAAAAGTTGGGCTAATTGCCCGCCTACTGCACATTAATTACCCTGAAAATGGTTACGTCTGGTGCAAACAGGCGCAGGAGCCTGTTGCATGGCATAAGGCGAGGGGGATGAGAAAATTGTATTAGTTTATGCTACAGCCCATAGCAATGAGGCACTGGTTCATTTCTGAGCGAGATACAAACTTTGAAAGAAACTTTCATTTGTTCGAGTTTTAAAACAGGGCCTTT
The DNA here is from genome assembly GCA_030390025.1 of Squalus acanthias. Classification (NCBI taxonomy): domain Eukaryota; kingdom Metazoa; phylum Chordata; class Chondrichthyes; order Squaliformes; family Squalidae; genus Squalus; species Squalus acanthias. Next base: position 67,059,143 of record CM059433.1, on the reverse strand, counting down.
ATGTGTCACCGCCTTTGCTGCCCAAAAGCCTTTTGTCGTTTCAGTTTAATTCCAAACTTCTATTTAGATTGGATTTAATTCACTTTCATGATTTCTGCATGTTATCAGACATTTGAACTCTTGATTTTAGATGGGCCACTACGCTGCACACAGCTCTGCAGTGTTTGAAAGCAACTTTTTGAAGGGGGGTTTGCACGAGGTAAGTGCGGATTTCGTTCGGATGTCTGCGGCGTACTCCTTAGCTACGCTGCCGACCGCGAATTCAGTGCCATTATAAAGAAGAAAAGATTTTCTGTAAATTCTTTGCTATACAAAGATGGCTCTACAGTAGGTTGGAGGTCCCCCTTTGTGACTATTAGGTGTGGAAGTGTTTGTGCAGTTTATCAATATAAGATCTGAGTTATTTTCTGGCAGCCCTTTAATCAAGAGTTCAGGCTGTGTACTTTATCATTATTGCTGAGGTCGCTAAACATACCTTTCAGAAGATACAGATGTGATTAGGATGCACTGTTTTTCTCCACTTGAGAGCACACAATACACATCCTCTTAATACCCCTTTCACTATATTTTGTAATACTCCTAAAGGAGAGCTGTAGTGATATGTGTGTGTGTGTGAGAGAGGGAGAGAGATGAAGGGATTACTATGTTAGGAACTAGAATTTTTTTTTGGCTCAATAACCAAATATAGAGGACCAGATTAAATGATTTTTCACAGTTGGTAGTCTATAATGTCACGGTATGACTTTCAGAAAAAAACAATAAGAACAGCTATAGCGAGGCAATTGTCAGAGACTGAAAGTTGGCTTCATAGTAGAGCAATCAAGCAACTGGCAATATCACATATTACTTGGAAACATGTCACATTTGATCCAGTTAGAATTCAATAAAAGCCAAAAGGCATATTTGAAATGTCATGCACTCTTGGATATTGTAGCACTGAAACCTCAGCACAAATGCCAATCTTTGTGACCTTTCAATTAAAACACCTAGATTAGTCAATCTTTAGTGCAGTGCAACCAACTGATGATGGATATTATTAGAGACTGGAAAATATTGCTCAGAAGTCAATCAGCCTGTTACACAGACTGACAGGATTTTCAACTTGACATCGCTTATATTTAGCACAAGATAATCAAAGGAGAGCATTGACATTTATGAAATAAAATCATTGCTCTCCACAATTTCAAAAATGTTAACAGTTCCATGTGAATTCCAGGGTGGCATAGCTTTGGCAATGCTTATTGCAGCCACCTAAAATCTATTCAAATGTAACTAAAATACAAATAAAAATGGAATTATGATGGATAGCTACAGGAGTGCTTAAAAGTTGCAGGCTCAAGCTCTATGGCTACCTAACATTTTGAATCTTCCATGTTCATTTCTCATGAGTTTTACTAATATGTACTTGATACAGACTAATACTTGACCGGGCCAAGATTGGGGTGTTGTAACTGGAGGAAGTGAATGATTGCAACCATCCTGTTATCTGATCAAGCAGTATAATTATAAACAACACTGATGGGGCACACAGCCCGGAACACCCACTCACTTCGTTAAAGGGGCTGCTGGAAGGTATAGTGGGAATACATTTAGGGCTGAATTCTCCTCTTCATAGTAGGGTAGTGGTGGGGTGGACTTTCGGTGTATTGAAGTTGGGATGAATGGTTCACGTGAAGCACTCTTCAACGAGCTGCTCTCTGGGAGCTCTGGCAGCTGGGGCACTGGTGGCCGATGCTGCTCCTGTTCTTCCTCCTCTTCATGCTTCTCCTCATCCTTCTCCTCCTGCTCCTGCTGCAATTAGTTCTGCCAAGGTGGCGGCAAGGGCTGGTCCTTCATGATGGCAAAGTTATGGAGCATGCAGCAGACATCAACGAATCTGGTTACCCGTTCAGGTGTGTACTGCAAAGCTCCTCCCGAACAGTCAAGGCAGTGTAAGCATTGCTTGAGCACATCTGCTCAATGACATTTCTGGTGGCAGCATGGCTCTCGTTGTAGGCCAGCTCTGCAGTTCTGCCCGGGTTCCTGATGGGAGTCATGAGTCAAGTCTGAAAGGGATAGCCTTTGTCACCCAGTTGTGCTTCTTTCAACAGAACTTCCAAACTGTCATCATTGACGGGGACGAATATTCCCATGTGTCCTTCCATAACTGCTCTTCAATTTGGCAAAAGTACACAGCTAGGTTAAAATGGAGCTATTTAAGAGGTGCAGTTCTCCTTATTCATTGAGTTGAGTTCACCAAAAATTTTTGATCTCAAAATGCAAAAACAACATTTTTTAAAGGGACAGATATGATTTTTAGCAGTCCAGACTGGCAATCCCAGATGCTTTGTTGCCTCCCAGGTGCTAGGATAAGGGACATATTGAATAGACTGGAAAAGATTGAGCAAGGGGAGAGAGAACAGCCAGTTATTGTAGTCCATGTGTGTGCTAATAATAGAGGTGAAGACAGGCATGAAGTTCAGCAAGAAGAATTTAGGAGACAAGGAAATAAGTTTAGGAGCAGGATTTAGTGGGTGTTAATCTCAGGATTACTTCCCCAGCCATGTACTAGAATAGGGAGGGCCAGGAAGATTAGGGTAAAGGCTAGCTTAGACAAAAACATAATGGGAAAAGGAGTAGTGTATAAAAAAAAGCAAAAAATAAATAAAATGCATGTATTGCAATGCTTAGAGTGTGGGAACTAAACTGGGGGAACTGGAAACAATTATTTTGCAGGAAGATCTAGATTTAGTAACATTAATAGAAACCTGGCTGCAAACTGGACAAGAATGGAAAATAAACATATCAGGATTCAATAGAAAAGGTAAGAAAGGAGATGGAGTACACAAATCTTTGAAGGTGGCAGGACAAGTTGATTAAGCTGTTAAAAATAGCATATGGGATCCTTGGCTTTATAAATAGGGGCATAGAGTGCAAAGGCAGGAAAGTTATGCTAAACCTTTATATAACATTGGTTAGGCCTCAGCTAGAGCATTGTGTTCAATTCTGGGCACCACACATTGGGAAGGATGTCAAGGTCTTGAAGAGGGAGCAGAGAAGATTTACCAGAATGATACTAGGTATGAGGGATTTAAGTTAAGTGGAGAGACTAGAGAAGCTGGGGTTGTTCTCCTTAGAGCAGAGAGTTTTCAGCAGACATTTAATAGAGGTGCTCAAAATTATGAGGGGTAAACAAGGAGAAACTTTCCACTGGCAGGTGGGTCGGCAACCAGAGGACAGAGATTTAACATAATCGGCAAAAGAACCAGAGGCGAGATGAGGCAAATTTTTTTTAATGCAGTGAGTTCTTATGATCGGGAATGCACTGCCTGAAAGGGTGGTGGAAGCAGATTCAGTAATAACTTTCAAAAGAGAATTAGATATATACTTGAATCGGAAAGATTTGCAGGGCTATGGATGGAGAAAGAGTGGGAGAGTGAGACTACTTGGGTAGCTGTTTCAAAGAGCTGGCACAGGCACGATGGGCCGATGACCTCCTTCTACGCTGTGCGATTCTATGATTCTGAGTAGCTGTAGAGAGCGTTGATGTAGACCAGGAAGGCGTACCGACAGAGTTCATATGGTTGGAGCTCAAAGATTTAAAAAAATGGGTTTTCTACATTAGTAGGGGTATATTACAGACCTCTAAATTGTAAGAAGGAAATGGAAGAGGAAATCTGCAGTCAGATTATAGGAATGAGTAAGAATAACAAAATTACTGCTCTTGGAGATTTTAATGATCCACTTATTGATTGGGACACGACTGCAAGTAAATGGAGAAAAGGGAATGGAATTCCTGTAATGTGTACAGGATTCTTTCCTGAAGCAATATGTTAGTAGGTCTGCAAGGGTGGAGACGTTGCTAGATCTGGTTGAGTTACAAAATACAGCAGGTAGAAGAGCTAAATATGGGGACTTCTGTGGGGAGCTAAATGAGAACCTTGGAAATAGTGATCACAATATGGTAGGGTTAAAGATCCAACTAGAAAGAGAAAAAGTTAGTACAAAAACTGGAAGATCAGATTGGGTCCAGATAGATTTAGGAAAGATGAGGAGTGAGCTAGCTGATGTAAGGAGGAAGAAAATAATGGTACACAGGACTGGAGAGGTTTAGAGAGGGAATACAAAAGTTTAGGACCAGACAGCTGAAGGCACGGCTGCTATTTCTATTTCACGGGATCTATTACTCATCTGTATTTTATTGGCAGCACCTCAAAGGCATAACACAAGACTTCAGTTTGAATTTACATATTTGTTTGGTGGCAGTAAACTCCACTTCATTGCCATTAAATGGAGTATAAATTACCTTTATTGTCGTTGTTACATCAACATGGATTATGAAAATAAAATCCAGGAATAAGTATAATAAATGGTTCCATGCCAATATGAGAGAGGTTTTGTCACCTCTTATTGCTGAGTTATAGTCATCTTCACAAAGTGCCTATTAAAGTATACATCTAGTTAACAAGCAAGAAATGTGTAAGTTTCCTTTATTCCCAATTATACCTCAGAAAATAGTTTGCTACAATTACAGAAGACTGCGAGCTTTTATTGTTGCTGTTATTGTACAGTAAACCACAAATCCATGTCATCAGCTGGCATTCCATAAGCAAAACTATTTACTGTGTGCAATTTACAACAGCAGTTGACTGATGGTTATAAGAAAGGTTGTTTCTTTATTACTGAATAGAGTGTCAAATGAGACTAGCAGTACTCCCAATTTCTTACGTTTATAAAAAAATTAATGGCTGTTAAATGCAATCTTCTTAGTGAGATATAATTTTTCTAATCTAAATGGCAAAGCATTTAATCAATAATGGCCTAAAGATACAGCATTAACATTTGAGAATATAGATGTTCAAAAATATACACTGTAAGCAGAGGCTTAATGCTGTAAAGGACCCTGAGTGAACTTTGTTCAGAATAACAGATGAGCACTGTGACAACTCCTTTTTTAAAATTAGTTGCATTTTGTTTTTGCTGTTTTCCTGGCATCCCCCTAAGACGACACAGTAGTTATAACCTGGCACAGCTCCTAGTACTACACAGTAATATATTACCAGTGTGAGCAATTCCATTAGTCTCCAAGGAACTTTCACTTCCATAAGAGTCTCATTGTGAATATCTTGCTCAGCACTTTTGAATTAAATTGCTTTTTGTGCCTTAAAGGGGGTTCTGGTTTCTGAAAAGAGATAAAAGGTTTTGTCAGTTTGACATGATTACTAAGCATGCCTTGCTGTGCTATAGTGACCCTTATGTCTCAGGCTAGAAATAATGCAGTTTTTTTAACAACTGTGCCACTCTAGTTTTCCACAGAACTAAGGAAAACAAATGTTCAAGCCAATAAAACAGAAAAAGCAAAGCCCAGGAGAGAAAAAAGAGCTGGACTCCCTGCTAACATTTCAAAAACAACATAATTTATTTCCGTGGATTCTAAGTAAGACATGTTCACATATACACAATGGAATCCAGTCTGTTAGGCTGTGATTCCGCAGACCTGGGTGGCTTCAAGGCAGGAGAGGTCGGCGGCGGGGGGTGACCCCGCTGCTGCATGGATTCTGTCGATAAATCGAATCTTGCCCTAATGGGCCTTGTTAGGCCCACCCTGCATGATTCCTGGCCCTATTAAAGGGTGAGGGTCTGGTGATGTCACCGGATGACGCGATTATTGCCGGTTTATTTAAAGGGGCCATGGCCCCAGTTACTGTCAGTTGCAAAATGATAGCATTCAGTGCTGTCAGTGTTTGAGTCCCTGCACTATGAGCTTGCAGCGCCAATGAGCAACACCTCGCTTCACAGATGAGTCCCTCCATCATCTTGTGGAGGGAGTGAGAGCATGTTGGGAGGTTCTCTTCCCTGCGGACGGCAGGAAGAGGCCTCCCCAGCAGACAAAGGCAGCGTGGCTGCAGATATCGCAGGAGGTTTCGGGGCTGTCAGTGATAGTTTGCACCTGGGTGCAGTGCCGCAAGAGGTTCAATGATCTAGTCAGTTCAGGAAAAGTGAGTATTAAGCCACAATTACCTTGATGCTGCTGTGCGTCTCATCACAATCGCACCGCTCTACATTGCCACCCCTACTCCTGCACAACGCAACACAGCCCAACATCCCTTGTACCTTCATCCATTCCTCTAACTCTATCTACATTTACAGGTCGCCATCTTACTATGCAGCCTTCACACTAAGTCTCATCGTTATGCAATGACAGGAACTAACAACACAAAAGGAGGCAACTTGGTATTGCCAAGCCACTCCATCAAATTGTCAGTGTAAAGCTCTATGCCATTCCATTCCTTACACTCATACCATCACTCTCACTGAACCTTCTCTTCTTTCCCTCCTTGCAGGAAAAGATAGCCCACAGTAAGAGGGAGAGGGAGAGAACAGGAGCAGGGCCTCCACAAACCATGTCATATCTGACAAGTGCAGAGGAGGCAGCACTGGAGATTGCTGGAGTGGTAGACGTTCCAGAAGTGGGGGACGGAGAGAGGGACTCAGTAGAAGAAACTGGTGACAGAATGAATTTCCATACAATTGCATGCCTTTCATCATTGCCCCATATGGGGTGTGATATCAAGACAAGATGAATGCTCATTATGTGGATAATGGTATGTGTCTGAAGTAGACATCCTGTATATCTAACTGATGTCTTCACTCTCCCACAGGTCCATCAAGAGCCCGGCCCCAATATCCAGGAGCAACAGCAAGAAGACTCTTCAGAGGAGCCTCCTGCCTCTGAGGGCGCAGCGTCACCTCAGACAACGCAACCCAGCACCAGCGCAGCGTCGCATACCTCGGTGGGTATGTCGCGAGATAGAGTAGTGTTGTCACCTGGTGTCTCACAGATCACAGCTGAGCACCAGCAGATGGTGGAGACATTGACAGCAGTGGAAACTCCTCGTCAGAGGGTGCAGGACTCTCCTAGCTCTGCTCAGTTGCATGCAGGCGCTGAACCTCGGGGGCCATCCAGGAAGAGGGCAATCCTGGTGCTGCAGGAACAAGTGCAGGAGGCTCTGACTGGTTTTGCGACCGCGGTGACTGCGAGTGTGCAGAGAATGGAGGAGTCCATCTCCAGCATGAGCAACACCGTGGCGCACTCACTGGCAACTATAGCTTCCTCCATGGATAGGATGGTCACCTGCATGGAGAGACACGGCGCTAGTTGCATGAGAACAAGGTTTCTTTTCAAAATAGATGCTTATCTATGGAGGAGAGATGGGCATCTCTGGAGGAGAGAAACCAGAGGTTCATAGATGTCCTTTGTAGGAGGGATGTCAGTATAGAGGTGGGCCCTCATGGCCCCACTGAAGTGCAGCAAGGTGCTCTCCAGCTACTTGCTAGCAGGGAAGTGCGGGTGGCCCATGAGAGGGATAATCGTGGGAGGGGACATGGAAGTGGGGGCTCCGCTCCAAGCGCTCTGACTTCCACCCCCTCGGTCAGAGCCCCAGATGCCTCCCCGGACAGTGATGGCCGAGTCTGCCCCTGCACAGTCACAGGATGAGCAGACTTTGGCGGAGCCATCAGTGGCTCCAAAACCCAGAAGACGACTGGCAAAGGTGTCTAAGCAGGCGCAGCACGGAGATGAGGAGGCTGCCTCTACCTCTGCTGAAGCCGCAGGAGTAGCATGACGCAGAAGCACCCGGAAAAGACAGATCCCACACAAATAGTCACAAGGGTAGTCACTCAGGTGTGTCTTTCTTTATCAATGTCATGCTAGTATTCTATGAAGTGCTGTTAATAAATCATCTAATTGTCACACTTGGAAGTCGTTGGCAAATTCGTGTGATGAAATGGAAATGGCAGAGTGAAGAGTCAGGGCTCATTTCACACCCAGCAATGGTGGTGAGAGTCAAAACAAGGGACGAATCATTGTTTGACTGCTGCATGGTGTTGGGTGATGCAAACCTGCGTACGTGGGTGGCAGCCACATGTATGAGCTGCATGAAGTTATTGAAATCTGCCATTGATAAGGGTATCCCTGGCGTGATGGGCAGCAACGTGCTCACATACTGGTCGCAATGGGATTGCTGGCTCGTCCAGGTGTTCCTCATCCTCGTAACCAACCTCATGGTGAGCCTCCTCGTCTTCATCCTCCTCGTCCTCCGATGAAGCTCTGTGCTCAGCGCCGTCTTCCTCATCCAGTACTAATCCTCGCTGCTGCGCTCTGTCGTGCACGGCACAGCAGACAACGACTATTCACGGGACCCTAGCTGGTGCGCACTGAAGGGCTCCTCCAGATCTGTCGAGGCATCTGAAGCGCATTTTGAGCAAGCCTATTGTCTGCTCGATGACACTTCTCGTGGAGATGTGGCTTTGATTATCCCCCAGGCTCATTTGTTGGCCTCCTCAAAGGTGTCATGAGGATCGCCCTTGTCTCCAAGCAGCCAGCCGCCAAGACAGTTTGGTGGTGCGAAGAGCTGAGGGACGGTGGAGTGGTGCAGGATGTACGAGTCATGGCAGCTACCAGGGAACTTGGTTCACACATGGATGATAATCTTCTACGATAGCAAAATACTGCGGATGCTGGAAATCCGAAATAACAACAGAAAACGCTGGAAAAACTCAGCAGGCCAGGCAGCATCCGTGGAGAGAGAAACAGAGTTAACGTTTCAGGTCGAAGACCTTTTGTCAGAACTATAATCATAATGATAATCTTCTTATGGTTGCAGACCAGCTGAACATTGAGGGAGCGGTTAACAAATGCTACTGGGTTGTGATGGGGTGCCCTGATGGCCATATGTGTGCAGTCGATGACTCCGAGCAAAGCCAAGCGCATGCTCATTGACACCGGTTTCATCAGTGGCAAAATTAATATAATTTGCGGACTTGTTTAAGAGGGCATTGGTTACATGTGCGATGCATCTGTGTGCGGCCGACTGCGAGATGCCGCAAAGGTCTGCTGCCGATGCCTGGAAGGAGCCTGAGGTGAAGAAGTTGAGGGCAAGGGTGAGTTTGACAGTCACTGGTAAGGAGTGTCCATCCGCTCCTCTGGGCTGCGGGTCTTGCTTCAGTAAAGCGCAAAGGTCGGTGACAACCTGGCGTGATAGCCTGAGCCTCCTTTGGCACTGCTGCTCCGTCATGTTGAGGAAGCACATCCTCTGCCTGTATACCCTGTTTTGGGGGTATGGCCTCCGACGTGGTGCAGCCCTGCGCTGATGCCCTATGCTCTGTGCAGCATCTGGTGGTTGACTAGAAGGTTGGCGCTCTTGTGGTTGCTGCTGCTGCTGGTGTGGCTGGTTCTGCTGCTGCTACAGCTGATCATCATCAGATTCGGAGGACCAAGGTGACAGAGCATAAATCGTGCCCATTCTGATGATTCATATGGCAGGTGAAGTTCAGATGACAGAACCAATCTATCAAGGGTTAGATATGATGTTGCAAGGAGGTGACAGTGAATAGAGAGTTTCCTGCAAACACTTCCCAAATGCATAAAGATTAAAAATCTGTTCCAAATATTCAAGCCTGAAGCTTCTGAGATTGGAAACTGACCAGCTGTAAAATGGCTGGTTTTAAACCACTTTTGCAGCTGTCACCTATTGAAAGAAATGGAGAGTTGTTCAGAACCTGACATACTTACCTGGCGTGATCCCCGAGCGACAGGAACCTTGTGGAAAACTTGGGAAAATATTTTGTGCCTGCTAAAATGGTGAGTAAATTGGTTTAAACACCCTCTCAGCGTGCACAATTGAATGACCCGCCACTTAGTGCTGTGTCTGCAAAGCGCAGGCAGAACCGGCACTAGGGAAACTCACAAGGAGGCGGGTTCAGAGCGGGATACCACCCCGCTGTCAATCATTTGGATTTTGACAGCGGACCCGCCTCCAAACCCGCCCTCTGAGCGCTGGCAAAATTCAGCCCTTAATGTTTGCTTTTATTTCTTCTTTTGTCTTTATTTCCTTGCCTACTGGATTCTGTCTCAATGGCCTCTTTATTCCTTTTCCACAAGTCCCTTTTCTTTCCTTCTACCTCCTCTCTCTCCCTCTGTCTCTGTCACCTTTCCATTTCTCATTGTTTATCTTTTCATTCTCTGCAACCCTCTGCCAACTGCAAATCACAATGGGATTTTCCTGCTAACTGGGGATTTTTCCATCAGTGCAGTCAGTATCTGGTAGAAATTTCAGCAGGATGGCTGCAATCAGCCACTGAGTCCCTGGCATAATATTGGAGCCCTTACAGACCATGTTGTCTCTAGGTAGGGCCTCCACATTCAGCTACATTCCATCAGGTGGCTCTCTCCATGCTACTATCATTTATTAGCCTCTTTCCTCTTGGGCCACAGAATCAATATTAAACATTGACCATTGTTTGCATGTAACTTGGAGAATAGAAGTGAAATTAGAAAGATTGTAGATGATGAGTTAATATGATTCTTCTATAGATTCTATATAATAGCATTGCACTAGGTTAGCACTATTGTTGGGATGATGCCATATCCTATAAATTTGTTCTGCTTACTGGTATTAACAAGTGTCATAAAAACTGGCACTATTTATAGGTCTGTACATGAGGCAAAAGAGAATTCCACAGTGATATTTTGGGGCAGCGATTCAAAGGTTGGTACGGAGTCCCATTTTGCTTACATTATCTACCATGTAACACCTGAAAATGGGTCATATTCAGGAGGTAAATCCAGGGCTAGATGTCATTTAAATTTCATCTAGGAACATAGGAAGAGGAGTAAACCATTCAGTCTCTTGAGCCAGTTCCACCATTCAAATAGACCATGGCTTATCTGTACTTCAACCCCATTTAACTGCCTTTGATGCATATCCCTTGATACCCGTACCTAACAAAAATGTCAATCACAGGCTTTAGAATTTCAACTGACCCAGCATCCATAGCCTTTGGGGAACGGAGTTCCAGATTTCCACTATCTTTGTGTGAAAAAGTGCTTCTCAAAGGCCTAGCTCTATTTTTAAGCTTCTGTCCTCTTGTTCTGCATCCCTCCACCCGAGGAAATAGTTTCTCTGTATCTACCCTATCAATCCATTTTATTATAAAGACCTTGATTGGATCTCCCCTCAACTTCCTGAACTCAAAGGAATACAAGTCAAGTTTATACCACCCATCCTCAGAATTTAACCCTTTAAGCCCTGGTGAATCTGCGCTGTAATCCTTTCAACGCAAATACATCTTTCCTGAGGTTTGGTGACAAAAACTGAACGCAGTGCTCCAGATGGAGAGAGGCAGGTTGTCAATTAAAGTGATATTGACACAATTTTTTAGTTTAACGTCAAGTTCATGAGTTTCCCGGGCTTCCTGAAACTCACCAGTGAAACCAAGGCGAGTACACAGGGGCAATTGAGGGGGCTGAAGCAATCTTAGGCAAAGATGCCAATATATACTCAGTACTCACTGCTGCTTTCTTACCTGCTAGTGGGAAAGGGTTTGTTCACAGTACTTTGGCTGAGAGGTTACTTTATACAATTTAGAAGTTACTTTCTACACTTTGGAGCTTTGCTCTATCATATCAGGATGGGTGCCGCTTATGCTGCCTTAGATTGGACATCAGATGAGGACCAAAATGACCAGCAACAGCACCCACAGCAGCTCACAGACCTGTAGCTGCACAGCAGAGAGGTGGCCAGCAAAGAGGGGACCGGCAGAGGGGAGACCGGCAGAGGGGGGACCGGGGACAGGCAGAGAGGGGACCGGCAGAGAGGGGACCAGGAGAAGGAGCAGCTCGCAGGAGGCACTACCCACAAAACAGGGTCTATAGGCAGAGGCTGAGTTTCCTTGACATCTGTGAACACCAGTCCCTCAGAAGGCTCAGGATGTCACGTCAGGTGGTGGCAGACATCTGCAGCCTCCTAGATGAAGACCTGCTGCCTGCTGGACCTGGTGGCCACGCGTTACCAGTGGCTGTCAAAGTCACTACCGCCCTCAACTTTTTTGCTTCCAGATCCTTCCAGGGCTCTGCCGCAGACATATGCAGGATCTCCCGGTCGGCCATGCATAAGACATGTGACTGATGGGCATTTTGCCAGGGCTGGAAATTATGTCAACTTTACCACCAATATTGCCAGTCAGAATGAGCGGGCGCTCAGCTTTGTGGCTCTGGCTGGCTTCTCACAGGCACAGGGCGCCATCAACTGCACATACGTGACAATTTAGGCACCCCCGGAACAGCCAGGAGTATTCGTCAACTGCAAGGACTTCCACTTCATCAATGTACAGCTGGTGTACAACCACAAAAAGGATCTTTATGCAGGTGTGTGCAAGATTCCCAGGCAGCTGCCATGATGCTTTTTCCCCACTGCAGTCCAAGCTCCCCGATCTCTTTGGACCTGGAAGCAGACTTATGGGGTGGCTGGTAGGCGACAAGGGATACTCACTGCAAAATTGGCTGATGACACCCATCAGAAACCTGACCATTGAAGCCCAAAAGCGCTATAATGAATACCATATCACCACCAGATGTGTGATTGAACAGGCCATTGGCATGCTGAAGATGCGCTTCAGGTGCCTGGATAGGTCTGGAGGCACCCTTCAGTACACACCAGCCATGGTGTCCAGAATGGTCGTGATTTGCTGTGCTGTTCACTACATTGTTCTACAGCGAGGCTTGGACCTGCAAGATCCTCCTCGGACCATTCGTTGGGGGAAGAGGAAGATGAAGAGGAGGAGGGTGATGAGGGTAATGCACCCCCAGCTGTTCACATTGTTGCCCCGGATGCCAGGGATGCCCTTATTAATGCAAGGTTCACTTGGGTTGTACCAGTGCACCCATGTCACCAGAAAATGCAACGGCCACTCTTCCCTCTCCCTCCTCACCAATGCCACTGATGCAAAGCAGTCCTGCAACCAACCAACCACCCCTTCAGCACCCCCCATTGGTCCCCATCAATTCACGTCTTCATATTCATCATCAAACAAGTTAGAAGGCCACATACCACCCAGCACCCAAAAATGGACAAGATGGGAAAGTAGCGAAAAAGAATAACATTTATGTGAGCTAAATAAAGAACAAAAGCTTATCAAAACAACCTTTTCTCAGGCACCCATGTGCAGACCCTTGTGCAACTACAAAGCCTTACTTTTTCTGCTACTCCTACATGGTGCAACCTATGTGGCTTCAGCAGAGGTAGAGGCAGGCTGCTCACTTCCCTGCTCTGACTGCTGAGATGCTCTTGGCCGACGTCCTCTGGGTTTCATCACTCTCATGGCCCAGCCGCACTTCACTGCTATCACTGTGCTGGAGAATATTTTGGTGCAGTTCAGTGTGGTCCTGTAAGGCTAAGGTATCTGTCAACCTATTTAAGGTGGCAGACATATTGGCATCCAGAGTCTGCACGGTGGTGTTGAAGGCGCGCATGGACTCATTTGATTGGAGCGTATGATGGTCCATGGCACTGGCCACTCTATCCATGGAAGAAGACGTCATCTCAGTGGCCTGTGACATCACCCCCCCTCATGCTTGAGGTGGACTCCTGCAATCTCTCTGTAATCGCGGTGAGTCTACTTTGAAGGCCTGTCAGTGCATCGCACATTATCTGCTGCTGCTCAATGATTCCCCTATCCATCAACGGCCCCCAGGGTACAGCATCTGTGTCCAGCTGAGCAAGGCTTGGAGAGGGCTGTGCCCTCAAACGTGAACTCATCCCTGCTGTCCCTGTCACAACCTTCTGCTCTTGATCACTTGTGAAGTGTGAGTCACCAGGTGAAAACCCAATTATCTGCATTACTGGTCCCACGGAAGCTGGCGCATGGTCTGCATGAGTCCTGTGATGGTGCACCCTCAGAAGGACTCAGCTCCTCTGAGGAATCATCATCAGCGATCTTCACCAACTGCTACTGCACGTGCGAAGGCCCTGTCGGAAATAAAAGACATGAATTAATCCTGGCAAAGATAGATTTTGTTGCAAGTTACCATTATGAAGATGATCATATTTCACTCACTGTTGAAATGAAGTCAACACAACAGAGTGCCATACGACATGTGGGTGGCTTTGATTTAATTGTATTACCAGGTAACTGGGAGCTCCCCGTCTCCCCAACGCCAATGGCCAGGCATGCTGAAACTCCACTGATCTCCAGTGCCTCCTCCTCCTCCCCGCTTGTCAGATGCGAGATGTTTGGACGGCCCCCTACGGTTCACTCCCTCTCCCTGGTGTCTGTGCTTTCTTCTCCTGCAAGGAGGGAAAGAGGAGTCGTATGAGTGAGTGTAATGGCATGTGTTTATCCGATGGATGCAGTGCATTTGATGAGGGGGACCAAGAGGGAGATGCATGACAGTGCATAAGGATGAGGGTGAGTGGGAGTGGTGGATGGATAGATGGGGATGTGTGGAAGTGCATAAAAAGAGAAGGATGGGTGCACCTGCAAGGTAAGTGGGTGTGAAGAGTGATGTGATGGAGAAAGCAGAGTGAGGAGGTGGGGTGATGTGTACAGCAGGATGTAGGTGAACGTGCCACTGTACTCACTGTAATATATGTGGTTAGAGCAAATGAAGCTCAGAGACACCAGTTGCTAGTTCATGAGCTTGCTTTACTAGGCCAGAGTGAACTGAGCATGCTCATACCAAACCATGTGACAAACCATGTGATAATACATTACACTGCTTTCCTCTTAAAAAAAAATGCACATATTCCCCTCTCAAATACAACAAAACTATGGTCCCACCTTTCCCAGCATTATATGTACCACATAACAAAAACTCCTGGCTTTTTTTTCTTTTAAATGAACTACAAATCCTATAAATGAAGTACAAATCCAATTTAATAACAGGTTCGCGGAGCCTTCCTGATCTTCTTACAAAAGATTTTGGTGTTGAACCAGTTTTCAGGCTGCTTTGTTTTGGTTCCAAACTCAAAGAAGTAGATACCACCACCCTGTTTCCCCACTTGATTCAATCTTGCTCACAAGACAATTCAGTTCGACGGTTATGAAATGGTTTCAACTCTGTGTCCAGACACTGATCAGTCCATCCATTCAAGGTGTTTTCATACACACTTTTCAGTACTGAGTCCTTGTGCGTCTGATTTGCAATCTCAGGTGCATTCACGGGAAAGTCTTTCTCAACTACACCTAGCGTGAAAATCTCACCTTCACTCCCAACACGAGTCCGCATGTGGCAACCAGGACAAGGCATCTGCGATTGCATTTTGCTTTGAAGTGCGATATTCAATTGTGTTGTTGAGGCTGCCGCGAAACACGAATTAAGGCTGAATCCATGTGTGGAAAACAAAAGGCTTTTTTAATGCAACTGCATGGTAAAAATGGCTGACAGAAAGCTCCCAGAATTCTCTGGGAAAATCCTGAGGCCCCGCCCACTCCTGCCTTAAAGGTAAGGTGCTGGATATTTGTCCACGGACGGAAGAGTGGATAATGCCTGTTTAGGTGGCGATCCGCCACACAGCTCCCCCCAGAATCTGCTTAGGAGGTGTGGACGAGACGGTGCGGCGGTCTGATGGGCCGGCCGGAGCGGCTCTTGTAGGACGCCGGTGGACGTGGAATGGCCGGGCGTGGAGCAGCCGGGTGAACCGGCTTGAGGGCAGGTCGGCCGCGTGGAGGTGGACGAGCGACAGGGACCTGCTCACCGGGCTCCGAGTGTGCTGGCTTGAGTCGGTTAACCGACACTTTTTCGGTCCTGTCGCCCACTTGCAGGGTGAAAAATTTGTCCCCAGCCTGTAGCACCTTGTAGGGCCCGTCGTACGGGGGTTGAAGGGGTCCGCGGTGGGCGTCGTGCCGGACGAAAACAAACCGTGCCTAGTGCAGGCTTAGTGGGATGTGTGAGGTGGATTCGCCGTGTCGGGCAATGGGCACCGGGGCAAACTGCAGCGCCGGTGAGGCGAAGTCGTGGCGTTGCTGGTCGGCTGACCAGGGTGTCGTGGCGGTGGGAAGGAACTCGCCGGGTACGCGCAGCGGCTGACCGTACACGAGCTCTGCTGCCGATGCGTGGAGGTCTTCTTTAACCGCGGTGCGCAGGCCGAGGAGGACCCACGGAAGTCGGTCGGTCCAGGCGCCGTCCTGGAGGCTGGCTCGAAGAGATGCCTTCAAGGATCTGTGGAACCGCTCACATAGTCCGTTGGCTTGGGGGTGGTACGCTGTGGTGCAGTGAATGGTCACCCCGAGATTGCGTGCGACGGCGGTCCAGAGTTCAGAGGTAAATTGCGGACCTCTGTCCGACGTCATGTCGGAGGGGACGCCGAACCGTGCGACCCAGGTGCTGACGAAGGCTCTGGCGATGTCGGCGGTGGTGGTAGAGGTCAGTGGAATTGCCTCGGGCCAGCGTGTGGTGCGGTCAACGATGGTCAGCAAGTGCATGTGGCCTTGCGACGGCGGCAGGGGCCTGACGATGTCCACGTGGATGTGGTCGAATCTCCGCGAGGGGACGGTAAACTCCTCGAGGGGTGCTTTCGTGTGTTGCTGTACCTTGGCCCGTTGGCAGGCTAGGCAGGAGTTGCCTAGCCTGCCAACATCCTTGCGAAGGCCGCGCCAGACGAAGCGGTTGGCTACCAATTTGATGGATGCGCGGGCGCCGGGGTGGGAGAGGTTGTGGAGAATGTCGAATACCCGGCGGCGCCAGGACGCTGGGACGACGGGCCGAGGTTGACATGGGGATATGTCGCACTTGACCGTGACTGCGGTTGGGCCACAGGCGACGTCGGCCAGGCGTAGCCCTGGTAGGTTGGTGGGTGCGGAGAGTAGATCAGGGTCGGTGATCTGGTCTGCTGCGAGTTGAGCGTAGTCGACTGCCAGGTGTGCGGCGTGGATGGCGGGGTGGGAGAGGCAGTCGGCTACCACATTGTCTCGGCCGGAGACGTGTTGGATGTCCGTGGTGAACTCGGACACTGCCGCGAGCTGGTGCTGCTGCCTGGCGGACCAGGGGTCGGTTGTCTTTGCCATTGCGAATGTCAGGGGCTTGTGGTCGACAAACGCAGTGAAGGGGTGGCCCTCAAGCAAAAACCGGAAATGGCGGACCGCCAGGAACAGCGCGAGGAGCTCGCGGTCGAAGGTGCTGTACTTGACCTCCGGGGGGCGTAGTTGGCGGCTGAAGAAGGCAAGTGGTTGCCAGGCGCCGTCGACCCACTGCTCATACACGGCGCCGACCGTGTGGTCAGAGGCGTCCGTGGTGAGCGCTACCCTGGCATTGGGCCGTGGGTGCATGAGCAGGGTGGCGTTGGCGAGCGCGGTCTTGGTGGAGTCGAAGGCGGCGGACGCGACTGCCGTCCATTCGACCGCCATCTTGCCGCTCCTGCCCCGGAGGGCTTCATACAGGGGCCTCATGAGGGACGCCGCTTTGGGGATGAAGCGGTTATAGAAATTCACCATCCCGAGGAACTCCTGGAGGCCTTTGATGGTGGTGGGGCGGGGAAATTGTTGGACGGCCTGCACCTTGGTGGGCAGGGGAATGGCCCCAGCATGGGTGATGTGGTGGCCGAGGAAGTCGATCTTGTCCAGGCTGAACTGGCATTTGGCTGGGCTGAGGATGAGCCCGTGGTCGCTGAGGCGCCCGAACAGGATGCGAAGGTGTTTGATATGTTCCTGCTTCAGGAACTGGCTACCAGGATTTCGTCCAGGTAGACGAACAGGAACTTCAGGTCCCGAAGGACCGAGTCCATGAGCCGTTGGAATGCCTGGGCCGCGTTTTTGAGGCCGAAGGGCATCCGCAGGAACTCGAACAGGCCGAAGGGGGTGATTACGGCCGTCTTGGGGACGTCCGCGGGGTGGACAGGGACTTGGTGGTAGCCGCGCACCAGGTCGACCTTGGAAAAGACTGAGCGGCCGGCCAGTCTAGCCGAGAAGTCCTGAATGTGCGGCACGGGGTACCGATCAGGGGTGGTGGCGTCGTTGAGGCGGCGGTAATCCCCGCAGGGGCGCCTACCTCCGCCTGGTTTGGGGGCAATGTGGAGTGGGGAGGCCCAGGGACTGTTGGAGCAGCGGATGATGCCGAGCTGTTCCATGGTGGCAAACTCGGTCCGCGCGATCTCCAGTTTGGTCGGGTCCAGCCTGCGGGCGTGGGCGTACACTGGGGGGCCTGTGGTGGGGATGAAGTGTTCCACCCCGTGTTTTGCGGCCTCCGCGGAGAAGGTTGGATTGGTAAGGGCCGGGAATTCGGCCAGGAGTGCCGAGTAGTCATCCATGGCCTGGACGTGGCACTGTGACGCCATGTCGGCGGGTTGACGGGGGGCCATGGCGCCCAGGATGGGGGACATAGTGTTCATGTCCACGAGGCAGTGTCGAGGGATGGCTACCAGTAGGCCGTGGGCGCACAGGAAATCTGCGCCGATGAGAGGGGAGAGCACCTTGGCAATGATGAACTCCCATCGGTAGCGGCAACCAGCGAGGTCGAGGGTGACTGTCCGGGTGCCATACGTCCGGATTTCCGAGCCGTTAGCAGCAACCAGCGCCGGTCCTCGTTCGCCCTTTTGGATTTCGAGGGAGGAGGCCGGGATGATGCTGTGCTGAGCCCCAGTGTCGCACAGGAACCGGCGGCCGGTTTTGTCATCCATGACATACAGCAGGGAGCCCGCGTGGCCCACGGCCATCGTGGGGGCTGGTACGGGGGCGGACTTGAAAGAGCAGGGAGGTGTGCACTGTTGTGCCCTGGCACCGAACCGTGCGTGGTAGTAACAGTGGCCCGGGTTAGTGGGGCGTGAAGGCCCCGTGGGCCTGGTGGCAGGCCCTTGTGGCCGCGTGGTGGCCGGTGAGGGGCGCGCCCAGGCATTGGCTGCCAGGTCCGGAGTGACGTCGCGGCTGGAGTGAGCGGACAGCAGCTTGTCGGCCTCATCGGCCAGGGCTTCCAGGTTCGTGAGGCCGGACGCCACGATCGCTGGGCGGATGCTGAGAGGGAGCTGGCGGATGAACAGCGTGCGGAAGAGGGATCCAGGTGGGCTCTCGTCGGTGAGGGAGAGCATGTGGGAGAGGAGGTCTGACGGTGAGGCATCACCGAGGCCTGGAAGGTCGAGGAGGTGGCAGTTTCGCTGATATGCCGAGGCCGTTAATTTTTTAAGGAGCGCTGTCTTGAGCTGTGCGTAATTGCCTTCCTCTGGTGGGTTCTGCAGCGCTGTCCAAACCTTGGAAACTGTGGCGCTACCGAGTGATGTGACGAGGTAGTCGTACTGCGTCCGATCTGTGGTGATCTTTCGCAGCCGGAAGCGAGATTCAGCTTGGAGAAACCAGGCTTCGGGCTGGTTTTCCCAAAACTCTGGCAGTTTCACGGAAACTGCGTTCGTGTCTGCCATTGCAGTGCTCGGAATACGTTCTGAGCGTCGGGGTCACCAATGTTGAGGCTGCCGCGGAACACGAATTAAGGCTGAATCCATGTGTGGAAAACAAAAGGCTTTTTTAATGCAACTGCATGGTAAAAATTGCTGACAGAAAGCTCCCAGAATTCTCTGGGAAAATCCTGAGGCCCCGCCCACTCCTGCCTTAAAGGTAAGGTGCCTTAAAGGGAAGGTGCTGGATATTTGTCCACGGACGGAAGAGTGGATAATGCCCGTTTAGGTGGCGATCCGCCACAGTGTAGTCATATTGTGACAACAACAACACTGCCCAACGTTGCATTCTTGATGCGGCCATTGCAGGGATGGCAGATTTGGGCCCCAATATTGCTAGAAGCAGTTTGTGATCGGTTATCAGGGTAAACTTTCTGCCGATCAGGAACTGTTGGAATTTCTTGATTCCAAACACTATGGTGAGTACATCCTTTTCAATTTGCACGTAATTTCTTTTGCTATTTGTGATGGTTCGCGATGCGAACGCGATTGGTTTCTTTGGCCGTCACTGCTTGTTGCGATCAGCACATCATCTTGATTGCATAAGCAATTTGGAATTTCTTGCAAAATTTTATCCATTGTAGCCTAGAAGATTTTGGGGAGGACTTTACACCATATGGCAGCTTGGTGTATGAGTACAGTCCCTTGTGTGTGTTGATGGTGAGATACTGTTGACTCTCTTTGTCAACATTCAGCTGAGCGTAAGTGTGCGAGAGGAGCAAGCTTAGAGAAAATATTTGACCCAGAGAGTGTTGCATACAAATCTTGTGATGTAGGTAACGGGTACTGTTCATCGTCAACTGCTTGGTTAATAGTAATTTTGTAGTCACTGCACAAGTGTACAGTTTTGTTTGCTTTGGTCACTACCACAATCGAGGTAGCCCATTCACTTTTGTCAGTTTTTACTAGCACTCCGTTCTCTCTCAGTTTCTCTAGCTCCTCCTTCACCTGACTTTTCAAAACATAGGGGACCGGCCTTGCCTTACAATAGACGGGCTTCACGTTGGACTTGATGCGGATATGCGCGTCATACCCAGTGATGCCCTCATAACTGTCTGAGAACATGCTTTTATACTTGTTCAGCATTGTGTCAAATTGCTTCTTTGAAGCATCTACACTGAAGATGTTTTTCCAGTCTAGTTTTAACTTTCTCAACCAGTCTTTGCCCACGCGGGTTGGCCTGTTGTTATAGCTTGCTACAATAATAGGCAGCTTTACTGATTGGCCATTGTGCTGAACTGTACATTCCATTTGTCCACATGTCTCTAGGATTTCTCCGGAGTAGGTTTTTAACTCTACGGCACTCTTTGTAAGTGGTATTTGATTAAATTTACTCCCATATGTGTCCTTACTCATGATAGAGCAGTCCGCCGCCATGTCGATATACATATCAATATATTGCTTGTTGATCAAAAGTTTTGTACGGAAGTCTTTCTCATGACTGCTAGCGTTGCCACTAGTGGCATAGATAATGTAGATGTCTAGTCTTCAACATCAGGTGTGTTCACTTCAATATTGTGAATTCCTCCCATTTGTTGTCGCTGCTTTGCATTACCACTAGAATGGTTCTTACTTCCTGCTTTCGATCTAGCTCTGCAAACTGTTGAAATATGGTCTTGCTTCTGGCAGTGAAAACACTTTGCATTTCTGTATTGGCAGGTCTGTGGTGAGCGATAACAATTCACTGAACTGCTCTCACCGACATGCTTTTGACTTGCTCTCACAACTTTAGGTTTGGTGGCGGCTTTGTGACTGTAGACCTCAGCTGCACTAATCACTTGAGTTGGACGGAGCTCCCTAGCATTCTTAGATGCCATCTCCATAGATAGGGCAATTTTGCATGCTATGTCAAACGTTAGGTTCGGAGTGTTCAGTAATTTGGACCGTGCGCGCTCATCCACCAGTCCACACACAAACTTATCTCACAACACACGATCCAAAAATGTGCCAAAGTTACAATGCAAAGACAGTTTTTTAAGAGTTACAATGTACTCACTGATGGTTTCACTTTGTTTTTGGTTTCTGGTACCAAACTTATAGCTCGCTGCTATTTCTAATGGCTTTGGGTCGAAATGGTCCTCGAGTTTCTCGACAATGTCTTCAAACAACACATCCTTTTCTTTCCCTGGTGCGAGTAGGTTTGTCAAAGTTCCGTAGACATCTGGCCCGATCTCCGTTAGAAAAATTGCTTTCTTCTGTTCACTAATTACTTTATTTTGAGCTTGAACATTCTCATCGGCATCTTTGGTCTCAACAATGCTATTAGCCTTAAAAAACATCTCCATCTGCTCAATGTAAGAACTGAATGGTTTGCAAGCTCGGTCATACATGCCAAGGCTTCCGATGAATCCCTTAGGTGCGGCCATGATTGTCCCGATCCCATCGAACAGTGACTCAGCACGCTACCTGTGTACCTGTGAGAATCAACGCCGCTGTTGCTGTGTATACATACACGCGAAGGTGAAGCACAGATGATTCTGCATGAGCATTAACAGTAAAACATCGCAAAAATTCAGTTTAGGTGTCACAAATTCACCTTAAACTTATCCACTCGAAGGTTGAACACTTTGTCCTAACATGATCCCTAAAATGTCTTTGGGATCCCATTCTCGTCGCCAAAAATGTAATATATGTGGGTAGAACAAATGAAGGGCAGAGACTCTAGTTGCTAGTTCATGGGCTTGCTTTACTAGGCCAGAGCGAACTGAGCATGCTCACACCAAACCATGTGACAAACCATGTGATAATACATTACACTCATCTTTCCTGACCTGCTTAGGTTATTAAAGCACTTTCTGTACTGAATCCAGGAGTGTGGCACCACGCTCCAGCTGTTGACCTGCACCGTTAACTCCAACCACACCTTCTTGGTGTCAGCTGCAGGCTTCTTCCTCACGTTGGTAGGGAACGGTATCTCTCTCCGACTCCTCACAGCCCCCAGCCGCACATCCAGGGTGACATCACTGAAACGAGTCACAGCCTTTGCCTGTCTGGAATCCTTTATGCCGGTTACTTCTCTTTTCTTCCCAACTCCAAACTCCTTCAAATTGCATGTTTGGAGTATCCCTTTAAATACTGGAGTTGAGATCGCGTCATGTGAGTCCACATCGCGCCTGCTGCTGCTGATCGGACGAGAAACCCGGAAGTAAAATTATAATAAGGTGGCTGAGTTAAAAAACCACTGACAGACTCACTGCACTTACTTCCGAGTTTCCTGCAAGCTATCGGACACCCACCGCCCCCCGCCCACCCCCATCCCGCTCCCAGCGCATTGTGAAATTTAAATCGGGGCTTTAGTGTTTTCTGCAAACTTCGGTAGCCAACTCTCTATTTCTTCATTCAAGTCATTAATATATATGGTGAAAAGCTAAGGACCCAGTACACCACTTGTCAGATCCCGCCAATCAGAGAACGAACCCTTTATCCTTACTCTCTGACTCCTACCTCCCAACCAATTACTGACCCATGTTACAAGGTTACCTCCAATCCCGTGTGCTTTAATTTTTGCTAATAATTTCTTATGCGAAACCTTATCAAATGCCTTCTGGATGTCCATATAGACAGCAGTCATTGATTTTGCTATCCACCATGCTAGTGACCTCTTCAAAAAAGACAACTAGGTTAGTCAGACATGACCTACCCTTCACAAATCTACATTGACTCTCTTTATCTGATTTGTAATTTTATGACCAGAATATACCGCTACAGGAATAACTCTCGTCCGCCTTGTGACATTTTTAAACTAAAAATAATTAATTGTTATCCACACTAATTACACTGAAAATTCCCAAAGTTTCTTTTTTATTGATTTGAAGATAAACTAATGATTTATTTATCTGAGATCTTGGCTGAATTGTTGAAGGATTTAATGACGATGGTATTCCATACGAGATTGACTTTACTGCACAGACGCAATATCACTGGCTTGAATTATAATTATTTTTAGTTCGCCAACATCCACATTGATGCACTTTGTGCTTTAGTGTATTATGCACTGAATCATTATTTTGTTAAGTGGTAGAAAGTGCTGTTTTATACTGCTTGATGAATATTAAAGAAATGATTACAATGTGTTTTCTGGGGGCTTCTTTGTTGGTACACAGGAATTATAAATGTGGCTTCCAGCAGAAATGATAGAGTAATAATTATTTTTCTTCAAAGGCATTAAACTGCCTGACACAGTAGCACTACATATTGGAGCACTACCACAAGGTAGTGAAACATGGTTTATACCTGTGATTTGCTGAAGTCTAATCTCAGCAGCATCGCTGTGCTGTGGGGAAGCCACAAGCACAGGACTATACCGGGAATTTCCTCGGGAGTTCTCTTGAAGACTGGCAAAAACCCCATTTTCGCAACTATCTGATGATTTTCTGCTGAAGTTATGGCACCCAATCAGGAGAACTCCAGAGGAAATTTGTGGCATGAGTTTTTCCTTACAAGAGTTATGGTCAACCTTTGGCATCTCCTAGTGGCTAGTTCAGAGTACCACTGGCATATACCCATGAACAAGTCACCCTATACCTGCCCTTTCAGCATGTCAAAGGAAGACCAGAGTGCAGAACAAAAGTAGAGGGAGTTTTACTCAAAATTTAAAAAAGCAGTAAGGGTATTTGAAAAAATAAATAATGCAGTAGCGTTGGGTATGCATAAATCAAACTCATGGCTATGTGCCACAGACTGCACTCAGGGGATTGGTTTGCCTTACAGTGGTCATGAGCAGATTGTGCTTTACCAAAGTTACTGCTAATAAATGCTTTCATATTAGGAGGTCTGAGATATCGTAATGTTAGTTCATTACCAACTTCCTTCACTTAGACATCTTGATATACAAGCAGCGTGCCTTTGACTTAGATTCGCTCCTCTGAGTTAGAAGGTGCAGGGTTCGAACCCTGCTCTGGACATTCCCGGCGAGTGGAGACCGGAGCACTGGCTGTGAATTCTGGGTTGACATCCAGCAGGGATACTAATGTCCGGTGGGTGTGGGTGGTCTCCCCTCATCATATGGGTTGTGGGAGCCCGTGAAACGCTCTTGCCGTATAGGACTAATCAGCCTATCGGCGGGTTATAAAGATGGTTACAGTCATGGAAGGAGCTTTCACATTTTGGCCTGTTAGACTGTTAATCGGTCGATTAATCCTTCCACTAGTTCACACCATGTGGCAATATGATAGATTTGTGAAGCAGGACAGGATAGAAGGATCGTCTGTGGGGGTTGTAGGCAGGTATCATTAACTGAGTAGTTTTCAATACAAGGATCGATTGGAAAAGTGACACTGTTGGGTTGCTGAGGAATACCAGTCTCAATCAGTTGAAAATTTATTTTTTAAGAGTTCTGAGGAATAGCCTTATATTTAATTTCATTCTTGTGGTGGGCAGAATGACATGATCAAGAAAATCCAGAAAACAATGAACACCATCTGTCTGATGCTCATGTTCGAGCACACACTGGCTCTGATAATATAATTTATACTTTGTTTTTACAACTTGTGCAAGAATTCCTCATTTGATGCATGAAATAAATTAATTCTAAGATATATTATGTAAATTTTACACCTCATTGAGATATATACCCATCTTGATCATACTTGTATGACTTATTAAATTGAAAAACAAATTACATTTGTTGTACAATTTTTATGTATTAAATTAAAACATTTACAAACCAGGTTATAAATATGTAAACCTGAAATGTGGATGTTAATGTTGTATATTTGAAAATCTAATATCAAGAGAATAAAACAGGCCATTTTTGCTGGTTTGAAATGAATCTTTTTAATTGACATCACAAGATCACAAGATAATGGCAGATGAGGGAGGCCATTCATGCCACCCTAACATCTCACCATTGCAACATCCAGTTGGATCATAGAAGATTCCAGGGGTTTCACCTCCACTACCTTATTTGGAAGTCCATTCTATGTATTGATCACTTTTTGTGCGAAGAATAACTTCCCAATATCAGTACTACGTCTGTTTTTTCATACCAGTGTGTACCAGTGTCCCTTTGTTCTACACATGCAATTTACTGTGTCAGCTGTGGCTCAGTGGGTGGCACTCTCTCGGTGGGAGAGGCTAGGAGTGAACAGGTGCTGCTGGGTGCTTGATTACTGCAGGGAGTTGGAGTGAGTTTGTAAAAAGTTGGTGGTGTTTTTTTTTCAGGTTTATGGACCTTTTTGGTCCTTAAACAGCAGCCAGATGGCTGCTGAGGGGCCCAGAGTGCCAGGCCTCTCAGAGGACAATGTTCCCAGGAAGAATTTAATCAGGGGAGAAAATGTTGGGGGAAGGGAGAAAGAAAGGCCCAAGGATTTGAGCCGGGACCCCAGGAGGTTTGGAAAAGAAAACACGGTAGTGGTTCAGTGTGAGGATAAGGAGATACGAGCTTGGAATATTATCCAGGCAGTACATGAGGACCGCGGCGAGGGAAGCTGCTTTGCCTGCTGACCAAAGCCGAATGTTGGGTTTGAGGTGACGGGCAGTGGCCGAGAGGAGGTGGAAGACTTTAACTGAGTTAGTGATAAGTTCTTGGAGGTATCTCTGTTATATTCTGAAGAGGTGGTTGTCTCATTCTTAAACCTGACGGGGAGTTGGACATCTTGGGGAGCAGGAGGGGGCAAGACAAGGAGAGGGTGCAGAGGCAGGAGCCTTAAAGGGGCAGCAGGATGGGAGCGGGAAGACAAAGACACCAGAAGGGAGCAAATAGGTGCAGATGCTCCATTGTACCAGAGAGAGAAGAAATGGGGAGCAAGGATCAACGGTGGAGATGAGGCCGAAGGGAGTGGCACTGTTGGAGAAACCATGATAGCAGGAAGACTCTCTAAGGGAGATTATGGTCGTGATTTTACCCTCGGCAGCAGGTAGAGTCGGGTTGGCTGTTCGGCGGATTCCGGTCCCGCTGTTGGTTTAATCCGCTCCGAAATTACGATTTTTGCTTAAGTGGGCTGATTAAGCCCGTCGTGTGCGCTACCTGGCCCAATCAGTGGGTTCGGGTCTGCTGCTCACCTCTGCTGATGTCTTCCATCCAGCTGCATTTAAGGGACCCATGCAGCCTTGCTGTTTTTCATTCCTATTCTGATGCTTCTCAATGTGGCACATAGCGAAATGACTGCTTCAAGACCAAAGGCCTCTCCAAGATTCGATGATGATTCCCTCCATGCTCTTGTGGAGGGAGTGAGAGGGCGCCAAGAGGTACTGTTCCCCTCAAATGGACGGAGGAAGCCTCCTCAGCAAACCAAGGCAGCCTGGCTGCAAATTGCTGAGGAGATGAGCGCCAGGTCTTTGTGTGCTCGCACCTGGGTTCAGTGCAGGAAAAGGTTCAATGACCTGCTACGCTCAGCAAAAGTAAGTATAACATCACACTTACCTTCAATCTGCTCCCCATTTCCTCTCATCACCAGCACTCTGCATTGTCAACCTACTCCTGCACATCCCACTTTACCCTTACATCCCTTGCACCCTTAATCATCCCTCTCTCTCTATGTAGAGAATTGCTTCACCATTCTACTATGCACCCCTCACACTCGCTATCACTGTTATGCAATGACAACAACTAACAACGCACAGGGAGGGCCCTTGGTATTGGCACCTCACTCCATCTTTGTCTCCCTCTAAGCATCTATGCTATGGATTCTCTACACTCACTCCAACATTCTCACTCAAACTCCACTTGTGTCCCTCATTGCAGGAAAAGAGAGCCCACAATAAGAGGGAGAGGGGCAGGACAGGAGGAGGGCCACCTTCGATTGCCCACTTGACCACCACTGAGGAGGCTGCTCTCGACATCGTTAGCGGTGCTGAGGAGCTGGAAGTGGGGGACGAAGGGCTGAGTGCAGTAGAGCAAGCTGGTGACAGAGTAGATTTGCAAACCTCTCATTAGATTGCATGAGTGACTGATATGGCATCTGATGTTCATACAGATTGAGTTCTGATCATCTGCACAATTCAATGTGCCTGCTACATTAATATCACATGTCTAACTCATGCCTTTACTCCCCCACAGGACCATCGAGAGCCCCCCTCCCCACTGTCCAGGAGGAAGAGCATAAAACTCCTCAGAGGAAGCTACAACCTCTGAGGGCGCAGTGTCAGCAGAATTGAGCGCACCCAGCACCAGTGCAGAGACGCACACCTCGGTGGGTCATTCGCGAGATAGATTAGTGTTGTCACCTGGTGTATCACAGCTCACAAGTGAGCATCAGCAGGTGGTGGAGACAGGGACAGCAGTGGAGAGTCCTCGTCGGAGGCCGCAGGACGCTCCTAGCTCTGCTCAGCTGCATGTGGACCCTGTGCCTCTGGGGCCATCCAGAAAGAGAGCGGTGCTGCAACTTCAGCAACAAGTGCAGGAGTCTCTGACAGGTTTTGCATCCACGGTAACTGCAAGTGTGCAGAGAACGGAGGAGTCTATCTCAAACTTGAGCAATGCCGTGGTGGAGACAATGGCGCATGAATGTTCCGCCATGGAGAGGGTGGCAACCTCCTTGGAGGATGTAACTCACCAGACTAAACAGAGCATGGTGACTCTTCTAAATAGATGGTCTGCTATGGAGGATAGATGGGCAGCTATTGAGGAAAGACACCAGAGTTACATGGACGTCCCCATTATGAGGACTGTCAGTACAGATGCGTCCTCATGGCCCCACTGATGTGCAGCAAGATGCTCTCCAGCTACTTGCTAGCAGTGAATTGCGGGCGACCCATGAGAGGGATGTTGGCGGTTGACAACAAGGAAGTGTGGGCTCCTCTCCAAGTGCTCACACTCCCATGCCACTGCGGAGCCCTCGGTCAGAGCCCCAGATTCCTCACCCAACTGAGATGGCCGTCTCAGCCCCTGCTTAGCTGCAGGAGGAGCAGACTGTTGCTGAGGCCTCCCAGGCTCCCAAACCCAGAGGACGCCCGCCAAGGGTGTCGAAGCAGGAGCAGCATGAAAGTGAACAAGGTGCCTCCACATCTGCTGAAGCCACAGGGGAAGCACCACGTAGAAGCAGGCATAAGAGAAAGTTAACACACAAATAGTCACAAGGGTAGTCACTTGGGGGTAAAAATTCAGTTGGTTGCGCCTCCCGTTAGCGCCTTAAGAGGGTGCTAATGGGGCGTAAAGCCGCTAACGCCCGGGCGCAGCGATGTTTGCGCCGCTCGAGAACTTAACTAGAGATTGTGCGGCGGCGCTAAACTTTGCCGCTGCGACCACCTGCGCGCGCAGATTGTGACGTCATTCCATGGTGCAACGCCCTTGTGGCGCCCCGGAGCGGAAATTGAGTGGCGCCCCCTGCCTTACCGCCTGGCGCATCCAACGACCAGAAGACTGGAACGCTATCAATCGCTGTGGGGCTGGGGGGGGCGCTATTTAAAGGGGGTCTCTTCCTGTCTTTTATTGTTGGTGGCATTTTTGAACTACGCATTCTGAGAGAGAGAGGGAGAGACTTCTGGAGAGATTCAACGTTGTGTGAAGGAGTTTTGGGTACTGAGCAGCACTTTGCAGGTTCATTTTGATTTGCCATTCCTTGTATCGATTTAGCAGAGACTGTGGGAGCTGCACTCTGAGCTCTTTGCCTGGTACTCTCCATTGTTCTTTCCAGCACATTTGATGTGCAAGTCTCTCCAGGCCGAGATTCAAGGCTGCAATGAACAGGATGTGGATGGAAAGCAAGATTAACCATCCCCTTTAAGAACTGTCCCGTGCCATTGTGTGTGTTCCATTGCTGACTGACATTACATGAGCTTCGCCAGCGCTCTGAGTTAGCGCCTCACTCCTTGGCCTTTGCGCCTTAAGACAGGTGTGCAGCGCCTGCTTTAGCGCTCCACTCACCTCCCGGGGCGGTAAAAGTGAAGTTTCCAGTCAGTGCCGATAATTAGCGCCAGGCGCTAATATTTGCGTCCAGACGATATTTGCGCCCCAAATGGGGTGCGACCTAATTTCTACCCCTTGGTGTTTTGATGTAATACAAAGTGAAGGTTATCATCGTTATTTCAATTGTAATAAAGAAATGCGATGGCAAAGATTCAAAGAGTTGGCCTGTGTGTGCCCAGAAATGGAAGTGTCACAGTGAGGTGTCAGGGCGCCGTTCATCTGTAATGATGGTGGTGAGAGTGATAGGAACCCACAGTTTATTGTACAGATGGTGTATGGTGTGTTAAGAAGGTGGCAGCCACATGTGTTTGCTTCGTAAACTTAAGCGAATCTGGCATGGATTAGTGTATCCTTTGCCTCACGGCCAGCAATATGCTCGTGTGCTGGTGGAACTGGCACATCCGCCTCTGCAAGGTCTTCCTCCTCCTCCTCTGAGGAGGAGGCTGTGCACTGAGCCACTTGTTCCTCAGGCAGAGGTAAGCCACGCTGCTGTGCGAAGTTGTGCAGTGCACAGCAGACCACAATGATTCTGGAGACCCTGGCTGGTGAGTACTGTAGGGCTCCACCTGATCTGTCGAGGCATCTGAATCGCATTTTGAGCAAGCCGATGATTTGCTCTATGATGCTTCTGGTGGAAATGTGGCTCACATTGTAGCGCTCCTCAGCTTCATTTGATGGGCTCCTCATCGGTGTCATTAGCCACGTCTTCAGGGGATAGCCCTTATCTCCAAGTAGCCATCCGGAAAGTTGGGTTGGCAGATTGAACAGCTGAGGCACAGTGGACTGCCGCAGAATGAACGAGTCATGGCAACTGCCAGGGTACTTGGTGCAAACATGCATAATGTTCTTCCTGTGGTTACACACCAGCTGGACATTAAAGGAGTGGAAGCCTTTGTGGTTGACAAATACAGCTGGGTTGTGATGGGGTGCCCTAATAGCCACATGTGTGCAGTCTACAATGTCCTGCACCCTTGGCAAGCCTGCCATATTTGCAAAGCCAACCGCACGCCATGGAGAAGTGGATGTAATTGTGCGACTTTGCAAAGAGGGCTTCGGTAACCTGCGTGATGCAAGTGTTTGCGGCTGACTGGGAGATGCCGCTGATGTCTGCTAATGATCCCTGGAAGGACCCTGAAGCAAAAAAATTGAGGGTGGTGATGACTTTGAAAGCCACTGGTAAGGAGTGTCCACCCGCTCCTCTGGGCTCCAGGTGTTGGTGCAGCATTGTGCAGATGTCAACGACTACCTCTCGCGAAAGTCTCAGCCTCCTTTGGCACTGCTGCTCACTCATGTTGAGGAAGCTCATCCTCGGTCTGTAATCCCTGTGTTGGGGGTATCTCTTGCGGCGAGGTGCAGCCCTGCGCTGACGCCCTCTGCCCTGTGCAGCATCAGGTGGCTGAGGAGAAGGTTGGCGCTCCTGTAATTGCTGCTGCTGTTGTGCCTGGTGCTACTGCTGCCACGGCTGCTCTTCCTCCGATTCTGAGGACCAGGATGAGAGGGTATAAATGGTTCCCATTCTGCTGATATATATCTCAGTTGAGGAATAGATGTTATAAGCGCTCAGTCAATGTGGGGAGAGGGTTTTCCAAGGAGGTCACAGTGTATA
Source organism: Squalus acanthias (assembly GCA_030390025.1). Taxonomy (NCBI): domain Eukaryota; kingdom Metazoa; phylum Chordata; class Chondrichthyes; order Squaliformes; family Squalidae; genus Squalus; species Squalus acanthias. Next base: position 67,028,494 of record CM059433.1, on the reverse strand, counting down.
TGGATCTCAGCTTAAACACTTACAAGCTGCAAAATGTGTTCCAAAACCTCAAAATGTTATAGAGAGCAAAACAAAAATTGGGGCTCTCACATGGGGAACTGGTAAACCTGAATTAAAGATGAACAAACTTATTTTAAAAATATATATTTTTAAATTTTCTTAAAATTTCAATTTTTTATTAAAATGGATACATTTGACACTCCACAAAATTAAAATTCATTTTTCAGGGCCATCATGCTTCTTTAACAGTCAGTACGCTGTTAAAACCCCAGTTACACCTAATCCAAAAGGGTTTAACTTCTAATGGGGTATTTAACAGCGATATTACCAAGGAAAAGCCGAAGTTTTCATCAGTTTCACTTATTTCCCTGATTATACTGATTGCTGGCTATGGGGGTGGGTGGTGTGTGCGTGGCAGAGGCACAGCGCAGCCTGTGTCAGAGCAGTGAATTACTGACCGCAACTTAAGGATTTCACCGTTAGGCTGCGCATGCACTACATCCTGAAGTTGTGGTCAGTTTCAAAGCGGTAATAACAGCAAACGTTGTTCGTTTGCCGTTATTACCCACCATAAATTCTGGGCCAATGAAGTAAATTAGAAATTAATGGTACCAAGACTGATCCTTGAGCAACCCCGTATAGTACCTCTCCCCAGCTGATAAATACATTCTACCTTTCAACCAATTTCTTATCCATTCCCAAGATTTCCCTTAATCCCTGCCACTTTGAGCTTGACTAAGTCTTTCATGTGAAACTTTGTCAAATGCCTTTTGGAAGACTAGGTACACCACATCATGGAGCTTTCCACAGTCCACCTGGGTTGTCACTCCTCAAAGAAATCAAGGAGGTTGATCAGGCAGGATATTCCCCATCGGAACCCATGTTGAACACTGTTTTTCCATTAACCTGTTACCCTGTTTCCAATATACTGGCACCTCCCCAGTGTGCATTGACTCCCTCATAATGGCTGCCAGTGCCTCACAAACTTACTCACTAGTGTCTCTCAGCAATCTGGGGTAAATACCATCCAGCCCTGGGGATTTATTGGTTTTGATCACTTTTAGTCTGACTGGGACTTCCATTCCTGTTTGGACAGGGCATATTGCTCAAATAGTCCTTTGTGAATCCTTTTTAAATTTATTGCCCATCCTGAGTGACTTTGAGAGGCTGATTAGTGTCCCTTCATGTTGAACCACAGCAGTCATTGTCGTGATGATATTCCCTCAATATTGTAAAATATGGAATTCCAGGACGTTAACCAGCAATGATGAAGAAATGGTGGTATATGTCCAAGTCAGGATAGTGTGTGACATGCAGGCGAACTTGGACCTGCCCCTGTTCCCAACACATTGCTGCTCTTGTCCTTCTCGGTGATAGAGGTCACAAGAAATGGAGGTGCTGTCAAAGTAACTTTGGTGTGTTGCTGCAGTGCGTCCTGTAGATCATACATACTGCAGCCACAGTGCGCCAGTGATGGAGGAGGTGGATATTGAAGCCAGTGATACGGGTGCTCATCAAATGAACTGCTCTGTCATGGATGGTATTGAACTTCTTGAATGCTACTGTGGCTGTAAACATCGAGGCAAGTGGTGAGTATTCCACCACTCTCTTGACTTGAGACTTGTAGAGAGTGGAGAGGCTTTGAGGAGTCAGGAGGTGAGCCACGATGCAGCCTTTGTCCTGCTCTGGTAGCCATGGTCCTGAAATGGCTAGTCTAACTATGCTCTGGTCAATGTGACATCCAAGCTATTGATGGTGTCATTGAAGCTAAGAGGGAGATGGCTGGGCTTTCTCTTGTTCAAGATGGTCATTTACCTGGCTCTTATGTCAGTCCAGGCTTGGATGTTATTTAGCTCTGAGCATCAGTGAGCAGGTTATTGGTAAGTAGGTGTTGCTTGATGGAATTACTGATGATTCCTGCCACCACTTTACTAATGATTGAGAGGAGGCTGATAAGGCAGTAATTGGCCAGTTTAGATTCATCTTGGAGGAAGTAATCATTGAGAAAGTTATGTTCATCTGCTTCCGGCCTATTTGCATCTTTTATGGTTCTCGCTTCTTATTAAATATGATGTCATAGCATATCTTCTTAATAAGACAATAGTTGTAGCGCAACTCAACTTTAACTGCCAGAATTTACGTAACTCTGAGCATATATGCAATGAATAACTCACTCTTCGAGCTGATGCAGGCTAGCAGTGTGGGTCAGTAGGCAGACCCCACTACTAGGCAATTCTTGGGATGAATTTTCACCTTTACCACCATGATCGGCCGCCCGGTTTACACACTGCTTGATTTTCAGCTCCAGTGACTTGTTTCTGGTATGATGTAATAGTTGTTAAATATTTGTTGACTGCTAACTTAGAACTCGTGAGCTTCCAGATGAATAGTATGATATAAGTATGCATATTTATTATTATTTCTTTATCTATAGGTAACTATTATTTAAGTAAAACCATAATATTGTCCAGGCTTGTTTTTTTATTTGTTCTTGGGATGTGGGAAATGCAGGGAAGAACACATTGTTTCCCTAGCCTAGATGATTTTGAAATTAATGTTTTTTTTAAAAAAACTGAGCGTTTATTATAGCTACAGTAAATATGTGAATAAAATTCATAGATCATTGCATTCATTTAATTATGTGGGGCTTCAACTCTAAAGATTCAATTTCAAGCCCAGTTCCCAAGGCGTTTCCCCTTTTCCTGGTCCCAATCTTCTCCTTCGCTCCCGTCAGATCGCTCCTTGTTTAGCAATTCTTCTCACAAAACTCTGACCTTGTTCATGTCATCTGATTTTGCTTTTCTTGTCAGTAATCACTGTAGCTTCAACACTTTATGGTAATAAACCTTTAAAGTTTAAATTCACATTATTACACCATTAAATGTAATATGTATATAAGTTCAACAATTATTCAATACAGATAGTCTATAGACAGGTTTACATCACAGATGCAATGCTATAGTAAGGCTTAACACTGCTACAGGCAATAATTGTAACTGTTAAAACAGGAGAAACAAATCTCCTTTCTGCACAATTAAGTCCCTACAGATCACACTGTATTCAAAATTTAATGGCCCGTATTTTGGGGTCAGTGGCGGAGTGACAGCGCTTGCCGCTGACCTCGAAGAAAGCTGCCCACAAACTTTTAAAGGGCACTGTGCAGCGATTTCTCATTTTCCGACATGACTTTTCATTTGGCGCCATCTATAGGGAATCTGTGGCATCTGGCAACACTGATGTCATCAAGCAGGCTGATCACATTGAAGAAGTCTCACAGACAGCAAACCAGGAAGTAAAAAGTAAGTTTTATCATTCACTTTTTAATAATTTTACAGAAAGAAAAATAAAGATTTAGGACATACTTATGGGATTAAGGTAAAAGCTGAAATATCATAAAGAAACTTTAAAAAAAATTAAAATTAGTTTTTATTATTCTAAATATCTATGGAATTTTTATCATGCAATGGAGCTAACGACACTCCACCATATAAAATTAGTTTTTCAGGGCCAGAGAAGCTGTACAGCAGTAACCATGACTTAATATGTTGTTAAAAACTCAGTTACGCCTCATTCAACAAGGCTTAACTTTTTCATGGATTTTTAAAGCAAGGATAATGCGTAAAAAGTTGAAGTTCACATCAAATTAGTGATTTCTAATGGTTCAGTGTTCAGTTCCATTCAAACTTCTCAGATAATGAATCAGTCCGTGCTCGCACGCAGCAAGACCTGGATGACATTCAGGCTTGGGCTGATAAGTGGCAAGTAACATACACGCCACACAAGTGTCAGACAATGACTATCTCCAACAAGAGAAAGCCTAATCACTGCCCCTTGACATTCAACAGCATTACGATCACCAAATCCCCTACCATCAACATCCTGGGGGTCACCATTGACCAGAAACTTAACTGGACCAGCCACATAAATACTGTGGCTACAAGAGCAGGTCAGAGGCTGGGTATTCTGCGGCGAGTGTCTCACCTCCTGACTCCCCAAAGCCTTTCCACCATCTACAAGGCACAAGTCATGAGTGTGATGGAATACTCTCCACTTGCCTGGATGAGTGCAGCTCCAACAACACTCAAGAAGCTCAACACCATCCAGGACAAAGCAGCCCATTTGATGGCACCCCATCCACCACCTTAAACATTCACTCCCTCCACCACCGGCGTACTGTGGCTGCAGTGTGTACCATCTACAAGATGCACTGCAGCAACTCGCCAAGGCTTCTTCGACAGCACTTCCCAAACCCGTGACCTTTACCACCTAGAAGGACAAGGGCAGGCGCATGAGAACACCATGAGCTCCAAGTTCCCCTCTAAGTCACACACCATCCTGACTTAGAAGTATATCGCCGATCCTTCATCGTCGCTGGGTCAAAATCCTGGAACTCCCTACCTAACAGCACTGTGGGAGTACCTTCACATCATGGACTGCAGCAGTTCAAGAAGACGGCTCACCACCACCTTCTCAAGGGCAATTAGGGATGGGCAATAAATGCTGGCCTTGCCAGTGACAGCCACATCCCATGAACGAATAAAAAAAATGTTCTATCTTCGAAGACTGCAACAACGCCCCCATTGACAGCAACTTCCGGATTTCATCGTTTACTGCGCGTGTGCGGACTCCAGAAGTTGCTGTTAGTTTTACAGAGTAATGATGGTGAACGCTGACAGTTTCTCATCATCTGGTCCTCAAAGTGGACACTGCCTAAATATGAGCAGGGATGACTTGAGACTTTATCCAAACATTTAACTCCACAGTGGCTGATGCACCAGTCGATATAGAATGTGACTCTGTGGAGGATCTTGGGACCAACAGCTGCTTCCAAAGTTTGCTTATTGGAAAAAAACAATGTTAAAACTTATTATACTCTTCAAACATCAGTGCTTCATTTAATCATTCAGTGTTTTGTACAGCTTATAGAGTAATGCATACAATTGTTTCATAAAGATTTTCTGCTTTGGCCATCCCTGTATTACGCCCACTGAGAGAGCAAATCAGGAAATCGTAGACCCCTAGCCTGTGATAATTGTAATGGGTGGGACACCTTGAGCTAGGGTGAGGTGAGTGCAGATTTACACTGCCAGCAGGGACGGTTCACACTGGGATTGCCGAAGTGGAAAATCTTCTCTTATACTATGTCTTTTAACATTTATATCACAAAGTAATGCAGTGAAGTTAACGACACATTATAGCACTGATTTTAACCTAGCCCACCAGGTGGGAACGGTGCGGGGAGGCGGTTAAAATGGAGGCTGGGCAGCACTCGCTGTGTTCTCGCAGTGTTCCCGCCCATCGCCATTTTAACTGCTGGTATTCTGGCATTGTGGTGGGCGCCTGCCACATGCAGGTGGGGGCCTAATTATGAGGCAAAAGTTGCAGTCCGATGACATCATCAGCACCGCGATTTGATCTAAAATTGCAGGAGGCCCGCACAGTGCCAAAGTCGCCAGTGAAACCTGGCATGAGGCAGCAGCATGGCCAGATGTAAGTGATTTTTAAAATTTTTGGAAGGATTGCTTGGGGGCCAGGAGTTCTCCTCTGGGCCCCACAAGGAATCTTTGGGCCTCTCCCTCCCCAGACCGGCGTTGGCTCTGCTGCCCCCCAAAAGAACTTGCCTTATGCCAGGGACCATTCCCACTCTCGCCTTCCAGCCTTGACATGATTCCTGCCGGCTTCGGGCAGGAGGCAGATCTGCAGCATTAAAATGAGGCCCAGGAGTTAAAATGGTCCGGGCCTCACGCGGACGAGTCTGTGGGGGACACCCTCCCGCCACATGCGCCCCCTCCCCCCACCGCCTGCACTGAATCCACCCCAGGATAAAGTGGGAGATGGCGCTAACTCAGCGCACGAGCGCAGCGCAGCTGCTGCCAGTTAGCGAGGGAACACAGACACACTGGCGCCGGACACTTCTTAAAGCGGGGGGGGCCACTTGCTCCCCAGCCACACCCTGCTCATTGCAGCCTTGAATCTCAGCCTGGAGAGACCTGTAATCCATTTTGCTGCCAAGCATGGAGAGGGTGAGAGAACGCGCTCATCGCTTCACCGAGCGGGCCTTGGATGCTCTGGTTGACGCAGTGGAGCGCAGACGATGCATGCTGTTCCCAGAGAGTGGCAGGAGGCCTTTGCCACGCGAGTTCAGAAGAGTGTGGAGGGAGGTGGCTCAGAGCGTCTCCTCCAGGAGCATGGTGCCCAGGACCCATGTCCAGTGCCGCAAAAAGTTCAACGACCTCACTCGGGTCGTCAGGGTGAGTGGCTTTTTCTCAATACCTCTCCATCCCTCCATCTCAACCTCACTCTATGGCCAGAGGGTCTTAAAACCCCAATGCACAACACTCATCCAACACCTATGGCCCTTTCATCAAACACACACACACATTCCACACTTTGCATACAGTAAGGGCTATTCACCTATGGGAGGCACATCAGGCAAGACCATGGCTGCATACAGTAAGGGCTATTCACCTATGGGAGGCACATCAGGCAAGACCATGGCTGCATACAGTAAGGGCTATTCACCTATGGGAGGCACATCAGGCAAGACCATGGCTGCATATTGTAAGGGCTATTCACCTATGGGAGGCACATCAGGCAAGACCATGGCTGTATATTGACTCAGATGCTGTCCTTTTTCTTGCAGGCTAAGCTGGCTCATAATCGGAGACAGCAGCAACGGACGGGTGGAGGGCGGCTTCAGCTGCAACCCCTCAGCGATCTGGAGGAGCGCGTCCACAGGATTGTGGCAAGCCGGGTGATCGGTCCCGTCGCCACTGGAGACGCCGACCCCGTTGTGGACAGCAATGGTAAGGTCATCACCTTTTTGTCCTCTGTCCTTCCACTTGTCCCTCACAATACCAGCCTTTGACACTTTCAATCCAACTTGCTAACTCGCTGCACTTATTCCTCCCTTACTGCCACCCTGTCCTCACGCTAAAGCCACTCTTGTACCTCCCTGCTTTCAGATGGTGATTCACCAGCTGAGGAGATGGTCCCTGAAGCTGCCACTGGGAGTGATGCTGCAGCTGAGGAGGAAGAGGAAGCCAGAGCATCAGTGCCACCCTCTCCCGAGGAAGCCCATGGCCACACTGGGAACACGCCTTCCCCGGAGGGGAGCAGGGGGGAAGGGGCTGATGATGGTGAAGTTGCAGGACCCAGCGGGCTGCAGCAACGCCATGGGGGGGGGAGGGAAGAACGGGGGAGCAGGGGGGAAGGGGCTGATGATGGTGAAGTTCCAGGACCCAGCGGGCTGCAGCAACGCCATGGGGGGGGGAGGGAAGAACGGGAGCCTTCTCCCCAGAGGGAGAGTATGCCAGACACTCCTAATGCAATGGACGCAGAGGAGGAGCGGCTGATTGCAGAAATGAACAGCCAGGCGGTGGTCATGCACACTGAGCTCATGGGTGCAGTGGGAAGGGTGCCCGAATGCATTGAGGCACTGGCAAGGAGTGTGGAGCACTTCGCTGTAGCACAGGCGGATGCCACACTAAAGCTTACTGCTGCAATTCAGTCACTGGCTGCCAGGAACCCATCTGAGCCTGCTCTCATGCAGACTCAGATTGAGGCCACGCGAGCACTGACTGCTGCCATCCTCGATGGTTCGTGCACATGTCCCCGGGGCTGTCACCGCGCCGCAGCAGGCCAGCAATCTGTTCTCCGGCAAATTGCTCCGGATGCTGAAGTGCTGCCCCGTGGGAGTGCCAGTGTGTCGGGCGAGCAGGGAGTTGCTGTCCTCTCTCACGATGACAGCATTCCTGCTGCCAACACTGTCACTTCTCCACTGCACTTGCCACCGCCTGTAGGACAGACTGCTGCCGCCCATGCAGAGTTGGTGCAGTCTGCAGCCGGGCCCTCCAGGCCCAGAAGTGGTCGAGGCCGTCCTTCAGGGGCATCTGCAGTGTCAGGGTGTGACAAGCAGCAGCCTTCCACCAGCCTTGCTGCAGCCACTGAGGTCCCATTACGGAGGAGCAGTAGGGTTAGAAGGGGGGAAGTGCGCAAGGGAAGGAGATCACCCTCGAAGGGCAAAAAGTAGGAGGTGTGCCAAAATGCTGGTCATTTTTTTATTAAAGGCCGAGGTTCATGGCCCAACTTTTGTTTAGTGTTTTGGACATTATCTCCAGGTTGTGAGAACCAGTTATGTTATTGACTGTTTTTTTGTGTTTATTTCTATGAGTTTGTCATGAGGAATTGACACACACAGAGTTTGTACAATAAATAAGTTTCTGTATTCAAAATATACATGGCTGGTGGTTGGAATTATTGGTGCCTTGGCCGGCTTAGGGGTTGCGTGCTGGGTTGATTAGTGTTTGTAGCAATGGCAGGGGCCCTAGAAGCGGCTTGCTATTAGTCGTTGACGGACGGCCCTTGCAGTTTGACCATTGTGGGCCGCCCTCCTGCCTTGGTGCTGCTGCTGATCATCGTCCTCGGCCTGTTCCTCCTCTTCCTCCTCCTCCTCTTGTGGTGCTGCAAGGCCTGGTGGCATTGGCTGCGTCCTGAGGATTGCCATGTTGTGCAACATGCAGCACACCACTACGAATTTGGAAACTTGCTCAGGCGAGTACTGCAGGGCTCCTCCGGAATGGTCCAGACAGCGGAATCGTTGTTTGAGCACGCCGATTGTGCGCTCAATAATGTTCCTCGTTGCTTGTTGGCTTTCCTGGTACCGCAGCTCAGCAGGGGTGTTTGGCGCACGGAGCGGTGTCATCAGCCAGGTGCTCAATGCGTACCCCTTGTCCCCCAGAAGCCAACCAACTGGCTGATGCGGTGCCTCGAAAATTTCTGCCACAGTACTCTGGCGCAGGATGAAAGCATCGTGGCAGCTGCCCGGATAGTGGGCATTGACAGCGAGAATCACCTGTCTGTGGTCACAGACCAACTGCACATTCAAGGAATGGAACCCCTTTCAGTTCCGGAACTCCTCTGCATTCTCTCGCGGAGCACGCAAAGCCACATGCGTGCAGTCAATGGCGCCCTGCACCATGGGGAAGCCCGCTACCCTCGCAAAGCCCATAGCACGGTCATGCTGCTTGTCTGGGGTCATAGGGAAGGAGATGAAGTCTCGTCTCCTTGTGAAGAGGGCATTGGTGACCTGCCGGATGCAGCGATGCACCGCAAACTGGGAGATATTGGCGAGGTCCCCAACAGCAGCTTGGAATGAGCCAGTGGCGTAGAAGTTCAAGGCCACTGTGACCTTCACTGCCACCGACAGAGACGTCCTGGACCTCAGCTGAGGCTGCAGATCTGGCTGCAGCAGGTGGCAGAGCTCAGTGACCACCTCCTTGCTGAATCGCAGCCTTCGCAAACACAGCTCCTCGGACATGTGGATGTAGGAGAGCTGTTCACGATATACCCTGGGAGGGTAAGCTCTCCTGTACATGCGCCTGATGGGCCTCCTCCGTCTGGCCATCATTGCCACTCTCTGTCTGCGTCTCACTCTGCTCCGATTGAGCTGGAGCAGGACGACGCCCCCAATCATTGCAGCCCCCATCTTCTCTTTGCCAGAAAAGTAATGAGGTACAGCAACGAAAGTAGCAGCAAAGTTAGGATGAACTAGGCAAAACTACCTCACAAAGCGTTGAGTCAATGTAGAAGTCTCTCTCTCTCTCTCTCCGAATCTCTCTCTCTCTCTCAGAACGAGTGGTGCATAAATGTCGACCACAGAAAAAGACAGGAAGAGGCCCCCTTTAAATAGCGCCCCCCCCAGCCCCAGACCGATTGATAACGTTCCAGTCTTCCGGTCGTTGGAAGCGCCAGGCGGTAAGGCAGGGGGCGCCACTCAATTTCCGCTCCGGGGCGCCCCAAGGGCGTTGCACCACGGACTGACGTCACAATCTGCGCGCGCAGGTGGTCGCAGCGGTAAGTTTTAGCGCCGCCGCACAATCTCAAGTTAAGTTCTCGAGCGGCGCAAACAGCGCTGCGCCCGGGCGTTAGCGCCTTAACGCCCCATTAGCGCCCATTTAAGGCGCTAACGGGAGGCGCAACCAACTGAATTTTTACCCCAATGTATTTTGAAAACAGGACAGGTTTTATTTATCTCTGAAATTTTATATATTGTGCAACCTATGATCCTGTCCATTAAAGTTAATTAGCATATGGCAGGAATACAGCAGTGAAATCTTTACTCCATAGCTGTTTGACTAAATGGTCGCTTTTTACCACTTTTCAGCCCAGTGTCTTTTCTTCTCCTCCATGTCAATTCTCAGTTACCATTTCATGTATAAATAAGAAATCTGTAGTATGCTACCCATCCATGTTTGTTGTTGCACATATTTAAGAAATTGTACATTCACAATCTATTGATTAATTTTAATAGATGAAAAGTTATGGCTTAGGTGTGTGTAATTTCACAATGCCAGAAGTGGTGACGGGTAAAATATTGATTTTGGAATTTTCTGTCACGTTATGATTGTGCTTTTGCCTTGTGTATAAATAAAAGGTTTCTTGGCTTGTGTTGGTTGAAATACATTACTTCTTCCACATAAATGATGCCATTTCAAGCTTTCCAAGCTTTCAGAACGCTGCGTTAATGGAATGCAATGTAGATAGGTTGGACTCAGTGGCAATATTAGAAAAATGATCGGTATTGGTTCAGTAAGATTTGAACACATTTTATATTCAAAATTCTGTCATATTCTGTATAAAAAAGAATATTAAACATATTGCCTTAAGTTCATCAGGGATAATAATCCCAGGCCCAACAGTAACGTATAGGACTGGTGGAATAAGGAATTTGAAAGTTGCAGCATTGGCTAAAACATTAATTGTATTTTGTCCCTTAATGTCACAATTTTACTTCACAAATAAAAATCCAAAGACCTTTTGTAAAATGTATTGTACTTTTATTAGTTTATATATAGTTGTATAAAACAATTTGAAATTAACATTTATGGTAACAATTCTTAATTACAATATTTGCAAATAGTTCTTGGCTCAGGTACTTACAACTTCAATTGTGCATAAATCTTAGGAGTACAGAAAAGCAATATTAAAAGTATTTTAAAAATATTAAAATCACTTTTATGGTTACACATTTTGCCTCTGGATGGAATGGGCTCTATTTGATTTCCCCGAACAGAATGTTATATTCTCCACAAGTGGACTTGGCAAGGCCAATAAATATAACTTATACATTCGAACAAATCACTCAGACATTATACCAATTTTTCATAATTGATTAATCAGGTTACACTGCCATAAGTGACATTGCTGGCAGAATAATGTTTAATATTGTGATTCTATCTCCTAATGATCTACCAGTTAACAATTATTTATTCGGTGAATTTTAGTGAATTCCTGGGCACCCAGTGTCAGCATCAATTACTCGCAGGTCACTGTTCACTCCACCCTAACAATGTGCTTCTACCTCAATTTAGAAGAGAACCCTTCACTGGAGTAGTGTGACATTTTATTCACTTTTCACACACAGCCATCCATGTGAGACTGCCAATTTAGTACCAAGTTAATGCCAAATTAGGTGCAGTTTTGTCGCTTTGGGCCCAGGCCCCACCAAGAACTCTGTTAAGGATGCCTGAACCTGTTTCAGGTGGGGCCCTTATGCCCAGCAGACAGAAGAAGCTTTCATCCTGTTTTACTGGGCTGGATTCAAACCCAGCTCCAGAGGTGAACAAACAGTGCTCAACAAAGGCTGGGCCTTTCAGATGACTCACTTGCTGACCCAGTTTCTGACCCATTTTAGAAAGACAAATACTATTGTGTCTGTCAGTGCAGCTAATTTTCACTATTCCCTCTGGAGCAATGAAGGTGCGATATACTAATTTAAAACAATTAAAGCTTGCTGCTCCTTTTAAACATTGCGATTCTGTTTTTGAAATTAGTTGCTTTTTCTATTTTTCTATGCTGAATATAATTGACAACAAAAGTTATCTTCCCAAAATATATACTTGCTCCTCAGGATCAAGAATGCTGGCAAATCTGGAAGTTTGGTGGTAAAATAAGGTATATTTAAAAATTCATTCTCGGGATGTGGGCATCGCCGGCAAGGCCAGTATTTATTGCCCATCCCTAGTTGCCCTGGAGAAGGTGGTGGTGGGGTGAAATTCCTTCTGTTGCTAATTTTAATGTTCAGCAAAACAGGATTTCCAATTTAGTGCCCATGATGACTTGCAGTAAAAGTACCAACTGAAAGAACTACACCTCAAAGTGATGGAGCACGGCCTCTGTGGAGAACACTGGAGTGATTAACCCGTATTGCTCAGAGTAACATCTCACACAAGGATACAGGTCCCTTACAGCATGCAGAAAAAACTCACAAACAGACACATTATTCTTCACTTTCGAACCCAGTATCAGCACATTTAAAGCAGTTCATTGTTCCTGTGATCAGGGCCCACTATATCAACAATTCAGTGCTATACAGGCAAATCCTCTGACAATAACAGAATGCCTTTTTTTTTACAGTTTCCAATATTATACACATTTTACTATGTCATGCCACAATGTAGTATATACATGCTGGATCTATACAGCTCAGCCACATTCTATATTCAAGCTGTAGTTTGTTGCATCCCCTGCAACTGTGAGTTCATCAACCTCAAATAATAGATCCTTTTTTAAGCCCTGTGCTTTCAAATTTTCATTATTGTAATTTTCGCAATATAAGTGGATGGGACATTTTCTGAATCGTTATCATGTAGTGGCCATTATGAAATGACTCTCTCAGCTTCCCTAGCATTTAAAAGAATGCATTGGGACTGTTGTTGCACAAAATTAATCTGCTATAATATACATTGGGCTCTTGGGGGCAATAGTCCTCTTGCCAATAATTTTAGCTAAAAATGGTGCATGAGCACAACCAGGATTTCCCATTTTTTACTCATCCTTAACATTTTCACTAAAATTATCGACAGGAGGGTTTTTGCCCCTTTAGTATCTTTAGAACTCTGCTTTAGAAATGGAAAAGTGTTTGTTTCCTCCTCCTCTAATTATCTCCCATATCTTCTAAAGGTGCTGATTCATGCCCGGGTACTCAAGTTTACACATTTTCAACACCAAATCAATCATGTTTTGGTATGACAACATCCCAATTGCCTCTTTCATTAATGTGTTCCAGCAGTACTTTAACTGTTATTTGGGGAAATACTATGTACATAATTAAGAAATTATAGAGCTAAAGACAGATAAAGGATCTAAATTAGTTCCAATCATCAGACGATATCCTTAAACCATTCTGGCCCTCTAAATTACAGCTATTACTCATTTCTCTGTAAAATATGACATATTGATGGTTGGCAACGGCGTAGATTCAGGGTTTATATGCTCGATATGTAGGGCTGCTCGATAATTCATGTTGAGAATAAGTTTTGTCTGCAACTGTGCTAAATTTTAAATGACCTGCCAAAGTTCCAGATTATTCCTGCAAGGTAAAGAAAGATGAAATGGAAGAAAGAATGAGATGAAAAGGGATAAAATAAAGGATATAAGAATATGTATTACTGGGGTTATGTTGGCTGTGGTAAAATGATCATAATTGCTTGTTGCCAAGTTAGTCTCGAGTCTGATGAAGTACTGAAAGATACAGTGCTGGATTTTCTTTAGTAACTTTGAGGTCAGTGGGTGAACCATGAAACGGGATATTATATCAGTGGTTAATTAGTGAATGGGGAGGGTCACCGAAGAAGATACCAGCTACAATCTGCTGTAACTATGATTAGCTGCAATTTTTGATAATCATTAAATGATTAGATGGCTAGCATATTTCAAAAATTATATCAGTACAACTCTCGATGCTGTTGCCTGTGGATACAAATTCAAAAAATACAAATCAGGGGACCAAAGCAGTCTGAGGAGGTCAAGGAAGGAGTCAAGAGTAATTGTGTGGTACAGGCGATTCTTCATTTGAAAACTTTCCTTGCCTTCTTTCTCTTCCTTCTCATTTCCTACCTTCTCCTTTCTTTTATTTCTTCTTTCCCTTCAGGTTTTTAAAGGGGGAAAAATAGAGTTGCTTTGCGCCTCCTGTTAGCGCCCCTGGGGGGCGCTAAAGGGGCGCAAAGCCCCTAGCGCCTGGGCGCGGCGCCGTTAACGCCTCCCGCGAAATTCAGCGGGACGTTAGCATGATGGTAGCCGGTAGCGCCCCGCGGTGCTGCGCCTCCGGCAATTATGTCATCGCTGTGCGCAGTGTCCCGCTCGCACCCCGGCCGCAAACTTCGGTCGCGCCCCCTGACCTACCACTGGACGATATGTCCGACAGGGTCAGGGTGGTGTTTTTGTGGCTGCGGCGGTGCAAATGAAAGGGCAGGTGCCTGGGCGGCCATTTTTTTTGGGCCGCTTGCCAGCTCCTGCCCCCTTCTGCTTTTTTTGTGGGGTGCCGGCCGCGATTGGTCAGCCCGGTACTCCTCTTGAGTGCCGGGCTGTTTTCCTGGCACCCCGCTCCCCCGTGGTCCAGCAGGGCCCCGGTTCGCACTGCACTAGGACCCTCCCCTTTAATCAGGGGAGGGAGGTCTGTAATACCGCAGTGCTACGTGCTCACGCACGTGCCGCTGTTGCACGTAGCACTGCGATATTCAATGGTAGTGCCCCAGGACGGAGGGGGAGGGCTTCCAGTAGCGCCCTGCCTCCTGCTTGGGGCGCTACCACTAAATTTATGGCGCAAGGGCGCTAACTTTTTTGGGGTGCTAAAAGTAGCGCCCCGCCGAAGTTAGTGCCCCAAAGGGGGCGCCACCGAATTTTTCCCCCATAATCTTTTTCTGCCGTTTACCATTGATTTTGACTTCCTGTTTTTCTCTCTTAATGTTGCCTATAGCTTTTTCTCTCTCTTTGTTCTCTGGTCTGCTGTGTACAGAGGGGAGGCAGTATGATGTTGAAAGAGGCCAGGCAAGATGAAGTGGAAAATCAGCCTCTTTTTGATCAGCCTTGATTGCCCTGTGAAAGCAGGAGGCAAGGGTCCTTAAAGGTCTAATCAGGGGCATTTATTTATGATTTAATTCCATGAAAAAACTTTTGGTGCAGTCTAATCAAGGTGTGGTCTCCAGATCTGCCTAATTAGGACAGAAGTTGAGAGCAGGGAGAAGCTAAAGGCCAGCTGGCAAGCAGTTGGGGCACATCAGGAAGGATTCAGAACAGAGCTAGATAGGAGGAGGATCTGGGATATAGCAGGACCAGTTAGTACTGGGGATAGAATTTGAAGTAGAGTGCACTTGGGGAAGAGTAAGGAGTGCGGTAATTGGGATGGAGGAAGGAGCACCCAGGGCAGAGAGGAGAGGGGAGCACGCAAGGTGGTCTTGGTGTATGTCTTTCGTCTGCTGCGTGTGTCTTCTTCAGAGCAGCCCTGAGATGGATTGGGCCATGGGTTAAAGGGGCTTTGATGGATGTGATGCTGTGTGCTCATGGGGAAGGGTGTACCCAAGGTAAAGGTCTGGCGGGATTCGGTGGGCCATATAGGGGGTAGCGGTGTTGCTCAGAACTTAGAGATGAGCTCACAGAAGATCTCTATAACACCGATGAATGGCCCCTTTTTCAGATATTATTTGTGAACAAGATTTTAAAACACAATGAATGAAATCCTAGACAGGTCTGGTAATTCACTTCTGGCTACGTCATTTATAAACCATGGGTCATGAAGTGCAGTGAGCAATGTAGTGATACTCCTACAATATATTTTATATATGGTATCAATTTTACCTCAACGGCTTCTGCTTTCTTTAACCTGACACTACATGGCTAATTTTATGAAATTGTGCTCCCAGCACGGAACTTTGCCTGCCATGAAAACAGTTTTGTCCCTTACCTGTACCTAATCTGTATTGCTAAATCTTACAAATACATCTTACAAGATGAGAGGCTAAGAAGGTTTTATGTCCAGCTATCAAAGACTTGCTTGCAGATGGGATGACTAAAGCTTCCAGCTTTTCTCCATTCAGATTATGCCAGTGTTTAGACTATTTTAGTGACTTTTTGCTCTTATTATTGTGCATAAAATTTGAATTATAATTATCCCATTAAATATTACACAACATTTACTCATGCATTCTTTACAAAAAATGTAAATTTGGTAGTAAATCATTGATGATCCCAAACTACAATAATATTTTTAGTTTATCACTGTATAGGCTACTAATACAACAAGAATAACTTAGATGTATATAGTGCCTTTAACTTGGAAAAACATTCCAAGGCACTAAACCGCCTTTTTCACTACACAAAATTAAAATCCAAACTATTAACTACACAGTACAACTCACCACTACAAACACATGGGGAGTAGCTAAACTTTACTCCAATCCGGTTCAACCCCATCACTTATTTGAGAATGTTTAAAATTGACTTCTGCATTTCAGTAGAATCGTAGAGTTAGGTAATCAGAACTCAAAATTACCTCTTGATTTCTTGAAACCATCTATGCCTTTAGATATCAGCCTTGGCTCAGTAGTAGCACTCCTGCTTCAGAGACAGCTAGTTGTGGTTTCAAGACCCACTTCAAGACTAAAGCATGTAATTGTGGATGACACTTCAGGACAGTACTAAGGGAGTGCTATATTATTATGTCTTTCAGATGAGTTATCAAACTGAGGCCCTGTCTGAGGCGAACATAAATGATCCCTTGGTACTATTTGAAGTAGAGTAGGTTCCTATAGTGTTGTGGTCAACATTTATCCTTTACCACCAAAAACAGATTAACTGGTCGTTTATCTTGCTGTGTTGTTTTCTACAAAACAGTAACTGCACTTCAAAAATAATTAATTAGGGGTAGGTCATGTTGGGATGTCCTGAGGATGTGACAGGTACTATATAAATGCAAGTTCTTGCATAGGTTTACATTATTCATTCCATTTTAATCAATTCTCATTCTCAAAGAGAACAGATTTCTTTTAGTTCACGAACACTGTTAATCTTTGCATTATTTGTCTTTCCATTTTTCCTTCCTATTTCGCTCTTCACCTCCTCGATCCTGAAATCAACAAACCATGCTGGGGTATAATTCCTCAGGTGGTGGCCATTCTCCAGTAACTCGCTCATCATTGAAGAGTGAATATTGGCATCCACCCCATATATTTAAATGACCCTGTAGCTGGGACTTGGGATGGGGTCACAGTGAGGCCAGACCTGTGAGCTGAAGCTCCATACTGTCACACTTTTGGCAGCACAATGGCACCACCGGAATTCCTAGCCCCTGGCCTCTACTTCAAAGGAAGCGAAGGGTAAGCTAGCCAATAAGGCGACAATTTTTAGTTCACTCAGTTCTCCATCACAATAATGGGACAGAATTCTGTGGGCATAGCAGTGTGCACTATGTTAAAGATCATCAAAGAACTCAGTTTAAGGATTCTGAGAAGGGACTCAGATTCTAAAGAGCTTTATTACTTTTAGGTTAAAAACTAACCAGCATTTTATGCACTGACAGGGGTAGATCTTGACTTCGTGTGATAGTGTAAAATGGGTTTTATTTCCATTGACTTCACACCTTCAAAATGCTCTTGAAGTTGGCAAGGTCCCAGACTCCCAATGAGATTATTAGCACTTTGAGGTTTACAGCACTATGGTTCTCCAGTAGAAACAGCTGGAAATTATTGTGAGGATCCTCAGTCCTTTCAGTATACTCCTGCCACAATTCCATCAGAAGTGTGACAGAAAAGCCAGAAAATAGGCTGGGTCTGGATACCCCATATCCTGGTCTGATGTTGGGGATTCGCTGGGCCTTGTGAGGGGTGCATTGTCTGCCAGTCCCTTACAAGGTGAGCGGTGTCAACTAAATTGAGGACGAACATCGAGAGTTCCTTCTCAGGATCGGCAGCTGGTAAGCTAAGTGAGAAGAAGCATACCAGTCCACCAAAGAGCGGGTGTGTGCCCCACCTGGCGGGTTCAAGTGGGGATTATGGCCTGAACCCCAGAAGAACAGAAAGGTACAATTTGCTTTTTTGTTATTTGCATGCACCCCTCTTAGAAAAGGAGCCAGAGGAGTGCACGATGTTGCTTCTGGGGGTGGGGCTCGATACCCCTCCACTGAATACAACATAAGGTTTGTTGGGGCAGATGGGTCAAGATGTTCCACTCGTGACGCAGGTGCCCGCCATCACCATGTGAAAGAGGGATCCACCCCCTAACCTTGGACAGTCCGCCAGGGTAAGCACAATCCTGGCGTGACTGCAGATATTCAGGGCCCTAGTTTCTATTCGAAAAATATAAACTGAGGACAGATAAGGTGAGCCGAGCCCTGTCATTCCAGGTTTAGCAAGTGTGGATAACTGGGGTCACTTTGTGATTTGACTCTGGATTTATAAAAGGCTTCTATACTGTACTTGTAAAATGTTTTTACACACCTATATAAGTGAGATACTTTGATCACATTCAAGTATGCTAAGAACCAGAAAAATATATTTTTTCCACAAGAAAGAGGCTGATTGTGGAATATAGCGTTTTGAGGATAAAATGTGGAGGTGATCACCTCTGACAGTAAAACTGAAATAGGTTTGAGTTTGAGTTGGCCTGAGTTTGATCCAAATTATAAATGTGAACTCCACAGAACAGTAGCTCCACCTGGTATGTCTATGTACACCTCTTGAACTAATGCATATAGTACACTTTTGGCTATCACATGAGATGTACTTTAACTTCAGATTCAGAAAGAAATGTAGATTTTAATATATGGCTAAAAAAGAAAAGAAATCCAAATGGAAGGTATTTTAGATACATGTGGTATCTAACAGGCACAAGAAATAAACTGCACTTTAATTCAGCTTTGTGGATAATTTGTGTATCGAGAAGTCTATTTAGCCCTTTGAGAACCTCCCATTTCTGAGCACACAACTGTCTAATTCTCTTGCAAGACCTTGACACATTTCAAAAGGCACATTACATTTACCATTATGGTTTCTAAAGACCCTAGCCTGGATATTCCATGGGGCTACCATTGGTTGCCCATCAGATCACTAGTAGAACCCCCTCGAGAAATGCCATAAATGGCTGAAAATGGAAATCCCTCTGGAATTTCAGGGCCCCTATCTTTAAAGTATGGAAGACTGGAAATCTTTTGGATATGCACTATCCAGAGAAATCTTCAATAATAACAACCTTCAATTAAAGCAAACATTTAAATATCTTGCATGTTGCAATCACATGGAGGTGATGAGACTAATGAATGGAATTTAATTGAAGATACTATCGGAAAATACTCGAGGCTCTGTTCTCAGGGAGGAGTCTCACTCAATGCACACTGGAGAATTAGGTGCAGAGATCAGCACACCTGATTCTTGGTACTCTCAATTTTCAGTGCAGAGCTTTGCAAATTTTAGCCTTATATATTTATGAGTTAGATATGGAATAATATTTTGAAGTGTGCAATAATGAAGTCTGGAGTGAATTCATGCCATGCAAGATGAATTATTTTCCACATCCCGGTCAATAATGTGGCATTTTCATTATGCCACATCTTCTTAAAATAGGGGTGACATTTTCCAAGACCCTGTGCCACTGGTGGGCTCTGGCATGCAACAGCCAGATGAATGGCCTGCAATTTTCTGCCAATTGATTTGATTGGATGGCAGTGTACTGATGATATCTTGATGAACTGCCTCTTGCAAGGCACCGCCAGTCGTATGGAGTTTGGAAACTTTTGCCTTAAATGTCACCTTTGAGGAAGTTTTTCAAATGAAAATTGGAGAATTGCTGCAGAGGGCAGTAATCTCTTTTGTGGAGAATTTCCCAGTTGGGGCTTTGTACCAAATGGTTTCAGTGTGATGCTGCTTTCAGTGAGAAACGTTTGTCTTGAAATTACGCTGGGCAAATTATTAGCTTAATGCATTTGAGCACAACTCCTTTTCTCTGCTTTTTTGAGGTTTTAATCCATTCAGTTTAAATGGCTTAACACCTCAGTTAAAAATTAGCACAAAAAGGGATTACATACAAACACGTTAAGTGTTGAGACACTAATATTCTTAGAGCCTAATTTCAAGGGCCATACCTCAATTAATCAGTAAAGGATGAAAAAAAACTTCAAAAGGGCATTGTCTTCATTAAAATGCATTTGAAAAACTCATTACTTGTAAGCAGTACTCCCAGCGCAAACCTTCATATGCCAGCAGCACATATGAATTTAGGTATGCACCCCCCTATGATTTTCTGTTGGGAGTGCTGAAGAAAAAAAATTACCCCTGAACGTTGTACTTGTGGAACATCTTGCGGCAGGGACTACAAGTCAGGGGTTACTAAACCCCATGGGACAGCTTGGCTATTTTCTGTTTCTGCAGTTAGAGATAGCAACAGTGATAGGATAGTGTTGGCACAGTTCATAGATGGCGCAATGCAATGCACTATGATGTCATAGGAAATTGGTATGCACATGTCATTCTGACGTTAGCCATGCTGTCAGGTAGAAGTGCCAACCAGCAGGTAGCCACTTTCGCACAGGCGGGTAAGTGGAAAAAACCCATCACAGGACAAGTTCTCCAGGTAACTACTCACCCCATAGTGTCTAGTTACAAACAAAATTTAACAAAGTCCTGAGATCCCTCTTTGTCATAGAATAGCACATTTGTAGGGAAACATGAAAAAAGACAAGAGGACAAAAATCACTTAATTAAATTTATAGTATTTATAGATAATTGTTATAATTGTTAAAGTTTAGAAACGTAGTGCCAGTTTGATATGCTATCCCAGTCACACCATTTTGCATTGCCATAGACGTGGCATATAAAATGATTCTCAATGTCAGGCATTTCATCCCTTGCAGAGGATGTTGCTGTTTTTGACTCTGCCTTTAAAATGACAAATTTCCACTTCCATAGAGCAACATTTGAACAGTTCAATGGCTTTCCTCTTTAACTGTAAAGCATCAAACTCTCCAAAAATTCAAAAGTTAGTGACATTATTCTCAGTCAACTCTGCTATTTATAATTAGTCATAATCTGACACTGGGTGTTATTCTATAATGAATACTTTAATACCAAGCCTGGTATAAATGGGAGCACTAACTCTATTAATTAAGGGAGGTCTCTTTCTCTATTATGGTTAATCTCTCTGTCATGAATATTATGAATCAATATAATGAGTTGAATATTAATGCAATTAAAAATGTTATTTTACTTCAGTGGAATTAATCGTAGTGAAACTGATGCTTCATATATATAGTGTGTGTGCGTTGAATCCTACAGCAATTGAAAAATAAAGCTGTAATATTGTGTCATGTCAGTACCAGGCAGAAATGGCATCTTCTATGTGGTGTGACTTTTAAAATCTCAACTAAAGAGTTTGTTTCATTCATTTGAGTATCGCTGGCACATTTACAAAATCTCCTCTTGGTCAGTATACTGGTGCTCCCTCACCTGTTTAATCTATTGGGTGCATGGAAATTCCCCAACTACAGATCTGGAACCATGCTATTTCACAACTGAGCTCTTTCCAGGTGTTGAGGCCCTAAGCTGACCCTCCTGTCAGTCTGCTCCATTCTGACAAAGAAAGGACAGATCTGAGTATTGGCAGACCAGCAAATGAGAACTGGACTTTTATAGAGTAGGGTGCTCTGAAATCAGCAGAGCTACATGTAGAGCCTAGCTACTACTGCATGTCCCTAGACTCTGGACAACATCTGCACAGGCCGTCTTTGATGGCCCTTTGTGCTGAAGAAGGAATCCCACATGCACGGTTTCAGTTTCCATGCAGATGCCTCTGAGGGAAGAAAGCCTTGGCTATGACATGCTTTCAGGCATAAAGAACTGGCGTTAGTAATGCAAAGTATGGATTCATCAGGTTTAGATAACGTTCCTTCAGTCTGCTGAATTCTTGCTCCATCTACAGTGCCGTACTGCAGCAGTCAAACTTCAATGATGTTAATGGCTGGTGTGTTATTTTGGAACTAAAAGCAAGAAAAAAAATAAAATTAGAATCAAAACATAACATGATGATAACAATTCGTAAAGGCAGCTCATCATCCACTTTGATTGAATTGGCTGGTAGGATAGCAGCAAATTCTAAGTCTCCTATACAATTTTTAGAAGTTTAGAGGAGAAAATCTTGGAAAATATCCATTACATGGAAACACAAAACCTGTGAGTCACAGTCCCACTTAACATGGTTTCATTTGCAAGTTTAGAATTGAGATTTCAATTCCAGTTTACTTATGTATACCAGCAACAGGAAGGATACCAGCATGGACCCCAGAGGACTCCTTTCATTACCTCTACCCTTCGCAATTCAGTTCTCCTTATGAATATCCTATGCTTTCTTCTCTTTAGATAGTTATTAAATCACATCCCTGATACCTACTGATGTTATTTTGTAAAGGAGTCTCTCAGGCGATGCTTTATTGAAGACCTTTGGAAGTCAAAGTACACTACATCATATGGCCTCGTCCATCAAGGTGAGAGGTCGCCTCTTCAAAAAGGAGTATGTGATTGGTCATAACTCTGCACAATTCTGGTCACTGTGCACAATTCTGGTCTCCATATTATAAAAAGGATAAAGAAGCACTGGAGAAAGTGCAAAACAGATTTATAAGGATGATACCACAAATGAGAGGGCATAACTATCAGGAAAGACTCAAAAGGCTGGGGCTCTTTTCTCTAGAAAAGAGAAGACTGAGCAGTGACCTGATAGAGATCTTCAAAATTATGAAAGGGTTTGATAGAGTAGACGTAGAGAAGATGTTTTCACTTGTGGGGGAGACCAAAACTAGGGGCCATAAATATAAGATAGTCACTAATAAATCCAATAGGGAATTCAGGAGAAACTTCTTTATTCAGAGAGTGGTTAGAATGTGGAACTCGCTACCACAAGGAGTAGTTGAGGCAACTCGCATAGAAGGGGAAACTAGATAAACACATGAGGGAGAAAGGAATAGAAGGATATGTTGATAGGGTTAGATGAAGTAAATAGATTAGGAGGAGGCTCGTATGGAGCATAAACACTGGCATAGAGCTGTTGGACCGAATGGCCTGTTTCTGTGTTGTAATTTCTATGTAATTCTATGTACTGTAATATAATATCTCCCTGAACTTTAAAAGTGTGTGGGTGACTTTTATTTGGTTATTTCTATGCCCATTATAGAAACCTCCCAATCTCCATTTCCATGGAAATGAAAACCAAGCAACTTCTATAACAAGTGGTCGATCCATAAGGCCAGTTTTACATCCTGGCAGCGAATTGAAAACCTACTCCATTGTAATATCATACTCCAATCTGTTTATTGCCACATTTAGGATTTTTCTTAGAAATTTCAATCAGGAGAATCTTCCTGATGTTGTTGCACGTAGCTCCTTTGATGATATAAATGATACTTACAATTTAAATGTGATTACTTTAAAATCCAGCAAAACAAAATAAAAATATTAAAGCTAATTACTAGTAACTTAGAATGTTGCTCTTTAAAATAGAATCAAATATGTCAGTGAAAATAGGTGGTGTCTCTTGAACATTTTCTTACTACCTATTGCACTGCTCACCTTACTGCGCAGTAATCCACCAGTCGGACGCTCTGGCGTGCTGTGCTCTGACGAGGGCTTGGCCTTTTCCTTGTTGTTGTTTGAGTCGTTGTCTTTAATGATGTCATACTGTCTGCAGAAGAGAGCTATAACGGCTGAAATACACCAAAGGAAAAGATCTTGAGCGACGTGCTAAAAACACATCCAAAAGTTGGCTCTAGAAAAAATGCACCGTACAAGAACGGACAAATTGTGCAGACTCTGCCAACAATCACCACCTCCTGTGTCCACGTGGGAAGCTGCCTGTGTGGGGGGAATTGACATTTTTCTACATTGCGCCCATAAATACATGTCTAGCAAATGCAAATGCATTGTATATGTAACTCAACTCCATATCTTGGCTCCCACTACAATGAAAACATCTGTTGTTTCTGGATTTTCTGGACTTGTATTTAACTATGACAATGCTTGGGAACCCACTTTACTTTAGTTTCTCCATTCATGTTTCCAGGCAGTAGTTAAATATAAAATGGCGGGTATGGCCGAAGGTGCAGAAAGCAGGCAACAGCAAAACAAATAGCCAGCATGTTACTGCTTTCTCTGTCTCTCCACTTCTACTTCTGTCTCTCTCTTTCTGTTGTCTTCTGCAACGCTCTCACTATATCTCCTTTTTTCTTCTCTATCTTTCTCTTCTGCTTCTCGTTCATTTTTTCTTCCCTTTTGGGTGGGAGGTGGTGAATGGCATAAAGTGGAGTACTGGGAAAGGAGCCACCAACAGCTACAGGCTGCATTTTACGATGGAGGTTGGGGAGAAAATGTGGCCCTCAGTGCTGCCTTTCACTCCTTTTGTGTCCCCTGCCTCATCGTCTTCCCATTAGCCACTCCCCTCCCTAACATCACTTCAGTTCCATTAGTATTCCTATCTTTTACCCTTTCAAATACCCACTCATCCCCTCTCCCTTACTCGGCTGTCACTCATATTACCCTTCACGCTCCATCCACTCCCTCTCACTTCCACTGAGGTTGGGTGGTGTTAACACGGTGGCATAGTGGTTAGCACTGGTGCCTCACAGCGCCAGAGACCCGGGTTCGAATCTGACCTCGGGTGACTGTCTGTGTGGAGTTTGCACATTCTCCCCGTGTCTGCGTGGGTTTCCTCCGGGTGCTCCGGTTTCCTCCCACAGTCCAAAAATGTGTGGGTTAGGTTGATTTGGCTATGATAAATTGACCTTAGTGTTAGGGGGGATTAAATATGTGGGGTTATGGGGATAGGATGGGATATGTTAGGGGGAATTAAATACGTGGGGTTACGGGGGTAGGGTGGGATATGTGTACTGTGGGGATTAAAGCAGGGACAGGGTACTGGATTTGGATGATCAGCCATGATCGTATTGAATGGCGGAGCAGGCTCGACGGGCCGAATGGCCTACTCCTGCTCCTAGATTCTATGTTTCTATGTGTTAGGCCAGAGGCCTCCACATCCTCACCATCCTGTCCTAAATGTGCCTCCAATCCATTTTCCTCAAAAAGGCTTTGTTTGTTTTCAAATTTCAACTACTTGTTTTTTCTTAAAAAATTAAATTAGGATGAGGAAATACACGATGTTTGCCTCTCTCTATCTGTGTGTGTTTCTCTGTCTCTGACCCTGGCACCCTCCCTCATGAACCTGGAAACATAGGTTATAATTTCCAGCCCTTACTCTATGGTGGGCACCCAAAAAGTGCCCCAAATGGAGTGAGTGCCCACATTGGTTATATAAATTAAGTGTCCTCTCTCAATCCCATAAACTTTGCCAGGGCCACACCAGATGTCACAGGTGAATGCATCTCAGCATTCAGACCAGGATGCTGCGCCCATGTGTTGAAAAGTGGTGCAATGATTAAGCTTGGTGTCATCACCATACATGTGGAAGCTAACCCTAACCCTAACCCTAACCCTATCCCTAACCCTAACTCTAACCCTAACCTACCTAACCCTAACTCTAACTCTAACCCTAACCCTAACCCTAACTCTAACCCTAACCCTTACCCTAACTCTAACCCTATCCCTAACCCTAACCCTATGTTAGTGGACAATGTTACCAAGAGTCAGCATGTGAATGAGGAAGAGAAGGGGGCCAAAGGTCGATACTTTGGTAATCTGGAGGTAATGGTGGGAAGGGTGGGTAGAGAAGACATTCCTAAAGATACTCTGGCTATGATCAGTTAGGTAAAAGTGGAACCAAGCAAGGGTTGTCTTACTCAGCTGGACAACATAAGGGAGGTGTCAAACAAGAATGTTGTGGTTGACTGTATCAAAGTCTGCAGAGAGGTCGAGGAGGTTGAGAAAGGATAATGCATCATCACTGTCACAAAGAATGTTATTTGTGACTTTAGTCAGGGCTGTTTTGGTGCTGTGACATGAGCGGAAACCTGATTGGAGAGATTAAAACAGGGAGTTGTGGAAAATTTAGCTTAGATTTGGAAGTTGACATATTCAGGAAATTTGTAGACAAAAGTGAAATTGGCGGTAGTTTGCAAGATGAGGTTCGCTGAGGAGGAGGATGATGAAAGCAGTTTTGAAAGGGAGGGGAACAGTACCTAAGGAGAGGGAACCATTTACAATGTCAGCTAGCATGGGGATTTTTTTAAATTCATTCATGAGATGTGGGCTTTGATGGCAAGGCCAGCATTTATTGCCCATCCCTAATTGCCCTCGAGAAGGTGGTGGTGAGCAGCCTTCTTGAACCGCTGCAGTCCGTGTGGTGAAAGTACTCCCACAGTGCTGCTAGGGAGAGAGTTCCAGGATTTTGACCCAGCGGTGATGAAGGAATGGTGATATATTTCTAAGTCAGGATGGTGTGTGGTTTGGAGGGGAACTTGCAGGTGGTGGTGTTCTGATGCGCTTGCTGCCCTTGTCCTTCTAGGTGGTAGAGATCGTGGGTTTGAGAGGTGCTGCCGAAGAAACCTTGGTGAGTTGCTGCTGTGCATCTTGTAGATGGTACACACTGCAGCCACGGTACGCCGGTGGTGGAGTGAGTGAATGTTTAGGGTGGTGGATGGGGTGCCATCAAGCGGGAGGCTTTGTCCTGGATGGTGTCGAGGTTCTTGAGTGTTGTTGGAACTGCACTCATCCAGCAAGTGGAGTGTATTACATCACACTCCTGACTTGTGCCTTGTAGATGGTGGAAAGGCTTTGGGGAGTAAGGAGGTGAGGCAGTTGTCGCAGAATACCTAGCCTCTGACCTGCTCTTGTTGCCACAGTATTTATGTGGCTGGTCCAGTTAAGTTTCTGGTCAATGGTGACCCCCAGGATGTTGATGGCTTGGGATTCGGCAATGGTCATCCCGTTGAATGTCAAGGCGAGGTGGTTAGACTCGCTCTTGTTGGAATTGGTCGTTGCCTGGCACTTCTGTGGCGCGAATGTTACGTGCCACATATCAGCCCAAGCCTGAATATTGTCCAGGTCTTGTTGCATGTTGGCACGGTCTGCTTCATCATTTGAGGAGTTGTAAATGGAACTGAACACTGTGCAAACATCAGCGAACATCCCCACTTCTTACCTTATGATAGAGCGAAGGTCATTGATGAAGCAGCTGAAGATGATTGGGCCTAGAACACGGCCCTGAGGAACTCCTGCAGTGATGTCCTAGGGCTGAGATGATTGGCCTCCAACAACTACAACCATTTTACTTTGTGCTAGGTATGACTCCAGCCAGTGGACAATTTCAGCCCTTATTCCCATTGACTTCAATTTTACTAGGACTCCTTGATGCCACACTCAGTCAAATGCAGTCACTCTCTCCTCACCTCTGGAATTTAGCTCTATTGTCCATGTTTGGAGCAAGGCTGTAATGAGGTCTGGAGCCGAGTGGTCCTGTCGGAACCCAAACTAAGCATCGGTGATCAGGTTATTGGTAAGTAAATGTCGCTTAATAGCACTGTCGATTACACCTTCCATGAATGAGAGTAGGCTGATGGGACTGTAATTGTCTGGATTGGATTTGTCCTGCTTTTTGTGGACAGGAAATACCTGGGCAATTTTCCACTTTTGTCAGGTAGATGCCAGTGTTGTAGCTGGACTAGAACAACTTGGCTAGAGGCGTGGCTAGTTCTGGGGCACAAGTCTTCAGCACGATAGCTGGGATGTTGTCAGGGCCCATAGCCTTTGCTGTATCCAGTGTGCTCAGCTATTTCTTGATATCACGTGGAGTGAATCAAATTGGCTGAAGACTGGCTTCTGTGATGACTGGGTCCTCAGGAGGAGGCTGAGATGGATCATCCACTCGGTACTTCTGGCTGAAGATGGTTGCAAACGCTTCAGCCTTGTCTTTTGTACTCACGTGCTGGGCTCCTCCATCATTGAGGATGATGATGTTCATGGAGCCTCCTCCTCCCGTTAGTTGTTTAATTGTTCACCATCATTGACGACTGGATGTGGCAGGACTGCAGAGCTTTGATCTGATCCATTGGGTGTGGGATCGCTTAGCCCTGTCTAGCATGCATGTAGTCCTGTGTTGTAGCTTCACCAAGTTGGCACCTCATTTTTAGGTATGCCGGGTGCTGCTCCTAGCATGCTCTTCTACACTCCTCATTGAACCAGGGTTGGTCTCTTGGCTTGATGGTAATGGTAGAGTGAGGGATATGCCGGGCCATGTGGTTACAGATTATGGTTGAATACAATTCTGCTGCTGCTGCTAATGGCCCACAGCGCCTCATGGATGCCCACTTTTGAGCTGCTAGATCTGATCTGAATCTATCCCATTTAGCACGGTGCTAGTGCCACACAACACAATGGAGGGTGTTCTCAGTGTGAAGACGGGACTTCGTCTCCACAATGGCTGTGCGGTGGTCACTGCTACCAATACTGTCATGGACAGATGCATCTGCGACAGGTAGATTGGTGAGAACGAGGTCAAGTAGGTTTTTCCCTCGTGTTGGTTCTCTCACCACCTGTCGCAGGCCCAGACTGGCAGCAATGTCCTTCAGGACTCGGCCAGCTCGGTTAGTAGTGGTGCTACCGAGCCACTCTTGATGGACATTGAAGTCCCCCACCCAGAGTACATTCTGTGCCCTTGCTACCCTCAGTGCTTCTTCCAAGTGGTGTTCAACATGGAGGATTACTGATTCATCCACTGAGGGAGGGTGGTAGGTGGTAATCAGCAGGAGGTTTTCTTGCCCATATTTGACCTGATGCCAGGAGACTTCATGGGGTCCGGAGTCAATGTTGAGGACTCCCAGGGCCACTCCTTCCCGACTGTATACCATTGTGCCGTCACCCCTGGTGGGTCTGTCCTGCCAGTGGGACAGGACATATCCAGGGATGGTGATGGAGGAGCTTGGGACATTGGCTGTAAAGTATGATTCTGTGAGTAGGACTATGTCAGGCTGTTGCTTGACTAGTCTGTGGGAGAGCTCTCCCAATTTTGGCACACATCCCCAGATGTTAGTGAGGAGGACTTTGCAGGGTTGATCAGGAAAGGAAGTTGTGTCGTCAACATGTTCCTGTTTTCCTATGTATTTAATGTTGCAAGTTTTAAAACTGAGAATACACTGCCAGATTGTACCAAGATGTAGCAATTGGAATTGGAAATCTGACCTAAAAATTCCAGGGACCCTTTTGAGGCGGCAGAGGTGCAGTGGGATGCGACCTCCATCTGCCACTTTAATCCCAAAGCTACTGAGGAGGTGGAATTACAACAGTGACTACATTTCAAAAGTACTTCACTGGCTGTAAATTGCTTTGAGGCGTGGTTGTGAAAGGCGTTATATAAATGTAAGTCTTTCTTTTTGGAGCTGTAGGGTGCTGGTATAACAGAGCCATCTGAGGCATGGCAATGCAAAATACAGAAACCAGAGATTTTTTTAAATGTTTCAGGACATCTCTGCAATGGTAATCGATCACTCTAGGGAGTGGAGTTTAGATCCAATGGGGGCAGTCTGGTGTTTTAGTAGCACTGGGGGAGGGTCCTGGGCTTCGACAGAACTGGGATGGGCTCCTGAAGCTTGGCAACACTGTGGTGAAATTACAGGGCTTTGGGATCAATGACCATTCTCTTCTCTACTGCTGGGGCCTTCCCTAGGCCCAGAATGTGACCTGTGGCAGCTCCAAGCAAGGGTGAGGTGAGCAGAATTCCCACGGTAGCCCAGGAACGCCCCCCTGACGACACCAAAGCTAGCTATGAATATAAGGGGGGTGAGGACTAAGAAGTATGGCGCACAATTCCCTGGATACCCACTTTTATTTGCTGGGGCTACCAAATTCTAATATATGAGTATGTTGTGTTTTTAGTTTTATTTTGGTTTTTCCCACTAAGCTTGTTGAATAGTATCTACTTCTGGCTACTTTTTGCAAAAAGAGACAGCACTTCATCATCTCACCCTGCGGGTCCTTCTATTATTTCACTAATGGCACACTCAAGACTTCCTTCACCTTGGGGCTGCCTGCTAGATATATCTAGCCTGGGTGAATTCATCTTGTCTCACTCTTCATCTTAAAACAAAATACTTGTTTATCTAGGAGAGGGCTGAAGGAGGAAAGCCTACTTTGTCACATCAAACAACAAAAACAACAACATCAACAAAACAACTTGTATTTATATCATGCCTTTAACGTAGTAAAACGTCCCAAGGTGCTTCACAGGAGTATTATATACAGTTTTGGTCTCCTAACCTAAGGAAGGGTATACTTGCCATAGAGGGAGTGCAACAAAGGTTCACCAGACTGATTCCTGAGATGGGGGGATTGTCCTATGAGGGGAGATTGAGTAGACTAGGCCTATATTCTCTAGAGTTTAAAAGAATGAGAGGTGATCTCATTGAAACATACAAAATTCTTACAGGGCTTGACAGGGTAGATGCAGAGAGGATGTTTCCCCTGGCTGGGGAGTCTAGAACCAGGGGTCACAGTCTCAGAATAAGGGGTCGGCCATTTAGGACTGAGAGGAGGAGAAATTTCTCCACTCAGAGGGTGGTGAATCTTTGGAATTCTCTGCCCCAGAGGGCTGTGGAGGCTCAGTCGTTGAGTATATTCAAGACAGAGATCGATAGATTTTTGGATATTAAGGGAATCAAGCGATATAGGGATAGTGCAGGAAAGTGGAGTTGAGGTAGAAGATCAGCCATGATCTTATTGAATGGCTCGAGGGGCCAAATGGCCTACTCCTGCACCTATTTCTTATGTTCTTATTATAAGACAAAAATTTGACATTGAGCCACATAAGGAGAAATTAGGGCAGGTGACCAAAAGCTTGGTCAAAGAGGTAGGTTTTAAGGAGCGTCTTAAAGGAGGAAAGAGAGGTAGTGAGGCGGAGAGGTTTAGGGAGGGATTTCCAGAGCTTAGGGCCTCGGCAACAGAAGGCACGGCTGCCAATGGTTGAGTGATTGTAATCAGGGATGCTCAAGAGGGCAGAATTAGAGGAGCGCAGATATCTCGGGGGGGGGGGGGTGGTGGGTGGCGGTGGGGGGTTGTGGGGCTGGAGGAGATTACAGAGCTAGGAAGGGGCGAGGCCATGGAGGGATTTGAAAACAAGGATGAGAATTTTGAAATCGAGGCATTGCTTAACCGGGAGCCAATGTAGGTCAGCAAGCACAGGGGCTATACTGTGACATATTTTAATAGTACTACAGGCACGGTATCTCTCCAATAAATCATGGAAGTTTCTGTCTGTAGCAGCAACATGAGGCTTCCTCTAAGTGGAATCAAATCAGACCCAATCAATTACAATTCTTATGCTGCTGGTTACAGACTAATTAACCTGGTCATATTTCAGACAGAGGGAAATGGCTGACAGACTGACAGCCTGTCATATCAGAACGTTAGGTATTAACCCCTTTTACGTGCTTCAGTGAATTAGTTTTAAGTATCACTACAAACAGAATTGCAGAGCCACTGTTGATCATATTGTATCTTCATAACTATTAGAACAATTGGTCCACATTTCCCGCCTTTGTGGAATTGGGGCGCATCTCCACATAGTGGGACTTCCGCCATCACAAAGATGCATCCCTGACCCTGACCAATCTTCTTGCCACAGGGTCATGAACATATTTTTGGTGGGCTCCCCAGCGTTTTCTGGAGAGGATGCTTAGAGTGGGAGCGAAGTTTGACTGCAGCACCCGTTGGAGCTGGGTGTACTGTAGGCTGCTAGACCTTCCCTGCACAAACTCAGTTGGACTAAAAGTGGCTGGGTAAATGGCAGAGTGTGTCCACGACAGATTCGCCTGCCCCAGTTACACTAAAGCATCAGGGGAAGGATGGGAAATCCTGGCTTTCATCTATTGTAAAAATACATAATTTATTATCAAATTTTCATCTGGTTCAGTTGGTAGTGCTTGTGCCTCTGAGTAAGAAGGTTGTACGTTCATGGGCTACTTGAGCACATAGAAGTAGACTTTATGAATTAGCAATCCCGGTGCAGAACTTTGTACGGCAGGAGCGCATGTCATGAATTTAGGTGCAGAGATTGATACACCCTGTGTTATGTTCCATCCACTGATGCAGTGCACAGCGACCTCCTTGCCTGTGTTCTGGATATGTGCTCCTTTTGCCTAAAGCTCAGAGCTGGGAGTGCTGGTTTATAAAACCTACCTCATAATTTGGGCTGGCAATCCAGTGCAGTATTGAGGGAACGCTGTATTGTTGGAATTCCTGTCATTCTGATGAGGTGTTAAATTGAGGCCCTGTCTGGGTTATTGGTTGCATTCTAATACTTCTACAATTTTTTCACAACTGAATCAGAATTAAGAACTTAAAAATGACTCGTTGCTATGGAAACAATTAATCCATATAAATCTCATGATGTCAGTTCATATACTTGCATTACATTAAAAAATAAGAGCTTGAACTGCAGGCTTAATGATTTGAAAGCTAGCTTTGGGCATGCACTGCACACGATATCTTGACTATTAACTCAGTGCGTGTTTGAATTTCTGATATGTGCTGATGAGGATCCCAGCTGGAAGTGTAAAGTTGTAAAATTATCCCTATCATGGTTGGTTTACTTCCTCAGAGGAATAGATATCTCCACAATATGACTGTTGATGGGATGACATGTTTCTCTAATATATCTGGTTTGTGTCTTGTGTGCACGCCTCAAGCTGCTCTTATCTAAGGGTACACTTAAACTGCAGCTAGTATCTGTCATTCTCAATTGATCGAGCCAAGTTATATGGCTAACTGCACCTTACACTGAGCTTAGTGACAATGTACCACCTAGGCATTTTAAAATGTTGCTTTGCACTGATCTAAACCCAGTACAAACTCCAGTTGGTGTGATACCATCTACTCACCGCGGGCAGCCTTCAACTTGGTCGTCCACAACACCCTCCTCCATGGCCTCTCCTTCGTTTTCCAACTTCTCACATTTGATTCCATTCTTACTTATCCAATGGTAGCAGAGCATTTCTACCAGTGGCTTCCCTTCCCACCCTGCACCATCAACTCCAGAGTCCACAAAGGATCCATCGTTGGCCCACTACTTTTCCTCATTTACATGAAACCCTCAGCGACGTCATCCACAGACACAGGATCAGTTTCTGTAGAATAGAATTTCTTGGGTAGAGGCCGACTGGGGACAACCAGACTGCAGAGTGCACCAGATGTGAACTCAACCAGGTGTCCAGATAAAACAGGCAATCTTCTTGGGGACCTTCATAGGCCGGACTTCGGGCACATTTGGAGGCGCACTATTGGGCACAGGGCCAGTGAAGACAGGAAAATCATGAATAATTCAATCATAAAAGGAAGCAGCATCTTTAAATGGGCAAGTACAGTATTCTGCAGGAAAAGGGTAGGATTTTTATCCAAACACCTTCTGATGAAGAATGGTAAGCTTTTAGATTAATGTTGTGTGCCAGAAGCTGTGATTTTTATGTCGATGGTCTTGACATTTATTAAAAGGTTCTAGAAAATGGATTGTGCCGAAATCAAGTGCAATTCCGGTGCAGTGCATGAAACTAATGAGGCAGATGGCAAAACCATGGCAAATTGATTCGCCAGCCTCATTGGGATAGTACTGGCAAGCTGCAGGTGTGGAGAGAGAGCAAATTCAGCCAGCTTGGGGGTGAATCATAAGAACATAAGAAATAGGAGCAGGAGTAGGCCATTCGGCCCTTCAAGTCTGCTCCGCCATTCAATGAGATCATGGCTGATCTTCTGCCTCAATTCCATTCACCGGCCTTATCGTCATATCCCTTGATGCCCTTGCTAGTCAGAAATCTATCGAGTCCTGTTTTGAATATACCCAATGACTGAGCCTCCACATCCCTCTGGGTAGAGAATTCCAAAGATTCACCACCCTCTGTGTGAAGAAATTTCTTCTCATCTCAGTCCTGAATGGCCTACCCTTTATCCTGAGGCTGTGGCCCCTGGTTCTAGACTCCCCAGCCAAGGGAAACATTCTCCCAGCATCCACCCTATCAAGCCCTGTAATAATTTTGTATGTTTCAATGAGATCCCCTCTCATTCTTCTGAATTCAAGAGAATACAGGCCTAGTTTACTCAATCTCTTCTCATACAACAGTCCCGCCATCCCAGGAATCAATCTCGTGAACCTTCGTTGCACTCCCTCTATGGCAAGTATATCCTTCCTTAGTCAATTAGGAAGGCGGCAAGCACTGGCCGGCAGTGGCCTGTGGTTTTAATGTGGAGCTGGGAGGAGCACTCCTGCTCCTTCTGGCTCCACATTAAGTAAAAAAAACTTTAAACTTACCTTTTAAGGATCACTGGTTTGGCTGCTGTATGGCTGAGAAAACCGACTGCAGTGTGCAATTTTCACAAAGGAACCTGAAATAGGCATTAGGAACCCGATTTGCTTAAGCAATGGGCTCAACACCAGTTTCAGGCCAGTGCCCTGGACAACTACGCCAATATGGTGTGCGATGCACATCCAGTGTGGAATGAGCGCGCCCAGCCGCATACCAAATTGGGTTCTGCAGCAGCCATTTTCACCCAAACGTCCATCTGCTTCTGATCCTGACGTAAATGTTGGAATCAGATTGCCAGGAACATCTGCCCTAGAACCAACCGGAGTATCCAGGGTCATAAGAAGGGTCCTTCATTTCAATATTCTTGGCAGGTATCTGTGCCACTATGGGCACATCTCAGGTGCCCACCAGAGTGGGAGGGGGCAGGGCAAGAGAAGAGGGGCTGGCCAGCTGTTTGCCTTTACACTGGCAGCACCGCAATTTTAAATGTGGCCAGAGAACCCCTTCATAAGAGGGCACTTCTTCCCCTATTGACCAGCCAGGAGGGTGGTATTGCTTCTTTCGTCCGGTGTACTGGCTGTCTGGCAGACCCCTGGGACCAGCAGGGGAGTCCCCTTCCTCAGTCATGCCCCCTCTATTTTTCTGGGTTCTGGCCTAATTTGTGGGGCTTCTGATGGGATTCCTGTCCGATTTACAGCCGGTGCATGCTGGAAGGCTGTGGATTTTTGGGGCCTGTGTGTATAATTCTTCTGTTGATACTGTAGCTATATTAACATATGATGGACACTAAACATTGACAGAATCACTTAATTGCAATGGCATGCTGTTACTAGTTTCAGGTCTGCCTTATTCTCTTGGTTATAGCTACGCTAGTTACTCTTGTAAGTTGTCCGAGTTTCTTACATTCAGGAGTGTACCTGCTGTACCCAACATCTAAACATATGATAGTGCAACCTGGGGCATAACAATAGTACCCCTTATAATCCAAAATGGATACCATGCCCTCACGTGTGTTTTTCCAGTCTTTCTAAAAGTGGACCTGAAACATTTCTTGAGGCAAGGCCAGATGCAGATCATTAAACTGCTTCATATTACAAATAGCAAGTGAATGCACAGAGTAACAGATATAATCAAATCTCACCTTCAATCACCTAACCACCAATCCTTCTTCAACAGCACCTCCCAAACCCGCGACCTCTACCACCCAGAAGGACAAGGGCAGCAGGCGCATGGGAACACCACCATCTCCAAGTCCCCCTCCAAGTCACACACCATCCTGACTTGGAAATATATCGCCGTTCTTTCATCGTCGCTGGGTCAAAATCCTAGAACTCCCTCCCTAACAGCACTGTGGGAGTACCTTCACCACACAGCCTGCAGCGATTCAAGAAGGTGGCTCACCACCACCTTCACAAGGGCAATTAGAGATGGGCAATAAATGCTGGCCTTGCCAGCGATGCCACATCCCATGAATGAATCTAAAAAAAATCCTTCTCGAGAACAAGAACATTTTTTTTTTAAATGCCACATTATCCATATTAGTTGGCTCACTTAACTTCTCCTAGTCAGCCTTCCGGTTCTGACCAGCTCTGGGCTTCATTTGAGCAAGTTTCCCTTCACTAAGCATGGCTTCTTCACTCAACTTTAGTTGGCTGATTGATTAGTCATGTGTCCCTTTGTCGCTTTTCTCTGTGTACCCAACCAGTGGGATGGCTGTCCCACTGACTCCTTTCCCAATCAATGATTCACCAGTCTGCCTATCTCCTGTTCTTGGGATGTGATTTTAACAGAAACATCTGCTACTATTCTCCAAATGAATAAGAGACAGACATCCTGGATAATGGGTCTGGGCTGAGACAATTGCCCCTCATTGTATCAGTTTGAAATAGCCTCTGAGCTGTGACATTTCTAAAACAGGCTCAGCTGGCTTTAATGCACATCTTCATTTTATGCAGCCTGTGGCTTCATGAAAAAAATGTGTGCAAATTCATTTTGTTTTAAAACAACCATAGCTCATCCCCAAATCCTTTCTGTGAACAAAAAATGATCATGAATCCCGAAAGGTGACATATAATAGAACCGAAAGTCTTTACTTAGTAAAAACAGCATTGGGAATACCGTTTCTCTCAAAGAATGCTCTAGCTTTGTAGTGGGCACTGAGATCCTTGAGTGTATGTTTTGTTTACAGATGGTTCTCTGCACCACTAACTTCTACTCAATTATTTATGAGAACTGATGGCAAAGTGATGGTCAGTGCCCCCTATGAACAAACAGAACGCTTGAGTTTCTTAATCTCAGCCACAAAGATGTGAAAAATTCCAGTAGAGGTAATGTTCCACATTTGATTTCAAAATTGAATAATACCAATGGTTGCTTTGAGGAACTGTGACTTTTTGTACATGGTGGTAATAAGTGAGGTTGCACAATGGGAGAAAAAGAAAGTGTTTCATGCACTAAATTGAAAACGATTAATAAAAGGGTGAAAATCACAGCTTGCCGTTTATGATTTACAGGGAAAATGATTTAGAAAAGGCATGAGACTTGCCGACAGATAGAATAGTAGCATCATATGTTGTGGATTTATGTACTAATATATGACCTGTCAGACAGCTGTTCCTCAATAATGTTTCATCTAATAGACATTGACAGAATACATTATGCATTCCCAGAGCAACAGCTATGTCACGTATCTGGCAAGAAAAAGGAAGCAGCTCGCTGTTCTCTACCTCAGTGTGCAGGGACAGCTTCTGATGAAACCAAGTGAGCCTTCTGGCAAATTGTGTCCAGACAGGCCTACTAAATGCACTAAATAGACGTGTTTACCAATTTGTAGGATCTTGGCTCAGCTGGCTATATTCTAATTGCATTGCATGCTCTTCATTCTGAATAAAAGCATTTACATACAGGATGAAAACCAAAAAAGAAATTCAAAATACATTTGAAGCATCAAAGGATCATGTCTTGTCGATTTGACTGCTTGTTTTAAAAGGCTTTTGCTGAGCTAAGCAACAAATCCTTTCTGATTACAGCCCTGCACATTCCATATTCGTGGCCGTGAGTTATAGGCAAATAGGAAACTCTCAGCAAAGGGGGTTCTTACAATGAACAACAATCAGCAACAGAAAATCTGATCAATGTTTTCCCTCTGAAACCCAGGAACAATAATTCCAAGTTGGGTGAAAGCAGTTAAGTCAGAACAGACCACAGATTGCGCTTCTTAGGCAGTGGGTCACTGTTCATTCCCAGCTCAAAAAGACCCCTTCCCTACTTTTACAAGTTTGAATTCTTGCTGCCTTAGTAGACAATTTACTTGCAAGTAGGCACAATAGCATTTGTGTTCAAATAATGTACATTGTAAATGGAATTTCCCTGTAATGTATTTTCTAACACTGTTTTCACATTGGTCAGCCAGCAGTTCAACAACAATGTTGCCAACAATTGGAAATGCTGACTTCGATCACCGACTTTGTGTGTGCACCAAAGAGAAAGAGGGGAGAATCTATTACCTGCTGTTTGCCAGCAACTGTGTTCTCATCACACACACAGGGGAAGAGCTGCAACTCATCACTTATTACAATGCCACAACCACTGGGGTAACAACCGGCCTCAAGAAAATCAAGGTCGTGCATCAATCAGTCCTGTCCAAGCAGTATGTCCAGCATTAATGGAACACAATTGAATGTGATCAAGCAGTTTGTGTACCGGGGCAGTGCCCTCACCAATGGTGGCATGATTGACCAAGAGATTACCAGCCATATCAAGAAAATGAGTGCATCCTTCGAGCATTTCAGGAAGCAATTGTTTGATCAGCACAGTGTAAAGATGCAGACCAAGCTTGATAGCTATTAAGTAGCCATCATCACTAATAAATTGTGTAGCAGCGAGTGGTTGACTTGCAACAGAAAGCGATGGGCCGAAAATTGATCCCGGGACGCGAGAGTACGCACTGCGTACTCTCGCGTATTCCCACTCCAATTGCCGGTTTTCTGCATGCCCTGCGCATGCGCTGAAAACCGGCAATTGCTCTTCTGAAAAGGGGGCGGGTCCTGGGTGCATCGCGTGCGCGCTACAGGCTGCGCGCACGCTGTGCACTTCATGCTTTGGACGCGCAGGTAAGTAGGGAAGATTTTGGAAATGTAAAAAGGAGGAGTAAGACCCGCTTTTAAGAAGGTAAGTAGTGAATTAAGTATTTTTTTGAATTTTTTTTTACAGGTATATCTTTTTTAGAGACTTTAAAGACAGGTAAGTTTATTTTTATAACTTTTTAAAAGATTTTAAATTTTTTCAAAAATTTAATTTTTTATTTAAAATGGTTAATTTAATTAACTATACTTATTTTATTAATGTGATGGTTTTTTTTTAAATTTAATTGAGGTTTAGCTGTTATTTTGGGGGGTGTAAGATTCATAGATTTCACAGCAGGTCTGTGAAACTTATGAATGGAAGATGGTGTGCTGCCATTGGCTCTAACTGAGTCACGTGATCCCACAGCTCGCACGAATTCACTACGCCGCTGGGATACGCAAGCCCAGCACAGCTGATGTCTGGAACATCAAGTTCGTGCGAGCTGGATCTGAAAAAGCACAAGCGAGGTGAGACATCGCGGGGAAGGCTTACCCCCGCGGGAACAGAGCGAGATCAATTTCTGGGCCATTATGTAAGAAGTTGACAGGTTGCACATGTGATACCTCCACATCAGCATCACTTCAATTGTGCCACAACTTTGGTGTTGGACATTTTGTCCTGTCTTTTGATGTTCAGGCTGATTTCTCAGATGTGCTGGATCAGCCATGTAGTGAGAATAGATAGAGTGTCTCTGAAAGCAGATTTTCTATGTTGAGCTCTGAGAATGAAAATATATGAGAGGCAGCTAGCGGAGATGATTCAAGGGCAAGCTGAAACAAGTTATGCTCAACTGTGCTATGCCATTGGAGTTCTGCACCCAGTCACCTGGAGTGATGTACGCTATCATTCGCAAATTCGAAAGGAAATGGGTTACAGTACAAAAGTGAGACAAAGGCTCATTTGAAAGGTTAACTTGCTGGTAATGACTACTCACAATAAAAATGCAAGCAAGCACTCATTCATAGGCCTTAATGGCAATTTTTGTGCGCACATATATGGGAAAACACAAGCATGAATGTGTTCAGTGACTTTTATGGCTGTCTTTCTCAGAATTTGTGTGGCAACTGCCATAGTCCACTTCAAGTTATCTGTGCTGATTTTACTTATCCTTTGTGCAATATTCCAGATCTTCTTGGTCCTCACACTCAACCTCTTCTCATGGGTATCTATGAAGATTATGAACAGGACAAAGGCTAATCTGAGAATAAGATTCAGAAACTCTTCGGGAGAACTAAAATAGAAAGCAAGGAAGATAAAGCACAATGTGAAAGG
Organism: Squalus acanthias; assembly: GCA_030390025.1. Taxonomy (NCBI): domain Eukaryota; kingdom Metazoa; phylum Chordata; class Chondrichthyes; order Squaliformes; family Squalidae; genus Squalus; species Squalus acanthias. Next base: position 66,989,046 of record CM059433.1, on the reverse strand, counting down.
CTTTTAAGAACACAGGAACAGTCATAGGCTATCCAGCCCCTCAAGCCTGTTCTGCCATTCAATTAGATGATGGCTGAATCAAAGCTGTAAGAGCAACATTTTTATCCATACATTGGCTGAACATATATGAATTTATTAATGATACTTAAATTTTGATGAGTTTACATTGAGCCATAGGTTAAATAATTCTGATTCATGACTCATTGGTGAACAAGAAGTACTTGGGCATGTCACAGTGCCACCCATCTTTTAATATTAATCCTCTACTGGAGTATTTTCACAATCATGGCCATCCACTTCTAGAGAGACAGGCACAACATGACATAACGAAGAATATTAAGCTGCTTTTCAGACCTTCATACTCCTAAAAATTATATAATAAAATGTACCTCAGATGTCTTACATAAACAGAATTCTCTACGAGCAAGGCCATAACTTCCTCCTAAATAATTAAGTCTGCCTCTTGAGGAATAAGATGGCTACAGTACTGTTCCCTATTGCACATCCCCATCTATGTATGCCATTGACCTCTGCTATAGAACTCCCAAAAACCGTGCAATTTATAACACATTCTTGTTGGAACTTCTAATTTCAGTTCTTTACATCAGGGACCCACCATTTTTAAATGTGGTCCTCTGAGAAGACATGGAGAATCTGTTCATAGCTTTTAATGCAAATTTGCAGTAATGACCCTAACAGTCATCATCTACACATGTCCACATTTCCCTTTATTGCGCTGCACAGCATCATCTTATTATTAAATGTGAATAGGATGAACTTAACGCATTAACCCCCTGCCTTCCATTCAAATTAGCACAGCATGCAGCAAATAGTCCCCAAGAACCAACAACTCTGTCATTTTTTTTTCACTGATTTGTGATAACATTACAAAAAGCCATTACCGGAAGAAAAATGTAAACCTTTGTACGGTACATTTATATCTACAGAAGAAATGAAACTGTGGAAATAGTGCACTGGTACAGTTATTGATGAAATAACGAAGAACTGTTCTGTGAAATGAAGTGCAGCTCACAGTACCCAGTACACAACACTCTCCACCATTAGATGGGGATTTTTACAGTTAACTATTTCATTTTCAAAACTAAGGGCTGGAGATAACACTGTGTGATAACAGTGTATGATATTCCTTTGTCTATTATTTTAAAAGCAATAGTAAACCTTATATTTTAAATGGATTAATGATTCCGTGAGATTAGCAAATAAAGGAATTCCACATGAATGTGCTATGCATTTGTATGCTATTATTGCACAGTGCAATTTCCCGCCATTTTCTAGCATGTTAAAACAAATCTTGTTTTTTGCAGTAGTCTGTTTTAGACCTGACTGTTATGTTCCTCTATATCCATTCAAGCTTTTATTTATTATTGACGTGTACTCTGATGTGTCTTCTGATGCTTTCCTCTGATCTGACAGTTCTCAAATTAAGCCACCTCCCTTTATTACTATTTTCCACCAGTCATATTGCTCCTTCTATCTAAAAACATAAATAAAAAATATCAGATTATCCCATGGAGTAGCTGATAATTTTTGACAATACTTCAGGAGTAACGTTTTGTCTTGTGCTTGTGATTATATGGAAGTGATAGAAGATACTAGTAAATGCACCTTTAAACCAACATTTGGCCTACATTTGTAACTATGGCTCCAGCTGTTTCTGCTGTACACTACTTAGGACACAGCAAAGTATTTGCTAAGACACAGAATGCAGCATCCTACAAACAAACAGGTACATTTGATGAACCTTTAGAGTGTGACAATAATATTACGTGCCAAATGTGACACCATTTTGTTCAAGGACAGGTGCATACATGGATCAACTTATTTTGGAATTAGTGCCATACTCTAAGGGGGAAAAATTGCGACGTGCCCCCTTTAGCGCCCCAAAAAAGTTAGCACCCCGCGCCGTAAATTGAGTGGTAGCGTCCCAAGCAGGAGGCGGGGCTCTCCTGGAAGTGCTCCCCCTCCTTCCTGGGGCACTACCATTCAATATCACGGCAATATTACAGGCCTCCCCCCCCACCCCGATTAAAAGGGAGGGGCCTAGTGCAGCACGCACCGGGGGCCCTGCTAGACCACCGGGGAGCGGGGTGCCGGGAAAACAGCCTGGCACTCAAGAGGAGTACCGGGCTGACTGATTGCGGCCGGCACCCCACATGAAGAAGCGGGAGGGGGCAGGTGCTGGCAGGCAGCCCAAAAAAAAGGCCGCTCGGCACCTGCCCTTTAATTAGCGCTGCCGTGGCTGCAAAAACGCCACCCTGACCCTGTCGGACATATCATCCGGCGATAGGTCAGGGGGCGCGACCGAAGTTTGCGGCCTGGGCGCGAGTGGGGCGCTGCGCATGGCGATGACGTCATTGCCGGAGGTGCAACGCAGCAGGGCACTACTGGCTACCGCCACCACTAACCTCCCGCTGAATTTCGCGGGAGGCGTTTGTAACATTTGCATATTGAGTTGTCATTGGCCTGCAGGCATCTGTAAGGACTACTATTGTTTGAAAGACCCAGGCAAGGGGTCCTAATGCCAGGCTTTTTCCCCTCTGGTGCTGCTATGAGTAAGAACACAGACCGAATGCTTAATAAACAAAGGTAAACCGTAATACTCTGTTGTCCTTCAATTTACAAAGCGTGCAAAAAACAAGACATGGTGTCAGAAGTAGGATTGTAAATGGACATCGTTGGAGCTTCCTTGCCTCGAATGGATTGGGAATCTTTGAACTTACCTGGAGAATGGCGCAAGTTCAAGCAACACGTGGAGTTGATGTTCTCGGGTCCGCTGAAAAGCAAAGGGGAGGAAGAAAAATGCAGCTATCTACTCCTGTGGATCGGAGAAAAAGGGAGAGACATTTTTAACACATGGTCTCTCACCGCAGATGAAGCAAAGGTACTGAAAAGTTATTTTGGACGTTTTGAATCATATGTGATGCCCAAGACAAATATGATATTCGCTAGGTACAAGTTTCAGGAGAAAGTAGAAGGAGCTAGTGAGTTGTTTGAATAGTTCGTGACTGAGTTAAAACTGCTGGTAAAAGACTGTGAATATGCAGATAAAGATGAGATGGTCAGAGACTGCATCGTGTTTGGAATACATTCAGCTAAAGTGAGAGTGAAACTTTTGAATGTTGGGTCTGGGCTAACGCTGGACAAAGCTATGGACATAGCTAGATCGCACGAGATAGCCCAAGCACAGTTGAAAACCATAACCGGCGCCACGAGCAGCTCGCGTGAACAGACAGTGCACACAGTTAATAGTCACACACCAAAGAACACCGCCCAGAGAGCGTGTTTCAGAACAGAAAGAACAGAGAAAGTTCTAAAAATGAGCGACACAGACATAAAACGCTTCAAAAACTGTGGGTATTGTGGAAACAAGGTGCATGGGGAAAAGGAGCACTGCCCTGCCAAAGGAAGGCAATGTGCTGAATGTGGCAAACGGAACCACTTTGCGAAAGTTTGCAGGACTGTTTTTGGAAAAGCAGTACACACAGTGAGTGACAGCCAAATGTCAGATAGAGAGCCAAATGCAGAGGAACTGTTTATTGATTCTGTGTCACAGAAAAAACAGTTTTTAGAGACGGAGCAAGCCTTTGCAGATATTGAGATAGGAAAACAGGGCACAGAGCTTAAGTTTAAACTAGACACTGGAGCTCAGGTTAATGTAATTCCTCTGAGTGAGTATCACAGCTTGAAGGATGAGTATGAGCTACAGCCCACCTCACGCAGACTGACCAGCTATGGGGGCGAGCAGCTCATTGTAAAAGGCACATGCGTGATGAAATGCAAGTACAAAGAAAGTGACATGATGTTGGACTTTTACATTGTTGACACTCGAGCACCTCCAGTGCTAGGTCTAAAGGCATGTTTAGACATGGATCTCATCAAGCTAGTGCTATCTTTGACAGCACCAGTTGAGAAGCAGACAGTCATGGAGGAGTTTGCTGACGTTTTCAAAGGAATCGGACTATTCCCAGGTGAATGCACCATTCACCTTGACCCAGCAGCAACCCCTGTGGTTTGCCTACCGAGAAGGATACCCCTTGCTCTACGTAGTCACCTGAAGGAGGAGCTGCAGAGCATGGAGAATACAGAAATCATCGTCCAGCAAACAGAACCGACAGAGTGGGTCAACGCGTTAGTAGTGGTTGAGAAACCACGTACAGGCAAGCTCAGATTCTGTCTCGACCCCAGAGATTTGAACAAGGCTATCAAACGCCCTCACTACCCTCTACCAACGCTAGATGACATCACACCCAAGCTAGTGGGAGCACGTTACTTCAGTGTAATGGACGCACGATCAGGATACTGGACTATCAAGCTCACAGAAGAGTCATCTAAGCTAACAACGTTCAACACACCATTTGGACGCTACCGATTTCTGCGTTTACCATTTGGTCTTATCTCAGCTCAGGATGAATTCCAGCGGAAGATCGACGAAACCTATGAAGGCCTCGACGGAGTAGTCGCAATCGTAGATGACATCCTCATCTATGGCAGGAATAGAGAGGAACATGACAGGAACCTCTGTGCGATGCTACATAGATCACGGGAGGAAGGTATCCAGCTCAACCCCGAGAAAAGTATAATCGGATCCACCAAGATCAGTTATTTCGGGCACCGCCTCTCAACTGATGGCATTAAGCCGGATCCAGAGAAAATCTCCGCCATCAAGAAGATGGAGCCGCCGAAGAACCGCGCAGAGCTAGAGACAGTACTAGGCATGGTTAACTACTTAGCCAAGTTTGCCCCGAGCCTCTCTGAAATAAACGCACCCATGCGTCAGTTGCTCAAACAATCCAATGAGTTCCTGTGGGACAAACAACATGACATAGCATTTCAGAAAATGAAAGACCTAATCACCGGAGAACCAGGACCAATCCTTGCATACTCCGACCCCAACAAAGAGCTCAGACTACAAGTGGACGCGTCAAAGTACGGACTAGACGCAGTATTACTGCAAGAAGGTAAGCCCATTGGCTGCGCTTCCAGATCTCTCACAGACAGTGAAATCAACTATGCTCAAATCGAGAAAGAGCTATATGCAATTCTGTTTGGATGTAAGCGTTTCCACCAGTACGTCTATGGCTGACAAGTCATTGTGGAATCCGACCACAAGCCCCTCGAGTCAACCATGAGGAAACCACTAGCCGCAGCCCCACCAAGGCTACAGAGAATGATCCTTCTGCTACAGAAGTACGACTTCACAATCATTCACCATCCAGGCAAAGACATTCCTGTCGCAGACACGCTCTCCAGAAAGTCTCTTAGCTACCAGGACAGCAGCCTCAGTGAAGGCATGGATGTGCAGGTGCACATGGTATACAACAGTGAGTGACTCAAAACTGAAGGAGATCCGAGCAGGAACAGAAAAAGATGCACAACTCACACTGCTGAGCAAAGTCATACATGAAGGATGGCCTGAGGAAAGGAGGAAATGCCCTCAGAGCATATCTGAATTCTGGAACCACAGAGACGAACTGTCACAAATCAACAGAATTGTTTTCAAAGGGGAGAAAATCATCATTCCTACCAGTCTCAGAGAAGAGATGTTGACAAAAATTCATGCTGGCCATATGGGCATGGAAAAATGCAAACAAAGAGCACGTGACATTATGTTTTGGCCCGGAATGTGCAAACACATTGAGGGCATTGTCGGAAAATGTTCCATTTGTCTAGAACGCCGCCCATCAAATGTCAAAGAGCCCATGATACCTCACCGTATCCCAGACAGGCCCTGGCAGGTCGCGGCAACGGATCTGTTCACATGGAACAACGAGGACTACATGGTAACTGTTGATTACTACAGCAGATTTTTTGAACTGGACAAGCTTCACAGCACCACATCTGCAGCTGTGATCCACAAGCTAAAGGCAGCCTTTGCCAGGCATGGCATGGTAGAGACTTTAGTCTCAGACAATGGCCCCCAATACAAATCAAAAGAGCTCGAGTCATTTGCCAATGCATGGGATTTCTCACATGTCACATCAAGCCCACATTACCCTCAAAGTAATGGCCTTGCTGAAAAAACTGTCCAGATTGCAAAAACACTCATGGACAAAGCCAAAGCGGACAAAAGAGACCCCTACATCAGTCTCCTTGAGTACCGCAACACTCCGGTTGACAACTTCAAGTCATCCAGCCAGCCGACACTGAGCGATCGTATCACGTCCGCACCCTAGAAGGACAGGTGTACCGCCGCAATTGCAAGCACCTCCTGAACACCAAGGAACAACACCGTCATTCCGACGAGAGGATCAGTTCAACAGAGTGTGATGAACAGAGCAATACACAAAACACATCATACTTACCTAAACCTGAACCTGAATTGTTGACCGATTCAGGAGCATGCTCAGTTTCATACCACACAAGGTCGGGACGAGAGGTCAAGCCTAGAGTTATCCTTGACTTGTGAACTTTCAAAGGGTGTAGGCGGATCACTGCCCTAAAAAAAAACTGTACATCGTTATTGAAACGTTGAGATGTTTTCAGTACTAGTTAAATGCTGAGTTTACTTATATGTTTATGTTACCGAGAACATTATGTAGAAGAAAGGTTTAAAAGTAATGCATAACTTCTTTTTTTTCTCTTTCTTTTAAAAGAAAGGGGATGTAACATTTGCATATTGAGTTGTCATTGGCCTGCAGGCATCTGTAAGGACTACTATTGTTTGAAAGACCCAGGCTAGGGGTCCTAATGCCAGGCTTTTTCCCCTCTGGTGCTGCTATGAGTAAGAACACAGACCTAATGCTTAATAAACAAAGGTAAACCGTAATACTCCGTTGTCCTTCAATTTATAAAGCGTGCAACAAACAAGACAGCGTTGTGGCGCTGCGCCCAGGCGCCAGAGGCTTTGCACCCCGTTAGCGCCCCCGGGGCGCTAACAGGAGGCACAAAGCAACCCAATTTTCCCCCCTAAAGGTTTATCAAAAAACAACAGTTTGGGCATCCACAAAAAGAACAACAGAATGGGTCTGATCTTCTTGTGATGTCTGAGGAATGCTTATTCCCTGGGCTAAAAGAGTAGAGACCTGTGAGGCTGGGTTGCTGACCATTTTGCACTTCATTGGCTGTAAAGCACTTTGGGACGTCCTGAAGTTGCGAAGGATGCTATATAAATGCAAATCCCTCTTTACTTTACATTGGCCTGAGATTTCCGGGACTTCCTTGAGTGGGGGTGGGGTGTGGGGGGTGGGGTGTGGGGGGGGGGGGTGGCGGGGGCTCCAAAAGGTGTGGATCTCGTAAATGAGATGGAATGGGTGTTTCAGGTCCTCCCACTTCATTTTGCTCGGTTCATTGGTGGTGCGCCCATTTTGTAGGGCGTCCAAAAGAATTAGGTAGTAGCCCCGATACCTAGGCATCTCCAAATAGGGGATTAAAGAGGGCTAGACAGGATCCAAAGCTAAGTTGCTCTCTTCTGTACAGAGATGTCAGGCCAGGGATCAGTGCTGCAGACCTTCTGGATGTTATTTTCTCAGGCCTAAGGTAGCATTGGACTTTCCTCCCTATGTCCAGGTGCCAGGCTGTGCCAGAAGGTGAGCCTCTACCGGAAGAGCTTCTGGAGCATGCAAATGATCTGAACCTGCAAATCCACTTGGGTTCAGTACTTCGGATGAGCCGGGCCTAACTACTGTTCAGTCACAGGGCCCACGAGAAAATCGGCCCCAATATTTCCATGACAGCATAAATCTTGCCCATTTATTACATGAGCTAAATTTTCCACTTGGAAGTTGACAAATTGGTAGATTAAACCAAATGTTTGGTAATAGACGATCAAAAGGAAAACTGAGTCTGAATAATTGACAGAGCTAGATCTGCCATCATGTGCTTTTAAGGATGTCAGCAAATAAGGCTTAGGGGGAAAAATTGGGTGGCGCCCCAGGCTAACGTCGCCGGGGGGCAAATTTTAATGCCCCAAAAAAGTTAGCGCCCCTTCGCCGGAAATTCAGTTGTAGCGCCCCAAGCTGGAAGCGCTCCACCTCCTTCTCGGGGCGCTACAACTGAAGATCGCGCGTTACATGCAACAGCACCTTGCGAGTCGGCACGTAGCGCTGCGTCATTGCAGGCCTCCCTCCCCTGATTAAAGGGGAGGGGTCTAACGCTGCACGCACTGGGGCCATGCTAGACCAGCGGGGAGCGGGGTGCCATGAAAACAGCCCGGCACCCCGAGAAAGAAAGGGGAAGGCGGCAGGTGCTGGCAGTCGGCCAAAAAAAATGGCCGCCTGACACCTGCCCCTTTTACTAGTGCCGCCGCCGCTGCAAAAACGCCCCCTGACCCTGTTGGACACATCGTCCAGCGATAGGTCAGGGGGCGCAAGGGAAGTTTGCGGCCGGGGCGCAAGCAGGGCGCTGCGCATGGCGATGATGTCATCGGCTGCGGCGCAGCTATGCAGGGCGCTACTGGCTACCGCCGCCGCTAACCTCCTGCTGAATTTCTTGGGGATTTGCGTCCCGTTAAACCCCCCCCCCCCCCCAAACCAGGGGCGAGAACGAGAGGCGCAAATCAACCAATTTTTCCCCCTTAGAATCTAATGTGGCTCAATACTATCAGGTTTGCATAATAAATGTACACATCATCTGCGGATGTCAGGCAGGAATAACTATAAACAGTGTCAGAAGTGGAAATCTTTCCCTTGAGCATTTGTTTATCCCCTTTTTATTTTTCTGCACAAAGGAAAACCTCAAACAGCTCAATTCACAAGCACTTGCTTTCTTCAAGGAAAACACTGACCCGTAATTTCTGATAGGAGGCTTCCTGCGTGCGGATGCCACCTATCGGAAAAAAATCTACGCCCTTACCTGAGGGCTCCCGAGGTCCGGCCATTTCCGATCCTGGGCCTCTCCATAGTCGAAATGCTCAGGGCCCACTTATCCCAGAGGCGCAGGCAGTTCGCAAGCGTCCCAGGGATCACGTGGGCCAGGCAAGCCAATGAAAGAAGGGAATCCCCCTTCATACTTTTGACAGATAGACCTGTCAAAAATATGAATGGGGATCACTGAAAAAAGACACTAAAACATTAAATACATTTTTAAAAAACCATCATGTTTTTAAAATGTGTTAAAATTACATAAATTAAATACTTAAAACAAAAGTTTAATATTTTGAAAAAAACAATTGAATTATTTTACGGGGCTAAAAATAAACTTACCTTTTTTAAAAGTATTTTAAAATTATAAATGAGTGAAATTTTTTTTTTACTTTTTTCAACTCTTATGCTGGTAAATGCAGGACTTATGCCTGCTTTTACCAGGCGTAAGATTTTTAAGTGATTTCAGCGGGTGGAGGTTCTGCAGAAAGCGGAACTCTCCACCCGCAGAGGCCCTTCTCCAGGGCAAGCGTCCGATCTGTCAAGAGGATTCCTGACAGATCGGAAATGCCGGTTTTCAGCGCATGCGCTTCGCTGGCCTGAAACCGGCATTTCCAATGTCCCTATGGGCGTGTACACGGCGCGTACTCACCCGTAGAGATCGGAAAATACGGGTTTCTGCATTTTCTTATTTTAAACAGCCATTTGAGAGTGTGCTTTCATTTTCATGAAAGCTCAGCAGGTTCACAGTCCTCAAACGGAAATATGTAAGAAAAGTATCCACTTTATGTCCCTAAAATAATTCTCTGAAAGCCTGTGAATTATTTTGGACCAGGATTCTCCCTATAACATGCTCCTCATTAAGGGGTAAGAATTCCTCTGGACGGGTCTCGATTTTAACTTCCCCCTCACGACAAACACAAATCAGCCTTTTGATGAGGCTCCTGAAAAAGGCCGTCGAGGGCCTAATTAACATTCAAAAGTCGTGGCCCGATGACATCATCGACACTGCGACTTAAATTTAACAGTAAGTAAAGGGGGAGGCCTGGCAGCAGATCAGAGGTTGGAGGTGCCGACTGGCCAAGGTAAGTGCTGAAGATCAGCTCCTTTTAGCACTTCTTGTAGGCCAGGAGGAGTAGCAGTGTTCCCCACAGGCCTCACAAGGAAACCTTCGGCCTCCGCTAGCCCCGATGTCCTCGCTCCCCCACCCCTCGATGGCAGCCCCCATGCCCCGATCAAGGCCCGGAGTCTTCAGCATCTACTGACTGCCGGGGACCATCCACATGGGTCCCCGAGTGCTGCAGCCTCCTGTCGCTTGCTTGTGCTTCCACCCGCCGGCCAGGCTGTCCATTTGGCCAGCTGTCGGGTGGGAGGCTACAGCACGTTATTTAAATGAGGCCCTGCCATCAAGGTCAGCTGGGCCTCCAGGACCCCGGTTTGGTCGGGTGTTCCCCAAGCTACCGTGCTCCCTGCACCCTCCCAGCCTTCCCGTTAATATCAGGGCCAATGTGTAGCAGGATCATCATTGTACTTGTGAAGATTCCCTTTGTATGGTATGAGCTAAAGAAACTGTAAGCATGTTCAGCTGCAGCCTGAAACTTAGGGGTGATTTTTAACTTCTGCCCAAAACGGAGGTAAAGTCGGTGGAGGGTCTTGTACTGCCATCGAAGCCAGCATCGGAAGGCTCAAACCATTTTCAGGGTCGGGCCTCATCGGCATAATTTTGCCGCGCTACTGAGCATTCAGTGAGCACTAGCAGGAAGCTCACCACTCCAGGGGCTGAGGGGTGGGGGCAAGAAATTAGTGGCTCCATGGGCAAGCTGAGGCAGACCGTGATTAGTCAAGGAGCTGGAGGAGGGGAGGTGTCTGAGGCAGTATTTTTGTGGGATCGCGGGAAGCACTCCTGTTAGTTTTGGAGTGGCCTCCAGCGGCCCCTTTAAGAACCACCAGTTAGACTGCCCACCACCTGCTACAAATGGGCGGAGCATACACGGTGCATGATCTGCCTATTAGTACCTGAAATTGCAAATGGGGTCCTACTACTGGCATTGGACCCCAATTTGCATATGTAAGCAAGCCTCCTGCCTATTTTGGGTGGGTGTGTCGTGCGTCCTTTTACATGCCCACCTTAAAATTGCCTCAGGTGGACCTTGGACGTCCGAGGAGCAGCCAAGATGCCCCTCCTCCCATTTTCCACTCCTGCCCGCTCATTTTTCAGGCGAGAAATGGGCAGGAAGTAGTTGAAAATTACTCCTACAGAGTAGAAGAAAACTTCACAAAAGCATTACAATGACAATATGCAACCAGAGGATCATTTACCCTGATATTTGACTCCAGGATGTACCTTAAAGCTGCATTATACTTCGCGGCTTGGTCATGTAATCAGCTGAGAGATTTTATATATCATTTACACCTTGTCTCATAAACCTGGGCCTTACTTCAGTAAAGCATTAGTTAACATTTTCTTCTAATTTATTAATCTAGTCAGTAACAATGAGCTTTTCGATTGTGACTTTGTTCAAAAACTGTTCCTTATGTTTCATGTGTGATTGTGACCATTATCTCCCTGTAATTAGATGATTTCATCTTTGGCACCATATAGTTATAACATATTTAAACATAATCACAAAATAGTTTCATAGTTAGACCATTGTAGAACATTATGAAAATAACTTACTTAGTGAAAAATAATGATATCTGGGTTCACCAATGAAGTACCACATTGCTATACTTTCAGTCTGTGTACCCTAGGTGACATAGTGGCACAGTATGCTAGTGATCTAACACACTGTTGGGTGTATTTTCCTCCAGTTGTTAAGAAGTTCACTATAGAAGTTTGGTTTCCCCAGTTTATAGTTGGACTGATGATTTTTGCTTATGTTAACAACCAGAGAAGAATAGATCAGTGCATCACAGAGCGAACGGATACGGACTTGGTGACGACTGTTCCCCACATGGTGGATACCTGATCTTGGTCGTCGCTGGAAGGTGTTGCTTGGAGCCCATGGAGTTTCCCCACAGGCAGAGAGAGAAGTTAAAGCAGTAGAGGAGTGATGTGGGGGCATTGGTGACACAACAACATCACTCAGACCCAAAGGACATTGCCAGCTAGTCAGTACTCATCAATTTTGGCTTAAATAAATCAATAAATATATACGCTGCACAAATAAATAACTTAGTTAGCAGAAGTGTGACAGACAGAACACAGGAGCTAATTACCTGCCCACATGATCAGAACTGTCACGATAATGATCATCTCTCCTGTCTGCAATGGCATGTTCCTATTCATTTCCTGCACTGTTGGGTCATCTGCAGACAAGGAAAAGCAAAGTGCTTAGGACACAAAATCCAGCGACAAGTATAACGAGCAAGACTAATTTCATATGGATTTCAACACAATAAACAATTGAGCATATTGTTACATATGAACATTCTTGGAAACAATGCTCCCAAAATTTATCGGTTCCCAAAAAGGCACGACTAAATTCCTCCGTCAATGATGGGCACTGCCTGGGGGTTTTCATCCATATCCGTCAATAAACAGGCGTGGCGGAGTCGACAGCGCTTACAAGCAGCATATCCTAGCACATTCTACGGAGCATCAGTGTTCCCCCTCCCCTTCCCTCCAACTTTTTCTCTCTAGTTTTTCCAAAATTATTAAACTGTTTGCTTATGTTTTCGGGTGCAGTTCTGACAAAGAGTATACACTTGAAACATGAATTTGCCTTTTCGCTTTACAGATGCTGACTAATCATTTGTGTATTTCCTGCATTTACTGTTTTGTATTTCAGATTTCCAACATTTACAGTGTTTTTTTATTTGCTGTAGCCTGCTGCCTTATTGAGTCTTTTCAATTCGCTCCTAAATCCCTGCGCCCCTCTATTTCTCTCTCTCATTTAAAAATCTTCTTAAAACTCAATTTTGTGGAACTTGTTACCACATGGAGTCGTTGAGGTGAATAGTATTTAAGGGGAAGCTAGACAAATACTTGATGGAGATAGGAATACAAGGATATGCTGATAGGGTTAGATGAAGTAGAGTGGGAGGAGGCTCGTGTGGAGCATAAACACTGGCATAGACCAGTTGGGCTGACTGGCCTGGTTCTGTGCTGTAAATTCTATATAATTTTGACCAAGCTTTTGGCAATCCCTCCTAATCTCGCCCACCATTTTTTGCCACCATTCCCCCCCCACCACCTATTCTCCATTTGAAAAGCACTCTGGAATTATTTTTTTACAGTAAAGGTGCTACATAAATACAACTTCTTGTTGCTGAATGGTGTGCAAATCTGAAGCTTAAGTTACAACAATCACGTGTCCTACTGCAGTTTGCAGTGACATTACTTGTTTTCACATGGTCAGGGCTGTTTTTCAGTCAGCAGCTCAAAGGTTTTGGTCAGCTTTTGCTAGTTTCCAAGTTGGCATGTATGATCCAGAGTCAAATTACCTGCTGACCATCACCATCTATGCTGTCAGATGAAGCCCGACCACTTAGGTTAGATACCCCATCATAAGTCAGTACATTTGGCAGAAATGGAAAGAAAACTAGAAATAAAAAGCTCGCCCGTTTGCATCAGGCTGTCGATCCCAGCTAGTGATATAACATGTCGATATCATCATTCCACCCACCCATTTGTGTGTCGTTCCTAGTTTTAAAGGGGTGTTGTTGTCAGGAATGTCTGGTTTGCAAACTAAAAATCATGATTTGCAACATTTTTACAATAAAAGCATTTGTGAATAGTTCCAAAGGTAAAAGTAGTCATTAGATTTGATACTTTGAGCTGGAATTAATTTATACCAAGTATTTTCTGGCTTGCATGGTAAACATTTCTAATACTGCACCTTTAACTTACAACTGAAATAATAAATTGCCTGAAAACACTCGGTGAGGTCTTCCCTCTCAATGCCATGACTTCATCAGGAAAGCTTCTGTTTATACCTACGTCCCTTTGGTGACAAATCTGGCTTACAAAGGCAAAGAATCGTTGGAAACAATCCGACTTTTATCTGAAGACTCATATGGTGCAGATTGAACTGTTTGTTGAGATTTTCCATTTGTGATGCACTTGCCAGAATAGCAGGTTTGTGTCTTAGACATTTTGTCGCCTACACCTACACACCCACATTTTATTCTGGAAACCTTGCTGCTGAGAATCTTTGTTCACTCACTTGTACTTCTTATCAATAGTATTTCAAATTTCTCTCTCAATAGCTATGACTCACTGTAAACCCTGTTTATATTGAATAACTTGTCAAAAGGAACTATAATCAAAATCCAAAATGGTTGCATTGTGGAATCCTTACTTTGTTAAAACAGTGTCCCGTCATGCCTCTTTTTGTCTTCGGCTCTCCAGATATTATATTTTCATATTAAAAGGGTGTTATTACATTTCTGCATGGCTCCGCTGGTAATTGTAGGACTAACAGTGGAGACATCTTAGGTAAAAGGTGCTAGTTACTTATATCACTAATATGTACTTATTCACAATTGCCCCCTCTAGTTGTGCATTAGGTTTTTTATTAAGTTATAGGTCAGAATCATCCTACGGAGGTTACTTTGGTGATAACTGCACAGTAATTCTTCATAGTTACTTTTGAACCAAGCCATAAAGTAATTCTGCAGTTACTGCTAAACCATTGGAATTCCTTCCGAATCATTTTTGTACTGAGACACAATGGGACACAAACTATGTTAGATAAATATTTAATCAGAAATCTGTCATTTTTATTCAGCTGCATATGAAACTGCTGTAATTTGTAGAAATACTAGGATTCATCATGACTGAATATGGAATCATAAAAGAACTTTTAGCACTTGTCAGCAATATTTAAAAATTATTCTAGTTTTGAAATGTCCCCTTAAATATGACATGCACCAGTTTGGTTTGCCCACCAATTTCTTGCATTTACTGCCAAACATTAACACATGGCAGCTGTTGATGATTCAACCAATGCCATTTACACTTCATCTAGAGTCATCTTTTGTTTCTTAACTTGTTCCATTACCATCTCCTTTTGTCTTGCACCATCATCCCTTTTGTCTCTTAATCTCTTTTGCCTTCCATCCTATCACAGACCTTCCCTTTTGTTCTTTCCTCCCCTCCCCCCTTTCCCGGTCCCTACACTTGCTTAAAAACCTGTTCCATCTCCAACTTTTTCCAGTTCTGACGCAGGGTCATCGACCTGAAACGTTAACTCTGTTTCTCTCTCCACAGATGCTGCCTGACCTGCTGCGTATTCCCAGCATTTTCTGTTTTTATTAACATATGAACATGCATTCCAACATACAATGAGAACGGTGGGAGAAAACCATCAGGCCTCTCAAGCCTCCCCTGTCCAGACATGGTGCAATATTGACCCATCTGCTATCCCTGTAACTTCCTGGGGAAAAAAATCCAGAGAAAGTAACTTGTGGCCGATTCAGGAAAAAACTCTGAGAAGTTCCTCTCTGACTCCCTAAGTCAATCAAGCAAAGATCCAGAAGACCATGGGAGCCCATAACTCCTTGTAATCACAGCGAACTAGCAACTCACTCTCTAGAACGGAAAACATCCTTTTCACTCAGGAACTTTTCAAATTCCCCATTAAAGGACTGTAGCAGGTCCAGAACCACTGCTTATTTAGGCAGAGGGCAATGACTTGCTGTGAAAATAAATACTTCCTGGCACCCAACCTATTAATAATAACACTACTTTTTTGGGGTGAATTACCGTGGGGGTTCTCCCACTCGTTCGCCATAACTGTGGCAGAAAACTCACCCGCTATGTATGCATGTGCTCTAGTATTACCATCCTTATTCATCTTAAATAGCTTAACCAGCTTAGGTCCAATCCCTTACTGTTTAAAAAACCACAATCAAATTCCCTCTAAATGTGAATTTCTCTGAAGTAAATAGCCCTAACTAATGGAGCTTTCCTCATTACTAACAGCTCTTAGACTAGGCATCATTGTGGCCTCCCACCTCTGGATCTTCTCTGGAATCTGGTTATGTTTCACCATGTGTTGGGATCAAAACTGCACACCAAACTTCAAGTATGAACATACCAAAGTCTTATACAGCCCAAGTATAGTGCTTTTCATTTAATATTATCTTCATTTGCATTGTTTCTCTGATGAATTCTGCAAACCTCCATTTGATGCAGCCTCATGCGGAACAGAGGCAGTGGACTGACCAGAATCTCTCCTTTAGTACACCTGCTTCATAGTGTGCTGGCATCCTTTTATACCAGAAGGTCAGCTTCTCTGTTTTTTCCTTAGTTTCTACCTGGCATTAGTTTATACTCATTAGAGGCTTGGATAATTTAATAATCAATTCAACCTCCAGCTCTGGAAGTTTAGACTTCCTGGATCATTTAGCTAAGAATTTCACTTTGTTGCATTGTTGCAGAGGAACCCATAGAATCAAGGATTTCATTTCAGGCTAATTAAGGTGCTTAAGGTTAATTAGTGGAAACGGGCTTTCATTTGGTGGCTTTGGTGATGAATCAATGCATGAAGGAGGGGAAAATGCCATTCTACAGCTCTTAAGGTTTTGTGGGCAATTTTTTTCTCATGCTGGGGTACTGTTCCACAAGTCTTAGTCACAATACGGTACCTTGCAGAAGATGCTATTCACATATAATCCTTGACAGTGAGCGTTAGCAAATTATTTGACTGTGGGGACATACCAGTTATGCCCAATCCTGTCCTCAATTGACATCCGATTTTCCCCTCCCTAACCCAGGAACATTAACACCAATTATAGCACCCTCATGGTCTCCTTGGCTGAGGTCAGTGAATCAAACCTGGAATCTTTCTGTCTATATGGCCAATTGTTTGCTGGATAAATTCATTGCTTCACTGTGGGAGGCTTGAAAAATGGATTTCTAATGATTTCACACTATCCTGAACTATTCTGTAGTTACCTTCAAAACAGCCTGAAATGCACACAGAAAAAATCTATCCAGAGAGGACGAGAAGAGAGTACTTATTAGTCACGTAATTTGTCTGTTGAGGTATAGTCTCTTTCAATTTCATTAGCGTTTATAAAAACAACATTTTTCCTTTCACTCTGGCGGAGGACACTGAAGAGTGATTGTACTTTACACAAAGTCATCTATTGTCACATTAGTATACAAAAAACCATTTGCTTCATAAGCTGAATTCATCTACTAGAGAAATAGTATCTTGCACAAAGTAATAATTGTCTGTATAAAATTCTGAATACTGGAAATTGGAAATAAATACAGAAATGTTGGAAATCCACAACGGGTTGATCAGCATCTGAAAATTGGTTAATGTTTTAAGTTCTGCTGAAAGGTCATACCCAAAACATTAAACCATCTTTTCCTTCAGTTACTGAGCAACCTTTCCAGAATTTACTTTTGCCAATTGTTTCCTCTTCTCTCCTGAAAATGTTGATTCCTGCTGGGGTACGGTTCCAGAATCCTGCTGGGGTATGGTTCCAGAATCGTGCTGGGGTACGGTTCCAGAATTCTGCTGAGGTACGGTTCCAGAATCGTGCTGGGGTATGGTTCCAGAATCCTGCTGGGGTATGGTTCCAGAATCGTGCTGGGGTACGGTTCCAGAATTCTGCTGAGGTACGGTTCCAGAATCGTGCTGGGGTACGGTTCCAGAATCCAGCTGGGGTACGGTTCCAGAATCCTGCTGGAATACGGTTCCAGAATCCTGCTGGAGTACGATTCCAGAATCCAGCTGGGCTACAGTTCCAGAATCCTGCTGGAGTACGGTTCCAGAATCCTGCTGGGGTACGGTTCCAGAATCCAGCTGGGGTACAGTTCCAGAATCCTGCTGGGGTACAGTTCCAGAATCCTGCTGGGGTACAGTTCCAGAATCCTGCTGGGGTACAGTTCCAGAATCCTGCTGGAGTACGGTTCCAGAATCCTGCTGGAGTACAGTTCCAGAATCCAGCTGGAGTACGGTTCCAAAATCCTGCTGGGGAAAGGTTCCAGAATCCAGCTGGGGTACGGTTCCAGAATCCTGCTGGGGTACGGTTCCAGAATCCTGCTGGGGTACGGTTCCAGAATCCTGCTGGGGTACGGTTCCAGAATCCTGCTGGGGTACGGTTCCAGAATCCTGCTGGGGTACGGTTCCAGAATCCAGCTGGGGTACGGTTCCAGAATCCTGCTGGTGTACGGTTCCAGAATCCTGCTGGAATACGGTTCCAGAATCCAGCTGGTGTATGGTTCCAGACACTGGACACCTTTTGGTTCAAATGAACAATTTTCATGTGCGACCCCAGAGAGTTTTTTTTTCTAATTTTGACCACTAAGGAGCATCACAGATGAGTCCTTGACTGATATCCACACAAGGCCACTTGCTAACAGAGTTTTCGGGATAGCGATCAGGAGCTGAAATGCTAACTGAGTTCCCCTTTCCCAACCCAGGGCCACTGAGGCAAGTTGTAGCACTCCTGCTGCTCCATTGGCTGAGATCAGCTAGCTCAACACAGACTGAGAATTGATCCTGGGACTCTCTGATCTTTGTAGCTCAGCTAATGCTGGCGTTAACAACTGAGCCTTCGGGAGATACATTTTCTATATTTAACAAAAATGAAAGTTTAAACAACCATAAAATTCTCTGCAATTGTGCTGATTTTGTTTTAAAGCCATATTTGTTAGAAAAACATTGGTTGTCAGTTTTTAATGTGGAATGATTCACAGCACCAGCCAGACATTTCTAATTAACCATATCATTGTAGACAATCAAAAAAACATTTCTGCTGAAGAATTAAGGAGATTCATTTCCTGAGGGATGATTCAGTCACGACATATTAGTGCTTCAATCTCATTCTGCAGACATACCCCGTTCCATTTTCTTCTTCGCTGATCCATTAATGAAGGTATAAAATTAGGCTCAGTGGTTTCTGACTTCGATTAATCTTCCTAAATTTCTACTTAAAATTGACAATTTTTCTAGAGGTGAACTGTGCGTGGTTGACAATACTAGAATGGCATAGGAAGAGAAAATAAATTACACGGACATTGAACCTAATAGGGCTGCAGATGTCTGTAAGCAGGTTATTGGATGACTTCTCCAAATATAACAAGTTGTGACTTCATTATGAGGCAAACTTCTAGAAAAGCAGGTCAACACAAATTTTGCTCAATGTTATACTGAAAAATGCATGCTTGTTTAGAGCAACTAAACCTACAATATAATCAAATCAATGACACCTCAAGCCATTGGGTTTTATGTAATTTAAGAAGCTTTGAAATGGGGGTGGGGCACTAGAACGTTCCACCTTAGGGGAGAATAAAAACTGAGCCCATCTTGCCACATCACGACCATTTCTTTTGTTGTCTGTTTATGGAACATGCAACAGCACTGAGTGAAATCATTGAACAGTGTATGGTCTGAGCCATTCGACTTTCCCTCCTCACTCTTCAAGGCAATGCAAGGGCAAGGGGCGCAGATATAACAAGAAAGTGTGCAATGTACAATGCACTGCAGTGTATACTGTGTTTGGCTTCAGGTTATTTATCTTAAAGTTCATGGAAAATTATTCACTGCAGCAGTCTGGTCTGGAAATGGGCTGTGATCAATTTAAAGCTTTTCTAGCATGCTGCTGCTTTGAGCCTGCGCTTGCATCGTCAATATTTATATTGCTACTAAATTGTGTCATTCCTTACATTGTCTGTGAAGTCAATGTGTAAGCTGTCTTGGCGCTGACTGTATGTAGCTTGTGAGCAATGTTGGTGGCAGGGTAGTACTATGTATTGGAGTGCCAATGTGTAGTATCGTGGAGTGAAGAGGCATAGGTTTGATCCAACCGCTGTCTCTGAATTTCTTACAACAGTTGTGCTGTGGAGGAAAGTGCTGCCCTATAGAGATAGGGAATAATCACAGGGCAGTCATCCTAGGTCCGTTCTCATACACCTTCTAGTGATTGGCTAGGCTTGCATTGAAAGAGGCCTGAAAACATTCACTATCACTAGAGAAAAAGTACTAGGCAAACTAATGGGACTGAAGGCTGACAAGTCCCCTGGACCTGATAAGAAATAGGAGCAGGAGTAGGCCATTTGGCCCCTCGAGTCTGCTCCGCCATTCAATAAGATCATGGCTGATCTGGTCTTGGCCTCAACTCCACTTCCCTGCCCGCTCCCCATAACCCTTGACTCCCTTATCGTTCAAAAATCTGTCTATCTCCACCTTAAATATATTCAATGACCCAGCCTCCACAGCTCTCTGGGGTAGAGATTCCACAGATTCATGACCCTCTGAGAGAAGAAATTCCTTCATTTTAAATGGTCAGAGAGTTGCAGATCCAAGTTTGTAGATGACATTAAATTAGGAGGAACAGTAATTAGTGCAGGTAGCAGCAGGAAGATGAAAAGGGACAAAGATAGATTAAGTGAGTGGGCAAAACTATGGCAGATGGAGTTCAATGTGAGCAAGTATGAGGTTATCTACTTTGGACCTAAGAGTGACAATGCATCTTTGCATGGCACTGCGCTGCTGCACCCCCACTGCTCTGTGAGAAGGTGGTGGTGAGCTGCCTTCTTGAACCATTGCAATCCGTGTGGTGAAGGTACTCCCACAGTGCTGTTAGGGAGGGAGTTCAGGATTTTGACTCAGCGACGATGAAGGAACGGCGATATATTTCCAAGTCAGGATGGTGTGTGACTTGGAGGGGAACTTGGAGGTGGTGATGTTCCCATGCGCCTGCTGCCCTTGTCCTTCTAGGTGGTAGAGGTCGCGGGTTTGGGAGGTGCTGTCGAAGAAGCCTTGGCGAGTTTTGCAGTGCATCTTGTAGATGGTACACACTGCAGCCACGTTGCACTGGTGGTGGAGGGAGGGAATGTTTAAGGTAGTGGATGGGGTGTCAATCACGTGAGCTGCTTTGTCCTGGATGGTGTCGAGCTTCTTGAGTGCTGGAGCTGCACTCATCCAGGCAAGTGGAGAGTATTCCATCAGAATCTTGATGGTTGAAAGGCTTTGGGGAGTAAGGAGGTGAGTCAGTTTACAAGTCTCTATCCATGCTTTCCTTCATGCTTAGCAAGCTGGAGGAGATGGTGGAACCCACTACCTGAGTGGCAGCAGCTTGAGCTTTCATCAGAGCTGTCGCCACAGGCTCCATAACTGAGGGGCCTGCTGCAGTATACATAGAGGTGACCATATGCTTCCTAGTTGACTACAGTGATTCAATGCCATGTGTGATGACCGCACATAAGTTGGAGGTGAACCCCTCCACACTGTCTGACATTATGCACAGGCTCCCTGGCAGGCAGTCCAATGCATCGAGCAGTTGCTGGTGCATGGCTATCAGTCTTCTTTTATAAACTAGGCCCTGGCAGTTTTCATCTGTGCCCTCTACAACAGGGCTGTCTTTTCCACCTGCAGTTGCTCCTACTCACTTGTGTTCGGTGATTCATGCTATGCAGGCCCCTCTAACCCACTATCTATAGTACACGAGGTGCCAATTTCTGAGCTGGTGTTTGTTGAGGTCAGAGCAAGTGATGGGGCACTTTGGGAGAGTTCCCTTCCTCAACATTTGGCGCAGCTTGGCCTGGGACTTCTGATGGACCTGGAAAGAGGTGAGAGGAACAAGGGTTAGCGAGAAGTGGAAAGGGTAAGCAGTAGCAGATGAGAGCTAGTGATATGCACCACCAGATTGTCATGCAGAGTGTGTTCGGGAGAGAGTTCAATATAAGGAAAGGAAGGAGGGGAGGTGCTGCACAGGTTCTCCAGCCCTGCCATGATTCGTGCCCTCCATCTGCCAATGATGTCGATGGTGGCCTCCTCCATTGACGTGAGCACTTGTACAGATGCCAAACCTCCTCCAGATCTTGCCATTTCCATCCTGTGGAGTGTGTTACTATATACCCTGTTGCAGGGTTGTGTAGATGAGTGAGGCAGCTTAACATAGTTTGCATGCGGAGAGTAAGAAACAACAGATGTGGGGAAGTCATTGTGAAGGCAATAGCAAATCCTGAGTGTACGAGGGGAAGTAGAAGGTGGTGCAGTGAAGTTTGCTGCTGTGATTACAGGAGTATGATGGGAAGTGGGGAGGAAAGGATTAGTAGTGCTGGAGCTAAAGTATGGTGGTGTAGGGCTAAGCAGAGAGTAAGAGAGATGTGAAGGGCGTCATACCATAGCAGCTCTGGTGAGGTCATTGAATTTTTTTCCAGCATTGCTTTCTGGTCCTGGGAGCAATACCGCTTGCATTAACATTAGCAGCTACCTTTCTCCACTGCTGCTGCATTATTTTCCTGGGCATTGGTGCCCAACACTGGGGAAAAGGACTGCCATTCTGCTGTTGAACTGCTCACCAAGGCTGCAGTCATCTTCTCCACTATTTGAAAAACCAGCTGCAATGTTCTCCATAAACAAAGTGCCCCTCTCTTTTAAGAGGCGCAGCCTGTCTTTAAATTGCAACAGTCGCCCATTAATTCTCCCCAGCCCCTCCATGGGTGAGCTGCCTATTGGGAGCACAAAACACTGGCAGCACGCCGTGACTATTAAAAAGAGGCCTGACCCCGCTCGATATACACATAACATGAAAATTGCACCTCTTTTCTATCAACTTTCCAGAGACTCAAAAACAAGAACAGTATTTTCTTTCATGACAATTCAGAGCAGTGAGATACATTCCAAATCTTCTAGGTGTCAGTTGACACATCTTTTACTCGATTGCTCAATACTGCAGCTTAATACTATATAGCATCAGCTATCAATGACCAAAAATAAATACATGTGCTCTCTCATTCTGTGCCCTTTGAACAGTCAGCTATCCTGGAACATGGCCTGGGGAAATAACAGGTGTTCCCTCCTGATCAGTGGGCACTTAGATCCAGAATCCAGCACAATTGTCATGGCTACAATCTGCCTTCACGATGCTATCCTCTCTCACAATGACAGTTCACGTGACTTTTTTAGCCTGCCCCCTCTGATGCCTGCTCATATAGGTGTTAAAATACAGAACCAGGTTGCCCAAGCACCTGCAGTGGTGATGCAGCCTGTTGAAGAGAACTCCTAGGGCTCAGAATCCCTGTGACACCTTGATCCCAAGATGCTCACGATACCAGAACACAGCCAACTACCAGTGACATCACCTCGGCTCTGCAACAGGATAGATTTAAGAACAGCATATAGAGGCACCAGGTATAGGCACAGTGGTATTAAGAAGCTCACTGTTAACATATGTGGGCACAAAAAAACGCTTTGTGTTATGAAGTCAGTATTTGGAACAAAGTCTGTTTTTTGGTTTTTTTAGAGGTTGTTTGGAGGTCAGTTTGCAATGGGAGATAGAGCTCCTCCTACATCTTCGTAGTAAACCATTCTCTCTTTTAGCAGACCTCTTGTGAGTCATCATTGAGGGAGCGGCACGGTCTATAGACTCTAATGGAAGGATAGCTCCTAGTTGGTCTTCTCCTTCAGTGCAGCCTCATCCTGTGTTCCTCTGTCAATGGCCCAGAAATTAAAGACGGAGCATTCGTGCGGGGGTAAGGCTTCCCTGCGATATCTCACTGCGCGCCTGCCTTTTCCTTCCGAGCTCGCACGAACTTGAGTTTCTAGACAGCAGCTGGGCAGTGTGTGCGTATCCCACAGACGCAGTTAGTTCGTGCGAGCTGTGGGATCACGTGATTCAGTTAGAGCCAATGGCAGCACACCATCTTTCATTCATAGTTTTCACAGCAAGGGCTGTGAAAGCTATGAATACTATACCCCCCCAAAAGAACAGCTGAACCTCAATTAAATTTAAAAAAAAACCATCACATTAATAAAATAAGTATAGTTAAATAAATTAACTACTTTAAACAAAAAATTAAATTTTTGAAAAAATTTAAAATCTTTTTAAAAGTTATAAAAATAAACTTACCTTTCTTTAAAGTCTCTAAAAAAGATATACCTGTTGAAAAAAATTCAAAATAATACTTAATTAACTACTTACCTTGTTAAAAGAGGGTCTTACGCCTCCTTTCTTTATGTGCAAAATCTTCCATGCTTACCTGCGCGTTCAAAGCACTAAGTGCACTGCATGCGCGCAGCCTGTAGCGCGCACGCGGTTCACTTAGGAACCTCCCCCTTTTGAAATCACCAAGTGCCGGTTTTCAGCACATGCGCAGTGCATGCAGAAAACCGGCAATTGGAGACAGAATACGCAAGAGTACACAGTGCGTACTCTCGCGTAGTGAGACTAATTTTCGGGCCATTATCTCTTCTTCCTGCTCCTGTTCTGCCTCCATCATTAGAACATATATGGGAATAGCTATAGTGAACTCCATGGTAAGGGCAAATAAAATAAAAGTTGATGAAGGTAACTGCCTGTTGTGGAAAGGGTTCACCAACAACAGCAGCAGCAGATATCCTGAAGCTGGATTAGATTAGGTTTATGAAAGCTCATTGGCAGCCGTTGTGATAGTGCAGTAATGCTAATTCTCAGCTCCTGTCTGTTAACATGATAGTGTAACTTCCATATCGCAGCACATCAAAACAAAGAGCCACTATTGCAATTGTGTGTGACAAGTGTAAGATACTAGTTGTGTATACATATATATGTATAATTAGCATTTGGTTTATTCTCGTATGATTAAAGCTTTTGGTTTCTTTTTACTTAATGAAATGGTTAAAAGTTGTTCATTCCCAGGATGCTTTAGGGTTTGATTTGTCAGGGTACAGGGACTTGAGCACATAAAGCTAGGCTGACACTCCAGTGCAGTGCTGAGGGAGGGCTGTACTGTCGGAGGTGCCGTCTTTCAGATGAGACATTAAACCGAGGCCCCGTCTGCTCTCTCAGCTGGACGTAAAAGATCCCACAGCACTATTTCGAAGAAGAGCAGGGGAGTTATCGCTGGTGTCCTGGCCAATATTTATCCCTCAACCCACATAACAAAAACAGATTATCTGGTCTTTATCACATTGCTGTTTGTGGAAGTTTGCTGTGCGCAAATTGGCTGCCACGTTTCCCACATTACAACAGTGACTACACTTCAAAAAGTACTTCATTGGCTGTAAAGCGCTTTGAGACGTCCGGTGGTCATGAAAGGTGCTATATAAATGCAAGTCTTTCTTTTCTTTTTACAATTTAGCTGACATTGTGGTTTAGGTGTTTGCTGAAATGACAGGACGCATAAGATTCGTGTCCCTTGACTCATTTTCATGGCCACATTGGGAAACAGTTAGCCAAGGCAGTTTTGAGATAAGAAATGAGACAATGGGAGAACAGGATGGACAAGTTGGCATCTGTTGTCTTGAAGGAAATACATCCTTTCTGGGGGTCGTGTTCACATCAACCCTTGTCATGCCATAATTAATTATCACAACAGAGTTTGTGAGAAACATACTATAAAGATTTCAAGCTATTCTTATCAAGTTGTACAGAGAGTTGGTCTGGAAAGGAACAACGAAGGTTATGCTTCTACCCTGGGAAATTGGGGTAAAACCGTTAATTTCTCTGTATGTCTACTGCTTGTGTGTATCTGGACTTGGTCTAATACAATAAACAAGAGTAGTTGCAAACCATATTCTGGTGTCAGAATCGAACTGCTTACAAAGGGCAATGCTCGGAACAAATAGCTTTCTCACCTAAGTGGAGAGATAAGAATAAGAAACAAGTCTGCTTTTTAACCTGGCACAGCAGGGACACCCAGTGTGAGAACATCAAGACAAAGCTAACATGGGAAGGTGGAAAGAGAGCTGGGAACAGAGACTCTGGTGTCAAAAGTGATACACAATTAAGGAAGAGACTTCAGAGCAGTCAGGTTCCCAGTGACAGATGACTGACCATCTACACAAATGCACGTGCCAGTTGAAAAAGTGTTAGGATAAGAGATACAAGCCCTGACGTGTTAGGCTACAAGAAGAGAAACATCTAATTTGACACTTTCTGTGAATCAACGAGTGTGGGCACAGGAAAGGATGCAATTGATGAGAAATGCTGACAGTCACCTACCCATAAGAACATTGATAAGAAAAGGTATAAAATAGTGAGTTTCCACCTAGATGGTGAACTGTGGGAATTCTACATGAAAAGGCCTCCACTGGTGCAGTTTCCTGGACAGAGTGCATTATCGTGATTGCTGTGTCCTGTGCTACGTAAGGTTGCTTCATAGCAGAAAGTAATCTTCTTACTGTTAGGAAATGTTGCTGCTTTGTTGATTTTGAAGTCTGTCACAAATAAAGCTTATAGATACATAGATACATAGATACATAGAAGATAGGAGCAGGAGTAGGCCATCCGGCCCTTCGAGCCTGCTCCGCCATTTAATGAGATCATGGCTGATCCTCCAATTCAGTATCCCGTCCCCGCCTTCTCTCCGTAACCCTTAACCCCTTTTGCCTGTAGAAATATATCTAATTCCCTCTTAAATATATTTAATGAGCTGGCGTACACTGCCCTCTGTGGCAATGAGTTCCACAGGTTCACCACCCTCTGAGTGAAGAAATTCCCCCTCATTTCTGTCCTAAATGGTTTAGCCCTTATCCTTAAATTATGTCCTCTAGTTCTGTTCTCACCCGCCAAGGGAAACATTCCTTCTGCATCTAGTCTGTCTAGACCTGTCAGAATTTTATACACTTCTATGAGGTCCCCTCTCAATCTTCTAAACTCCAGTGTGTACATCCCTAAACTACATAGTCTCTCCTCATAGGTCAATCCCGCCATTCCTGGTATCAGCCTGGTGAATCGCCGCTGCACCCCCTCCATGGCAAGAACATCTTTCCTCAGATGAGGCGACCAAAACTGTACACAGTACTCGAGGTGTGGTCTCACCAGTGCCCTGTACAGCTGCAGCAAGGTATCCCTGTTCCTGTATTCCAACCCTTTTGCTATGAAGGCCAGCATACCGTTTGCCTTCTTGATCGCCTGTTGCACCTGCATGCTCGCCTTCAGTGACTGGTGTACAAGAACACCCAGGTCTCTCTGTACTTCCCCCTCTCCCAATTTATTGCCATTTAAATAATAATTTGCCCTCCCGTTCCTGCACCCAAGGTGGATAACTTCGCACTTGTCCACATTATAGTGCATCTGCCATTTATCCGCCCAATCACCCAGTCTGTCCAAATCGCTCTGGAGCTTCCTGGTCTCCTCCTCTGAGCCCACCCCCCCTCCTAGTTTAGTGTCGTCTGCAAATTTGGAAATGCTGCATCCGACTCCCTGATCCAGGTCATTAATGTAAATTGTGAACAGCTGGGGACCCAGGACAGATCCCTGTGGTACCCCACTTGTTACTGCCTGCCATTCAGAAAATGAGCCGTTTATTCCAACTCTCTGTTTTCTATCTGACAGCCAGTTCTCTATCCACGTCAATACTTTCCCCTTTATCCCATGAGCTTCAATTTTCCCTGCTAATCTTTTATGTGGGACCTTATCGAAGGCCTTTTGGAAGTCCAGGTACACCACATCTACTGGCTCTCCCCCATCTATTTTACCAGTTACTCCCTCAAAAAATTCCAATAGATTAGTCAAGCACGATTTACCCTTTGTAAATCCATGTTGACTCTGTCCTATCCTGTCCCCATTTGCTAAGTGCTCCGCTATTTCATCCTTAATGATGGACTCCAGCATTTTGCCCACAACTGATGTAAGGCTTACAGGTCTGTAATTACCTGCTTTTTCCCTACCCCCCTTTTTGAATAGTGGGGTAACGTTAGCTACCCTCCAATCCATGGGCACTGTTCCCGAGTCTAATGAATTCTGAAAAATCATACTTAGTGCATCCGCTATCTCTAGGGCCACCTCCTTCAGCACCCTAGGATGCATGTTATCAGGCCCTGGGGATTTGTCCGCCTTCAATCCCTTTAGCTTCCTTAACACCATATCCTTAGAGATATTGACTTGCGTCAGTTCCTCCTTTGCAAATGTCCCTATTTTTCCCGATATCCCAGGGAGGTTTTTTGTGTCTTCCTTCGTAAAGACTGACCCAAAGTATGCATTTAGTTGGTCTGCCATTTCCTTATTTCCCGTTATATATTCCCCCGTATCTGACTGCAATGGGCCAACTTTGGTTTTCACCAGTCTTTTCCTCTTGATATACTTATAAAAGCTTTTGGAGTTAGTTTTTATATTTTCCGCCAGCTTGCTTTCGTAAGCTATTTTGCCCCTCTTGATTAAGCCCTTTGTCCTCCTTTGCTCTATCTTAAACTGTTCCCAATCTTCCGCTCTGGCGCTTTTTTTGGCTATTTTATACGCCCTATCTTTGGATTTTATGCTGTCTCTAATTTCCCCTGTTATCCACGGTTGAGTCACCTTTTTAGATTTCCTTTTATGCCAGATTGGTATAAACAATTTTTGCAATTTTGTCATTCTATCTTTAAATGCTTGCCATTGTTTATCTACCTCCAGTCCTCCCAGGAACGTTGTCCAATCAGACCTACTCAGTTCCCGTCTAATGGCATCATAATTCCCCTTGTTTAAATTCAGGACCTTAGTATCTGAGTCAATTTCTTCGCTCTCCATTTCGAGTGAGAAATCGATCATGTTATGATCGCTCTGACCCAAGGGTCCCCGTACAACAAGATTACTAATTAGTCCCTTCTCATTGCACAGTACCCAGTCCAATATAGCCTGTTCCCGAGTTGGTTCCTCGACATATTGATCCAGATAACCATCCCTTAAACACTCAAGGAATTCCTCCTCCTCATTATTTTTACTGATTAGGCTATTCCAATCTATATGTAAGTTAAAGTCACCTATGATGACAGCTGTGCTCTTATTGCACGCTTCTCTAATTTCCCTCTATATATATTTCTCGAGACATGGTAACTACTATTTGGCCAACAGCTCCATGACAGAAGGGTGGGAGGCAAATGATTCCCCTGCCTAAAACTGCTGAAAGGCAGTTTGCAGAATCCATTCTTAGTTCCACTGCTGAGAACAGATTTTTCTAATCGCTTCAGACAAAGATTGTGGACATTCAAAGCTGTGAACTCAACCACTTCCTTGTTTGATACTCATGCAGGTAACATAGCCCTCGCTACAAGCTTAATTTGTCAGGTGCAATTCTGGTGTAAATGGAAGAATTTCTTGGACAGCAGTTTTTACCCTCGTGTATACATGCACCACTTTGGGGCTGGGCACATCTTCTGCCAGCAGTCCATTCTATTGGAATTTATTTTGGAACAAATGTAACTCCGATGTATCTGAATTATGCCCCAAATTCCAGTCCCCTATGCCAGGATGGAATTTGTGGCCCTTTGGGTTTCAACATGCCCGTTTTTGTAATTAAATGATTTCTGCTATTTGCAGTGGCAGAAACCGTATTTCTGTGCAGGAGTGTCACCATTATCCGAATCCTGTCTCAAACGTTGCCTGGTTGTTAAGCAATCAGTTGCAATCGGTGTCAAATGTATTGCAACAGAGCCACAGTAACAAGTGCAGACAAAGACAACTTTTATCTGTTAAATTTGAATCCCTGTTAGAGGTGAGACATGGTATGTGGCCTCATGGTGGTGCTGCATTCTTTTTATTTCTGGTGTGTCTGATTTGGAGGGGATAGGTTGCCTTGGGTAAGAATATCTCCAACTAATCCCTTCACTTTTTAGAAGCCCAGCGTGAGAAAAGGCCACTCTGCCCATCATGTTTCAATCCATCCAGAGTCTACATGTGATTATTCTATCATGCATTTCATTTCCCACACCTTCAGCACATAATCTGTTGATCCTCTTCTTTAAGGGACACTAAGCCCCTTTCTCTACTGAAACATAATCAATTCTCTTAATATCTGTACATCCTTCAATCCTCTTCTCAACAGGATTGATCCAACTCTCTTTCAAAGGTGTCCATTGACTCCAATCAACGACTTTCCTGGGAATCTGTTCCACTATCCTGTGTGGGGTGGGAAAGCTATTCATTACCTTGCTTGAAGCTTGGAAATGTTATACTTGTGTCCTAGGCACAAAGCCCAAGCTAAATTGCCAGCTTACTTCAACCTTATTTTTAGCCTTCATTAGATGGTGTAGACGAAGCTGGTTGTTTAGAATGTGCATTACAGAAGTCACAATGATGACAGTTTTTATTAATCAAAAAACCAGTGCTTCTTACCCATGTTTCTTAGCCTAGATTAAACTAGTCTATAAGTTTATAGCTACATTTAAGATTGTGAGCAAGAACTACTGCCATTGTGACTTGTATTACAATTTATAGTGGAATTGAAAGGCTGAATTCACCCCAACACTTACCCCTGCATCTAATTTAATTCCCAAGGAAAATCTGTCTCTTCAATTTAGAATATTAGGAAATGAATATCTTGACCTGGTATATATAGGGTATAAATTTGATTCCACTATGTACCATCCTTTTGTGAATTGAGGAAGGCTAGCATCTGTTTTTATCTTGTCTTGTTCACTGACCTAGATCCAAGCTTTTTGCAGTACTTCTCAATGTATTTAGTTCAAGGTCACATGACTGGAAGTGAAGTTGTTATGACAACACAACTTGTTTCCATGCGATTTTGAAGGCTGAAAACCTAAATTAAATACGAGCACTTTGCACTTTATTATGTATGTACTAAAGTTCTGTTCAATCTGCACAAGTTGTGATGTTGAAACAGCTCACAGGGGTTAAGATATTTTTACAATATACTAATAGAAATTTAACAGTATTAACTATAGATTTGCTGAACAAATCTGCAAAGATAGCATGACAAGCTATTAATGCCCTTGAACAAATGCTAAGACATTACAACAATTTGGAATATGCTGTCAGAATTGGTACCGGCGTACCATGGCTGCAGTGTGTACCATCTACAAGATGCACTGCAGGAACTCGCCAAGGCTTCTTCGGCAGCACCTCCCAAACCCGCAACCTCTTCCACCTAGAAGGATAAGGGCAGCAGGCGCATGGGAACACCACCACCTCCAAGTTCCCCTCCAAGTCACACACTATCCTGACTTAGAAGTATATCGTTGATCCTTCATCGTCGCTGGGTCAAAATCCTGGAACTCCCTACCAAACAGCATTGTGGGAGTACCTTCACCACACGGACTGTAGCGGTTCAAGAAGGCGGCTCACCACCACCTTCTCAAGGGCAATTAGGGATGGGCAATAAATGCTGGCCTTGTCAGCGATGCCCACATCTCATAAAAACGAATTAAAAAAATCAATGCAGAAAAAACTGACTCCAAACAAGCAGGGGAACCTCTGTGAAAATTCACCTTTTATGTTACTTCCTTAATCACTGGGGATGATTTTCCAAAGGTTCTCCTGCTCACTCATGGTAACTGCAAGGTTTTTATTTTGTTTGGAGTAAGTTTCTTCTGCAGCTATTACCAGTACAAATTCTGACAGTAAATTCAAGTTGTCCACCGTAACTCCGGTGGAAGAGCCGAGGTAACCCTGGAAAATGGTGTAAACAGTGTTGCTCTTCCGTTGAAGTTACATCAGACGAGTGGGTGAACCTACGCCCTCTCCCCCCGTGTGTTTGTAGAGCATAAATTTTAGCAATTGAACAAATTAACTTTAAGGAGCTAACTTTTCCACTTGATGGGAAGTTGTCCTCAACAACAGATTGCTGAGATTTTTTTAAACCATCGGTCTCCCTTTATATGTAGCGGCAGACCTGGTCTCGGTGTGCCCGGACTCTGGATGGGTATTTAAAAGGCATTTAGGAGTGAGAGAGGAAAGGGTAGAATAACTTCAAATTTCTTCAGCATTGTTTCTTGGATGACTCAGTGGGTTTAGGGAGTGAGTTGTTGAGCCAACCAGACCAGAAGGGTCAAAGGTTTGATATCTGGTCAGTACCAAGTTAGCTGATTTCAGCCCTGGTAGCAGGAAGGTTGCAACAACCGGCCTGACTGTTCCTGGGTTAGGTAGGGTTCCTATTCCTGACCGGCAGCCAGTGGATCTGCTGGAAGTACATGTGTGACCAGTAGGTGAGCTCAGGATTGGGCCTGGCTCTGATGCTCCCTGCATGTGAATACCCTGCTCACCCTCATTGTTCAGACTTACTGGTGAATAATGGCCACTTGAACAAGGTACTGCAGGCGACAGAAGTCCATGGGCTAATCCCCCAGTAAAGAGCCAAATGAATTCCGGAGAATTTAACAGATAAAATAATAATAAATCTATTTTCTGGCCTGCATTTAGTAGTGAAGAACAGATTTGTCATCAGCTATAAATCCTTACCGTTGCCCGCGGTGGAAGACTTATTTATTTTGACCTAGCAGGGAAGAGGGTGCAGGAAATTGAATTCCTGTCGTCACACATTTTTTTCAAAGCAGTGGCAAACATAAATCTCTCTGTGATTGCAAAACTGCAACCTTTTTTATGTTAAACATCAGAACAACAAGGTGCAGCCAGAGAAAACTTTTCAAGGGTGGCTATCTTGTGAATTTGATGCTGGTGAATGCTGGGAAACAGAAAGGTTTGGACATTGCACTAGAGTACCAGTGAGGAAGTTGCAGATTTCCACAGAACAGTGCTTGTTCCAGCAAGCCTGGATCGTCAAATGCCTTTTAAATCTGTGATTACAGGAACATCAAAAACATCATAACATTAGTAGGGCAATCTGTACTCTCAACCTTATGATCGTTAAACTCTGAACACTGAGGTACTATCAGATCCTGATGCTGACCAGGATTCAAAGACCTCGATTTTAATCCTCCGACGGATGGGAGAGGGTCAGCAAGAATGGAGGGGGGCAGGTGGGGGCTAATTAACATACCAAAGTCACGGTCTGATAACATCATCAGCGCCGCAACTTAAATTTAACAGCAAGAGAGGGAAAGGCCTGACCTGTGGGATTCCTGACAGCTGATCAGAGGCGGGAACTGCCGGCTCTCCAAGGTGAGCAACTCTTTTTGCACTCTTTGTGGGCCAGGAGAAGCAGGAGTGCTCCCCCCAGGTCCTTCAAGGAAGCCTTCGGCCTCCCCCCAGCCCAACTGATCTCCAGCCTCCCATCAAATCACAAACCTGCCCCCAGCCTTCCCGATTGCAGCCTTCCCTCCCAGTGCCGGGAACCGTCCTCACCGGTTCCCGGCTGCAGCCTCCTGCCGCGAGTGTTCCCTTCCGCTGGGCGGCTGGGCTGTCAATTTCCAGCTGCCATGCGGGAGGCGGTCCTACAATATGCTAACGAGATCCTGCCATTCTGATTGGCAAGGCCTCCCCATCCCTGGCCTTGCTGGGTTTTTACCGTGCTCCCAGCACCCTCCCTGCCTCCCCGTAAATATCGGGGCCAAAGTATCACTAGATTTTTTTATTAGGCATCTGTCCAGAGCTGATTCAAGGGTCAATTTAAACTCTCTCTTTTTATGCTGTTCATGTGGCTCCAACAGTCTCCTTGCAACCTCCTGGACAGCAGCACGATATGCACCTCTTTGGACTCTGCATGAGTCCAGTTACTGGTAGATTAAATGTCTTATTGCTTCGGGCATCCTGGATTAAATGTCCGTGAACCAGGGGGACAATTCCGCTGTTTGGGAAGGAGCTCCACAAGGAGGAGAATCGATGTGTTAAACAGAGAGGAGAATCGGTGCGTCAAACTTTGCGCTGCTCTGTCCTTGGGGACATGTGATTTTGCCCTTGACACCCTGTATGCTTTCTCTGTAGCTGCCACTGGATTAAATTATACAGAGGCTTACATTAACATTCTACACACTTCCCCAATAATACCACCACGGATCATGAGGGAAAGGTTATTCATATTTATAGTTATGAACTACATCAGGGAAACACTCTGCATTTAACTCTTCTACCAATTTGCTGCTTATAGACTCACAAAATAATGTTCTGCAAATCAATGTAGCCCATAATTTATATTTCTCCTCCCGCCTGCCAAATAAAAGCTGTTTCTAATACAGACAGAATGGGAGTAGTTAATAGTTCCTACATTGGCCATTGTAGAAAAGGTTGTTTTTTGGCTCATTAATCACAAGAGTGGATTGTAACATTTACGACATCTTTGTGTGATGTTGTACACCACAGAAACCCTGCTTCATGAAAGAAGGAGCTTTGTTGTGAATATCTACATACTCATTGCCTTTTCCAACACAGCATTTAACACTTTCTTTTGATGTCGCACACATTTGGATTCAGTTCACATCATTTTTTTTCTAGCATGCTTCCTGTCATAGAAAGAAAAAAATAAAATAATTCCTGCAGTCAGGTAGAGAGGGGAGTAACATTCTGAGTTTTGTTATGGCTTTCCAGCTAGTTCTAGCTGATAGTCTGCAGGGTTGGTGGCACAGGTATTTAGCAGTTTTTAAATTAATATTGTTTCTATTGACCTAAAAAAAAAGGATGATTTCAAATCCATTTGTATTTTATAGAACTGTCATTTTGTTGGAGGTATTTTTGGAAATAGAGAGTAGAATTTTTCCCTGTTATGAGTGAAGGGGCAATTCTGCCCATAGTCCAGTCATGGCTCATGTTGTGCTCTCTCACAATATGAACAGGATTTGGTTAGCATTAATTGTCAACTCCGTTAAGGCAAGAAATAATGGAAAGGAATGTTTAAGCTATGAAGAGGCCATCATTTCTACATGTTTGAAACATAACTCTCACACAAATCTTCAGACGAGTGAAGCCCCACTATAATGTTATGGTACATTCTGTTGTACATGTAATTGTTCAATATTCTGGTGGTGTTTCACAGGGCATGTATGCCCTTTATGTTCTGGAGCTGTCACTGGTACAATTATGGACTAAAGCACTCATTTTACTAATTAATTGGAATAATAGCAAAATTCACAGAAAGCCCATGATTTCATGACAAACCTACAGCCTTAGTAATTATAAAATGAAACGACATAATATCTAAGAATTATATTTAATTATATTTTAAACTCCTGAAGATGAGAAATATGCTGAAAATTGCTGGAAGGCTGGGAGTGTATGGCTGGCCAAACCAACTGTTTCAGGCTTTACTCATCACTCTGGAAATTCAGTCCCGCTCCAGTACAAGAAATCACCCACTGATGGATATCAACGTATACAGATACAAAACCAAGGATTCTGTTTGCATTTTTACTTATTTAATTCCCCTTAATTCCATGTGTCATTATCTTTGTCATCAGTCTCTTCCGTGATACTTTATCAATTGGATGTCGAGTACAGTGACTTTCCTATCGCTGCAATCTCCTCCAGAGATATCTTTGCTCCTCCAATTCTGGCCTCTTGATTTTAATCGTTCCACCATTGGCGGCCATGCCGTCAGCTGCCAAGGCCCTAAGCTCTGGAATTCCCTCCCTAAACCTCTCCGCCTCTCTACCTCTCTTTCCTCCTTTAAGACGCTCCTTAAAACTTACCTCTTTGACCAAGCATCTGCCTTAATATCTCCTTATGTGGTTCGATGTCAAATTTTGTTTTATAACGCTCCTGTGAAGTGCCTTGGGATGTTTTCCTACATTAAAGGCGCTATATAAATGCAAGCTGTTATTGTTCCCCTCCGCACTATTCACGATAGCTAAATAGCATGCAGAACTGCATGGTGAAGATACACTGAAGAATGGCTCTCAGACATGCTCAGTTACTTGACAACAGCATGGCGTGAAATGGTTAATGTGGCACGGAAGAGTGAGAAAATGGTTTAATCAATACACTGACACATGCTCCATAGAGAACCCGAATTTTTAATCGAACAATGAGGATAGAGTTAAACACACTGGTACCTATCAGAGGGATTAAAATTAAAGTAAAGAGGGACATATAATTAACTAAACAGCAAGAAGCCAAAATTCTTGGTGGGTGGGAGGGCACAAAGTGGATAGCTCACTCATGGCGGACAGGAATTTGGAGCAGAAGTCGGATCCGCTGAGTTTCTGCCCCGTGCGACCTTGGCTCAAGGTGTCAGCCATGGCTCAGTTGGTAGCACTCATGCTTCTGAGTTAGAAGGTCATGGGTTCATGTCCCAATCCAAAGATTTGAGCACAAAATCCAGGCTGTTACTCCAGTGCAGTACTGAAGGAGTGCTGCACGGCCTTTCGGATAAGATGTTAAACCGAGGCCCTGTTTGCCCTCTCAGGTTGATGTAAAGATCCTATGGCAGTATTTCAAAGAAGAGCAGGGGAGTTATCCCGGTGTCCCGGCCAATATTTATCCCTCAACCAACATCACTAAAAACAGATTATCTGGTCATTATCACAGTGCTGTTTGTGGGAGCTTGCTGTGCGCAAATTGGCTGTCGCGTTTCCTACAAAACAACAGTGACTACACTTCAAAAGTACTAGATTGGCTCTAAAGTGCTTTGGGATGTCCTTTGGTTGAGAAAGGTGCTATATAATGCAAGTCCTTTCTTTCTTTGGTTCAAATTCCAATCGCTCCAATTTTCCTGCACTTCTTTGGGCAGATCCAGGAATTTCAAGCCCTGAAGCTGTAAGCTAGAGCGTTTGATGTATGTTGAGGAGCACTTTGCTGCGAGGGCACTCTAGGCTCACAGAAGCTCACATTATGACACTGCTTTAGTTGTTATGGAGTTGCCTATATGTTTAACTTGCAGGAACTCTGATGGCTATCACACATAACAGATTATATTAGCTTCACAAGCATACTTTTCACAGATTATAAAATGACATTGATTAGTTGCTTAAACAGTGATAACACAGTAGTTAATGAAAGCATTTGACTCCCTGTCAGAAGACATGGGCTGGATTTTGATACTGGGGACGTGATGGAGTCGGGACTCCCACTTTTTGGGTTGTAGACCCGCCTCCATCGACTTGTGGCCAACCCACTGTATTTTCCCTTGATTGACCTTGTTGAGCCCGCCCAGTGAGCTCAGCAGGCCAATTAAGGGCCACCCGGCAACAGGTGACGTCACAGATTGACATTTCATCTGTCAAGAGCTTTTGACAGATGAAATATCAGCGTTTGACAGCTCTGTGAAGCTGTCAAACACTGACAATTTGTCTTCTAACTTGAGTCCTTCCTCTCAGGCTGAGTTAGAAATCATTCCAGCACAGAAAACAGAGGCTGAAACTTTTGACAGCACCACGGCCTTTCTGCTTTCTGTGCCGGTGAGATTTCTGACTCCCGAGAACTGAAGGGCTGACACCTGCAGGAGGAAGTTAAGGTAAGTAAAACTTTTTCCCACACTTTACACTTACCTTACACACTTACCTCTGCGCACATGCACCCATCACTCACCTGCCCACCGGACATATCGAACCCTCCAACCCCTGCAGACCCACGGTCCGCCTTGCTAACTTGGCGTGGTTGGCACCTGTCGGGAAGCTCACATTTCAGCTTTCAAAATAGGGATTAGGCAAAAAACTGCTGTTAACACCTGTTAACAGGCAGTTAATTGTCACTAATCCCCTTCCCGCCTCGGGGAGGCGGGTCCCAGCACAGGTCGGGTACCCGACGCCAGCGAAACTGGCATGGAGGCGGGTTGGGGGCGGGATGGGGTCGGGACCCCCGAATCTGCAACTTTAACCCCCCACACGCCTCCAAACCCGCCTCCATGGGTCAATGAAAATCAGCCCCATGAGTTTAGGAGCTACTTGTCTTTTGAGTACCGTCTCCTCAGGCATGATAGGGAGTGGCGGGCTTTCAGGTTCTGGTGCCTTTTCATTGTCTGTATTTCACTTCTTCCTTTCTGCAAACTGATCTCTGCTCTGCCAAGATCTTAACAGAAGCACATTCAAAAAGCACAATGGGGGAGAAATTTGGTATCGCCCCGTTTGGGGTGCAATTATCGGCCGGGCGCAAAGTTAGCGCCTGGCGCTAATTATCGCCTCCGACTGCAAACTTGGCTTCTATCGCCCCTGGAGGTGATTGGAGTACTAAATCAGGCGCTACACACCTCTCGTAAGACGCTAACGCCGAGGAGCGAGGCGTTACCTCAGAGCGCTGGCGAAGCTCATGTGATGTCAGTCAGCAATGGAAACACAGACACACTGGCACCGGGCCAGTTCTTAAAGGGGAGGGTCAATCTTGCTCTCCATCCACACTTTGCTCATTGCAGCCTTGAATCTCAGCCTGGAGATGACCTGTACATCAAATCTGCTGCAAAAGAACAATGGAGAGGCCCAGGGAAAGAGCTCAGAGTGCAGCCCCAAAGTCTCTTCTAAATCGATGCAAGGAAGGTCAAATCAAATGAACCTGCAAAGTGCTGCTCAGTACTCAAAATCCTTCACACAGCGTTGAATCTCTCCAGAAGTCTCTCTCTCTCAGAATGCATGGTGCAAAAATGTTGCCAACAAATAAAAGGCAGGAAGCGGTCGCCTTTAAATAGCACTTCCCCAGTCCCTTTCCCGACAGCAAAACGCTCCCCTCACCCCGGTCGTTGCTAGCGGCAGGGTGGTAAGGCAGGAGGCGCCACTCAATATCCGGTCCGGGGCGCTACCCGGGGCGTTGCACGCTTGACTTACGTCACGATCCGAGGGCGCAGGAGATCGTGGCGGTAGTGTTTAGCGCCGCCGCAAAATTTCTGGTCAATTTTGCGAGCGGCGCAAACATTGCCACACCCGGGCGCTAGTTGCTTTGCGCCCCATTAGCGCCCTCTTAGGGTGTTAACGGGAGGCGCTAAGCAAACCGAATTTTTCTCCCAATGTCTGTGTAGGAAGGAAGCATTTTCCTTTCGGTGGTATAAACTGACAAAGACTGAGGCTAGGACTGTCACTGAAGCCCAATGTGATTGAACTAAGCATTGAATAAATAAAACTCTTTTCCAGCTCTATACTGAGACATGTAACAGGCACAATTCAACAAAAATATTTCTTTGCCGCTATCAGCTGGCAGAATATTTGTGACTGTGGAATCATAAAGCACACTTTTTGACAGAAATGGGTTGCTTAAACGTTTATAATCTAGCATAATATACTGCATCTCAGCCTACGGTATCAATCCTTCAGCTATGACCTACTGATCCAGACAATTTCCTCATTAACGATCATGGTTTTTGCAGTATGACAACCATTGACAGCTAATGATTGTGTATTTTATTCTAAAGTCCTACAAATGAGCACATTTTACTGTATTTTAAAGAATGCAGCAGACATAACTTTGAGCTGCAAAGAATCACAGTTTACAAAGCAGAAAGATATCCATGTTAGTATTATTTACATGCTATACCGAGTAAAGCTATGCATTTTGTTGTTTTTTTAAATTATATCTTCAGGTTAAGAGTGAGTGCTGGGAATGAACGTTTTGTATTTTGGGGAGCCAGTGTCAGTATCAAACAACCCTAGGTCAGTTAACAGGAATATTTGTGACTGTGGAATTCATAAAGCACACTTTATTTGTTGGGGTGGGGAGGAGCTGAAGATATTAGGTGGGATTGTCGGTAGATACACTGGCATCATCCGACAATGTGGAAAACTGCCCAGGTATGTCCTGTCCACAAAAAGCAGGACAAATCCAACCCGGCCCAATTACCACCCCATCAGTCTACTCTCAATCATCAGTAAAGTGATGGAAGGTGTCATCGACAGTGCTATCAAGCGGCACTTACTCACCAATAACCTGCTCACTGATGCCCAGTTTGGGTTCCGCCAAGACCACTCGGCTCCCGACCTCATTACAGCCTTGGTCCAAACATGGACAAAGGAGCTGAATTCCAGAGGTGAGGTGAGAGTGACTGCCCTTGACATCAAGGCAGCATTTGACCGAGTCTGGCATCAAGGAGCCCTAGTAAACTGAAGTCAATGGGAATCAGGGGGAAAACGCTCCACTGGCTGGAGTCATACCTAGCACAAAGGAAGATGGTTGTGGTGGTTGAAGGTCAATCATCACAGCCCCAGGAGTTCCTCAGGGCAGTGTCTTAGGCCCAACCATCTTCAGACTGCTTCATCAATGACCTTCCCTCAACATAAGGTCAGAATGGGGATGTTCGCTGATGACTGCACAGTGTTCAGCGCCATTCGCAACTCCACAGATAATGAAGCAGTCCATGCCTGCATGCAACAAGACCTGGACGACGTTCAGGCTTGGGCTGAGAAGTGGCAGGTAACATTCGCGCCACAGAAGT
The DNA here is from genome assembly GCA_030390025.1 of Squalus acanthias. Classification (NCBI taxonomy): domain Eukaryota; kingdom Metazoa; phylum Chordata; class Chondrichthyes; order Squaliformes; family Squalidae; genus Squalus; species Squalus acanthias. The sequence continues at coordinate 66,949,383 of CM059433.1, read as the reverse complement.
GCCAGGCAATGACTATCTCCAACAAGCAAGAGTCTAACCACCTCCCCTTGACATTCAATGGCATTACCATCGCGAATCCCCCCACTATCAACATCCTGGGGGTCACCATTAACCAGAAACTTAACTGGACCAGCCACATAAATACTGTGGCAACAAGAGCAGGTCAGAGGCTAGGTATTCTGCGGAGAGTGTCTCACCTCCTGACTCCCCAAAGCCTTTCCGCCATCTACAAGGCACAAGTAAGGAGTGTGATGGAATACTCTCCACTTGCCTGGATGAGTGCAGCTCCAACAACACTCAAGAAGCTCGACACCATCCAGGACAAAGCAGCCCCGCTTGATTGGCACCCCATCCACCACCTTAAACATTCACTCCCTCCACCACCGGCGTACCGTGGCTGCAGTGTGTACCATCTACAAGATGCACTGCAGCAACTCGCCAAGGCTTCTTCGGCAGCACCTCCCAAACCCACGACCTCTTCCACCTAGTAGGACAAGGGCAGCAGGCGCATGGGAACACCACCACCTCCAAGTTCCCTCCAAGTCACACACCATCCTAACTTAGAAGTATATCGCCGATCCTTCATCGTCGCTGGGTCAAAATCCTGGAACTCCCTACCTAACAGCACTGTGAGAGTACCATCACCGCACGGACTGCAGCGGTTCAAGAAGGCGGCTCACCACCACCTTCTCAAGGCAACTAGGATGGGCAATAAATGCTGGCATTGCCAGTGACGCCCTGATCCCATAAACAAATTTAATAAATAGCCACTATTCAATGCAGAGAGTAGGTCCCCTGTACTGTATCCTCAATGAGCAGTCTTAACTACAGTCTTAGACCAGTACCCTATACTAATTCATGTTCACATATACTGAATTGTGAGCTTTTTTTTGCAGTGGACCCATGCCTACTGAGAAATAGGTGGCGATTTTCCATTTAGGACAGCAAAAAGAATAAGGACTCTATTCCATTCTCCAGTTTCTCTGTCTCCGCTGCATCTGCTCTGACGATGTCACCTTCCATACTAGTGCTTCCGACATGTCTTCCTTTTTCTCAACTGAGGATTCCCCTCTACCGTGGTTGACACGGCCCTTGACCGTGTCCGTCTATTTCCCGCACTTCTGCGCTCACCCTTCCCCTCCCTCCCGGAACCATGATAGGGTTCCCCTTGTCCTCACCTTTCACCCACCAGCCTCCACATTCAACGGATCATCCTCCGCCATTCCCGCCATCACCAGCGTGATCCCACCACCAAACACATCTTCCCCTCACCTCCCCTTTCAGCATTCTGAAGGGACCACTCCCTCCGCGACACCCTGGTCCACTCCTCTATCACTCCCAACACCCCTTCCCCTTCGCCCGGCACCTTCCCGTGCAAGCGCAGGAGATGCAACACATGCCCTTTTACCCTCCACCCTTCCCACTGTCCAGGGCCCCAAACACTCCTTCCAGGTGAAAACAGCGATTTACTTGTACTTCTTTGCAATTTAGTATATGTATTCGCTGCTCACGATGCGGTCTCCTCTAAATTGGGGAGACAAATACAGATTGGGTGACCGCTTTGTGGAACACCTCCGTTTAGTTCGTAAGGGTGACCCCGAGCTTCCGGTCGCCTGTCACTTTAATTCTCCGCTCCACTCCAACTCAGACCTCACCGTCCTCGGCCTCTTACTCTGTTCCAATGAAGCTCAATGTAAGCTCAAGGAACAGCACCTCATCTTCGATTAGGCACTTTACAGCCTTCCGGACTCAACATAGAGTTCATCATTTCAGACCATAACCTCTGTCCCTATCCTTTTTTTTCCATTTTTTTTCTCTCTCCCACATGGCAGCTGTCGTTCATTCTGCCAGTGCCATTTACACTTCATCTAGAGCCATCTTTTGTTTCTTAATTGTCCCATTACCATCTCCTTTTGCCTTGCACCATCTCTTAATCTCTCTTAATGTCTCTTAATCTCTCCTGCCTTCCATCCTATCACAGACCATCCCTTTTGTTCTTTCCTCCCCTCCCCTTTCCTGCCCTACACTTGCTTAAAATCTGTTACATCTCCAGCTTTTCCAGTTCTGACGAAGGGTCATCGACTTGAAACGTTAACTCTGTTTTCCACAGATGCTGCCTGACCTGCTGACTATTTCCAGCATTTTCTGTTTTTCTTTCAGATTTCCAGTATCCGCAATATTTTGCTTTTGTAAAAAGAATCTTTCATTGGGCTACCCTGGGCTGAATTTAAAAACCTAGGTTGCAGAGGTGAAAGGTCAGTGCACCAACTTACTACTCCACTGATCCCCATAAAAGCCATGATTTATACTTCCCTATCCACATCCTGCAAACAATGTGGTGTGTGGCCAACCTGCTCCAGCCGGTCAGAGCCGTTTTCAGCCAGTCACTACCAAGATTTTCTTCTTTCCACACAGTATTTCTCTGCAATATTACAGCTGAAATCAGTGAAGGAGCTGAACTTATGTTCCCCACTGCCAAGGCATCATTAATTGCGACTGTAGCCATGAGTCCCAGACCATGGAACATCACATCAACCTTCCCACTAAGATCTGTTGCGGGAGGTACCGCATTTCTCCATCGGCATCTCAGGAGGCCATCGAATGGATAGCCAAACTAGACATTCCATAATAAGCTTTTCCGTCATACGAAACAACAACTCCAACATATTGCTACTGCAGTGCCATGTTTATATCAAGGTGCAATTATAC